>CM061047.1:24622351-25222351 GCA_030762985.1 Adelphocoris suturalis | reverse complement strand
CTGCATGCCACTAAAATCTCCCCCCCCCCTCCCTCCCTCCCCAGAAATACTAATAATAATAATAAAAATAAATAAACAAATTAAAAAATAAAAATGAATAAATAAAGTATTTGAAGTCGGCTAAGTCCTCGCAAGGTCTACTCAAGGATACCCAGAGTTGTTGAATTCGAACTTCGGACACCTCACAATCTCCAGATATAGTGGTCGGACATGCTCAAACATGACGTTTCCTAGTTTGCGGGAATTGGAGCTTTTACGACCTATTTTATTTACGGTTCTCTAGGTACTGCTGGGAAACTATCGACTTCATCTCTTATCGGGGAATCGTTATACGCACAATGAGGTAAGAAAGCGGGTATTGAGTACAGTACATTCAATAAACTTGTACTATAACAGTACATTCAACAAACTTTTAGTATACTGCTCGGTATACTGCTCGGTAAACTTGTACTATAACAGTACATTCAATAAACTTTTAGTATACTGCTCGGTCTCGCGGCTTAACATTTCTTGTTTTGCTAGGAACGTACGATTGTCCAGAGTCTATCACAGTTGTAATTTGCATTAAAGAATCCCACTCCTTCGTAGACATCCGGATTAGAGATCCTGCTGAAGTTTTGATTTCCATCTGGATACCTCCTGCGGCCCTTCAATCTAAACAGCCAGTGCAGCCTAAAAACAAATCACGGGCTCAGAGTTTTTTTATTTTGTATAACAGAAATTAAATGTATATTAAAGCTACACAAACTAAACATCATAAATAAAATAATTAGCGAATTTTCGAAAAAAGTGATGCTATTGAAATAGCACGAAAAATGAAACTGGGGGTTCACACTTGCAACCTCTAGGTCAAATGGTATGGCCGAAAAGGGGGTGGGTATGCAAAACGGATTCTAAAAAAAAATGGGGATTGTCAAAGGGCATTATTACATTATCGTTTAACTCCTTTACAATTTTAGGGGGGTCACCCCTCTCAAATTTTGATGAGTAGAAATTCATTTTCATGGTCAGAAATTCCTATGATTTCGACGTCGTTATTACATCAAATTGTTGGCAGGGAGGTCTTTGAGAGGGATGAGGCGAACAAACACAAGGTGAAGGTTCATTATGACAAGACAGCCACAAGAGGAAAGAAACCTTTTTCAGCTGGTGATGAAATATGGTATTGGAACCAAGGGGGTTGGTGCAAGTGTACAATAATTGTTAGAAGGTTGAAAGACCCACGGTCTTAGTCAAAGACTTAAGGAGCGAGGCTGTTTATAGAAGAACATCTGTTCACATCATATTATTCAAGGGATAAACCTCTACAGTTTAGTTCTCACATGTGCCTAACTTTTTATTGTGACGTTTGTTATATAATTCGAGCAAGTTATTAAAAAAAAAAAGTAGATATTTTTGTGTAATGAGATTTAAGTTTGCCAACTTTGCGAGAAGTTTAATTTTGTACAACATTTAATTTAAAGAACATTTTCAATATTTTATTACTTTACAAGAATGATTGTCACAATGGGGCTCGCTTCACTGTGATGTATTGTGTACTTTTTCACACTATTCCTGTTTGTAATTTTAGCATGAATATGCTTTAGCCGTGACCTAACTACCGAAAAATGTCCCACGAGAGTGCAACGAAAGTAGCGCCAATAATTGTGATGATTTCCGCTTACAACCGAGTCGTTGCTAGGGATATGATACTTCGTCGTTTTTCATCCCACAAAATTCGTTGACCATTCGTTGGAAAGCTCTCGATTTATCCAACCATACTATATTAACTACTGCGAAGTGCGTGGCCAACAAGCTGAGTTATGAGCATGGTTATATGAATAATTGTTTACACACAGGTGATCATTCTCAATTATTGATATTGTGAACATGATTGCAACCGCTTGTTAATTTCTGATGATTTCATTGAGCTGGTGTTTCGATTATGTGATTCATAGCAGGTGATCCGAATATTGCGAGAACGGTTAGATTTGTGAAGCGGTGGTTAAATCATTTTAATAGGTAATTTCTATACTTTACACTATGGGAAGCTGTAATTTCGTATGTAGCCTCTTTAGCCTCTTTCTATAATAAAGTGAATGTTTACTCGCGAGTTTCTATTAGGAGATCATCATCTCACAAGAGCTCAATCGTCGTGATTATTTCTATAATAAAGTGAATGTTTACTCGCGAGTTTCTATTAGGAGATCATCATCTCACAAGAGCTCAATGGTCGTGATCATTTCTATAATAAAGTGAGAGCTCGTTAAACATGATTCCATGTTTTAGGATTGATGGCAGAATGATAAACAGAGTTCAGAGGCCGATGGGGGGTCGGGTTCAGAGAATCGACGAGGAGTGAGTCGTGTACGGCTAAAGCATATTCATGTTTTTTAATTTTAGCCGTCAGGCTCAAAGGAACTGTGGCTTTTTTTAAAACATTACTAAGAACTATTTGTTCTCATCGTATTGGTTGTTCATGATGACTTTTTATGGGGGATAGCATAATTAAGGTGGGGGTGTTTGGTAGTGCGAGTTAGACTCTGTGCGCACTTTGTTCTATATGCCGGGTACCTACATAGTAGTTCAATAAGTTAACACTAGGGTAGCCAATGTGGCTAGCATTTTGGAACCACGATCATCTGTTTATGACAGCGAATCCGAATAAACATGTTTTGAGAGTTTTACACAAGCAGAAGAAGAATTATACTACCAAACTGAACAACACCTTCGTAATGAGAAAGCAACGGAAAACACCTTCATAACATAAGTCTATGTTGGTTTTGGTTTATTTAATATTGTTCTAGTATGCAGACAAAATGGAACGATCAACAACCGAATTTCATCTGATGGGCAGTGGGCAGTTATCACCTCCCCAACTCCATTCAGACAATTGAAACTTGGTAATACGGTCTAACGATTGCCATCAATGGAAGGGAGCGAGACAGGAAGTGCTGGGATCGGTCAGGTGCGTATGAATCAGAGCTCTGCAGCTCTACTCAAACAATACGAAGGTCCAAACATAGTTGATATAGGTAGTTGTCTATTGTTAGGGTCGAGAAACTGCCGTTTACGCCTGACTTATTCCCTGCAAGGGCAGTTTGCGCTAAAGGGAAGGAATTGCACCGCACATTGTGCAATTGTGTCGTTAGTCCTATCAAATACAATTGAGCTGGGTGTCTGGTGCATGTGTTTCCAGTTCCCTGCACCTATTCCTTTTGATCGAAGTGGCTATCGCTTCTGGGCTAGAATACCGTAGTGATCGAGACCTGTCCGAAGTGTAGATTAAAACGGTGTATAGGCACATCGACATTATCCCTACAATCCGTCTATTGTAAACAGTAGCACCTGCTGCTATCATTAGGTATTAAGCCTGATAGGTTTCGTGTGTACACACATAGCGGTAGGTATTATGGCTTATGTATGGTTGGAGGTCCATGTTGAATGATTAAGGTTACTCTTGGCTGATTAATCACTTAACCTTTGTGTAATAAATGCATTTATTGACCTTCAAGATATGTGCCCGGATGTAGTAGTTTCAATAATGGAGCGTGTAGTTTGAGGTCATATAGCAACAGGGAAGTTAATATTAGTAATAAAGTAAACGCATACCTTGTTTTGTTGGAGGTTTATGTCGAAAACGAACAAACAACTGAACGTAAATTAACTTGAAAGTATGTGGCGAACAGAACAAAAAGTCTATAAACTTGATTCAAGATTCAAGGTTTCAAGGTAGAAGATCCTGAGCGTAGTAGGAGACAAAGTGGGAGTCTTGACAAAAGAAGGAATCGGATCACCTGATCTTCCAGATGTGAAGATGTGGAGATGCGTGTTAGATCCGAATCTGAAGTTAGACCAACTAATCTGTGGAATATATAAATATTATTAATTTACATAATAAAATATATTATTATGCCTATGAAGCATTTCCGAGTTATTTACTGGAAATGCAACCTACCATCAGAAGGCGAAGCCGAATGGATTACTAACTCTAGCTGGAGACTAGGCCATATGTTGAAACCATGACTTGGAGAAAGTAATATCTCAACAATATGGAAAAAGTTCTAGTCAGGCAGCATGATCATAATATGAGCAAATTTTCTTAACTTACTACCTTTCTTATTAGGTAGGTATATATGTTGGGGCATCTTCAGGGAGGTTAATATTCTAAAGTGTAAAATATCTACTTACTTATAGTATTCTTTTGACATGGATATGTCTTTTGGCTGGGGGTCAAGGAATTTTTCGCGACACTTTTTAACATGGAATCATGTTTTAGCGATGGATCCCCCGCCGAAAAGTGAGACTATAAAGTGAGATGAAAGTAGCGCCAATAATTGTGATGATTTCCGCTTACAACCGAGTCGTTGCTAGGGATATGATACTTCGTCGTTTTTCATCCCACAAAATTAGTTGACCATTCGTTCGAAAGCTCTCGGTTTATCCAACCATACTATATTAACTACTGCGAAGTGCGTGGCCAACAAGCTGAGTTATGAGCATGGTTATATGAATAATTGTTTACACACAGGTGATCATTCTCAATTATTGATATTGTGAACATGATTGCAACCGCTTGTAAATTTCTGATGATTTCATTGAGCTGGTGTTTAGATTATGTGATTCATAGCAGGTGATCCGAATATTGCGAGAACGGTTTGATTTGTGAAGCGGTGGTTAAATCATTTTAATAGGTAATTTCTATACTTTACACTATAGGAAGCTGTAATTTCGTATGTAGCCTATTTTGCCTCTTTCTATAATGAAGTGAATGTTTACTCGCGAGTTTCTATTAGGAGATCATCATCTCACAAGAGCTCAATCGTCGTGATCATTTCTATAATAAAGTGAATGTTTACTCGCGAGTTTCTATTAGGAGATCATCATCTCACAAGAGCTCAATCGTCGTGATCATTTCTATAATAAAGTGAGAGCGAGGAGCTAAAACATGATTCCATGTTTTTTACATTTTAGCAGTCAGGCTCAAAGTAATAACATCCGGGGGGGGGGTCAAGGGGCGGAGCCCCTTGCGAGGCCCGAAGGGCCGAGTTTTCCCGACTGACACTTTTTTTCCCGACCGGCACATTTTCTATTGATTTTCACGTACAACCAAGGCGTTACTAGGGAAGAGTAACTCCCATAGTTTTCATAGTAGGAATGAACCACTTTCCCCACTTTTTGGAATGCTCTCATTTTATCACGACATTTCATGACCTCTAAGCCATTGTAGTGTCAAGGAATGCTGATTTATTACTCTAGGTTAAAAACTAATATTGTTTTGTAACCATAATGGAATAATCTTGTGAAAAGAAGGCACTACATGGTTGGTATACAATTGAGTAGTAGGTACCAACTGGTAAGCAGTAGGTACTAGACATATCCATGATCTTTTGTTTTTCCCATCAAGGGAGAAATTAAAATGCTTGATTTACACTTTACTTTACCTTCTTTCTTTGTGTAATATGCCGCATCATGTAGTTGATTAAGTATGATTGATGTACCCATGTGTTTTCTTACGATTTGTAAGCGAATCTAAAAAATTGAAGTGCATTATTCAGCATAATTTAGTACATACATTTTTGAATGGTTTATTTCATCGATTACAAACCTCTTTCGACTAAAAAAATACTGCTAAAAAATATAAATTTTTGTTTAAAATTGAATTCGAAGTTATGAGTTTTTTTAAAATCAAATTTGAAATTGTTTACGTTTATGTAGGGAACGATGTTTTTTCGTATGTTTTACCTAGTTCGCTAGTGACGGTAATTATAAATTTAGAGTCCATCAATCAAATACGAGTAAATTTTGCTCAGGTTTTGAGTGTCTTTACGGAAGTTAATTGAATTTGAATTTTTTATCTTAACCATTTCTAGGAATATAGTTTTTTTTTGTAAATTTGATTCTCTTCCTACAATTTTGAAATTTTTTGAATTCCATAGTATGTCCTAATTAAAAAATAATCCGAATATAAAAAACGCATTGGTTGCCCATTGCAGATCTTTAGGACATACTATGGACTTCAAAAATCTTAACCCTGAAAATTCCATCAAAATCAAATGAAAACTGAAGAAATTTTACTTGTCACATTCCCGTATGCGCAGCAGGTACTAATGACATGGAATTGATGAAACTCACATGGGGTAATCAAATCGTCATTTCCCAACCACTGTAAAAAATTAATAAAAATACGCCATGAAAAAATAACGCTTTATGGATTTTAGTTCGCGCATGCGCAGTGAAAACTATCAATTTCGGAGTAGTTAAATTGATAGAGGACCATTCTCAGCCATACCTGCAATTCCCAGAAAATTCCATCAAAATTGAATGGAAACTGAAGAAATTATGCTTGTTGATAGGATTTCACTTTCACGCATGCGCTCAGCTACTAATGACACGATCGTAATGAAATTAATATGATCAATATATATGAGATGATCTAATCGTCTTTTTCCAACTACCCCCTGAGTTTTAGTGAGACATTACAATTAGGTAGTTAGAAAATGATGCTTGATGAATTTTATATTTGCGCATACTCAGAGTGAAGTACTGATTTGTACATAATAAAATTAATAGAGCCTAACCCGCATTTTCTCTGAGAATTTCATCAAAATCAAATGAAAACTATAAAAGTTATGCTCGTTGCAAGGAGCAAATAAAAAAAAAAAAAAAAAAAAAAAAATTTCTGCCCTTCGGGCTTCGCAAAGGGGACCCCTTGACCTCGCCAGGAAGGCTTCGCCCCCCTGGACCCCCGGTAACTTTCCACTTTGAGCCTGCGGCTAAAATACTAAAACATGGAACATGCTTTCTTCCCGCTAATTCGTAAATGTAAATAAATTTAGAACTACGACATAAATGTTTTACTAATCGAAATTCGAACAGGGTACCTAAGTAGGTAATTTTCTGTTATGGTGCGCGTCTACAATTACTATAACCAAGATTAACTTCTCAACCAAGGGGCAACAAAACAAGCGGCATTGTTTACTATATCCATTTATAACATAAATAAATATAAAACTACGACATGAATAGAAGAACAAGTACGAAAGAAATGCGTGATAAATCGAGAGCTTTCCAACGAGTGGAGAACGATTTTGTCCGGTGAAAAATAAAGAACTTTAATTTCCCCAGCAACGGCTTGGTTGTACGTTAAAATCAAAAGTAAACTCGGCGCTGCGCGCCTCGCCAGGGGCAAGCCCCCAGACCCCCAGATGCCTTCTGCTTAGAGCCTGCGGCTAAAATTCAAAAAACATGGAACATGCTTTAGCCATGCTATCATGACTAAAACATTCGGCTGTACATTGAATAGTTCATCGGACGTATCCACGACACGAAATATGTGAAATACGTGTGTCGACGGTGTCCACGAGAAACGTATCCAATGTACGAGTACAAACGCTTGCTTATGTGTCCTACTTTACACACCATCGACCACTACTTAGCGTTACGTCTCCTGATAATGTAAGTCGTGTTTTACCTCAAATTAAAACAAATTGAAGAGGCCATGGTTTACCTATTTCACATTTTCACCTAAAATTAATGTGATCAAAAATCAAATCGTTATTGAACGGTTATTAAGATGACACCTCAAATCAATGTGATAAAAAATCAAATCGTTATTGAACGGTTTATTAAGATGAACTAGATGCGTCTACTGTGACCAACATTACAACCAAGTGACAATAAAACAAGTGGCATTGTTTACTACATCTATTAATAACATAAATTAAATTAAATTACGACATAAATACCAACAACAAGTACGCAAGGCCTGCGTGATAGATCGAGAACTTTCCAACGAATGGAGAATGAATTTTGTCCGTCGAAAACTGAACAACTTTCATTTCCCTAGAAACGGCTTGGTTGTACGTGAAAATCATCAGAATAATTTCGTGACACATCCGCGTCACCCCATCCGCGTTCCATTTCCGCGTCACCTTTTTCGGCTATTTAGTCCAAGGCTAAAGCATGTTTCATGCTACAAAAAAAACCACAACAAATGTGTTACGATGAGATAGAAGACCAGGGAATTATAGTTTTCAAGTGAATTGACCTGATTTCACATACTTATGTGCCATCCGAACGTACTGTTAGGTTTTCTAATGATTTTCCTTTCCTAATCGATTTACGGCGCTGAAATTTGAAATGATGCCTCTCTGGGACAGCTAGAATGTGTTATTTTAGGAACGTCAATTGTCACAAATCCCTACTTTTGGGAAATCGAAAAAAACACTATAACTTCTGAAATGTTGAGTTAGAAATTTGGAACAAAATCCACCTTTATTCTGCTATACAAACAGATGTTTTCATTGTATCTGGTTTCAAAAATATGTATTTCATGCACCATGTGAGCCTTTTCAAAATATTGGACAAGTGCCCTTTCTCATATAAATGAGGTTTTCCAGGTGTAAAACAGTGAATAATGTGATAAAGTAACGTTTAATATATTTTTAAAACAGTATTCAAACATAAATGAATTGTAAGGCACCTAAAACTTGTACATTCGTGTCAATCGGTAAAGGAACACGATGTATTTACCTAGTTAAATCATAGTTTGTTATGAATAAGAGTTAGAATGCTGGCAAACCCTCAACAAAATGAGTATGAGTATAAAAATGACAGAAAAGGATAATAACGGGTACGAACAACAACTACAAAACCGTAAAAAATGGTAAGAATGGTAAAATATTCACACAGGAAAAAATAATCAGTCTTCAGGTTCTTCAGCGGTGGTGGGCCATTCCACGATTTCTTCCCAGAAATCCTTATATTCAGCGAGAATATACTGCTGCAGTTTCTTGATATTCTTTATTTTTTCAGCATTTAAAGGCACCTTGCCTTCATAGGCGTTTTCAGTAGGTAGTCTTACTGATTGATTCTTACACAGATAGAATGTGTCTGTGCTTAATCCCTGAATGAACTCTCGGCACTCAACGGAACCAGGTTTATCCGCAGAGTCAGAAGGCGGGGATACAACAGAGGATGAGTGGAGCGTAGTAGCTCATAACCCCTTCCAATAATTCGTATGGTTTTCACCATTTTAGTTCAGAAAGGTCAGTTGTCCCGGACAAACGACGTTTCTAAAATAAAATTTGTGAACCTCTCATCTTTGAGGCCACTTTACTTCACTAACAGAGCCTGAACAAACGACGTTTCTCACATCAATAGATGTATCTGTTTACAAAGACCAAGATTCCACGGGAAAAAAAAAAAAAAAAAAAAAAAAAAAAAAAAAAAAAAAAAAAAAAAAAAAAAAAAAAAAATTCGATAGTTTGGACAAGTGATGTTCCTAAAATAACACATTCAATTATAAAGTAGGGAGGCTTGCTGATCAGCTGCGGGTTCTCTGAGGCTACCATCTTTCATAATTCACCAATAGATGGCTGAAATTTGAAATGAGCGCCTTTGAGACACCTAGAATACATTTAGTTGGTACATGTGTACACTGATCAGCTGAGAGACCCCTGAGGCTGATTTCTTTCCTAACCGACACCCCATGGTGCTGTATTTTGAAATGGAACGCCTTTAGGACCCTTATTTATTTATTTATATATTAATGATACGGGAATAGCTCAGTACAACAAAATTACAATTCAAGGTGTATTACAACAAGGTATATAGAATTAGAAAAGGTAATTCCACAAGCTTTAAAGATAAAGCTTTAAACATAAAATGAAACCTTTGGAAAAAATTGTTTTAATACACTTATTTCACTAAGAGACTTTCCACATTACGCAAAATTCTCGAGCCACGACTGCTGGTGATAAAGAGAAAAAGCCAAAATCCTGGCACTCTTAAACTGCACGATTCAAATACCGTGGCATCCTGCATAGTGGCCAATGGTACAGATAGTTAGTTGCTGCAAATGGAATCCAAAAGACATCCGCTGAACGGGAACCAGGACGGGGAACAACTAAGTTAACATTGGCGAGGAGAGATGGTGAGTCCACCAAACCCAAGACCATTAACATACATTTAAATTTACAGGAGCCCTCTAATCAGCGGAGGGACCGCTGAGAATAATTTTTCTCCGAATCTGCCCACGGTGATGAATTTTGAACTGGAGCGCCTATGGACACCAAAAAAACATAAATTGCTAGATATGGAGACGCATTGATCAGCTCACAGGCTCACCTAATTCTTCTTCTTTCCTAATCGACACACGGTGCTGAAATAAAACTTTTTTTCTACGAAAACTGTTTCAGTGTGATGGATAGGTTCCGTTTCAAGTGATAGCAGAAGACATAACATCAAACATTTTTTAAATTACAAAATATAAAATTAGAGACTTCGAACATTTTGCCATTCGACAATACCATCGCACGTGCTGCATAAATATGCAAATTCTGTTAATTTTATTTATTTATATTTTTTAATCGATAATATTACAGATCAGTTTTAATTCGATCTATCTGGCTTTGAGGGATAAGATCAAGTCGAAATCGGAGTTTCCATGATTTCACAATAAAAAAAAACACCAACCCTACCATGAAATTTGAAAATATGATGAAAAAGCTTGCTGCAGCCTCGCTTCAGATGTTTTTTCCTTGTTCCTGTACCACACCATGAACACGAAATAGGAAGGTAGGCAACATCATTTTTCGGCGAGAGTAGTAGAAAGGCAGCGAAGCAGCTCGGCTATGATTGGTGATGTGTGCTACAGCACATGGCCTCGGTCCCACACTCTGCTCTGACTTACGGCACCAATTTGTTAGAGCAGTTCTTCCCGTAAGGGGCAAAAGACGGCTGGCAAAATCCTCAATAATAAATTAGCATTTAAACCTTCCAAGCCTCTCGCCTTTTTTCCATCCCATCTTTTCCTCGCTCCCTTCGTCTCTAGCCAGGGATTTTCCGGGGTTTAAAAAGCCTCTTTACTGCGACCCCTCTCTCCCGAAAACTGCCGCGGTATTGTGGTTGTCGGATTCATGCCGTACAAATTGAAGCATTAAATTTTCACGGTGAAGAGATAGGGTAGGGGATATAAGAGAGTTTCCTGAATGGTGAAGGGTGAGAATCCAAACAGCATAGTACACTATACCCTAATATAACGCTAAAAAGGAATTACTTTCATTAGTAATTTGGTTTAATTTTTTTCAAAAGTTTCTTTTATGAACTATACTTTATTTGTAAAATTTCGGAATTGGAACATGGCAACAACCAACTTCGGATCATCGACTTTGGATTCGCGACTGGTCCTCCATTTCCGAGGAAGCAGAACGAGCAAAACTCGCAAATACGACTCCGCAGCTGAGGATCATCGAGGATCATTCACCCTGCTAGTCTGCTTGTCCGAGGGAGTGCTCTATCGAAGCCTTTTTCAAGAGAATGATCTATGTTCTGGCTTGAAAATGGGAGGAGCCAAGTTCCCAAGTTGCTGGATGGATCAGGTTCAAATTACAAATGACAATAATCCGCGCCATTTCCCTCAGACTCGGCAGCTCCAGACGACCACTACATAGCTGGGTTTCTTAGAGTGGAGTTGTAGTTGAGTTGAGGATTATTCGCATTTATAGGTGTTTTAAATGCAATGGTTTTGGTCACATTGAAAAATTCTGTCATCATCAGCACGAAAACTGTAGTCATTGTGCAGGGGATCATGACGACAAGGAATCCCCCCCCCCAATGAACCAGCTTGTTGTGTTAATTGCAAGAAGTTTCAGTTGCCCCACGGCCATCCTGCTAATGACAAGGACTGCCCAAGCTACATCAATACTCTTTCCGGACTCATAAACAGAACTGACTGTGGTATTTGAAGAACTTTCAAATAGTCATTTCGTATGACTTTGATCGCCTATCAGACGTTGCTGATGCTGATTTTGACTTACATCCATATCCAACCTCAACTACGTAAGGCGTTCTAGATGATTTTCTGAGTAAATTTAACTTTAGGGAGAATCTTTTCGTTTGTCACATGAATGTTCGTAGCTTAAGTAAAAATTTAGACGACGTATTGAGTTGTCTGGAGGCCGAAAAAGCAAAGCCAGATTTATTTATTTTCACCGAAACGGTTAGTTCTGCTCATTGCAATGTACTCACTATTCCTGATTTTACATTATTCCTTACGGATAATCCTCGAAATCGTAATGATGGAATGGTAATCTATGCTAAACAGATCAAAATTGTAAAGCCATGACATTAACCATGACAGGTGCTTCTGGTCTCAGCATTCCAACTTGGTTCAGAAACATATAACATAATTGGTATTTATAGATCGTCGTCTAAAACTATTAACGAAATACCTCTCTTTATTTCCGAACTAAACTCCAACCTTGGCGAACTGAAGTGTAATCATTCTTTCATTTTCGGCGACATCAACCTCGACTTGCTACGTAATAACAAAACTGTTGACAGTTATACCGATTCTTTGTTGTCTCTAGGGTACATTGGCCTCATAAATGAACCAACCCGTGTTGATGGAACTTCAAATACTGCCATTGAACATATTTTTGCAACATCCAAAATATTAGATATTAGAACTGTGATAATAAGGGGGTGGGATAACTGATCACTATTCCACCGCTTTAGTTGTATCACCCCCAAACTTTAATTTAAATCGTGGTAGTCCATGTAGGGTGAAGAATGTAATACATCATGATAATCTAGAAATGTTATTTAGGGATATAAAATGACTATCGATGTTAAATTCTAATTATGTAAACTTTGCAACAACAAAACTTGTACACATCATAAACTTCTGTATTTCCGAGGCGACTGACCAAGAACGAATGTCTGATAAAGAAGTTAAATTAACTCCATGGATAACTAAAGACCTAGTGAAATCCACAAGGATACGTGATAAATTGAAAAAACATTCGGAACGGAACCCCATGAATCGCCACCTAAAGGAACGATCTAACCGATATAGGAACTACATCAAACAATTAATTAGAGCTGCTAAAAAAATGTACTATTCTGACAAAATAAAGGAAGCCGAAGGTAACCCCAAAAAAATTTGGGAAACCATAAAATGCCATTTCTGGCTCCCACCAACAAAAAATTCAGATTGCCCATTGATTCAAGAAATTATTAAAAAACAACGTCCCAATTGGTGGAGCGAGGAAAGTAGCTAGTGATTCGTTGACTCTAGCTTATTGTGGTTAAGGAGCTATTTATCCGAACGATAAAAACGTGCATCCATTTTAGATACCACAAGCGATGACTGTACCAACAATTTTGGAGTAATTCAAGGAAGCCCGCTAGGTCTTTTGTTATTCTTAATTCACATAAATGATTTATCAAACTTAGATCTAACTAACACCAAAGTAGGTATATTTATTTGCAGACGACACAGCCGTACTAGTTGAAGGAACAACGGGGGAAGATGTGTTTTACGCAAATAATCAATCGATGAAAGCTATTTGCGAATGGTTTTAAAAGAATTGCCTCACATTAAATTCAAGAAAGACTAAATTAATCATATACGGTAGAAAAAAAAGTAGTCGAAGAAGCTGACTGTAACCTTACATACATGTGATTCTAATTCCTTATGTTCCTGTGATGCAGTTGCACGTGTAAGAGCGCATAAGTACCTGGGCTTATTTCTCGATGAAGAGCTGAACTGGAAAGCACTTATTGACTACTCATATGATAAAATTAAAAAGTTCGTTTATGTGTTCTAAACATAAGGCACTGCCGACAGACAAAATAAAACTGATATATTATAGTACGGTGCAATCGTTATTGCAATATGGGATAATAGCTTGGGGTAGTACCTATATTTCTCATATACATAAACTTCAGGTTCGGCAAAACATAATCTTGAATATTATGCTATCATTATCTAGGAGAACACTGTCGAACGAATTATTTGACATTGCCAAGGTTATCACCATTAGACAGCTGTATGTTAAAAACCTACTTCTACAATACTATAAGCAACCTGATATAGTAATTACTCAGCGTTCGAACACGTATACACTCGATATATATGCGCAGGAAATGTTTCCTCCTAGACCTAGATTGACTTTAACCACTCACAACCCATGTTATGTAATTCATATCAGTCGTAGAGCCCTAGATTAGTATTGTGAATCTGTATGTAAATAAAGTTAGGTACCTATATAATTACAATTAAAATTTAATTTGTAAAATAATTTAGATACCTGTATACTTATAAATTAGCAGCAGACTCAACGCCTGTCAACACGGGCCAAGCCTAGCGTCAGGTAGCACCTTCGTTCCAGGAGTCCGAATTATGAATGTATTTTGTACTATTTTATACTTATTGTAATATTCATGTATAAAAAGGATGTAAATAAACTATTCTATTCTATTCTAACGCTGCTAATGACCGTCCTGGTCGAGGTGCGGCTTGAATCATTAAATAGAAAATAAAAAACGCTCTCCCAGCACTGAAAGGCCAACCCAAGAACATTTCTGAAGCAGCTCCTTGGAAGAACTTTTAGTTGAAACACCAACCTGTCTAATTACCTCCGAATTACTAAGTATGCTCTTCGATTCCTGGTGCAGTTCTAGTCCACTTAATTATATGAATCTGGCTTCTTCCATGTCCACTATCAAGACAAAATATCGAATTTTCAAGGACTCGTTAGAAAATAGCTTGGATTATTATTCGAGGCGTTCTCTTTCAACTTTAGTAGGTACAGAATATAAAGAACACAGTGCTGGAGAAATAGCCTTAATACTTCCTCAATAATCGGTGAACTGAATATTCTCATAAGATGGTTTATGCGGTAGGTACTAGCCTAGTTTTTTGAGATCGAAAAATTATCATGGTGCAAAGGGGGTATGGCTAATGAAAGGTTGAGAACCACTGCACTAGATATTGATAAATAGGTATAATGAGAAAGAGTGGTTCGTGGTGATGACTGTCTCAGGAACGAATGTTTGTATAAACTATGTATTGGGAATATGTACGAGAGGTTTTTATGTTTAATTCTAGTGTAATAACGCTGTTAGTGGTTTGAAGGAGAAGGGTAGATAGTGGGGGTGATGTACCGCAAGCTCTGATTGGTGGGAGTGAGGCCGCCAAGCTGGTAAGGTAGGCGTGGTGACGGTGACTGGCGAGGAGGAAGGTACATAAGTGAGGAGGTGAAGTCCCCGGCAGTGATCCTAGCTAGTCGGAAGGTTAGGTTGGCTCCAGGGGTTGCGGGTCGGGGGTTGGAAGGGGTAGACAGAGAGGCGAAGGGTCGCCGTGCTATCGATTGGTCTTGAGCTCGACTCTTTAGGCTGCTTTGACATCCGCTTTCTCGGGGTGCGCTTTGAAAACAGGGGAAGCTCTACAAGAAAAGGGTTTCATAAATAGTACAACTTGTACAAATTATGTGGGAAAATAATGTGGTAATCAGCACTGTTCACTACTTGAGAACTATTTACGTTCATCTTCGTTGTAATTTCTTCTTCTGGCTGTCTCGGAAACAGATCAAAAGTATCCGTAAGATGCTCCGAGGCTTGACAAATAATTTTCTCCGTTGCATTTCTAGCCAATGAGCCGACTTCTTTTCTGCAATTAATTGGGGATATCGGCATTCTAGGTCGATTTTACCCTGTATCCGCTCACCTCTCACCATAAAGAGTATTAATTTATTTTCAGTTTAAGGCTGATGCAGGCACCTGGCTAAGTTCTCTTATCTTATTTCTAAATATCTTGAACTCGTTAGTAACATTTTTCAATTTTTTCCCATTATTGGAAATTCTATTCCTCTTACGCATTGTCCTGGCCCTTCTTTTCGTGCACTAGTACCTACCCTGACTTCAAAAAGTACCTAGGTAGTTTTGCTAGCTTGATTTTTTCTGTTTCTTTGATGTATATGCTCATGCGGTCTGTTGGTCGGTGTTAAAAAGATATATTCAGTTGTCGTCGAGCTCTGGTCGTGAGAACATCGTTCGGTTATCTCTTAGCTGTTGTGTCGAAGTGCGCCTTTGATTGTCTCTTTATCGCTCCGTGATGTCTACACTATGTGACCTCTGTTGCGGTGATTTGAGGGCGGAGGAAACTATGTCATGCAAAGGTGGGTGCGATAGCAGTTTCCATTATCGTTGTTGCTCCATTTCTGATGCCAATTACAAGAAATTGAGTACAACTTATCGTGGGAAGTGGAGATGCGAAACTTGTAAAAGCGTTGATGGAATTATATCAAAGAGGCTTGCCCCCTTAGAAGCGAAGGTCGGGAGTTTTAATGAGATGCAAAAGGATATTTCAGATGTTAAAAAGTCAATTGATTTTATTAGCTCTCAATTTGACACATTTGTTGCTGAGATGAAGGTCATGAAGGAAACTGTTAAAAAAGTCGATGAAGAAAATAAGAAGTTGAAGTCAGTAGTCAATTTACTCCAACACAAGATTGATGGTTGGGAACAGGATTCGAGAAAGAAGCATGTGGAATGTCATGGAATCCCGGAGACAAAAAATGAGAATCTGTTGCAAATTGTCAAGGACATAGCTGAAAAATTGGATGTACCCGTATCGGTGAGTCATGCCTTCCGAGTGGGGCTGGCCAAGGATGGTTTTTGTAGAAAGATCGTGGCGGTTCTTGGAACTGAAGGTGAAAGGCAGAACTTAGTCGAAAAATCAAAGAAAAACAGATCATTAGCTGCAAATCAGCTTGTACCTGCATGGCCGGACTCACGAATCTTCGTTACGGAGAACCTCACATCATTGCGATCTGCACTGTTACGAGCTGCGAAGACGAAGGCCAAGGAAAGTGATATCAAATTTGTGTGGATCAAGAATTGCATGGTCCATGTAAGAAAGAACGAAAACGAAAATGTGAAGGTAATTCGATCATATGAGGATCTCGACAAGTTGCAGTAGGTACGTTCGTGATTGATTAGAAATTAACGGATAATTAATTGTATTTATTATGAATAGTTTGATAAATGATGAAATAATGGATAATTTTCAACATAACTGTAAGACTTTTGAAACATTCAATGAGTTCCTTGATGAAACTAGATTACCAGAAGGAAAAAAAATTATTTTTCACATGAATATAAGGAGCTATAATCGTAATTTTGTTGATTTTAGAACATGGATAGTCAATGAATAATAGGAATAAAAATGACGGTGTGATATTCTATGGGGTTGATACGTTTGATTATAATGTCGAGGAACTTACATGGTGTGACGCAACTGTTTTGAAAGTGCATTATCTATACAATAAGAAACGCCATGTGATATATGGGATATATAGGTCCCCATCGAAGAACATCCTACCATTTGTTAATGATCTTAAAACGGAACTAGAAAATAATGATTTGAATTGTAGGTATTATGTTGTGGGTGACGTAAATATTGATTTATTAAACCAGGATGACAGTAATGTTATGGAGTATTGGAATACTTTGTCATCATTAGGATTTGCTCATCTAATTACGGAAGTAACCCGTGCCCAAGATAATGCATTCAGCTGTATAGATCATATATTTGCTAAAAGTAGGGATGTGATTTTATTCCCTGGAGTGATTCAAACGTCGTTAACGGATCACTATAGTACTATAGTTGCTATGGTGTATCCAAAAAGCAAGAGTATTAGAGACGAACGTGAGGAAATTGTTGTGAAAAAAGTAGACTATTTATCACTAGGGAAAATGATTGAGAGAACCGATTGGTCATGTGTTTTTGTTGATGATGTGGACGATTCGGCTAATGCATTTATCCGTACCCTAAAAAATTGTATTGAGCAAAATACTGTCACAAAAAAATATAAACAAAACTATAATAAATTGACGCCGTGGATCTCGTTAGGACTTATCGTTTCAACTCAAAAGCGTGAAAAAATGGCAAAGAAGCTAAAGAATCAGCCTTATAAAACCTGCCTCAAAGCCTATCACAGGAAGTACCGTAATATGCTAAGAAATTAGGTTGGGAAAGCAAGAGAAAGTTATTATAATAGTAAATTGGAAGTAGCTGGAAATAATATGCGGAAAACATGGGATGTGATCAATGAAGTGTTCAATCGCAAGCATGGTTCAGTTAAAAGTAATGAATTCATAACAGCAATAGCAGAGAAAGAAAACTTAACAATAGAAAATGTGGGGAATAAGGCTTGCAATATGCTAAATAATTACTTTGTAAATATTGGTGAAAAACTAGCAAAAAATTGTGAAAATAAACCTTCGCGTGAACTTATTTTGCCGCTAGCTGTAACGGGGTCGGAATTTATCATACCTGAAATTAACCAAGATGGGTTGAAAAAGCTAATCAATCAAATGAAAGGGGGATCAGCTCCAGGCATAGATGGGATTCATCTCAATATTATAAAAAAATATATAGACTTTTTAAAAGAACCGTTACTGCATGTTTTTAACTTAAGCATAAGAAACTGTGTCTTCCCTGATTGCTTTAAAATAGCCAAAATTTGTCCGATATATAAGGTAAGGAGATAAAGCCGATCCTGGGAATTTCCGCCCAATTTCGATGTTGAGCTGTGTTGGAAATTTTTTGGAGAAATGGGTAAAAGCGCATTTAACAGAATATCTAGAGTCAAATGATTTCTTATGTAGGGAGCAATATGGATTCCGGTCATGTAGATCAGGCATTGTTTGATTTAACGGGTGACCTTCATCAGATAAGGGACAAAAAAAAAAAGAAGGGAATCCTATTGTTCTGTGATCTGTCAAAATGTTTTGACACTATTAATAGAGATATCCTGCTAAACCGAATGAATAATTTAGGGGTTAGGAATGAAGCGCTTAAATGGTTCTCCAGTTACCTTTCGAATAGAAGGCAGGTGGTCTCTATTGGAAAATTTTCAAGTGAAACCAAGGGAATAGGCTATGGTGTGATACAGGGTGGGACATTGAGCGCTACATTATTCCTAATTTATATTAATGCTTTGCCCCTGAGTTTGCCTAACCACAAAATTTACTTGTATGCAGATGATGCGTCAGTCCTAATCACTGGGGATACATGGGACAGGGTTTTCTCTGATGCACAGCAGGCTTTGAATGTGCTTCAAAATTGGTTTTCCCAAAGCATTCTTACATTAAATGTGAGTAAAACAAAATTTCTGCTGATAGGAGAAAAAAACGACGGTTATTACCTTGGGAATCATAGTTTGATAGCGCATAGGTGTACTGTTTCATCCAAGTGTTCATGCTCCCCTTTAGAGAGGGTCAAATGTTATCGTTATCTGGGTATCATGATAGAAGAAGATCAGAAATGGAAGAAACATATTGAGATTGTTCATAAGAAGTTGAGGCGGCTAGTGTATGTATTTTACCATGCCAGAAAAGTTTTTAGACGTGATAAGCTTCGGTTAATTTATTTGGCATTAGTTCAGTCAATTATGCAATATGGAATTGTTGTGTGGGGAGGCTCTTACTCGACGCATTTGGAAAAAATAAACGTAGTACAGAGAGATATATTAAAAATTATTATGAACAAACCACGTTTGTATTCAACATTGGAATTGTTTAAAGAGTGTAAAGTTTTTACTCCCCGCCAGCTATTTTTAAAGTCTTTGTTGCTTATGTTGCATCGTGACCCGAGCGTGGTGTATAACAGTCATCAGCATGCACACTTGACGGTTTAGATCGGACGGAAATGTTATTCCACCGAAACCTACGCTGACAATTACGACTAGAAGCCCTCAATATATGGTATATATGGTTCATCGTGCGGTGGATTCTCCACTTAGGTCCCCACTACAATACGCCCGTAATGTATATAAAAAGAAAATATATGAGTGGTTGATAAAAATAGGCATTACGGAGGCAGAAAATATTATTTTTAGTATGTATATATAGAAAATTGATGTTTATTAAGTTATTATTCATGAAGAGAAATGTAAATAATTAAGATTAATTAAGTTTGGCGCAGCTCTTGTGAGGCGACACAGGCTTATGCCTATTGCCCACAATAATGTTGGTGAGATATGTTAATTTGACATTATTTATGTATAAAGAATATGTAACATAATAAATAAATAAATAAATAAATAAATATATTTGTTTCTACGTTTGGTCAAGTCATTAATTTGATCATACCTTCAGTATAATATTTACTGTTAAGTTTGGGTATTATCACTTTCAGTATCACCAAATCAATGACTGACATCATTACTATCGGAGAATCTGACGTCAATCCGTCACTGTCCTCGGTATGTATACAGGGTGTTACACCTAAGTGACTGACCCTGGCAGGAGTCGGTTTCACAACAAATTTCCGACAAAAAGTGCCTCCTAGACTTTTTTTTAGAGGCTTCGTTTCTGAGTTATTTTACTTTTAAGAGTTTTTTCGTGTTTTCGACCTTATGTCACAAAAACGGCTCTAACTCCCCAATTTTTGGAGTTTTCTCTAATCCAAGGATACCGTTGGAAAGAGCGGTAAATTTCCTATCTCTCTAATGGAAAACAAACATTTTTTGTTTGGGCAAAATGGGTGATATATGAACTTAAAGATGAATACTTGTCAAATCTTGGAAATCTCCACTTTTTTCAACCGCTCATAGGTCCTTGTGATATAGTGTGTGAATATTTGCCTGTAAACCTAAAAGTTGCGCCAAAATTTCAGCTTTCCAACGGTATAATTGATTTTTATTTTACTCTGTTAATTAGGGGAGAAAAGTATGTTTGTATGTTTAAAAATGTGGTTTTTTAAGGTTTTGTGAAAAATGACCCTCCAAGAAAATACAAGTTTGGACTTTGGTCGGTTTCTACGTATTTTTTCACGTTGAATCGAATGGTGGCTTCCACAGAGGTCGCCTTAATGATTTATCTGGCGTGTTTTGTTGTCTGTTATCAGGATGGAAACCACTACCTTCTTTCACCTACTCAAATCATGCTTATTTTCAAATGAATATCATCCAAAGAAAACTATTTGAATTATGAGTATAGGTGTTGGATAACAAAGAAGCATCTTAAAGTTCGAATTCTTATACAAACCTCTTATTTAATGATATCCACTTGCTATGAACTTCTTAAAATCCAAATGAGTTTTAATACACTAGGCCGGTTTCAATTCGAGTCCTGGTATTGCAAGATGTTGTCCAGCTTATGAATGATATGCGAATATTTCGTACGCCATTCTATTTGAATAGAGCTCACGGAATATGACGATAAAATTGAATGATGATATTCGTCATCAAAATGTTGAATCGGGTAGCAAAATATTTTATCAACGAGATTATTGTTCGAGAAATGGGAGAACGTTGAAACGGAGGTCAGAGATATTGGCGAACAGTGTTCTGAAGGCACAGAATGAGAAATAATATTATTACGGTTGTGGGGCACAATCAAGTCCCCCGTCCCACAAAGAAAATATTTTTACACAAAAGGTATCTCAGTGTCTTCAATGGTCATGCCACCTAATATTTCTTCCACTCAGTCCTTCTCCGTAACAACTTTTCTTCTTTTGGAAGAAGAAACGCAAATTCACAAATTACATTTCCCACGGCAACGTCATAAAAAGGCGGCGATGGTAATTTCTTAGAGTTGCGTGTTTTGGAATGGGAATAAGCAACTGATGGATAAATGAGCTTCATTCTGTAGATTTTTCAGTTAATTGAAAGTGAACAAGCGCGAGCTGTAGATTTACTTTTTCCACTTTCTATTGATGTTGATTTTCTTAGGGGCTTATTGAAATTACTAAAAAAATTAATAAAGATGAAATGCACGAGAGCATCATTCTAACAGCTTAAAAATGCAATTTATGATTATGGTTATCAGAATTTATGGGGCTCATTTTCAGAAATAGTCATTTTTAAAATGACATTATCTGATCACCGGCGTTACCTACTGTTTAATCGATATCATAATGTTGCGTTTGTTTCCAACAATATACTTTTAGCATAATTAGCGTAAGCATAATGCACAGTAATCTTGCATTTACCACCATCACCTCAAAGGTGGATTCGCTGAACATTGAATCTCTCAAGTACCACTTTACGAGTACATGACATCGTAGTAAGAATATGAGGGTTCATTTTATGCGACCAGTTGTCATTCACTTACGATTTGTGGGTACTCATTCCCTTTGTAGTTGTTGATAGGTGATCATTATTAAATTTAGAAGCCTCTAAAATCGCATAATCATGGTGGCTCTTAATAGTGGTGCGTAGGTTCATTTTATGCGACTATAGCTTCACCAGCTATTCTCCAGATTACTGTATGGGGATATGAGTTGGTGGAGAAGCTACCTTTGCATAGATTTAGAAATCTGAACATTAGACTATTAATTTTGAGCTTTGTCTAGAGCAGTTTTTCCCAATTCAACTTTCACTGGAACTTCCACCGATGTAAGAACATCATCATCAGCTCGTCGAAACAGTACTGATGAATACTTCTTCTTCTTCGAAAGTATATTGTGTTTTTTAAGTTTATGCATAAGAAAACTTGAATTTTTATTACCTAATACAAATAAATAATATATTTCAGCCTTTCGTCTCTTAAATAGCCACAACCAGTGGCGTAATTTGAGGAGGGGCAGGGTGGGCAGAGCCCCCCCACGATCACAGAGGATGTAGAAGTTCTTCTTGAAACGGATGCTGCGTGAACAATAATTAATAATTTCACATTACTAACGTCAGTACCAATTACGGTAAGTTCGAGAACGCAACCCGCAAAGCACGCCTGTTATGTGGGTCCAGTTACCTAGCAACTTCAAGGCTAACTAGGAACGCTCCTCCAAGGCTGGTTCCAGGGAGGGCCAAACGCCGTGGATAATATAATTGCCCATAATGCCCATCCAACAGAAGCGTAATAACTACAGTAAAAATAATGGTATGCTGGATACTATAAAGTGAAACAGTGGTGAAATTATGTCGTTCCCCCTCTCCTGAGGGGGGGCTGGCCCATCCTCATTTCCCTCTGGAAGCCAAAAGTCATTTTGCCCCTCTCACTGCCCCTAACTTTCCCCACCTTTACTGCCCTCCGATTCACGTTCGATTGATCGATTCAATGCAGTAGCATCGATTGCGTCCTTCTTACCATCAATAAGTTTTCTTACTCATAAAAGTCTTCAATTGTCCCTGATTTTTGGTATGAGTCCCAGTAGGAATAACGGTAAAATAAAATTAATAGAATCTTACAAGGACTAAAAAATGTCTGTGCTGTGGTGATTGAAATATCCATAGTCGAATGGAAACGATTGAAAGAATCGATATGTGAACCAACCGATAAATCATTTTACTTCAGTTTGTTTACGTTTGTGAGTCTCTCATAAACGTTTGATGCCCTATATCCTGTATCTTATTCCGTGGTAATTGTCATACAATGTTTAACATGAAAGGAACCGTAATTAGTGTAAAAGTGAGTGCTAAAGTTACGAGTTATGAACCCCTTGGAGGGATACATTAAGATCTACAAAGACGATTGGATTGGAAACGGTAAGTCAATGACAAGCCTTGTGCTCCCCAGTTCATGAGCATTTTCTCATAATAAAAACAGATTTAGTTTGGTAAGAATGTTCTTTTTGTGTCCATCAAAAGAAGGGTTAATTACCTTAATTTAAGGTACGTAAGGTTATGCTGTAAAAATAATACAATGTGTCTCCCTACATAATGATTACTTTTATGTTCATTTTCTCTCGGTAGGTAGGTAGGTACCTAAGACTCAAATTCAAATTAGGTAATTCTAAAGTGATTGTTTTCGTTTAATTTTTTTCAACAATGAACCTTTGCAATAAACTATTTCTGGCATCGGCATCGAGGGAGGCATTTCTCCTCTGCGAAATCAGATGGGTAAAAATACCGATTGTCACTTCAAGGTTCGTTCGGGACAAAGTACAAAATAAATACCTATTGTGCGTCGTACTAAGCATAACGCTTTTTCCCATCTACTTCTTACATTCTCCTCTTCGTTATAATTTATTATATATCAGATTTCCATTGATTTTATATGACCCGGACTTTTTGACAAGGACTTTAAATTTGGATTTTCGGTTTTATGCAGATATAAGGTATAATTTCGGTGATTTTACATTTAATTTGCTAATTGCTAAACTTCTGGTGCAAGTGGCGCACGCGAAAGTATTTTTCCTGAGGTCTACTTACGCTGAATTCAGGGGAAATGAGGGGGGGGGGGGGGGGGGGGGGGGGGTAACATTTCAGTGGGACACCCTGTATACATGCTACAATGCCCTCTTTGTGACTAGTAGTACCCACCATACACATTTTATACTATAGTTACATATACCTATAATCTTTGGCTGTTGTTGTTGCCCCTCCGTGATAAATTGCTTTGCTACGCCACTGGCCACAACCCCCCTAATAGATAGGTTATACTAAAATTGAAGAACACCGTTTGAAACAATGTCAAATCTTATCTCCTTAGAGATAAGAGAAAATTCGAGAGAAAATTCGATTTTATTTTAAATTTTACTCAAAGGTGAGAAAAACTATTTCAAAAATTGGATTATTCAAGTGTATGAAAACGTTATGACATGGATATGTCTAATGGCACCGTCCATTATTATATTTGTCTCTGGATGTCTTATGCAGAGAGACTTGTCAAACTTCAGCTTCCTTCAGTGAACAGGAAAGAATCTCGTTCAATCAGCTGATCAGGATGGAGCTCGTCTATGAAGTTTCAACTTCCTTGGGTAACAGGAAAGAATTTAGCTCATTCGTCGCAGTAGGTAATCAAACAAAACTAGAACAATATCCCCGGTTACATTCGCCCGGTTACATTTTATTTGGGTTGATGAAACGAATAGTAAGCCTGGTTGCTACTAAATCAGTTCGGCA
This sequence comes from Adelphocoris suturalis, assembly GCA_030762985.1. NCBI lineage: Eukaryota > Metazoa > Arthropoda > Insecta > Hemiptera > Miridae > Adelphocoris > Adelphocoris suturalis. The sequence continues at coordinate 25,197,728 of CM061047.1, read as the reverse complement.
TTTCCACATTCAATTCAACATCGTGAACGCTCAATTCGCTTGTTGGTTAATCGTTTTTTGTTTTTAGCATGGAACATGCTTTAGCCATCGCCTGACAGGGCAAAAACGTGACGAAACCGTGGAACGAAAGTAGCGTGGGATTTTTTACTTTCCCAACATCCCAACAGAGTGGAAAGTAATGTCCACTTTTACTTTCCCAACATCCCTTGAAAGTAATGTCCACTATTACTTTCCCAACATCCCAACAGAGTGGAAAGTAATGTCCACTTTTACTTTCCCAACAGAGTGGGATGTAATGTCCATTTTTACTTTCCCAACATCCCAGCAGAGTGAAAAGTAATGTCCATTTTTACTTTCCCAACAGAGTGGAAAGTAATGTCAATTTTGAGGTACCTCTCCAACATCCCAACAGAGTAATGTCCAAAAAAACAGCAAACAAATAAAATACAGCTAAAGCATGTTCCGTGTTTCTTGAATTTTAGTCGAAGGATCTAAGCAGTAAACATCCGGGGGTCCAGGGGACTTGCCCCCTGGCGAGGCCCGAAGGGCCGAGTTTTTTTCAATTACACATGGTAGGAACTTTGCAAACGTTCTATAAAAACTTAGATACAATTATACTTAAAATATTTTGTGGTTTCTAAGCATGTAGAAAATAGATGCTACTTTTCTCAAACTTCTTAAAGAACCTGATCAGCTGACCCACTAGTTTCAGTAGATAACTATTTACAATTTTTTACTTGTATTACTTTTTGCGTCGCGACCCAGGTAGAACCGCTACGCCACGTACGTAATTGGTGACCACTAGTCTAGAGCCTTCTATCATTGAAGAAATATAATGACCTAAATGAGGATTTAAAAAAAAAAAAAAGTCTGTCGTCTTGTCAATATTTGTTCTGTTTTGGTAAGTGGTTCTTACTCCCTCGATTTGTCATCATCTCTGCATTTAAATTGGGTAAGGGTCGATTCTCAAATTTTAGATGTAAAAATAGGAGCGTTGGGTTCATTATCAGGTCTCCCACACTACTCCGCTAGACCCTTGGGTGGGGAGGGGGGTACTTCCCTATCAGCTGCTCTCTTCCTGCTGTGTCACCTATGACAATTTGTCTTGTTTTAATATCTTGCTAGAGACTTAGTAGTAGTAGATTAGATAGAAGAATAGATCTTAGTAGATTAGTTGTTAGTCTTCTAGTTGAACTCGTACAGCTCCTTCGTTTCACAGAACGGAGTCAGAGATTATTAATCAATACCTACATTAATTTATTTACCAACAACGGTAAAATAAAGTTTTAGTCATGAAGCAGGATAGTATGAGCCAATTTTCGTATATATCATCGTATCATGTTAAATTCAATGTTTTGAAATTTGAGGACTTTGAATGCCAACAAATTGTTAACTAACAATTTTATGGAGAAAAATATAATTCTAAATAATATTTTGACATGCAAAAACAGTGAGATTCATGGCTTTTTCGTTTTTATCGATTTTTTTTAGCTAATAATGAAATTTAAGTACATTTTTCAGCGTAATTTTTTGCATAAAATCGTTAATCTTTCATCGTTAATAATCTTCTCTTGACTAAAATTCTGCTAAAAAATATGAATTTAACAATTTCAAGTCGTTTTCAACTATTTGTATTGATTATTTTAGCAACTTTCTTTTTTAGAAATTTGAAAAATTAAATTCTCTCAAAAAATGCTAGCCAACGAACTCATCCTTTCCTTTGAAAAGCTCGATTTTTTGGCGCAAGAACGGTATTTTTACCTCAATCCTGAGAAGAGTTATAGTTTGTATTAACACACACATACGTAGGCATTCGTTTCAGAATGCCACAAAATAGATTTCAATTAAGACAATTTTCAAAAAAAATGTTTGTAGTTTTTTACAAACTCGGCGCTCCGCGCCTCGCCAGGGAGCAAGCCCCCTGGACCCCACGTTACCTCTATTTACATACTTCGGACGAAATTATTGAAACACAGAATGTGTTTTAGCTCACGCGTTTCACATAAACCCGTCTTCAATCTTCGGTTGAAGATTGGTTAACTTCCTCCCACGATTTTTGTATATAAAATGACTCAAAAACGGTGTCATTGGTTAACTTCCTCCCACTAAATCAGAATTTCGCTACTTTCCTCCCACTAAATCAGAATCTTATATAATCACCGCGTCATAACAAAATATCGCATAGGTTACACCAGGTTACACGATCCTTAGTTCCGTATCATCGGTATCCATGTTGTCGTCCCAGATTTTGTTACGAAATTTTGTTAGCTTTTTTGGCTAGTTAGTCCATGGCTAAAACACATTCTGTGTTAAAATTCGCCAAGACAAAACGGAGAATAGAGTTTGATATTTGGTCACATCGCCGGCTCTTTCAAGAATTAATTATTTAAACTCAATGAGGCTGCTATTGTAAATTAAAGTTACCTACCGGTACTTATCGGTTAGCGGGAGGTGACTCATTTTAATATTGATCTATTTGCCCAGCTACTCTATATTTTACCAAAAGGACAGATTTCAGATTTTTATCCATTTTAGCATCCGGACCACCAAACTAAACACATCATTCAGTCTATTCGTCCAAATAATCTACATTTTACTAAAAAGACTGGCGAGTGGCCCCCCTCTACTAAGTTCTCAGTTCATACATCATAGAGTTTCAATATTACTGCATTTATATTTCTTGTTAAATACGGGCATAGTTTCGTTCGACTTATTCGTGGGAACCACTTCTCTCAACACGAATCAGCATACATAAAAGAATCAAATGTTTGGATTTCACTTCAATTTGAATTAGCAATCAACCATATGCTCCGCCCAGAGAAAGACGAGTTATTCCGCGCGGGCCGACAAGTTTGTCACTTCACCCTCCACCCCCCCGGAAATCAAATCCATTGGAAAAAGGTTTCCCCGTTGTTTACATAAAGTCACGATCCCTTAACCCTTTCCGGGGTGACGCCCCCGCTCTAGAGATTTCTTGCGAGCGAAACGAGAGCGGGGGATTATTTTAAAATAACTCTTCTCAGGAGGTTACAAAAACAAATCCGCGTTTTAAAGTTCACGACCCCTTCTGAAAGAGGGGCGTTTTACAATGACAGGGAACGTGTCGACGTGTCTCTCTGTGTTTATGTATCGACACGCGACCCCTCTCTGCCCTGACACTCGAAGGATGTTTATTATTCGTCTTCGACCGGTTCGGGGTTGGATTAGCTCAGTTCTCAGGTTATAATTGACCAAATCCACTTGAGCACTTCCCCAAAGCATATGGCGACGATGAGTGGCTCTTTTGAAGGGGCGCTCTTTGTTGAGCTGTGAGGAAATCTATTTACATTGGTGTTTACATTATTACAATATTTTCCGTTTCCCACGACACTATAAGCCTTGCCTGACTCTCTTCATGTCTTTTTTATTCGCTTTCAAGGAAAATAATGTCACATTAATCAAAATTTAGCCCCTTTCGCTCCCATTACAGGGAAAAAGTAAAAACCAATACCCCAACATTAGGTTGATATCAATTTCATGTATCAGAATTCTCGATTACCTAAAGGAAATGTAACTACCTAGGTCCAGATCCTAAAACAATATTTACAAATCGGGAAAACGTATGAAGGCAAGAGATGACCATCTCCACAGGTGAATAAGGTGCAAACCTCTTGGGATGATTAGTAAAATCCAGTTTCAGGGTTGGGTTTGTGATTATGAGCAAACAGGCTTATAGGGTGAGGGGGGGGGGGGGATTCATAACCAAAAAGCCAAAGAGTTTAAACAGTAGAATAAACGTCAATTCTAGTGTTGCTTTCAAGTCTAGCCCAGGTCCAGGCCCCAGGTCTAGCGTTTCTTAGTAGTGGAAGCATTTTTTCTTTTCACGTGCCTCCCTGAATATTTTCTAATAATTCGGATTAAACTGGCATTTTGGTTTATTATTTCCAATAATAAGCCTATGTGATCGTGTAGCAAAAAATTTTTATAACCCCCCCTCAAACTTTGTCACTTTACGTTTCAAGGTGCGTAGAATCCAAATTTGAAATGTCCGTCCGCCGTCCGCCGTTCGCCGTCCGCCGTTCGCCGTTCGCCGTCCGCCGTCCGGGCCATAAAAGGCCTAAGAATTGACTTAAAAAACCCGTTCTTTCGCACATAGACTCCATTTGGGGTCTAGTTGGTCCTAACGTTTAACCATCCCGATCGCTTTACTCGCATAGATGCTATGGGCCAAAAACGGGCGAAAAAGTGTGTTTTTCTACGCGCGCACGCCTGGCACGCTTGGCAGGGGGTCGCGGTGGGTGGAGAGGGGGGGGGGGGGGGGTGAGCGGGCGGTGGAGTGAGAGGAGGCGCCGGCGCCGCGGCACCTTGTGGTGGGTACGGCGGGCGCCGGCGTTCCTTCGAGGCATGAATATATGTTTTTTCAAGGTCATATTTGTGTGTTAATACCAAAGCTCTTCCTACGCATATTTAATAACATATCCTCTCGACTTTTCGTACGTGCTTAGATAATGATATTATTAAGGCAATAACTATTTGAATAGATTGGAGCTCAAATCGAGAAATATAAACATGCGTATACAATTATAGAAGTATAGGTTGTGGCAACTCGAAATAGGATACGCCGAGGAGTCTGGACGGGCCTTATGACGTACGCTAGCCAACTAAAACTATGATCATACTCAATTGAAAAAATAATAAACCTTTGTGAAATAATTTGCAGCGTTTTTTACTCTTCAGGTGGGTGGAAATTAAATTCGATACATCCTTTCCATTCATCGAACTCTGAGGTACACTCACACCACTAAAATATTGATCAGAATGCAAATGTTCCTAGGTATTTCATAGTAACTTCAAATAGGACATTTAAATACCCGGTATGCAGCTGGGTTGTTGAAAAAAGAATTCCAATCACCATTACGAGTTCCATTTTGGCTGACACAGAAACTACTAGATCCTCGAACTGTACCCCTACTTAGTGTATTACTATACACGTACCTATATGTTAAGTAATGTGCAGTTAATTATTCTTACAAAAATGCTGCACAAAACGCCAACCAGCCAGGCTCTGGTTTTGAGGTGGTCGGTTAAGAGAGAGTCCACTGTATAGTCCACGTTTTCATTAGTACCGTCAGGTAGGAATCCTTTTGTTTTAAGATATTTATCTGCAATATATCTGAATATCGAGCCATTGAAGTAATTATTAAACTGTATAAAAATAATTAGCCATTATCGTCCATTGAATTGAGGTGATCCTTCAATATTCCGGATCGGACAGGCCGCATCAGGAACAAATGAACCGAAACATTCTTTGATTCCTTTCTTTCCTTGTAGGCCTTGTATGACATGAGCTGAAGCTGCTGAAATGTCAGTCAAAAGGAGAGACCGGTCGAAAGGGAAAAGGAAGGAGGGTCTGAGAAGAGGCTTTGTGAGGATGTGGTGGATGAGGGGGTGGCGGGAAGCCTTCTGGCTGGGGAACATCTTGATGGTTCCCCCTTCTCATTAATTGATTATCTCGGCGTGGGAGTGCGCACCTGACCTTACTCTGTCATTACACTCCCACCTACTTGTGGTATCTCCACTCCGCCTAAACCCCTACCTTTTTCTTCGCCTTGTTCCAACCTCTACATCTTTATGTGAATAAGAACTTCCTATGGAGGAACTACGGATTGACAAGAAAATAAGTAACTTGTATACGTAATCATCGAATAAAACAAATAAGCCATGTTTATTAATATACCAAACGTTCGAATTAGATTGAAATTTTTAATAACAGTTATTTGCCATTAATATAAATTATTTAGATTATAAAATTGTTTTTGTTTCATTATATTCATTAAGTTATTTATATTCTACATATATTTACATTAATGATATTTTTCGTGGAATCGGAATTTGCATTAAAAAATTATGGCACTCATTAATTTAATAAAACAATTTGAGATCTTTGCGCCAGTTTTCAATGCTCAATTTCATTTAGCTATACACGATCTTTTTTCCATAGTTACAAATGGAAACTCAGTTAGTGGAGGGGGGAGGGTACTTAGACATTCTGTACAGTATATAGTATGACGTATAAAGTAGTTTTACAATGTAGTATCATGAAATAAATACATGAATTGAAATCAATAGAATCTGCAATATATTATCTACCTTTTGATAACCTAATCCTAACTTAATATCATAAAACCACAGGTGACCTACAGTTTTAACCTCACTTTATATATTAAATATAACAACTTAGTGAGTATGAATGTTCATATTCAAAGGCACCAACCTCATAGACGCAGGTTAATGGTTTCTTATTTGACAGCCAACATACCCGGATCACTTATTTTGCTTCTTCTCACTCTACCCATTATGGTTTATTACATTCAATAGTGAACTTCCGTGAGTAGGTAATCAAAATACTCCCCTCCCTCCAACAATTGTTTCAATGAATCGAAAGAGACCACTCTGACCGCAATAAGTTCATTGTTTGCTCTCCGGGCTAGACCTCTGTGTAGAGAAAAGAACGTCAACATGAGTGCACAAATGCGAGCATAGGAATCTCGTAATAGACTGATAGAATCAAACTTACTTTCATAACTAAATAGTTGATATAATTACTAGGAATCGATGTTATCACAACTTTTGTTACCTACAGACGAACTAGTGAGCCGTAGGCAATTGTTATATTTAGTTTCATTAATTTTCTTTTAGTTGGATCCAAAAGTGTACTTATTAGATAATGATGTATCATAATCTTCGTTAATAATAGTCTATTAACGAGGAACTTTTGAATATAACTCTATCTGTAAATTGCACTACATCAGTTCTAAGCCGAATCTTATATAATACGTGCAGTATAATGAGAATATCGGATGCTTGAACGTATTATTGTTTATCTTTATTTTTCCGGAATTTCTCCGCCACGTATTTCGCTAGTGTTCTTCCCACCTTGCCCTGGTTCTTCAAGTAGCCTCTTTTACTTAAAAATCGTATAACCAGCGTGGACAAAGCTGAAACCAACGATCGTTAATTAAGAATAAAACATACACAATTACCAATTTTTAGAACATAATAATGTGAAATCAGGGTGGCCCTCAACTGAAAAAGTATGGGAAAATCTAGAAATCTCAGTAAATTCATTGCGTGGGGAAAGTCAGAAAATTCAATACACCAAATGTCAGGACATTGTTAAAATATCTATACTTTTTTCTACTCAAATTTTGATAATGTTAATTTCACTTCGAACAACAATTAATCGGTTTAGATTTCAATGAAAACTATTAGATCGATTTCGACGGTTAAGTCATGACCTGATGAACCTCCAAAATCGACCTAACAATGTAACCTTTTGTTTTTGTGGAATTTTTTTTAAAGCTTTTATTGCACCGAGTAATCTCATTAATAATATAAATCTGACTTATATTACTACAATACACTAATCAGGACCTAAGATACATAACTTTGTGAAATTAGACAACGCTTTTCTTCAACTTCCGTTATTCATAGAAACGGAATTTATAGTTCATATTAGATATTAGATTAGAATTTATAGTTCATATTAAACGGTGATTTATAGTTCATATTAGATCTCAAACTGGGAGAACACAAAATATTAAAACTAACATATTGGTGAGTAATGCTTGCATTACAGGAACTCACCTATGTCAGGTTTGCAATAGGATTGGTTTCAAAATGTCTCTAAACGTTTTTCAATGATGGAAATTTTCGAAAATTTTGAGTTTAAAATTTCTGGAGTCGTTGCAGTGCTTCATTTTTCACGAAAATTCACTCGAAAGTAGCAGTAGAAACGAAACATTCTCAAGCTTAATTTCCTTTGAAAACTCACATGAACATGAGACTTTTGATTAGTATTTCAGTGCTGTAGTCATCTTTATATTTATTATTATTTGACTATTCCTGATGTTGATAATTCTACCAATCATAGGTGATAAGCTGATAACATTAGTTTAAGCGTACACTTTTACATACCCAATGTCAAGGCATATCGGATTGGGGCCGAGATTTTCAGAAGTACAAAAACGATGGCTATGCGGCCAGCAGGGGTTTTTGTCTTTTTCTCCACAGTTTTGATAGATTGTTCATTCATGTCAAGGAATTTCATTAAGCCCACTAGGTCAAAACCGCTGAAAAAAATATATTATGATAATAAGGATAACCCATTGTCTATCCATGAGAATAATTTATGCCTTCTTTCTGATTAGAATAAAAATACAGAAACCATCAAAAGTTAGGTCAAAACCATACAGAAAGTTAGGTACTTAATAGACTATGTCTACTGCACATTATCCTAGTATAACTTACATGGACAATACCACTTTCTGAAAGAAAATACATAAAAAAGAACTTCCTACCCCCTCGCCCCCCAAAAAATATACATAGGTAGACTGTGGTGAGGTAAAGAAATACCTCCTTGACCCCCTAGGGAATCAAAGCCCTGTCTCCTGCGCCTCAATCATACGGTCTCAACTTACAGAGCTACAAAAGAGTTGCTTGATAATGTTTTTATGAATAAAATAAAATAAATATTTGGATTTGCATTGAGGGCTTTTCAGGCCTAGAATCTATAGGTACCTATAAGTCCTTACGGACCTATCTTCCCGAATAGTCTCATTCGATTCATTGAACTTCAGTGTATCTAAATCAAACGAAAAAAAAAAAACTTTTTCCTTCAAAAGTTTTTAAGTTCTCGTTTTTTAATATTTCAACCCTTAATGTCACCTCTTGGGGTGGATGAAAAGTAATGCCGAGATAAGAAGTACATTCCCGACTGATGTATGATTTTTGAGCCGAATTTCATATGCTTTGGTCCAGTAGGTTCGGACGGCGCGGCGGCGAACAGCAGACAGTGTACGTCGTACCATCTGTAGACGAGCGGATTTTTTTTATTTGATTTTTCGAATCCATGCTTCTTGAAACGTAAACCAACAGAATTTGGGTTGTGTACAAGTTTTTTCTTGGTCGACTACAAAGGTTCATTATTGTAAATAATAAACCAAAATGTTCTTATCTATAATCTAAGACAATTGACCAGCTGATATAATTTAACTGGAATTACTTTTTCATTATAACCAAGTTTATTATAACTCCTTCAAGTTTTATAATAGCTTCTTGTGCTACAAATATAGATAGGTATATATTTTAATTAAAGAAGAAATATATCTTCTATCTATCTATAGATGATGAAAATGAAAGGTTACTATGTTACATTGGGTCACTGAACACTCTCTTTATTTTCGTAGAAATACGTTGAAAAGCTGGCTGTCGATAAGTGCTGTGACATCAAGTTGAGTGCCAATTCAATGGGCAATAAATAAGCCTTATAAATTTGAGTATAATAAATTATTACTGTTTTGCGAATGATCAGAAGGGACAGCTTGTGTGTCCCAAGTAGTTATGATACGGGTTGTCTTTTTTTATTGCTTCCAGAGCCATGAGTCATACGATTTCTCCTTTGGAGAAACTCAATTGGGGTAACAAAAGTTATTTATCGGCCAAAAGAAAGCTGTAAGGTATAACAGGCTGACTGTGTGGTAATTTTTATTTTTGGGAATAGTCCCAAAAGATACTTAATTCTTACTATCAAGGAATAAGGAGACAGATAGTACACGGATTTAAAGGCACTAATTGATGGTTTATTCTGTGAAAGTAATTATTGCTCCAAGATTTTATGGGAGTTCTAACAAACCTTGAGAGGGCTATACCAAAAGGGTTTTACAGTTTCTAATAGAAACACCGCAAGAAATCTGGATAGAGGATCAGTCAAAGGATTAGAAATATTGGATATCACTTACCGAAGGAGAGTTTCCAAACTGCATGAAGTTCTCAACAATTACGCCTATCTCCAAGAAATGGCAAAACAAAGAAGATGAAGAATTTCGCCCAGTATCGAAACTTTCAGTATTTGTAATGATTATGGATCATATTGTGTTGAACAGACTAGTTGCTTTCTTGGAGAAGGAAAATTTACGGCACCCTAATCAGTACGGGTTTAGAAAGTGAAAGAAAACTGGTACAGCGGGATGCTCATTGGTCAACGAAATTCTCCGATTTGGCAAAAGCGTTTGATTTTGTTTCACGCGAGCTGCTTCTAGAAAAACTTGAATAAAAAAAAAAAAAAAAAATTTTAAATTGCAGAATATTATTTAGGCCGCTCACTATTATCAGAATAGTGTTTTAGCCATAAAAATTGGTAGCTGACAATCTCCTTGCACTCAAAGTGCACACATTTCAAAATAATGTACCATAGCAAAATAATGTACCATGATAATGTTCGAATATTCGCAATTCGGTACTTATTATGTACCTACACAGTGAGGATGTGTGTTAGAACCAAACGCCCAAACCACCAATAAAGATCATTCTATTCTATTTTCGTACCTTCGTATGAATGAAATACCAACCTTTCTAGTAACACGTAAAACAGAGTGGCGCAGCCAACATCAAGAAAGATGTACACTGGGATGGCGATGAACCAGTAACTAACAAAAAGTCTTCGCACTTTAGAAAATGTCGAGTCTTTGGGGTTCTTTTTAGAAAACCTTCCAGGGAGGTGATTCACAACCGAGCTAGAAAACTCGGCGGATCTTTGGTTTCTTACAATCAACCATCTTGCTTTGTCCTCGATGAATGAATCTGTAAAACGTATAATTCATTGTCAATGTAAATGAGACACCCATTCTTTGTTATTTTATCATAGCAAACTTCGCGAATAGCGAATACAATAGGTCTAAAATGTTGGAAAATTATATTTTTGAATAACTAATTTATAACACAATTAATGAAAGACAGAATTTGCTGTTGATAAACATATGACGTCTAGTCAGAACCTCATCATCTAGTGGTCAGAATTCGAAACTCGCGGAGTAATTGGGTATATGTTCCAGGAAGATGCCCATATTTTATCGCAGTTGATTGAATAATAACTATAGCCTTGAGCAAAAATAATATTTGTTGATACTCCGAGATTAATGGAGCGATTATGATGAAATTGTCAAGGCTTGTGCAGGTTAACCTGTAGACGATTCAAAATTTGTTGGCTTTTTTTTAATCAGTGTTAAACTTCAAGATGAATGGAAGTTTTTAGAATTTTTTCTTCTTTAAAACCACTGGACTGAGTTTCGTTAAATTTGAGTAAAAAATTATCGGCATATCTGGCAAAGATGTTGCTGAAATAGTTTGGTATCCATAGATAGAAGTCAGGTCTAAGTTTTAACTGTTCGTGCTCCAGAAAGGAAAAAACTAGTCATCGATACGACTGTGAATCAATTGTGAAAGTGACTTAGGTAAGCAGAAGTGACTCCTGTACAACGAATGTCCTGTTTTGTGCACTCTTTTCTAGTATCCAGATAATTATGATTCAACTGATTGCCCAAAATGTTATTACTAATGAAAATTTACGAGTCTAATTATGTGGAAATTATTGATTTTTCACATAGCACAAAGCATTTGAATTCCAACATTGTTTATTGGAAGAGCTAATAATGTTATTAGCTAATAGATATTTTCTGACTACGTCGTCAGATTGCATGGCTTACGTTTATGAGGAATTTCCTCTGCAAAGAACCGTCTGTAATGCCTAATCGCGACTAGATTCGGCCTCCTGTTTGAAGAGCTAGGAAGAACCTTGCTGACATGAATGTACGATCCGATAATTTCTCTGCGAATCCAAATGAACTGGGAAACTTTGGCAAGCATAAACATTGAAATAAACACATTTTGGTTGAATTTAGACAGAATATTAATTTACTTGTCCAACTGGGAAAATGAAATATTTGGTAGGTACCTAAATATACTACCAAATATGAAACAAAAATATTTAATTTAATGCAGATAATGTTTACTTCGGTAACCTTAGCACCTGATGGCATATTCGTGGAGTTCTATGCATTACGGGTATGAATCTCACAATTGATTTATTAGCCAATGAAATACATTATTACGGCACCTATAGAAAAACATTAATAATGTGCATTAAGATTTAAGTAAGATGTGACGTATATACGTGGTATTTCTTTTTAGGCAATGATAGCCTCCGGTTCAACCAGGATTATGCATTGCCTAGTATCGGACTATTTACGTGAATAAGATAAGGTACCTCCGTATTATTTTATGTGGAAAAGTATCCTTGAAATATCCTCGTTCTCCGAATTTATCACAAGAATCAAAGGTAGCGATATTGGGCAGCAAGTGATCGTAAGTAGCGAACCCTAGGCAGTATGTCGAACGAATGAGACTAACACACGACTAACACGTGCTCTATGGAGCCCACTATAGATTGGGTGCTGGTGGGGGTTGAGTGTGCAAAAATATGGTCACCTCAGTTTCTCATCGGATTATTGTAGTAGGGGTCCTTAGGAGTAGAAAAGTGTTTCATACCACCCCGAAAAGTGGAGCCTACGGGCAGGAGGAGGGTGTGAGTTCCGCATCTCGCGCTCTGCCTTTGATCGTGGCTAACTGTTGAAAGAATCATCGCGCAAAATTGGTTTTAATCTTAAATTGTTTGTATTTTATATCTCTCAAACTTTGACTATTATAGTTTTCCCCCTAAAACCAACAGTTTTCCCAGAAATTTTTAACTTGTGAGAAAAGTATAATGGGTGAGCCTTACCATGAAACCTACCACGAAAAAGGTGCGTGAGGTCAAGAAAACATATTTTGTGAACAATTTAGTTAGGGCACCGTAGTTTCTCTTCTGATTATTGTAGAGGGGATCTTAAGGAATAAAAAAGTGCTTCGTACCACTCAGTGGCACCTAATAGTGGAAGGAGGGTGGGAGTTCCGCATCAGGTGCTCTATCTTTGATCGTTTCTAATTGTTGAAAGTATCATCGCACAACATTGGTTTTGATCTAAATTGTTTGCATTTTAGACCCCTTCAACTTTGATCATTATAATTTCCCTCCAAAAACCAACCGTTTGGCCGGAAAATGTGAGAAAATTACAAACTGTGAGTCCATGAAACCTACCTTACGAAAGAGGTGCAAGAGGTCAAGAAAACATGTTTTTTCCTCTTGAAAATTTAATGTTCAAATCAGTAGCTTTATTAAAAATTAGTACAATTTACGAACAAGAGAATCTATATAAAATACTAAAACAAATTAAGAGATTATAAGTATCGAACCGTAGACAGTATGGTGAACGGATAGGATCCACTCTTGGGACTAACACACCTTCACTAGAAGGCCCGCTATGACTACGGGCAGTAGGTCCCCAACTAGGATACGTACCGTGTTAGCCGAATTATGTCCAGGATGCCGTAGTGAATACATGGATGGGAGATTGCTCACTCGATACCTAGAGAGCAAAGTACCACTGGAACCCCATTTATGTTAGTTATGTTAATATAATATGTTTTATGTGTTTATTTATGTCATTTATGTTCCCAAGTCAAGGGCCATTCGCTCGTCCGTGGAACCAGTGGGATTACGTCAGGACGCTTCGTATGCTTCCAAAGCTGCTGATGGCTCCTAGCGAGGTGGTACATCTACTCATTAAGAGATGAAAGCACAATTTTATTGAGGTCAACATGCCCCAGGAATTTATCAAGGCTTTGCTTGCAACTCAACCCATGGTGACCTGACGAATCATCTGCTGCGGATCAAACGAAAGAATTCGGTAGGTACTAACCCATTCAGTGAAATTATTTTCTTTCCTCCGAGATTTATCATTAACTAATTTTACGTTCCGCAAAAATTTACGAGCGACCTGACCCTTAATGTTGTCAATTAAATCTGGAAAAAACATCTCGAGAACATACTAGCAAACTTTTTGAGGTTTCCTTAGACTCGTTGTGCGGATACATCAATCATTAGTTGAAGCCCTGACTCCAAGCTTTTTCCTTGTCGCCGCTTTTTTGTTCAAAACAGGGATTAAAATAGTTTATAAATTCGATTTCGCAAAGAATACATCCATTGGAACTATATCACCTGATATTTCCACTATTGGCAATATATCAGCTGATATTTACAAGGCAATTTCTTTGTATCCCGGTCTCACGATCTAGCGATCTTTCATGAAATTTACAGCTTGACTATTTATTCAATAGATTGGCTAGCAGCGCGTGATTTCTCTATCCTCTTGCACATAGAAATTCGAAGGTTTTTTTTCGATGTTCATACCATTAGGGAAAGCAAACCGTGCAACGTACAGCGTTGCGGGTGATTTTAATCGATTTTGGGGTTAAATTTATCATTGACAAGCAAAAAATTCTCGATTTTTTTAATGTTTAGCCCTTTAATACAACCCTTCAGGGTTGATAAAAATTGATGCCGAGCTTCTAGGACCATCTAGACTCCAAATGTGATTTTTAACTCCAGTTTCATATAGTCTGGTCAAGTATTTTTGGAGAAAAGCCGCGGACGGCGGACGGAGGATTTTTTAAAATTCGATTTTTGAATTCTACGCATCTTGAAACGTAAACCAACAAATTTTCAGGGGGTGTTAAAAAAATTTTTTTTTTCTTGGTCGATTACAATGGCTCATTATAGAAAATAAATAAATAAATAAGTAAGTAAAGTCAAAGTAAGTTTATTAAGTTTTCAAGAGAAAAATTACAACCAATGCCTCCTCCCCTTCTAAGACCGCTATGAAGTGAGTTCATGAACAAACTAAACAGTACCTACTTATGTAATTGTAATGGCCAATTTAACCTTTTTTATGTTATTCCATTCTCTGGAAACCCCCAAAGTGACCTTTCCAAATAGATGCACCATGAAGGTACTGATAATCGGGATAAGCCAAAACAGCGTTGTAAAGAAAGCTGAATGACGCCAACCCGTATGACGTAAATTCATGTTTTTGTCCAAAATATTTGGAGTTTTGAGCTGAAAATTCGTGGTCGGAGATTTTCGCGGTCAAGGAGGCAGAATCAGATTCTTAGATGAGAAAGATAGAAAGATGAGTTTGCCCATTGCATACAACCATGGTTTGAGCGTATACACTATAATGATTGTATGCGTTTTGTTCCTTTGAAACGTTGTACGTTTTAATAATTAAGTTTTTTTTTTTTTTTCAATGAAATTACTCCGCTGCCCCCTCCTTTTGTCCAACCACTTTAACTGTTCAATTTATAATAGGTTTTCTTCTTATAACATGATTTTGAGTTGTTGAACTCAATATTGAACCTATATTACTTAATCTATTAAAAAGCGATCAATCGCTTCGCATTTTCGGCTTCACATCCTCAACGAGCTTCCGAGAAAAAGGCCTCAGAGTGAAAAGAAGGGTTGTAAGGTAAACGTCGGAAGGAAAGGGGTTGGAAAGTTGGTGAAATAATCTCTTTCCCGCTGTTGCCGCTCCCTTCAAAACGCCAAAGGTTTATTTCACGGTTGCCTCAATGTAATCCCGTTATTTCACACGCTGTCGGTTTTCCCGCCCTTCTCTCAGCTTTGCACTCTTTTCCCCCTCTCCATCACACGTTTTCTCTCTTATTCGCTCAATTTTCCCCCTCCTCTCTCAAGAGGTCTCTCTATTTCCCCTCGACCCACACCGGGGGAAATTTCCTCTCTTTTCTAGCTCCCCGCAGCACCTTGTACAGCACAATATCCAGGATACTCCCCCAACCCTTTGATTCCTCTTCCGAAGCGCTCAGAGGCTCTCAAATTATAGTTGGAACCGCTGATAGTCTAGAAAGGCTCTTTTCCATGGCTTTCCACCTTCAACACTTTCAATTCAACCGTTTTCCGCAATTTATCATTGCGATTGACTTGTGGACGAGTCACATTTTATTAGGTAGCAGTCACTCTTCTGCTATGGTAATACTACTGCTAGTTCACCCAACAATAACAACCCCATGGCCTAATAAGATCAAAACTTTTGAGTCATTCCGGCTTGACCCTAGTCAAGAAAATTATATTTTTGGTTTAACTGTAATAACTGAATACGGGTATATGAAGAAATATTAAGAACTGAATACGGGACCCTAAGAAATATTTTCAGATTATTGTAATCAACAGGAAGAAGATTATTCACAACGCAAAACCGTTAAGACGGTCTCACAATCTCAAAAAGAGGAACAAATTATAATGATTGAAACCGATTAGTCCGTCTAGTAGAGAAGCGATAATGTTCACTGATTCGAGTAAATAATTCAAGAAAATCACTTCCGATCATGAGGAGTATGAGCCCATTGTTTCATTTCTATTCTATCGTTCAACAAGAGTTGGTGAAAAAAAAAACTGTTTGAGAATACGTTTTGGACATGAAAAAGCCTAAATTGAGAAACCTCGAGTTTTCCAATCGGAAAAAATAACTCAACTTCAACAATTCAACTATGAGAACCAATATTTTTCTTCAAGACACAAGAACTATAAAAACTGAATCGAAATCTCGCCTTTTCAACGATGTTGTCAAATTTACTTTTTCTTTGCTAATTAGTGGAGAAAACTATGTTTTCAACGTTGAAAAATATTGTTTTTTCAATTAAAAACTCATGGTTTCCCAATTTAGGTAAAATTTGCTTTTCAGAGAGGTTTTCCATGTCTCGAACCTTAATTATTAAAAACGCTTAGGCATCTATTCAATAGAAAATTTAATGTCTTTTCCAACGGCACCCTCGAATTTGAATTTACACAGAAAATTAAGAGCGTTATCATCGTTTTTGTGACCGAGAACACGAGCAAAATCTCATTGCGGATCGAGGACACGAGCAAAATTTTAAAAATTAAATTACACTCAAAAACTAAGCGCTTGAAAAAAAAAAAACTCTAGGAGGAACTTTTGATCAGAAATAAGCTCTGGAATCGACCCATGACGTACTGACCCCTTATACAGTACACCCTGTATAGTGGGATAGAAGAAGTTATGCACCATTTTTTTTATTCTGAATAACATTCATCTAATATATAAAATTCTCGTGTCACAGTTTTTGTTGCCATACTCCTCCGAAACGGCTTGACCGATTTTGATGAAATTTTTTGTGCTTATCCGGTATCTATGAGAATCGGCCAACATCTATTTTTCATCCCCCTAAATATTAGGGGTAGTCCACCCCTAAATTTTTTTAAATTTATTTTTGACCGATTTTGATGAAATTTTTTGTGCTTATCCGGTATCTATGAGAATCGGCCAACATCTATTTTTCATCCCCCTAAATGTTAGGGGTAGTCCACCCCTAAATTTTTTTAATTTTATTTTTGACCGATTTTGATGAAATTTTTTGTGCTTATCCGGTATCTATGAGAATCGGCCAACATCTATTTTTCATCCCCCTAAATGTTAGGGGTAGTCCACCCCTACATTTTTATTTTATTTTTAGATAAAATTTATAATTTCTATTTTAATTAACGTCTGCCAAGTTGGGTGGGCAGTATAACTTCCTGAAGCGAGCGAAGCGAGCAGCATCCCCCACAGAAGTTAAACCTACCCTTAGAGATCTACCGTTTGCGAGCGAACCGAGCAACATCCCCTACATGTTTCAATTGTAATACATTCCATGTATACAGTCACAGTTTGCGAGCGAAGCGAGCAATTTAATGGGGGGTCCGGGGGGCTTGCCCCCCGGCTGGACGTGGAGGCGAGCGGAGCGAGCCGGAGTGGCTAGTAACCATATAACTATCTAAAATCTCTAGTTGAGGGTAAATTTCACAACCGTTGCTCTAATTGCCTAAACGTAGGAACAAATCGGTTTCACTAGCCGGTGAGCCATCATCTGAGCATAGTTTGGAGACTGTGTAAGTACTGAATTACGGATATTCATTATTTGGTAAAGAACAATATATGAATAAAAGGATTTTACATTTCTTAATTAATTGTGACACTTCTCAGAGATAGTCGGAAGTGATCTGCAAAAACTGTTTCATGATAGAAGCAATGATGGACAATCCTTACCAGAAATGTTACGTTATGCCAAGATAAACTGATCTTCCTCCGGGGACAATATTTGGACCAAATGGAAAGAGGCGAGAAGATTTCAGCAGTGGTGACACTTCAGGAAATAGATGGGAGAAATGTGTCAAAACTATTTCATGACGGGCACAGTCATGGTCAATTCTTATCAGAAATATTATAATGCGTCAAGAAGAAGTTTTCTTACTTGGAAGACAATACTTGACCAAAGGGGAGGAGGCGAGAAGATTTCAGCAACTTATGAACGAGGCCTGTAAGCCCCCAGGGAAGACCTACCTTGATGTTGACAATAGCTCTGATGGAAGGAGATCCAGAATCAACATGGCGTGCCGCCTGCCCGGGCCCGCAGGATTATAGGACCATCTACCCCCTTGGACCGCGGGGAGAGATGACTACCCCCACAAGCCCCTCACGAGGGTTGGGCAGCCTAAGCAATGTTAGCTTAGAGGCGACCCCTCCACGAATTACACCAACTCCCATCTTCTCGGACCGTTGAGAAAACAAGACACCAGCTGCTCCTATCTCCTCTACAGCTTCCCCTTCCTTTAGCTATCACCTTCTCCCCTTGTAATCGCGTGCTGTACACAGGCAGGAGATAGCCTTTGTTCGATTTGTTGTTTTTCCCAGGATGAATCTATGTTCAGATAACTGTTAATATTATTGAAAGGATTTTATATTCAATTATAAATTTTGATCTATTATTTTCAATAGTATCTTAATGGCTCTGTGTAATTGATCAAGAAAAATAAAGTTTTAACTCCCTACCAAAATTTGTTAGTTTTCGTTTCAAGAAGCATATAAAAAAAGACACAAATGATTACATAAAGTTATAATATTTCATTATTACATAGCTCTTCTACGTAGACCACTGATTTATAATCATTAAACGTATAGAGGTAGACACCTACCGAAGAGAAATTTAGCTTACTCAGCTGATCAAGAAAGATCCCATCATTTCAATCTCTTAATGACCCAGATACTCATAATATTCAATTTCAACTTCCCAGACCACCTTCTCAGTATAAATAATAGCTGCTATTTACTACTCTTTACTAGTACTTAATCACGCTCTGAGTTACGAATTCAGTTTTACAATACATCTGCTACACGGTTATTGATCCCAATAGAAAGTACCTAATATGTAAATGGGAGTTGAACTCGATATTTCAAAAAAAGGAAAATAGATAAATAAATAAACGAACAAAAAGACGCAAAGCTTACCTGTAATGCTTAATTTAATTTCCCCCAATAAAAGAAATAGAAAATGCTCTATAGTACATTGCCAAACATACTACACCTACTTACAATAAACTGGACTAAATTAAAAATTCATTGAAAATAAACTACCAAGGGATCACCAGAAGCCTCTCTGCATCGGTAATACGATATAAGTACATATATATGTAATTGATTATATTATATTATAATTATATACTATGTTAATTATAATATTATATTTATTGAAGTGCCTAAAAATTTCTATTGATACCAGAAAATTGTGAACACAAAACTGTTTTACCTACCTACCTATATAATTGAATGGTTCATCCTGCAATTTATGATCTTCGAAGGCAAGTATTGACAATTTTAATTTATGATTCAAAATATTTAATGATGGATAAAATACTCAATTCACCCTGAGAACATTTCCGTAATTTGATTTGCAATTTTTTCTAGAATATGATTGTATAGAAAAATGGAGAAACTTTTGGTGCGACCCTAGCGCCATCTCTAATCTGAGAATCATACTAGTCACCCGTCCACATTGGCCAGCGAATAGTTCACCGTTCAGCGTTGTGGATGATGGTTTTAATCGATTCATTGGGATTACATTTTTTCATCGACAAGCAAAAAATCATTGCTGTTACCTTGAAAGTTTTGAGATCTCGATTTTACAATATTTCAGACCTTAATGACTACCCTTTTAGGATTGATCAAAATTGATGCCGATGTTACTGGCACATCCTCGGCCGATGAATGATTTGTAAGCTAAATTTCATGAACTTTGGTCCAGTATTTTTGGAGAGAAGCTCTGGATGACATACTGCGGACGGCGTATGGTGGACGGACGGATTTTTTTTTTTTTTTCGATTTTGGATTCTATGCTATAAATTTAGAGGGGGGTTAAACAAATTTTTTTCTTGGTCGATTACAAAAAATCATAGAAAGCGAACTACTTATCGCAGGAACGTGCGGTTGGTATCAAACTCCTTAGGATGGAATCCATTCTCATTTGAATATAACTTGTAAAAGTAGGTAAATTCTTCAAACCATGGATAACGCTCATTGTTATCTGAAATCAACTGTTTCAATGCTTATATTACGATTTATCCATTCTAACTACTACTGAATTATTAAACGCTATCGTTGGAGAACTTCGTTAAGACTGCATATTTCCGTTCGCATGATTAATCAGTTGGTTCACCATTATTTTTGATAAATAAACCATCACCTCGTCCTGATAATATACCTGAAGCTTGTTATTGTTTTTACTGGTAGGTACCAACCCACCAAAACTGTATTAAGCGGGACGTTCAAGTCAAGACGCCTATGCGAAAGGGCGAAGCGATGATTGATGAAAAGATGCGGCCTAATGAATGTTTGGGAGCCACCGACTCCATTAAGGCCCTCTCCGGCTGTAATGGTTGTAGGTTGTAGGTGCGGGTTGATGGATCCGCGGCTGGCAACATTTAGTCAAGTGTGACGGTTCCAAGGCATTATCTCACATCTTTCCAGGTGGTTTGTCATCCCCAGCCCCTTTTACGCTCTAAAGATGGTGCTCGGAGAGGGAATCGTCCCCCCAGACAAATTGATATCTCCACTTCCTTGCTCTGACACAACATTCACTTTGCCACTCCGCAGTTCCAAAAACTTCCCATGTCATTCCTCCGAAGAAAATCGTCATTCTCTAATCATCTAGTTGAATGACACCATTCAACATCGTAGCTTAATGTTTTTATAGAACTTGACCCTTTACTTTACCCCTTACTTTGAACTCGACGGAAACACATCACTGGTGGCAATAAATGGTTGCGGTAATTTTTTCCTTCAAATCGTTATAATATGAAAATAAAAGGAATTGTAATGATCTATTTGTAAAAACGCTGCAAATTGTTACTCAATGGTTTAATATTTCTGTATTAGATAGCCCATAAAAGTAGATCACGGGTCTATAGAAAATTAGTAAATTAGGGTGTTGTTTACTACTGACCCCAATATTCAACTTGAGATTTCTCCCATTCAAAATATCGCTTTCTCATTTTGAAAATATATTTGGACTCAAACCTTCAGACTTCAAACTTCCTATTTTTATTGTTATCGTTTGAAACATCCCATGTATGATTAACATTAATTAATTATGGTTTACAAAAATTGGGGGCAGTAGTAAAGTTTTCACTAGGCAAAAAATTTAATATTCCATCCTGGGTTTAAATTTAAACAAAATAGAAAAAACTCCCCGTCATGCGTTTAGTCGAGTGATTGCTGTTTGACTGGGTCCTGCTTGATCTCAGGAGTCTGTGGGATTTTCCACCCTCCATCCCAACTACGGATTTTGATCTATTTGTCCAACGAACCTATTTTTACCAAAGTGATTGATACAGGATATTTTTTTACTCTTGAGATGCGAGTTTGCGAGCATCAAGACCACCGAATTATGCACATCATATTATATACATCCAATTACACATAAAATGACAAATTTTGCTTTTTGTAAATTGCAAATACTAGGACGAATTCCTTTGATGGTGGTCTGAATCCACGCAAGAGCACATCCCAATTATGACAAAAATATCCCAAATCAATCCTTTTGGTAAAATATAGATTAGTTGGACAAATATATCACATTGGTGAGTTGGTAGAAGGGAAAGGGGGATTTCCCCAGACTCTCTTGAGATCGAAAGGAGAGGAGTCCAGCCATACTTAAATTAGGTATCCCCTCTCAACCCCTTAACTTTCGATCAAAGTGTTGATGTAATATCTGCTTCATCCAACACAGACCTGTATGGTATCATCCCTCTGCTACTGCTTTTAGGAAGTGCAACGGGTGGGGGTGTAGCAAACATTTTCACCAGGTAGAAACTTTACTATACTGCCCCCCAATTTTTTTAAACCACAATAAATTAATGCTAAACTTATCTGGAATGTTTCAAATTATAGTAGTAAAATAGGAGGGAGTTCAAAGAGTCCAAATCGTATTTTCAAAATGAGAAAGCTAAGTTTTGAATGGGGAAAATCTCATGTTGAAAATGGTGGGCAGTAAGTAAAGAACAACCGAAAATTACTTATCAAACTGAGTCTATGGTGCATCGAAATTTAACTGGAGGATGTTACCTGCCAAAAGAGAATAAATTAATAAACTAAATGAATACAAAATAAATAATTTGAAAATAATCTTAAAAGTGACTGTGGAAGATTTAAAGAAAAATTTGTCGCCGGCAGGACTCAAACCCCAGCCACCTACGCTGCAGGCACGTACCTTCCACTGGACTACCAAGCCTCGATTGGGATATAAGCATCATCTGACATACGATGTATTTATTCCCTTTATTATAGGAAACGAACGTAAAGCGACCCAGATAGTCTAATTTGATCGACCATAAACCGAATCAAAAATACCCTCCTTTTTCTAAAGTTTTCGAGATATCGAATTGTAAATATTTCAACCGTTGAATACCTTTTGAGGTGATGGAGAGTGATGCCGATGTTACTGGCACAACCCTAGATGATGCGCGAGTTTTGAGCCAAATTTCATAAAGTTCGGTCCAGTAATTTTGGAGAACAGCTTCGTACAGCGGAAGGACGGATTATTTTATTCGGTTTTTGGAATCTATCTATCTTGAAACGTAAACCTACAAATATTAGGGAGAGTCTATGGTGGTTTCATTATTGTATATAATGAACCAAAATGAATATAATTATTTCTCTGTGTCTGTCTGTCCGGTATGAAAACCAAAATGGAACAAGGCCCCGATGCGTTTGAAAATGTATAATTACACAAGGGGATCACAATCATCAACCGTGTGAGTTCTGTAGATCGCTTAGTTCATGTGAGGCTTTGTCTTATTCAAACTACATTTTTACTGGAATCTCGCTATATCTTTTAATCAACACAAAAGGTTGCAGTCAGGGTTGATTTGTTGTAAAATTATAAACGTTTTACATTCATTAGTCATCAATTGATCTAGAGCCGATATTCTCGATGCATATACATAACTTCTAGACCTTAAACAAAAGGCCTTCCTGTCCTTTTTTTTCATCCATCTCCAACGTTTCTTCCCAAGACCTGGGGCTTCTTTAGGGAGAAGAAAATTAAATTTAAAATATCAAATTTAGAATTGTAAAATATCTACCTATTGTCTTCTTTTTGTGATAAAAATTGAATTTAAAGTTATCCAGTACAATGTTGTACAGACCAATCTTGTACAGACTATTTCTATTGATTTAGCACAACTCATTCTGCTCAGTAATGTACCTAATGTTTTATTTTTTCATTTCAACAGCAATAATTTTTGTATGTTGTAAAGTTCATTTACTACTGTTTATTCATGTATTATTTACGCTTCAATAGCTTTTATAAAATACATAAGACAATAAATTCCCTCAGATGAGCCATGATAAAATAGGTAAATCTTGCCAACAGCGAGGGTAACGGTAAACCCACTTTTCCATTAAGCTTCATCAAGTTTCGGGCAGGCCATATGAAAGTTTAATTTTCAAAGAAGCGCGAGTTCCTCTGCTATTATGTGTGAAGAGAGTGAAGAGCAATTTAGTCGAGCCAAAGAGATTTTCTTGGTAAGGAAGTTTCCGGAAGGTTGAGAGATCGGCGGGGGTAGCGAAGGGGGTACTAATTAAGTAAGGTACTTTCTGATTTGATGGAGCGGTTGGATGAGAAATAGGGTGGAGCGGGGGGGGCCTTACATGTGCTAGGGTTCTCACACCAGCGAACAAGCCACACTTTCTTCCATCTTCCTCTTCGTTCGGCACTTTTCACAGCGTTTCGGTGCCACCTCGCCGGAAATACTTCGCCTACCCGGGCACCACCGCTTAATTAATCACGGAGACCTAGTGGCCTGGATATTGAGCGGGAGAACCGTAGAAATACTCCCGCCGGGTCCATGTTTTGTGACCGGGATCGGAAAAAGACTTTATTAGGATCATAAAGTCACTAGGGTCCACAGTGCTATGGGTGTGTGTAAAAAGTTGAAAAATAAATTCAATTTTCTTGAATTTACGGCTCTAATAAATCACCAAATAGTCCTTGAGTATAATTCAATAGGTCCCTTGCTCCAACAAGTTGCGTTTGGATACCTGATGGGCAAATTTTGAGGTCTACCTACCGGTATTTTGGCCCAAGATATAGACAAACTAGTGCACATTACCGTCTCAGTTCGAGTGTATTCATCGGCTAAGAACCATGAATCGGGATGAACCTTCATTTTCTACGAATATGAGCAAGGATATAATATATATTCTCAGTGTAATGGGATATAATAGGATATTCTCAATGTAATGGGGTTAATCCCTATTGAGGAATAGTATGGAGACCAACGAAATTTTCCATGTTTTGATTCTTTCCTCAACTTCGAAAGCGAATTTCTCAGAAAGATAAAACGCTGCGTTATTACACAAAGGTTTATTATTTCTGTATTAGATAGCCCTTCTACGCAGATGATTGGTCTAAAACTTACAATACGTTTGACTTTTTGGGAACTAAAACAATTCAATCTCTCAAAAGTAAAAACAATGCTTTCACTACCTATAGGTGGACTTAGGAGCAATTTATGAGATTAAATTAAGCAGCTAGGTACCAATACTTCACTAGTAGGTACATTGGCACGGAAAATAGTTAATAAATTCGATTTTTCGACTTCGGGCTCCACACATGGGTCCTTCATTGGTCGTCTTCACGCATCGGGCGAGAATCCACCTGGACTAGCGGTTCAAGCGCATCATGGGGGTAAATTTTCCATTGCTCCTATCATAATTTACAATGTTTTGCACGTATTTGTTGTAGTTTCTGTATATAGTTGGATACTATTGGAATGTCTTCCAAGTCCATTCAAAAGAATGTTGTTGTTATTTTTAAAAAATTTTTTTATTATTATTATTATTATTTTTTTTTTTTTTTTATAGAGCAAATTGTTATTTTCTAATATCATTTATATGTTTTGAACAGAATTTTAGTCAAACGAAGTTTATTAACAATGTACTGGAATATTAAAAAATATATGTACAAAAATAAGCCTGAAAATTTCCGGTCATGCAGCATGATCGAATGAGCGAATTTTCGTAGATTATTATCGTAGTATATTATGTTACATTGTTTTGAAATTGCAGCTTTTTGAATGTGAGGAAATTGTCCACTGCCAGTTTTAAGACCAAAAACCTCGTTCGAAATAACATTCTGCGATTCATGAAGATTTTAATTATTTGCATTAAGCAATATTTACTGAAAAATCGATAAGAACTGCCAAAAAAAGGAAAAAAGCCCAAATATTTTTTGAATTGCAGAATATTATATTGAATAAGTTTTCTTGCCATAAAATTGGTTGTAAAAAAAATTTCTTCACACTCAGAGTGCTCAAATTTCAAACCAATGTATTGCTTAATACACGATAATTTACGAAAGAAGTCGTGCAGCAGATCATGTGAGCAAATTTTGGAAAATTATCTTATCATGTAAATCGTACGTTACATTGATTGGAATTTAAGTACTTTAAGTGCAAATAAATTATTGACTGACTAGCAACTTTTTGGTGAGAAAAAACTCGTTCTAAACAATATCCTGCAATTCAAAAAATATATATATATACATTTCTTTTTTTGCACTTCTTATCGATAATAATAATGACATTTCAGTACATTTTTCAGCATAATCTTGTATCTCAAGTTTTTAATTTTCTAGTTCATTGTTTATGCATTTTTTTGACTAAAATCAAGCTTTCTACTTTCAAGCTTTCACTGGTGGGATGAAGTGCGGAGTCCAGCGACGAGCGCTTCGCGTCGACCCGTGTGTGGAAGGAGTCCGAGCGAGACGCATAGATCGTACAGGACGAGTGAAACGCGACGACCCGCGAAATCCCGTGTGTGGACGGCCTTACTGTTCCCAAGACTGGGCATCCATTGCAAAAACGGCTGCACGCTTAAAACATTTAAAATATAATGGAGCAGCCAAAGATCTCAGTCGCTCCTTTCACTCCATGTAAAATTGTTCTGCCTGCGATCGCGCCCTTCACACCGAATTTGAAATCTTCCAAAAAAGAATGACACACACTTTGGTGTGCAAGTGGAACGAAACGTATCCCCTCGTACTAGGACGGGAAAGGATAAAATTTCAGTTTTCTCTCAACAGTGCAGTCAACATGTTTCTAAGGAGCACGAGGAAGAAGATTAGGAGACGGAATCAAAGGGTTGTTACTGTGAAAAAAAAAAAATGACCCGTCCTAGAAAAAGGGACCTTATTTTACCGGATGACGAAATTGAGTTATTGTCATTTCTGGATTCTGCTGAAAATGCTGGTAATTAAAAAAATGTATCTTTATTAGTTCCAAAGATATGATTCGTCAAAATCTGGTTACCTGGAAACCTCATTTTGAGAAGATCTCGTTCAAAGTTTGAGCAACATTCAAAAAAAATTTTTTTTTTTTTTGCAAAGATTTGTGCACATGTTGAATTCATTTCACCACCACCAGATAATTTTGGGTGTAATTAAAAAAAATCTATTTTGAAGAACAACAATTCTAAAAAATGTATTTACTGAAGAAAAATCATACAAATTGAACATTTGCCTAACAATAAAGTTCATTTTCCCAAACTTCATTTTGGACGATGTGGACTTGTGCGACGGATGGACGGATTTATTTATTCATTTTATTTTATTTTATTTATTTTTTTTTCGACTTTTGGATTATACACATTATGAGACGTAGGTAAACCAAAAAAACTTTGAGGGGGTATTGAAAGACGTTTTTCTCAGTCGATTACGAAGGGTTCAATATTGAAAATAATCAACAAAAATTACCTAGCAATGAGATGTATATCCAAGTTTTTTCAGGTTTCTCGCCAAATTCTAAAATAGCTGCAGCCATTACTATAGAATGTTTTACGATTGTTCATTCATTTATTGGGTAGGTACATAGTTATTACAATCAATGTGAGTTCATATTGCTCCATGCAGTAACAAGACATAATATTTCAACTTTTCTTTCTCATTTTAACTTTGGTTATTGTTTTTCGTTTACCTATATGGACCAACGAATAAGAGAGCTTTCTCTCTTTTGATAATACTGTAGGTAGGTAGGTACCACCGCATATTTTCTTTTCATTTTTTCGTCGTCGCAGATAATGTTTGGATGCTTGAAGGTTGTTTTATCAAAAAGCGACTCGCTTTATTAACCAATTAATGTTGTGAAAACAACAAGACGATTGTATTCGGGGAGACGTTAAAAAATACAAAAAAAAAAAAAATGTTTTCTTATTATTTTTACGAACGTGAAAAACGATAGGGACGAGGCTGCGGTACCTTTACAATAGAAAGGGAGCAGAAGCGAGCGGCTGAGCGCCTCGAGGCAATGGGGTCACGAATGCAAATTCCAAATAAGAAATCACTTGTTCAAAGCAATGGAGGCTTTGTGAAGGGGGAAAGGGGAAATTCGCTTGCTTACTTTGGCTAATGGATCTTACTGATTGGCTCACTTGATTGACACAAATGTTTGATGACATTGCATTTTGCGAACTGCCTCCCGCCCCTCCCTTTCAAACGCGAGACTCCCTCAGTCGGTAAACCGATCGTCAATACTCTGAGTTCCTCTCTTATTGTCATTACTAGGCCCTATCTTCGTACACTATTAGGTCCCTGTTTGATCACCAATAGATTGGATTTTCGGTAGTTGCAAATAGGTATTCCGTTTGTGCAACGGTTTCAACTTCGTCTGTCGTAAGACTCTAGATGTGACAGCTACATTTCACACGACTTTAATGGTATCAGCGCCGTGCGACTTTTACTGGAAAGTTTACATTCTTCGGCACAGTACGCCTACAGTTCCCTTGACTTATAAAGTAATAAACCATAGTAATCGTTCAAATATACAGGGAAATCGAGGCAAAGGTCGGAACGAAGCCAAAAAAATTTTTGAAACATTTCCAATCCAATGTGTCATTAATTATTTTGAAAACCCTTAATTTCCTCTTAAATCCCCCCCCCCTTTTTTTAAGTGACCGAAAGTCGGCTAGATCACCCATTTTCAAATAATAGCAACTAAATTTATGGTTGTCTTTGGAATGCTTATTACATTTTACTTTAGAAAAACTAATTTGAAGAATTTTGGGGTGCTTTGAACTCCTGATGTTCACGCTTGAAAACAGAAAATTTTAGTGTTTCAAAATTTTTACCACGATTAAACTTGAAATAACATTTGTACCCGGATTAGACTAGCTGGGAACGGGGAAATCTTTCTCGTAACTACGGTTTTCCAACAGTGTATGTTTGGACATGTTTCGTGTCAAATGACCCGTGATTTGAATTTTTGAATTGCATTTTTTGCAGGACCGCGAGACGAGCAAACGTTTTGATGATGGTACCATGTGGGTACTTAATAACGTGTGGAGGAGAGACTATTAAATAATTACCCAATTTGAAATATTTGAAGTTTCAATAATGGAATAATAATTGAAGTTTTGCTATGTTTCATGTCTTTAGTATGATCCGTGATTAACAATAATGATTAACAGGACGTTTCCATTTGTTTTCGTCACGTCACAGTGGGGTTTTCTATTGATTTTCACGTACAACCAATGCGTTACTAGGGAAATGTAACTCCCTTAGTTTTCATAGCAGGAAAATCGTTAGCCACTTTTTGGAATGCTCTCATTTTATCACAGCATCTCATAATCCCTAAGCCTCTGTAGTGTCAAGGAAAGCTGATTTATTACGCTCAGTTATTCTCAGTTAGTAACCATAATGAACTAATAATATGTAAAATTAATCATTATTAAATGATCTGACTGTAGAACCGTAGGTCTACCGTCCGTTTTTTTTTTTTTTTTTTTAACACAGAATGTGTTTTAGCCATGGACTAACTAGCCGAAAATGGAACGCGGGATGGTAACGAAATGTGTGACGGATGATTTTCACGTACAACCGAGTCGTTGCTAGGGATATGGTACTTCGTCGTTTTTCATCCCACAAAATTCGTTGACCATTCGTTCGAAAGCTCTCGATTTATCCAACAATATTATGTTAACTACTGCGAAGTGCGTGTCCAACAAACTGAGTTATGAGCATGGTTATATAAATAATTGTTTACACACAGGTGATCATTCTCAATAATTGATATTGTGAACATGATTGCAACCGCTTGTTAATTTCAGATGATTTCATTGAGCTTGTGTTTCGATGATTTGATTCATAGCAGGTGATCTGAGTATTACGAAAACGGTTTGATTTGTGAAGCGGAGGTTAAATAATTTGAATAGGTAATTTCTATACTTTACACTCTAGGAAGCTGTAATTTCGTTTGTAGCCTCTTTAGGACATTTACTTGACGATGCTCAGGGTCCGGATCAGATGTGTGGCTCTTAAAGCTAATTTCTATGCTTTACACTCTAGGAAGCTGTAATTTCGTATGTAGCCTCTTTAGGACATTTACTTGACGATGTCCAGGGTCGGGATCAGATGAGTGGCTTTTAAAGCTAATTTCTATACTTTACACTCTAGGAAGCTGTAATTTCGTATGTAGCCTCTTTAGGACATTTACTTGATAAATCGCTCTTAATTTATTTCGTATTTTTTTTCGTAGTTTCATACTATAACTATATAAATTGATGTTATAAATGAATAGTAAACAATGACGCTTGTTTGGTTGTCACTTGGTTGCGCGACAACGCAAACACATTCTGTGTTTCAATAATTTCGTCCGAAGTATGTAAATAGAGGTAACCGGGGGTCCAGGGGGCTTGCCCCCTGGCGAGGCGCGGAGCGCCGAGTTTTTTTTTTTTTTACATATTTCATGTCTTTGGGATGGCCCGTGAATTAGATTCTTTGTAGGAACCGCAGAACGAGCAAACGTAGTTGAGCCACTTAACCAGGTAAAATTACTTATCCCAGTCGAACCACTTATCCAGGTTGAACCACTCGTCCAGGTTTCGCTCATCATATGGTCCCCTATCAGTTTCTTGCTCAAAAACTGATTCTTCGCCCTGCGCATGTGCAAACGTAAAAACCGTCACGTATCAATTTCTTTTATCTCTCTCTCTCTCTCTCTCTCTTTCTCATTGCATATTCGTCTAATCTCGCTCAAACTTGGAAGGTTGTTGGGAAAGGACGATTTGATTACCCCAAAATGAGTTTCATAACGATCGTACCATTAACGGCTACTGCGCATGCGCTAACCTCAAATCTTTGTGAAAAGCACAGCTTCTACTGTTTTCATCCGATATCGGTGGCATTTTCAGAGATTAAATAGTATATCTTTTAAGGTTATTAAAACATACCAGTGTTTTTTTTTTTTTTTTTTTTTTTTAATGTGAAAATATTAAGGACAAAAATTACATTTAAAGGTTAAGGATGTCGATTTTCCAAAGGAAATTAGGGGTTTTCTCTTGTTTCTGCTGAGCTGGTCAGTTTGGGGTCAAATTCTGCGTTGCGCCAGGCGGGATAATTGTGAATGGATTTCTTAATGTTTACCAGAACTAATTTTCTCTCCTATTTATGCTTTTTCAGAATATTTAATTATTGAATTGAGAATCTATATCGGTTTAAATTTGAGACTTGAATTGAATATTTTATTGCTTGTGCTGTAAATCAGAACCTTTACCCCTGAAAAATGGGGTGATTGTGGACATACATTCTGATCTATCAACCATTCCCCATTCATACCTATTCAAGACAGTAATGAGTTATGGATGCTTAACTAATGTTGATTTCAAATGTTGGTTCTAAAATCAGCCATTCACAAATGTGCTGTTCTCCATTAACCGGACGCCGTTTCGTTGAAAATCCATTAGTCAGGATGATGGGAATTTCAAGATCATGAAAATACCCAGGGAGGCGCATCAATACACAACAGATCTTAAAACAATGCGCTATTGCGAAACTGCATCATCTAAAAACAAGATACCCCAATTAGGATGGTACTTATCAGCAGTTTGAAAACTAGGAGCTGAAAATCATAAATTAAACTTTCTCCAAATGGGGAATGTATGATTGGAATAAATTCAGGAGAATCTTCCTTTCCTCCAATTCAATACACTATTCTTCTTCTGGTAGACTTCCCGCCCTCAGCAAAATCAATGTTTTGTCAACCTAGTCAATACTGCGTCAATGCTCTATTTAGACCCTAATCCTTCTCGGCATGGTTTCGAACTATCTTCAACCTGGAAAACAAAAATAAACAGTTTTGATGCAAAATATTATACAAAACAAGCTATACTGGGGTATTATCACGGATGAAAAGAACGGATATACTTTGTCTATGATTCCCCAGTGATCCCGAATTCAGGGGCAATTGTGAACATGCAATTGTAATTAGGGTTGCCAGGTGTCCGTTTTGGCCGGGACAGTCCGGTTTTTTTTACCACTTTGAATGCCAACTGTCGGGTTTTCACAGGAAGGGCGGTAAATGTCCTTTTGTTAAGGTCCAATAGGTAAATCTCTATCCTGCGAATTCAGCCTTGACCTTTAGAGAACCTGCCTACATCAATGTTGAGTTGTCTATTGGCAATCGACGCTAGAAAGTTATCTAAATTTCAAAATACATTATTTGTATTCTTGTATAAGAAGGAACTATCGATCTGTTCTCTTATGCACATTACTTGTGCGTTCTTTCATTTAGTTGTAGGTGAATAATCTCAAATGTTGGGATTTTAAGCTTGGACTTATAGATGTAAACCGCGATTTTTGTTTTTATTGTAATTATTACATAGTCGGTTAGTCTTCAATCTTCTGACTCAATGTGAAATGTGATATATGCGGCACTATTATTATTGAAATAGGGACGAGTAAACAGTCACTCGCTGGTTGAAATTGTTGGTGCACAAATAGGTACTATTTAATACATCACCTAAAATTTAAACAAAAATTAGTTAAATTGGAAAAATCCTATTTGTTGTAACATATTTAAAAAATTCATAAATCAAATAAAATATTCACAGGTATAAAAAAGCGCATACGTGGAACTTATTACTGTATAATTCGCACCTTGGGAGTGATACTGGTATAAGTCCAAAAACATGAATTCTGGGAAATCGCATTTAAAGATTTTTTATGACTTTGTTGGCGTACTGCAGACACACCATTCATATTTTCTCGATTCTTTTTGGTCTGTGTCATGCATATACTATATACCTATACTGCCCTACTTCTAATTAGCTTCCCCACTTTTCTGTTTTTGATTATTATAATTATAATTATAAAAATCTTATGATGTACCACTAACACGGTAAAACACAACAAACCTTGATTTTTTCCTTCGTACAATATTGGTACATCGCGAGTTAATCACCAGGTTGCCTCAGTACGACTACTATTCTTTTGGGCGAATAGTGGTGCATTGCAAAATATGTACCGGTACAACAGTGAAAAACACGAAGAAACTTGATATTCCTTGGTTCAATAGCGGTACTTCTTGAAATATACCAGTATTGCTGTAAAAATGAAGGATAAATACCAGGTTTGTCGCATCGATAATGATTTATGTCGGGATGAACCACTATTCGTGGGATGAACCAGCTGTTCGTTGACAGCTGGAACATGACTGAAATAGACCGACCTTTCCCCGACGCTAGATGAAGACTTTGACCAGAATCATACTGGTTTATCCTACTCTCTACCGGTCACTTTTTGTCCCATGATTAAACCGATACTAGCCGCATGTAGAGCTCGTCAAAATGTACACAGTAGTATATATAACTCAAAACTGCCATTTTTGGACTTATACCAGTATCACTCCCAGGGTGCGAATTGTTTAATGCGTCTTTTGAATCCGCCTTCCAGACTCATATTGTCCGGTTTTTTTCTTGTACCACCTGGTAACCATGACTGTAATTTCCATTAACACATTACTGGCAAAATCATGACTGTTTCTGGCAGATGAAACATCAAGTTGATAACATCGAAAAAACCATTTACCTTTCACCAGGTCAAGAAAGAAAAGCAAAAAAAGTTTCAGTCCTGTAGCATGACCGTATGAGCGAATTTTATGAAGTTATCATATTTATTAAATTACGTTAAATTGTTTGAAAATGTGAGCTTTTTGAGAGCAAAGAAAATGTTGACCATTATTTTTATGGCCAAAAAAAAAAAAAAATGATTTAAATAGTAATCTGCTATTCAAAAAGAGCTTTTGAATTTTTCACTTTTTCGGAAGTTTTTATCGATTGTATAGGAAATTTTAATTAAATTTATGTACATTTTCTGCATAATTATGTACATAATTTTTTTTTATAAAAACAACAATTTTTAGCCATTTTTAGTGATTTTTTAAGTAAATTTTTTAAATTTGACCAATTTAATGTGCTCAAAAAGTGCTGGCCAATAACTGTCCTTTCGTTTGGAAAGGTTGATTTTTTGGCGCAAGAACGGAATTTTCATCTCAATCCTAAGGAGAGTTATCGTCTGGAATGACACACATATACATACATAAATACATATGGAATATAGCTCAAATTCGTCATATTGTCTGCAAAAAATTGTTATCTATCAATTTTATTGCTGGAAAATTGGTTCTAAATAGCATTCTATTATTTAAACAAAGATATTGGATTTCTAGAATGTTTTACATTTTTATCGATTTTGTAGCACATTTTAATGAAATTTAATTACAATTTTGAGCATAGGTTTGAGCCTTAATTTTTAAATTACCAACTTCATAGTTGATAAACTTTATTTGAGTAATATTCTGCTAAAAAAAATAAAATAAAATAAAAACACCGATGTTTAGCCTTTTTTTTGTCATTTTTTGTGATTTTTTTTTTTTTTTTTAGTACATTTTTTGAAATTTGACCAATTTAATGTGTTCAAAAAGTGTTGTCCAACGAAGTCATCCTTTCTTTTGAAATGCTTCATTTTTTGGCGAAAGAACGACGTTTTTATCTCAATTCTATCGAGAGTTATCGTCTGGAATGACACACACACACACACACACTTTTTTTTTTTTTTTTTTTTTTTTTTTCAAGAAACCTCCCCTCAAAGACGGAGGGGGCACGCCATTAAATTGAAAAATAAACAAATAAAATAAAAAAGTGGGGAGGACGCCCAGGTTTACCCGACGCCGGCTCTAGGGATAAGGGAAGTTGTAGGACGAGGAGGAATAATGGGATGAAAGGAAGTGCCCCTATAAAATGACCACCAGTTCAAGTAAGAACCCCTCAGGACGCGGGTGGTGATACCACGGAGTACTCCTGCCGAGATGCCCAACTCGAGTAACTCCGTGGCGCTTTTCCCGCACCACACCCCGCGCCATGACACGGTCGCGGCAATGACCTTGATGTTATTAGGTGCCACTCCTTTTAGCTCAGATATCGCTTGGCGCAGATCATTTCTATCATATTTACTTTTCTTAGCCCGCCAGGTCTGCTCCATGTCCACGCTGCCACTGACAACCTGGACATCCAGGATTATGGCAGACCCATCGGGCTTGATCGCAACGATATCTGGCTTCTTGCCCTGGTCACTCGGCATGTGGTACAGTCTCTCCCTTTCGACATCCCAACCGCTAGATGACAACGCACCTGCTATCTGCTTGGCAACCACATCGTGACGTAAAATGCGGCCACCGTGAGTACGAGGACACTGCTGCACCACATGATATAGATTCTCATTTTTACCCCGACAGTCACGGCAAAGGGTGTCAACTGTCCCACGAGTACTCCTCGAGCACCTCACCGAGGTGGCTTGTTTAGCCACCCGGACGGCATGAAAATGGCGGTAGTCGCAGGCCCCAATGCCCTCTGAAGCCCATTCCACCTACTGGGTAGAAATGGGGGATTCAGAGCACTGTCGGAGTTCTTTACCATCTACTGACTCATGCAGTGTAGCAGCGAACTCAGCAGATGAGCTGGGTTTTGGAGCAGTTGGTGTTGCTCGATCGCACCACAACAACTGCTGCCGGACAAAGTCCAGGTCAGCAGCAGTGCGGGCGACCTCCCAGCTCGAGCCCCTAAGGGCAAGCAGGCGCTGGCGGCGTAAAGATGGGATGCTGGCAGAAAGAGAGACAATGCCGAGCCCACCGGCCTTGACCGGTGCGTGGATGTAAGCACTTGGGACACCAGGTGGAAAGCCTAGCCAAGAGCGCACAGCAGAGCGAACTTCACGATCTAACTCAAGCAGCCTCCCCGCAGTAAGCCTGCCAAAGACTAACTCATAGGTAAGCTTTGGCAGTAAGTACGTGCGAAGGAGGCGCAGCTTCTGCTGTGGCTTCAATGGAGCCTTCGTGACACGAGCTAATGCTCCACCAAGGTCCACACGGCTTGCGGCTATAGTGGCCACACCCATGAAGTCGACCCCAAGGTACCGCCAGACCTCCAACACGGATCGGGCAGGGATGGAAGTTTGTCCTAAGACAAAACACTCCTCATCCACTACCTTCACCTGATGCTGGCGACCAGACGGGACCAAGGAGACCGACCCACACTTAGCTGGGTTGACCACCAAACCACACCTGGCTAGCTGCTCAGCAAATGCGTTGAGGGAGATCTGCAAGCCCTCACGGGTTTCGGCGAGTAGGATGACATCATCAGCAAAAGCCAATGCACCTACTCGCACCCCAGGGGCGAGATCAAACCCTATTTCAGCTGGCAGCTTACCCAAGGCCGTATCCACGACCAGGTTGAAGAGGAGTGGCGACAGAGGATCCCCCTGGCGTACCCCGCGCCCAATAACAACATCCCCTGACATCTCACCTTGTGCCTCGAGGACCTTCACGCCTTCGTGGTACAGACAGGCAACATACTCAATTAAACGAGCAGGTGCCCCGACACCACGAAGACAATCGGTCAGGGCAAAGTGGCTAACTGTGTCAAAGGCCTTAGCGACGTCCAGAGCGGCAAGATGGAGCTGCCGTTTCTTGATACGGGCCAGCGAAATGACAGTTTGGAGAACTGTTAGATTCTCCGCTGTGCCATCTGCTGGCCGAAATGCTCTCTGGACGTCACCTATGACACCAGCCACTTGGAGGCGAGATGCCAGAACCTTTTGGAAGTGGCGGAAGACCACCGACGAAATAGAAATTGGACGGTAGCCTCCAGGCCCACTTCCCCCTTTCTTTGGGATGAAAATTGTCCGGGCACAGGTCAACGCTTTTGGGGGTCTTCCAGATAGTAGCAACAGGTTGAGGATGAGCAGCCTAACATTCTTAGGAGCTTTATTCCAGCGTCGGGCGGAAATACCATCGGGTCCAGCAGAAGTGGAGTTTTTGACACGGCACTTATGTGCCTCGTCATGAAGCACCGGTGTGCACATGATGCTGTAAGGAGTCCCTGGTGGAAGCTGGGGGTACCACTGGCTCGCCAGAGTTGTGGCTGGGAGCACTCATAAGTGGCTCCCAGTAATCCACAAACTCCTGGAGGGGGGCATAACTTGTTCTTCCCCAGCTCCCTCCAGTACCTCCGCAGCTGCACGAGCCGGATGCTTCCTCCACAATCTCTGGACACGCTGGTATTCCCGCCTCCTCGCTTGCTTAGCTGCTCTGCGACCTCCACGAGGCACCACATTAGGGGGAACTTCTCCCTGATGCCTCGCCACGGTCCCTTCCTCAACCTGTGGGAAGATCCTCTGCACATAGGCCGCGACCTCGTCCTCCAAGCCATTTGGCCCCTCAACAGCCCGCCTCGCCAGATCCTGCAGGTAGGCACTCTCATAACCAACAATATTGCCTACCTGCTCCCCGAGCCTCAATACTTCAGTCTTCAATTCTGAAAGAAGACCGGAGGTCACGGGGGAGGATTGCTGAATGGCGGGCTGTTGTCCCACGTCTGCCGGAGATGCGGGAGAGGCCCCACTGCTATTTGCCAGGATTGCATCCTGGACAAGCTGCTTATAGTGGGGCCTCAGGCGAAGAGATTGGATGGCAGAAAGCATGCGCATGGGAAAACGTGCTTGAAGGAATACATTAATATTTCGTACCCCATTACGCACAGCCTGTGCCTCCTCTGCTGCCATTCGCCGCAAATCCTCAGAAGCATACCTGGGCCGCTCTCGCTCTATATCGATTGCAGCGTTGGCCTGTACAGGATGCTTCTGCCAGAAGTGGGCACTGAGGCCACGCTTGGAACTGAAGGCTCTCTCACAGTGGGCACACTGGTGGGCATTTACAGGGGTCGTGGAAGAGGATGACTGATAGGAAGATGAAGAAGAGGGAGAGGATGGCCGACGCCCCTGCCTGGGGCGCCCCCGAGCGCCTCCCCTAGAACCCCGCGTACCAATGGGCGAGCGGGGGTTATGAGGCTCTCTGTTTGTATTATTCATAACGGGGAAGCGTTGTGAAGGGTCGGGAGACCCATTGACATGAGCCTCCCCCCTAAGCGCCAGAGGGTCATTCTGCCACCCTCTGGTAAACCAGAGGGTGCCCAGGTTGCACGACGGGGACGAATGACCATGACTTGGGTAGGGATATGAAGGAGCTCCGAAGAGATAAAAACACCAACGGTTACCCTACCCCAGCAACCGACACACACACACACACACACACACACACACACACACACACATATATATATATATATATATATATATATATATATATATATATATATATATATATATATATACATATGAAAAAGCGTTAAAATCCAGGAATCATTTCAGAATGCCTCAAAATTTCGATAAAGAAAATTTTTGAAAATTTTTATTTTAAAATTTTTGGAGCCATTGCAATAGCTGTATTTTCTAAGAAAATTCGCTAACACCCAACTGGATAAACTGTATATCACAATTTTCGTTATGACCTTATCTATGAATATAAGTTTTGATCACGAAGAGGAAGGGAGAAATGGGAGGAGTCGTTCTAGAAACACGAAAAGTCTCACCTGGCGTGTACACCATTGGCAGTTCCAAATTTCCTTCACAATTGCTCCGCTTGACCCTAATTATCCACGCTGATGCTAAAGCTGAGTGATAATACAGCACCTTCCCGACTGCGTAGTAACCGAGTTTTACACCTACACTACCTAAGTTTTTGGTTTCAGCTTTTTGTTTAAAGGCGTAAAGCACGGTTATTAATGACATTTTTATATAGCTATTTTGTAATTCATTGAATCTGTGATATATAACTTATGTCATCCTGTGCAATGTACAAGGTAGCCAGCTAAAACTAATTTTTGATGATGCTCAACATTATATCGATGAGGTATTTTACTGTCGTATCCAGTACAGTAGGCGGTACGACAGCCTGTTTGGGCAAAGACAGCCCGCAAACAGGGAAAGTGCCCCAGAAAATGTCTTGGAAGCGAATGGCATTCAGAGAACTCTTATGTTTCGTTGTCATGAGAAGGTAGAGGGCTGGTGGGGGTGGGAGCAAAGGAACTGACACTGAGATCAATATCACTTGTTGGCCAGTGTTGTTAAAGCGTCTTGCTCTGCTCTGGTCATCCTTCCGTTTCCACCCTCCTTTCCATGCTCACTCCCCCATTTGCTGCCTCCATATAATCCGAAAACTATCAAATATGTTTTAAATAGCTTAGATTCGGAGAAGTTAACTACCTCAAGCTGATACGTTCTGTCCATGACCTAGCTATATGTTAAATCAAAACGCAACGTTGCTAATAATTACACAAAGGTCAATTATTTGTATATCATTATTTTTGTATCGGTTCGTCAAGAGCGTTGACCATAAGATGAGTGAAACCGTCAATTAATCTAATAACTACCTACTTCTAGAAGCAAATAATCGACCATCAACGTCAACCGCGCCTTCGTCACTGTTGCTTTATCTCATGAAGCAGCCGGGTAAATGGCAAATGGAATACATCACTATCACACCTCGTAAACGTCGTAAATGTAGGTAGGTACCTACCGAATGAAAATAAAATTATTGAAATGAAATAAAATCCCTAACTGTGCTAAACCTATCTATACATGACAAAAATAAATAAAACAAACAAATAAATGTAAAAAAATCATCCTTCCGCTGTACAGTGGATCAAATAGGCTAAAAACGAGGGAAAAAATCCGTATCTTGACAAAGAATTGTCATATTGTCTTTAGAATAGTTTTATTCCATTCAAGAATTAACATACATTAGAAAAGAAAGGAAACAATGTTAGAAACGAATGAGTCAGGTAAATTATCGGTTTTCTATGCATGACTGATACTTGACTATGTGTCTGTGTTCAAGGGCAGTCAATTCAGAAATAACAAACCATTGTGTAATAATTTTCAGCGTTTTTTTTTTTTTTTTCTTTTTCAATTGATTGCTACCAAAAAGTGCACAACTGGGATAAATAAATAGAGGTATAATCAATTTTCAGGTGAAGGTCACATCATTTCCCACAGCAAAGCACCCATTTAAACTCTGATTTTTCGCTCGCCAACGTTCTTTGGAACCAGTTCCCTTTCATCCTCCACCGAAAAGCTGGTTTAGTTACGAACGTGGCTCGTTTTAACTTTTGATCAAATCCAGTGACGCACGAGTCTTTGAACAGTTTGTCATTCAGGGAAAGGAAACATGTTTTTAGAAGCAAACAGATTCACTAAACCGACCGCTTGATGACTCACCTTGTGATCATTATGACCGAAACTACCTCACAACAAAACAAAAGTGTTACCGTATTTCACTGTATAAATCAATTACTCCGTACTTTATTCATACACCTGCATATCTCTACATGCCTTTCTTCAGAAGAGCCGTGAATTTACTATTGCGAAAAATTTCTTTTTTATTGATTGAAGACTGCTTTCCGTTGGTTTTATAGAGGCCTGTTTTTGCTTACATATTGTTTCTAGTGGGACTAACAATAGTGGGTTATAGCACAATAGAGGTTTTTACAGACTTCCGGGGTCAATTTATAACTAATTTCTAACAATAAGTTCCTCTTAGACTTTTTTTTCAAACGATGTTTTAAAGGTCAAACAGTGTTTTCTTCTTTATGACATTTAAACGGCTATAACTCCCTCAGGCTCACCGTAAAAAAAGGATGCTGTTAAAAAGAGCGCTAAATTTCCTATCATTCTGATGTCAAACCAATATTTTTAAGCCGGCTTAATGCATAGGACAAGAGGCTAAGTTGCAAATTCTGGAAATTTTCCAGAACTTGATTGTATTTATTTGTTTTCCAACGGTATTGTCAATTTTACTTTTACTTTGCTCAGTGAGGCAGAAAATCTTGTGTATATCCTATTATTTATATAATTAAATATATATATACATATATACCTCGTTTTGGAACATTAATACAAGATTTTCTCAATTAAGGTACTGTCCTAAGGTATATATAAAAAAGATACACTTTTTTTCCCAATGAAATCTAGGGGTGTCTTGAAAAATGACCTTTCATGAACCAACAAGTTTCGGGTGGGTTTCTTTGTACTTTTTTCGTGCTGAATTTAAGGGAAGTACTTGCACATTTCTACGACTCCTTTATAACTGATTTTTACTCTTCAACTGACGAATTTTTAGACTTTTTGTGATGCTCAATTTTGTGTGTTTTTATTGGTAAAACAAGTTAGTTAAACTATAAAAGTCGGATTTATGAAGAGATATGCAATGCTATTGTTACCTACAACACGAAAAAAATAAAAAATAAAAAAATCACCCGACCTGACCTCTGGTTCTGGTCTTCAACATTGGAAGCGAAATTTTCCAACAATTGTCCCTACAACGATTTTCCAACGTTGTTCCTCAAGTAATATTTGATGTTCATAATCCATTTAGTTTCCCAACAACTGTTACTACCAACGACATTACTATTAGCTAAGAGCCAGTTAGACCAATATTTAACTGAAAAACAAAAATGCCTCGAAACGGATTTCCATGAAGAAAATTTCAAAGAAAAAGAAAATTATTCAAAAATTTTAAAGCTGTTGCAACATTTTTAGTTACTACGAAAATTCGCTAAAAAAAAAGTAAGCGTGATTATATTACCTTTCTCTTAAACATTTCTTAAACATTAGGAGTGGTTGGAAAGTAATACCAGTCAATAGGGTTGACTGAAACGATTCCATAACTTGTTCTTTCTAAGATTTTTCGCTTTCCCCATGGATATCCTCCTGTGACGTCCTATTATGATAATAATTAAATCATTTAAACTCTGTTTTGCAACAGAAGTAGCGTTCCTGAAAACAACGACGTTTTGGAAGCACATGAAAAAAGAACATACGAGTATTTGGTTGATACCGAACGGTGCGGCCAATGCCGCTGAGGCACCCTTTCCACCAGGACTCACTTCTCGATCCAGAGATGGTGGTAAACATCCATAAATCAATCAAGTTCCCCACGTGAGGTGGCTGCTCGACTCTAGAGAAGCGACGGAACTTTGTTGCAGGACATAGTGGTGAGATGGTGGGTGTGAGGGTGCAAGGGTTGGAGGGTAGTGGCCGAAGGGATGGTGGGCGGCTGACGCGGGGTGAAGCGAGGCCCACGGCATAACAAGCCAAAAACGCTTCACATCAAGTGTACCAGCTGCACATACTGAACAACGCAGTACAACAGTGGGGCAAAAGGCGAAAAAGAGAAAAAAAGGAAAGTTCCTGTCTTATGATAATATGAACGAATTTTCGTTACTTTTCGTACTAGGTAGGTACATTAAGGTAGAAAATTCCAATAAGATTCCAGGTTGGGGCTTTCCGCCCGACTGCCTCTGGCGTGGCGGACTTCATCAGCTACCATCCGAATGGGGGATCAGAATTCATTCTGATGGTTTCGCTTAAAGCTACTCATTGCCTCGCCCTCTTGCGTGGAGAGGGGTTCGCCTTACAGAAGCGTGAAAACTACGTGGAGAAGGTAAATCGTTACCTGGGCTGTCACCCATCCAAGTACTTACCACGCTCGACGTTGCTTAACCTCGCTAATCGCCTAGCGCCTAACCCGTAAGGCTGGTAGGTACATCATGCCACATTGGTTTGAAATTTGAGCACTTTGAGTGTAAGGAAATTGCTAACTAACATTTTGTGGCAAAATATAATTGTTCTAATAGTTAATAAAATGCAACTCAAAATAGATTTTAAATTTTCATGTTTTTTGCTTATTTACTTTTTTTGTCATTAATTAATTAATTTTTTCATTCTTACATTTATTTGCTTTTAGCGAATTTTCGTACAGCCTTTGAGGGGAGTTTTCTAAAAAACCAAAAGTGTATGTTAGCTCATCAAATCATGAAATGTGCTTAAAAAATCATTAGGAATGTTGAAAACGACTAAAAACCGTTCAAATTTTTTGTTTTTGCAGATTTTTCGTCAAAAAAAGTTTGTCAACGATGAACTAGAATATTCTAACATTTATGCAAAATAATATGCTGAAACATAATTTAAATTTCATTAATTTCGCTGAAACATCAATAAGAACTGCCGAAAAAGCTGAAAATCTAAAATGTTTTTGAATTGTAAATATTATTCAGAACTTTTTTTAAGCCATAAAATTGGTTGCTAAAAAATGTCCTTACACTCAAATTACAAAGCAATGTAACGCTATAATACACGAAAATTTACACACAAATATATGACCTTGCTGCATGACTGGAACTTTTTATTTTTTAATCGTCTTCATCGATATTTAGCAAATATTGAAATTTAAGAACACTTATCAGAATAGTTTTTTTTTTGGTGCGTAAATTATTTCATTTTTTAGTTCATCATTGACTCTTTTAACTAACATTCTGCTAAAAAAAAAAAAAAAAAAAAAAAAAGTAAATTCCAACAATTTAAGATGTTTATGCCATTTTTAGTGATTTTTGTATGACTTTTTTTTGAAGTGCTGACCAATAAACTCATCTTTTCATTTGGAAAGCTTGATTTCTTGACGCAAGAACAAAATGTTTATCTTAATCGTAGGAAATTTATCTTATGGTAGGTCCCATACTTACATATATATGCGTTAAATGCTAAAGTTAAACGAAATCACTCAATCAGGCAATGTGAAAATTGCGTAATATTTGTTACTTTTGCGCGTGCGCAAAAACTACCAAGGATTCGGAAGCGATTGATTCCATTGGGGTCCATCTATCTAATGTCATCGAAATCTGATGGAAACTGTAGATT
Organism: Adelphocoris suturalis; assembly: GCA_030762985.1. Classification (NCBI taxonomy): domain Eukaryota; kingdom Metazoa; phylum Arthropoda; class Insecta; order Hemiptera; family Miridae; genus Adelphocoris; species Adelphocoris suturalis. The sequence goes on along the minus strand of CM061047.1, from coordinate 25,154,711 downwards.
TCATGCTTGTTACAAGGATTATAGGTTCGCGCATGCGCAGCAGTTACTTGCGATACGATTGTGATGAAATTGATATGAGATGATTATATCCTCTTTTTCTTCCCCTCAAAATTTCAGTGATACCAGATGACTCGAACGCGGGAAAATGATACATGGTGAATTTTATATAATGTGCATGCATTTACATTTGTATGCAATGACATTATTTGTGTGCCATTTACAGGGAACCCCACACTTGCAGGAAATTTTACCAAAATTCTGATGAAAATTTTGGAAGCTATGGGTGTTGCAAGGATTTGCGGACAAATGGTCAGACTCACTAACACACCTGTACACACACATACACCCACTCAGGGTGGTTTTGACCGGTGGGCGGTGTCCAATGACTTTTGAAGAATTAATGAAGAACTATGTAGACTAGACTCAGATGGCGTGACTGATATAAATCATCTGACAGATCGGATTAAATCTCACGAATCTGATAAAAAAATCTTAATAACGTCACAGAATTAGCTTTGATTGGTCGAGCTAATAACATAGCTACACAGTTAGATTCAGCTCATCAACTTGCTATCAAGAAACATAATGAGAAAATTGACAAAAATCGATAAGCACTTTCTGAAATTATAGATTGTATCAAATTTTGTGGTCTTTATGAAGTAGGATGAAGAGGCCACGATGAGAGAGATGGTTCATTGAAACGAGGAATTTTTCTGGACTTAGTAACAAAATCTGCCAAAACTGACGACATTTTGAGGTCACATTTGGAAAAAGCTACATTGTTCAAAGGCACCTCCAAAACCGTACAGAATGAGTAACATCTCAGATCAATATTTCCAGTAGAATATTAGTCATTCTGGATATGTTGCATTAAAGAAAAAGGCTATACATAAGTGAGTGGTGGTTGTGGGGTTCGACATCATTTCTATAGCCTTTTGAAATATCCGATTTTTAATTGACGTATGACGTCACACTTGTATCATTTCATCATAATTTTATTTGAGTTCTTCAATATTCCATCAGAATTATTTCTATGAAGTAGTTCGCTAGTGCAATACAATCGAAGCCTTGATAATGTTTAATACTTTAAATAGTAATACAGTCCATTCTAAAAGTTTTAGATACTTAGTAAGTAGGTACCTATAAGATCGTTTTTTTAAATTTAGTTTATTTAATTAATTAATTTATATTTATTTATCAATAATATTTAATGATCGTGATTTATTATTATTTAGTAGTCATATTCTTTCATAACGATTGCCCATGGCATTTGACATGACCCAAGTGGGATTTATGTTTCATGTGTTTAGATCAAAATTAATTCACACTGAAAGCAAAACAAATGGAACAAATTTTCTGGAGATGGAGATTTTACTGTCAAATAGGTAAATATTTTTGTGCCCCACTCCTTTTGCAGACCACCGGCCGCCACTGTTCGGGACATAACATTGCGTTTTCCGATTGTAGTGAACGAAAGTGTAGACGAAAACCTTGGTTTTCGAGCTACCTATCTTCCTTATTCCGTCGAAACGTTGTTACTCTGAACTCTGTATTAGAAGCTCCTGCTTGAACGCGGAAGGTCAACGTTTAAAAGGATAGCCCATCTACGCACATAAAATGATAGCCTATTCATTATTAAAGCTAATAAGCTTTTCGTGGATCCACAAAGTTTTATAAGATTTAAGTTTATTGAAAGTAATTTCGAACAGAAAAAAACTTCTACCAAGTTAGGTGGGCAGTATAACTTCCTCACATATTGTATCATGGACGTACAGAATTATTAGAAGAACAAAAATTCAACATCCGGCAGTTCTGTAATTTCTGAAATGTTCTTAAAACTTTTCAAGGTTCCAAATAGTTTTATAAGATACAATTTTCTTGCTTTTTTGACAATCCCTTGGCATTGTAATTTATAGGGATTGCAAGTAGTTTTCAAATTTTCACCGAACCATGGGCTTTAGGTAATGTTTATTTGAGTACAAAATTTAAATCCGTACAAAAACTTGACATCCCTCAGTAGTGTAAGTACTGTAATGTTCTTGAAACTAAACTTTTCGTTGTTCTACATGATCTTTATTGAATAGCCCTTCTACGCAGATAAATGGCCTATCTTTATTGAACCTAATAATCTTTTCATGGTTCCTCATAATTTTATAAGATTTAATTTGTTTGAAAGTAATATCTAACAGAAAAAACGTCTGCCAAGTTGGGTGGGCACTATAACTTCCTCACATATTGTAACACAGACGTATAGAATTAGTTGAGGAATTTAAATGTTCTTAAAACTTAACGTTTCGTGGTTCCATTTAGTTTTATAAGATTTAATTTTTTTTTTTTTTGCTTTTTAGCCGTTCCTTTGGGATTATAATTGAAAGGGATCGCAAGCAATTTTCGAATTTTTCCCGAACCATGGGATGTAGGTCATCTTCATTTGAGCACAAAATTTAAACACGTGCAAAAATTTAACATCCACAGTATTTTTATTTTTAACAGTATTTACATTTTACATTGTTTTACATCCACAGTATTTAATAATTTAACATCCATACAGTACTGTTAGTACTGTAATGTTCTTGAAACTAAACTTTTCGTGGTCCCATATGATTTTTATTGAATAGCCCTTCTACGCAGATAAATGGCCTATCTTTATTAAACCTTTTCGTGGTTCCACATAGAAAACACAGCAAATTATCACACAGCAATTTATTATTTTCGTTTTGCCCCTTTAATAAGATTTTATTTTTTGTTTTCTTCTTTTTGTGGCTCTACGTAATCTTAATTGGATTGCCCTTCTACGCACATAAATGACCTATCTTTATTAAACCTAATAAACTTTTCGTGGTTTCACATAGGAAACGCAGCAAATTATAACACAGCAATTCATTATTTTCGTTTTGCCCCTTTTACAAGATTTATTTATTTATTTTGTATATATTTTTTTAATTTAATTTTTTTGCCATTCCCTTGGGATTTGCTGTTGAAAGGGATTTTATGCAATTTCCAAATTTTCCACCCCCTCACGAACCATGGGTTGTAGGTCTCGATGGTATGGGGACTATATACAGTCGCATCTATACATCCCAGACCGAGCGAGCGAGAAAATCCACTCCTAGCGAGCGAAGTGAGCAACATCCCCCACACATTGCAAATCACCCTTAGTGATCCACCGTTTCCAATCATTCTAAATCTCCCACTCAACAGTAAAGACCATCGGATCTATACAGCCATACCAAGCGAGCGAAGCGAGCGAGGAAACTAGACTAGTAAATTAACAAACTAAAAATTAAATAAATACAAAATAATGTATGAATGAATGAATAATTGTATTTCTGAAGTGTTGACATTTTTAAATTAGGCACATGACATGCCATAAAAAGTACTTCCCTCTTAGATCAATGATCTGTGCCAAGGATGGGTGCTGCATATGCGAATTACCTTTCTATAGTTATAACTAGTGTTTTACATTTTCTCTCCATTATACCTATTGCTATATATATTCTAAATTCAGTATACCTACTATATATACAAAATAGGAATAATAATGTTAGAAAGTATAAATGCTGGACGTCATAGCATCGCATTCCGAAGGAGTAGCAGAAATGAGGTACGAAAAAATGGATTTTTTTGTATACAGATCTGCTGGTGGAATGGGGATGGGCTAGAGAGGCCGGAGCTGTCCGTAACAGGTATGCCAAGTTGTAGTATAAGAGGGGAGAAGTGGATAGTGTAGGCTGCTTGGTGGTATCGGTATCACTGCTTGGGTCGTGACTCTCATAGTACGGGTCTCTGTTCAGATGATCTAAGTGGGGTGGCGTCTAATGTATCTTATATATCAGGCTGTTTCTGATAATATAGTAGAGCGTGATGTATGTAAAGCTGCTTCAATGCAGCCTCATTAAACAGCTCAACACTGCGGAACCTCTGGGGGGTTTTTTTTTTTTTTTTTTTTTTAGAACCTTCAAATTTGCTTTTTGCGATACAATTATAGGTTCCAACGCGCTACCGTATGCGTTATCCCCACCAGAGAATGCCGAAGCCAAAAACTTACTGTACTAGAGATTTATACAACAAAATAAGCGTATTTTTTGAGAAGCAGTTATGGATAATGTAAAATATGTATGTTAATGAAGGACGAACTTCCTAGTTTTCTTCACTATAGCATTTACCTGCGCCTTCCAATCAGGTTCTTATCTAATACCATCCCAAGGTATTGTGCACTCTCTCTATTTCCATGCACTTACATGCCATACAGTCAGAATTACAGAAGTGTAATTTTAGATGGTATGGATGAGAGTTTTTGTCTCTGGTGCGGGGAAACTGTAAGTATTTGGACTTTTTTATGTTTATGGTGAGGGATTGCGAATTGAGCTATAGGCCTATTTTTTCATATATGTTCATTTGCTCGAGTAAAAACTTTGTGCCGTGAGCCAAGCAAGGCTACATCATCAGCGAATAGGTGCAAGTTACCTCTAAGGGGTTACAAACACCAAATAACAAGATATTGAAACCAAAACTACTGTGTAGCAATAAAAAATTAGCTGACACCCTAGGAAGTTGACTCTCTGGGGCATAAAGAGACGATTGAAATTATGCGCTCTTTCCCGATCCCTGATGAAACTGATTTCTCTCTTGTTCCCCCAGGGAATTTTAAATTTGGTAGGGAGCCTCTCTGGGACATCAAGAGACTATATTTCTGAGGAGGTTTTTTCTGATCGAGTGAGTGAGCTAAATTCTCTTTTGTTCAACCTAGGAATTTGAAATTCGGTTGGGAGCCTCTCTGAGACTTTTAAACTATGTAAAAAAAAAGAAAAAAAAACATGCAGATATTTCGTACTTTTATTTCCAAGAGCAAGAATACGTATAACGAAAAGAAGATCCAGCTAATCTGACTTCGTCGCAATCACTTCCAGCGCTTCCCAATTGGCTTTGTACCAAATTTTGGGGTTCTAGGATATACAGGAGAGAAGTTATCTTTATCGCTGGCACAGCTGATCCAACTTCCTCGCAATCACTTCCACAGATTCCCAAGAGGCTATGTACCGACCTTCAAGGCTATATGATGTGCAGGAGAGAAGTTAGGTTCACTGCTCAACCAGCAGATCTGACTACCTCGCGACTTCTTTCTGTGATATCCCAGAGGCTGTGCTAGCTCAGGACCCACAGGAGAGTTTACCTTTATCGCTCACAAAGCTGATCTAACTTACTGGCAATCACTTCCAGCTGCCCCAAGAGGATGTGTGCTCTTACCAAAGTTCACGGCTCTATAATGAACAGGGGAGAAGTTAGTTATCGTCAACAAAGCTGGTCTGACTTCCTCGCAATCACTTCCGCATGTCCTCGAGTGGCTTTGTAAGTACCTACCAGATTTCAGGACTGTGGTAGTCGGTTGAACTTATAACAATAATATCTATACAATAACTACAATAACTAAATAACAATTTGTGACGGATTTGCTTAAAGCTTAATTTGTGACGGATTTTCGTAACAGATTTTATGTGTTACATTTCATACATTAGACCTCGCTTATCGTAGTCTGACGACTACAATGTTTTAGATTAGGTTTAAAGGATTAAAATGGAATTGATAATTCTTGTATTATTGTATATTTTGTTACAAAGTTAAAAGATTGGCCTGAAAGAACTCGTGTGAGGCCTTTTATGCCGTGGGCCTTTTATGTGTGAAGTGGTGGTCGTAAGGCCGGAGAGCTGCCATCAGGGAGGGTGGAGGAGGAAGCCCGAGGGGGGCTGAAGGTGAAACATGAAGAAGAAGACGAAGAAAGGGGTGGCTGGAGCCGAGAGCCAGGGATTGATTGAGGAGACATCGGCCGCGGCAAAAGAGGGCGTGGCTTTGATCCGAGCATGGGGGTGGGGGGATAGATGGGGATACTCGGCTCCCGACCACGCCCCCTCGCCACTCACCCCCGAGGCCAACCTTCGTCCGTATATATACTCCCACTTCCGCTCGCTTCCACTCATTTTGACTAAAAACCTCCTCTTAGTGCTAATACCATTTCGTTTTCGCGTGAAACATAATTTCAGGTAAATAAATTAGTTTTCAACAAGTGACGAGTACCAACCAGTTGACTTTATGTCTTATCCACATATCGCGCAACAAATGATTTTAATAAATTTATTTTTCCTAAATTTGTGTATTTACAAAATGTTAATATTCTTTCTTTAACTTTTTATTTTAAAGAGGCTTCTTTTCTCCAACTGGGGACCTAAGGCACGAACTATGGTTTGATATCGCTCTCCAATGGGCACAGGTACGTTTGAAGTTGCATAACATTTATTTTTAAATATCGCATACATTTTAATTTAATTTTGTTAATGGGCTTGTACCTAGTTCCATAGTTCATCGAGAATGCATTTTAATGTTCAACAAACTGTACCAATGTAGGTAGGTATAGGTGCTTAACCACACATTTAAGGGTCATAACTCGTAACATCGAAAAACATTTAATCTGGGAAAAAACTAGTGGATTTCTACCTTCGATTCGATAGTTTGTAACCTTCCATAACAAGGTGATGGATCGACGTACTAAAAAGTTTCGTATGTTAGATTGCTGATTTAGATAATCAAGTTCTTACCATATTTTTGATGTCGATCAACGAATACCACGGACTTGATAGGCCATTTCTACGCACTGCATATGGGTCAAAAAGCTGTTTATAATTAGGAATTTATCAAGTGAAAAAATATTTTATCCTGAGAATTTTGCCATGAACTTCAAAACGCACACTAACAGCAGCACTGTTCTATTATAAATAGTTTATTCATTCGAATTTTTCAGTTTTCAATATATCTGAGGTCATTGCATCTCTCGTGTGAGTGGTGCACCCTGACGATTGTGACGTTAATACGTTCGGGATGAAATCTACTTTCCTTTCGAAATGTAAAATTTATGCGCGCGCATTGCCCATTGAGGTGCGAGTGAAAGGAGGGGGTTTGGTTTACAATAGGTAAGGGTTAATAGGTACTCAATCCTTGGTTTCCACTCAATCTTTTTTTTTTTTCGACACAAGTTCGACTCGATTAATTGCCATAATTCATCATGGAGGAGGACTAACAGGTAAATTTTTCAATGTATTCAAGGAACCGCTCACCACATACCTACCCACTTTCTAAAGTTTTCAAGCTCATCAATAATATCACGTAAAGGACCATGATTGTCGAGAGACTGTCTTATGTACACATTCAAGCACAGCAATTAAATTTAACGTGTTTTGAACAGTTTCAACCATGTGTGTTAGCATACGTTTCATGGAATTTACCAGATTTTAATAAGTGAACTCAGGTTTAGTATGGTGCCAATATTTGATACACAAAGGTTTGTTGGATACACAGCATTCACCAGAAAATCGCCTCGTTAGGGAAAAATTCTTAGTCTAATATATCTACTCAAAATTATCATTCTAAAATGCTCTATACCTATAATCTCATTGCTAAAGATCTATCAGAATACATTGCTCATTGATTCTGATTTATTAACCATACCGGGTTATATTTCCATCTAATCGACGAACAAAGTGAGACTCTAACTCGGCTAGCATTTGTCGGCGTGTATGCGTGCGTGGGTGTGCGTTCCGCGCTATAGGCCGCAATTATGGAGCTCTCATCTTGGAATTTGGTAGGTCCTTTAGACGTCAGGAATTAGTTGCATAGTTTTTGGTGACGATCCGACGCCACAAATTTGTCGTCAAATCAATTGAAAATCGAGTTTGGTATGGTTTTCTATAGTTCTGCCTCACTGAATTGACTGAAAGCACTATAAAAGCTGTCCACATAGTATCGATAAAAACCCTGTTAGAAAATGTAAAATGTTACCGATTCAATACAGTGATAACACCAAGGCCATGGGACGGTACGTCTCAAAACCGTAAAAATAGACAATTGTAAAGCTACTGACTAGAAATTTTGTAGGTGGAGTCCTTAGACACCCAGGATTCGCTGTACAGTTTTTGGTGGCACCACTGTATAATTCAAACTTCAAGAGGAACCTGGTCAGCAGACCAACTAGTTTTAGAACGTCCAAATTTAAGATAACATAAATTAAAACAGGCTTTTAAAATGGAACGAACATTTGGATAAACTTTAATATTCAGTGCTTAAATATATACTATTGATTCACCGAGTAAGTTATTCATACTAATAACTGTTATTCACGGATTTTTATAGGATATTATTGTTTACGTGAGATGTTTTCACCAGATGGCATCATGACTCATGGGCATGGTTATTATGTTTATAGTAAATCAAGATAAGATAATGCCTGTGGTCACCGACTTTAGTTAGTGACGATAATAATGATTTAATAGCAGCGTTGATCATCGTTTTAAAATGAGTCAAGGCAAGTGAGTAAATCAAATAATCGCGGGGTAGATGACAAATTACGGCGAATAGCTGAAAAAAAAAATATTCGACAATTTATTTAATTTGGGATTAGTTCAGTCCGAGTGAAATGGGGCTCGCTTTTGACATATCAAAAAACCAAGTGTTATACGGTTGAAGGTTGGTAGTGATCGAGGCAGATTAGCTGGACTGTAGATAATATTACACTAAAACTACCCTTCATCCAAAGTTACAACTTGGTGGACCAGAACTTATGTGTACTAGACTGGACATAGTTGAGAGCGTGAAGCTCGGCGAAACTCTTGAATGCAATACTTTAGTATAGATATGAATGACACTTTACTATCATTCTCAAAGTCCTCAATATGTAGATCGTTCTTTTCGATGAATTCAGAAACTCACTAAAATCGAATCCTTTGCTTTAAGTATGTAATTTTCAGATTTAATTAGCGGTTCAACAGATAGATTTAACGGTGGTACTAATACATATATCGATTCTGCTTATAGATTTAATGGTTTTACAAAAAGATTCAACTATTTTACACTTAGGTTTAACGGTTTTACTATTGGATTTAACGATTGTAAGAATAGATTTCAATATATTTCAACTGGCTTTATTAATAATACTCAATTTTTTAAACCTTATTGAAGAAATAGCATGTTCATGGTGTAGTTCGAACAGTTAGTACGGTTATATGTGTTGATTATTCCCACTCCATATAGGTACCTATAAGGGAATATATAAAACCATCAACCAATACATACTCGATCACTGAATTGAAGAACACGAGAAATATCCTTCCGGCCATGAGTACAATAAACAATTTCCTTCTCCGTCGCAATGCACATAGATTCATCAGGTCAATGAGCCACACTCAAAAAAGTTTTTATAAAACTATTACTCATATCTGAAGGTAATCAGTGTACTCGAGTCAGACATTTGCAACCACTACCCGGACGTGGAAACGCTGGAGCACATCAAACGAGCCTACCCGGTATTTACTCCAGATCGGGAATAATTTATATTCAAGTTTACAATCTCATGTTCTTCTTTATCTTCGCTCAACGTGAACAACTAGTGACGTCTTAATCAACAAGGCTATTTTTGAATTCCTTATAAAAAATTAATATTAACATATAGAACTGTATTTTTGACATGGTTTATGGTGATAGCGGAATTTATTAATTTGTACAATGCCAATAAATAAATGGTATGGGTTATTGAGTGGACACCTTGTAAGATAGAATATCCCGAGAAAGGGTTCTTCTAGTCTTCCAAGTGAGCCTCTTACAACATTTTCAAGTTCAGCTCAGTCGTTAACAATGTTGTATTGGGTTCACTTGGAGCATTTATAGTTCTTGTTCTAGTTTTAGAGCATTTCTTAGGAAATTTGATCGTTCAAGGTGTCAACGCAATAACCCATACTAACTGTTCAAATTATATCATGTGCAGGCTTTTTCTTCATCTTCTCAGGTGGATGGGAGCATATTCATTATGAAATATGTTTGTGCTCATTAGTTCCTGTACATTTATCTGAATTTTTTTTTTTTTCACAATGCTTGGCGCTGGCAAAATATACTACATATTTTGGTTTCAAAAAAGTGAGTAAAAACCAATTGAAAGCCGGTCAATCCATTGAATCTATTTGCATAACCGTGAAATCTAATCATATCACCTTTAAATCTTTCCGTAAAACCGTTGATGCAATCCGATAAAGTTATAATAAAAATTTAAAAAAATTACCCGGATTCCATGTTACAAGAATGGTGTTTATATTTCATCTCTAACATCATTGATTTCAGTGATTAGAATTCACACTCGAGGCACTCGTTACTCTTGAAAATAATCCAGGAATTTAACTCATGGAAAAATTATTAAGCCAATTTACTTCTGTGATGTGATGACAATGATATTGGTACCTCTTAAATATTGGCAAACCGCCTGTTCAACTGTGTGACGGCGCACGGCTTATACACTACCCGCATGACCGAGCGGTCTTCAAAATAGAGAAGGCCTCTCCTAGGAGACCGGCTCGGGCACGGCCGTTCATCTCCGAACTTCCCCGAACGAGATTTTTAAGTTTAATTTCTAAAAGAATAGTGTATTTTCGTACTAAGGAATATCGTCGTGAAACCGTAACACCAAGCTTACATAGACGATTGAATCAAAAATGACAAAGACCGAAAAAAGCCCTACTTATTCGTCAAAATTAATAATCTGGAATTTCATATCTTACTGAACTTTGAGAATTTTCAGACTAAGAAGTGCCTACTACGGACTATGTACTATATGATGGGTACTCAAAGTACCGTTTCAGTATGAACGATAGTCCTTAATTCCGACACTGCGAAACTGAGAGAGCATTTTCGCTCAAGAAAAGTTTTATAGATTGTCAAACTTTAAAAGTAGATTATTTAAATTGATTCATTAAAATTCCATGATTATAAAGTTTCAGAAAATGATAAAAATATCTTTTTCTCTATTTAACAAATAGTGAAATCACTCTTAGAACTGCGGTTCCTTGCCTTTTAACGTCTATCCTCATGTCTTATTTCTAATGTTATAAGTTCTGGCTAGGCTGGATTCCCCAAGGAAACTGGAGAAACTCCCCACTTACTGCCTTGGTGACAAATCATACACATTTGTGTGTGACATTTACGAGCAACTCCTCGTACAACAATATCCCCGGTGATCAGGTTCGCCGTCGATTTCTCTTATTTATGAAACAATTATCACGTCTGATTACTTTCAAATCCCGTTATTATGGATTGTTTATAGTTCATTAATAAACTGTTCTTGGGGAGCAGGGGGAAAATAAAGTCCAATTCATTAATAACTTAGCGTGCAGCTCAGTCGAGTTTGTGCAGTCAACTCGAGTTCATCATAACTCTTGTGAATTATGAATGGACTAGTAAAGCGTGGGTTGGTGTTTTATTCTATCACATGAATTTTCAGTGTCGGGTACGAAGATATATGTCGACTTACCTAGATTCGGAAGAACTGTCGTAGATACTAAATATCAGTTCTTGGATGTATATAAAGACAACTAAGGTGTAGGTATCTCATTTAATTTAATTAATTTCTCCATGGTAGGTACTTATTTTTAGGCAGTGATATTTAATGACGTACCATTGAAGGGGCATCTAATATAATAATATTACATCATTAATTAATATTGTGACAATTTGCAGTTTTTTTAAACGCATTTCAAAGTGTAAACCAACGGGGGGAAGGGGGGTTATAAATAGTATTTTTGTCCTAGGTCGATAAAAAAATTTCGTTATTGAAAATGGTGAACCAAAACCCAACCACGTAAATCGGCCAGAAATCAAGAACAAAGCGGGGAATCCCAATGCTTTGGCATTAAATATTAAAATTAAATTTTAAATTAAAAAGAATTTTACTTCACACGAAAATACGTAACTACTTGGAGGATGATAGGTACCTATGCGTAACCCGTTTGAAGTCGACTGAATTCGGTAATCAACGTAATAAGTAACGTTGAGTAACTATATCCTTGTGATAAGTACATATTATTTTTATATATTATATTGTGAGTGTCAAACGCTTGTATTGTAGTTATAATTTACCGATAACTTCCCTTGCGAGGCGGTACAGCTACTTTGTACTGCATAAAATAGATTAATAAAATAAATAAAAATACACTTCCAAGGACATGGCACTGAAGCTTTTTCGTGGCATCAACGTGACTACAACAAGAAAATTACGTTCATGCATGTGCTAAGCGTACCGCTGACTCAATCTTGATGAAACTGATAGGGGACCATCTAGAGCTAAATCCGCACTTTTCCTGAAAATTTCATTGAAATCCGATCAAAATTGTGGAAGTTCTGTGCAAGGAAATATAGAAAGACATACGCCCGCGCATGCGCACAGCGTACTGCTGATTCAATCATGATGAATGTCGTAAGGGGCCTTCCCTGCATCATCCCTGAAAACCTGACTAAAATCTGTTCAACATTGACGGACTTGTGAGTGAACAAGAAAATCACGTTCGCGTATGCCCAGAGCGAACTGTTAATTCAATCATGATGAAATTGATAGGGGACCATTGAGGGCTAAGCCCACACCATTCCTGAAAATTTCATTGAAATTCAATTGAAATTTTGGAAGTTATGGCTGTGGCAAGGAAATATAGACAGACAAACGTTTTCGCATGCGTACAGCGTAGCGCTGATTCAATCATGATAAATGTCGTAAGGGACCTTTCTTGCATCACCCTTGAAAATCTGACCAAAATCTCTTCAACATTAACGAACTTATGAGTGTAACAAGAAAATCACGTTCGCGCATGCCCAGAGCGTACCGCTGATTCAATCATGATGAAACTTATAGTGGATTATTTAGGGTTAAATCCATACTATTCCTGAAAATTTCATTATACTTCAATAGAAATTGTGGAAGTTATGGCTGTGGCAAGGATATGTGGACAGACAGACGGACGGACAGACAGACACGAAACCAAATTTGTTCAGGAGGCCATGAACCGCAAAATGCAAATGGGAATTCTGATTTTGGAGCACAACATTTTTTTCCATTTCGAAAGTGAAAACAAAGCTTTCGCTGCCTTGCAGACTCGGAAGCAAAAACGTAAAATACCATTTCTTGGCTTCGTTGAAAACTCTCTCATCGACGTTTGCAAATCCTAATACCCAGAGAGTAATTAATAAGGTGTAGGATATTAACCCATTGTAATCGGAGATCCAACAAAGGGTGAACGTTTTGACGATGAGCGAGGGGGGACGGGGAGGGGGGGGGGGGCTAACGTGATTATGGAGCCGATTACAATGATAAAGTTAGGCGCTCAACAGGAAACTTGTTTATTTTCCATTAGAGCAGCGGGGGTGGGGGATCGGCCACTGACGCCCGGACTCCCCCCTGACCGTAGGTCTCCCTTCCGCTCGAGTCCCTAAAGCTATTTATACCCCATCACCATCGCCCTTCCTAATAACTTGCCGTCGTCGGATCTGCATTTGAAATGAGGTCAGAGCTGTGCGGAGGCCCGTGGCCGGAAAGCCTCTGCGAGCGAGACACAGCGCTCGGAAAAAGTTTCAGTCGTGCAGCATGACCGTATGAGAGAATTTTAGTTAGATATTTATAACACTGTATTCATATTGAGTAATATGGAGATATCTATAATATCTGATCGAGAAGTTATTTCCGAAGAGGGTTAGAACGGAAAGGTGAACTCTACATATATCCGGAAAAGTGACTTGATAATAGAGAGTTCCTAAACGATAAGTCAATTGAGATAAGGTGCTTGGGGATTTTATCATCTGGGGCGAGCCGCAGCAGATGGTAACCTGATAAAGTCAAGAGGGTAGAATTAGCATTTCATCTTAGAGTGACGCTACTTATCTTCAAGTAACGCTGAACCACCTAGGGGATTTCCCCACCTATCTCGTGTGTTCAGTTTCCAGCATTTCTACGTTTCCTGGTTCTTTTCTTATTCACGAAAAGGTTTCGCAATGACAGATTTTGAAAATTTATGAACAAGAAAATAAATATAATTTTCATGAATCATGAATACCAACAAGAAATGAATATCACTGTTATCGAAGTGTAAGGTTATAGGGAGGAAGAGATGAGATAGGTTGGTTCGGGATAAAGCGTCATATGTTCAGGTGAAATAAATTTGTCTTATCGGAGATGAGGCGCCTCATCTGCCCGCAGTAGTGTTTTCCGTTCACGATAAGACGCCTCATCTCTATCTCCCTATCGCTTTAGGGAGATATACTCTCTAATAGCAGCTCATTGGGTATAGGCGATGCGCCGTGATATTATCTATTTAGTTTATTATTTTCAACAATGAACCTGTGTAATCGACCAACAAAAAAGTTAAACCCCTTTCAAAATCTGATGGTTTTCGCATGATACGTAGATTTAAAAAATTGAATTAAAGATAAAACTACAAATCATTACACAAAGGTTTATTATTGTATGTAGACCTTCAACGCAGAACATTTGTCTACAATTTATTATCAAACGAATTCTAGTAGAAATTCATTAAATAACTCATCTTTTCATTTACTAGTCCCTCTGTATTTAACAAGAAATGACAAATAAGCATAATAGTATTTCAGAATCTAAGTACCAAATGAAAATTAATGAGATAAAATAAACCACCTACCTACGCTCCACTTGTCCACCTAATGGTGATGACAAATGGTACCTATATAGGCTGGTAACATACAAGATTTTGTGAAGTGAGAATTCCATTGCATTACATCAGCAGATACGATATTCGTAGTCTATAAAGCAATTTTTACTATGGTCCACCAGTTTTAATTCATTCCCATGTTTATGATCTTTTTTCCTGTCCCTTAGGGAGAGCGAACGGAAAAATTCACAGCAAGCCACGCGTTTAGATTCAATTCGTTGGCATGACATCCATAAATGATAACATTAATTTACATCAATGATAACATTAATTTATATCGATGATAACTTGATGACATTAACTTTCCCTTTGTAGGTGCCTAAATCTACGTAGGCACATTGATTATAAAGTTGGTCTTTCACCCGCCCACCATGAAATTAAGTTATGCTAAGGGAACCCATGAAGCTAATTTCATCTTTAATCAACCTACGGGGCTGAAATTTGAAATGGAGATCCTTTTGGATATATTAAATACAATTTCGGTGTACGAAGGCGCACTGATCAGCTGAGGGGCCTCTTTGGTTAATGTCGTTCCTTTTCTACATTCCAGGTTTTTCGACATTTTTTGACATGGATATGTCTTATGGCTGAGGGTCACTGCAAAATTTGCGTGATACAAAAATATGTGACGTTATTTGGCGCGATTTCCATGGTGATAGAGACTTGAAATTTGGCATGTAGCCTCCTTAGGGCCTTACACTTCAAGTAGAATATGGCCGGGATCAGCTGAGTGTCTCCTAAAGTTAATTTCTACGCTAATCCACAGTAAATCATAGTAAAGAATTGAGAAGAAGAAATGAAATACAGCGCTCATTAAACAATATCGTGTTAGAAAGAAGTAGAAATGAGGGGCTCTTTC
The DNA here is from genome assembly GCA_030762985.1 of Adelphocoris suturalis. NCBI lineage: Eukaryota > Metazoa > Arthropoda > Insecta > Hemiptera > Miridae > Adelphocoris > Adelphocoris suturalis. Next base: position 25,139,318 of record CM061047.1, on the reverse strand, counting down.
ATGATCAGTTTAGTAGACCCGTAGAGGGGGTGGGGGCCTTGGGTACGTTATCCTCAAATAGTAAAGAGAAGGAGAAGATAGAGAGCACTTGAAAGAGAAAATATGTGAAGGGGACTATTATTTACCTATATGTAAACAAAAAAAGCACTTTTCATATTTCAAAAGTTTTTGGGATCCTAATTTTTAACGTTAAAACCCTTCAATTTTCGCTCTTTTGCCGATCCAAAATAATTTACTTACTTACAGTGTCTTTTACTGGAGAATGTATTTGTGACATTGATATTGCGGTAAACAAAAATTGTTCAACTGAAATATATACCGAAAACTAAACTATGAATAAGTAGCCTTATACAGGGAGCAGGCCTGAAGGAACCCAAAAATAATACATTATTAGGTATGATTCCGATCGAATGTTTCTCGTAGCGACCTATTTCCCGAGAACCCTTAGTATTTTTTTCGCCCTCATACATAACATCACGAGTTTTCATCAAAAACTGGCTAGAACACCAATGTTCATTCATAGAAAATTATTTATGGTTTTAATTAAAAAGCGCATTAAATGCATTGAACTTTTTCATCGTCTAGTCATAATGAAATTCTTATTTTTTTGGCTACCTTCTTAGGCATTTGGTCAAGTAACTGAAATTGAGTACGGCGACAAGACATTTGGTCAAGTGACCCGATTTAAGTACGTGACTGCTGAATCGAAGTCTCTTTGTCAACTTAGTCACTACCTTAAATTACTAGACATTTATTAAAATTACTACTATTTTTACTAACAACCTAAAACCCTTGTTGTACTTCATTAAGAGCCTAGTATCTTTATAAAACGCGGAGGCAGTTGATTAGCTGGATGGGTTTTTGTACAAATGGTATTTTGCTATACAGGGTGTCCCCAACCCCCCCCCCCCCCTCTCCCTGTTAAAGTCGTTAGAAATGTGTTAAAAAATGAAATTTTTTTTCAATCTTAATGTATTTTTGTAAGCATCTCAAAAAGAACAATATTGCGCATTGCGTACGTGCGTAATTGACATCAACTTCGTTATTTTAAATGGGAACCCGCAATTTTTATAGCAGATTTGAATTCTACGTGAAATTTCATAAAGAAATGACCCATCCATCACTCGATGTTCGCTCCATTAGTGCAATAAATGTGAAATACTGAGTTTTTGAAGGTACCAACTCAATTGCCACATGTATACATTATTTTGGAGTATTTTTTCGTGCTGAACTTCTTAATGATGTTCATTTATTGATATTTGCAACGCAAACTTGGGAGACCACCGAAAAACCTACATTTTAGTACGCCGCGTGCTTTTTGGGAATGTGTAGGAAAAGTGCAATCCTGGTCAGTTTTTCGGTGTTTTTCCAGCCGGTCTTACAAATATCAATAAATGAACATCAGTACGAGGTTCATCACAAAAAATACTCCAAAATCATGTATTACATGTGGTAATTGAGTATCTTCAAAAGCTCAGTATTTCACCTTTTTTTTTTATAGACAATGGGTTTTATTTAACCCATATAGCCAAATCATGTTATCAAATTACAGTACATTATTTTTTACATCATTATTTACGTATTTAGTACATCACTATGTTACAGTTTTAAATTATAGTCATCATGTTTATAATCAATAACCATTCAGAATAATTTAAAATTGTTTTCCAGCGTCCCTGGTCATTTGCATTATTGCATAGTTGTCTACCTTTTGCATTTTTAAACATAACACAGAATTGTTTTTCTTCTAATGTTTCCATCCATTCCTTCCGTTCTTCTGCACAGAATGAGCAGATCATCAATTTATGTTCCACATTTTCCTCTTCTTCGGGACAATGGTCGCAGAATGGCGTGTCCTTGTCAGCTACCATATTTATGTAAAGAACGGTTTACGATTCCGTGTCCTATTCTCATCCTAATCAGGAGTTTCGGAGAGAGAGGGTTGGATACGATAGTCGTTATAGTCCTTGTCCAGGGAAACTCTGTCATACTACTCCTGCCATTCCTTCATCATCGTATGCTTTGTCAAGCGGAGGGCATGTGGTAAAGGAACCAAAGTGTCGCCGTCGATTGTGGTCAACATGTATTTGGACGCACAATCAGAAATGTCATTTCTTTTTACCATTGCGTTTCCTGGTATCCATTGAATTATTATTCTACCTGGATAAGTTTGGCAGGTTTGTGCAATCTTGAAGGTCAAGTAGTTGATATTTTCCCCCCTATGTAGATTTTCGAGAGCCAGGCTTGCGGCTTTGGAGTTGGTCAGCAGTACTATCGTTCTTTGCATTTCGTCCCTTAATCCTATGTTGATCCCAAGATTGATAGCGAATAATTCTGCACTACAAATTTGGAAGGAGGAAGGTACTTTCTTTGAAAAGGTTTCCCATGTTTGTGGGTTATTTCTAATTTATTGCATTTTTAGAGCGGGATTGTGCACTTTCGGAATGGAATGACGCACTTTTGGAGCGGAATTGCGCCCGTTTAGGGGAATTAAAAAATCGAGTAATGGGTCATTTCTTCATGAAATTTCACGTAAAATTCAAATGCACAATAAAAAATGGAGATTTCCATTTAAAATAACGAAGTTGATATCAATTGCGCACGTGCATCCTTCAAAAGACTCCTTTTTTTTGGACCCATTATTAACGATTTTAGATGGGGGAAAGGGAGGGGGGGGGGAACCCTGTATAATGTTATTTAAGGTAATGACTAAATTGAGATAGTGACTGCGACACTTATACGGTATACATAAACTATGCACATTTTACAAGGCGGTTCATACAAACGTATTATAATCTTTATTCCAGGAGATTTGTCTATCCGTGTTGCAGGAGACAGACTTCTGGACATTCCTTGCAAAGTCTGTGGGGATAGAAGCTCAGGGAAGCACTACGGAATTTACAGTTGCGACGGTAAGCCGAGAAACAAATGTTTTACGATACAAAAACTAACTTGAATTAATACCATACAAATCGTAATTTTGTAATTAATACCTGCTTTTTTGAAGCAAATGTATGTTTAAAAAAAAATTAAATAAAAGCATCATATAGTACCGAAGTAATGCACTCTCCACAACTTACGTTGAATATAATAAAAATCACAAATTAACAGCCTTCATCAGCATTCCTCTGCCTGTTTTATAATATGTTGCTGTATGGAGCTGTTGATAGTTGGTCTAGGACTGATTAGGACCTGAACATGGCTTTGGTCGTTTTTTCATTTGCTTTCAGGTTGTTCTGGATTCTTCAAGCGAAGCATTCACCGAAACAGAGTGTACACCTGCAAGGCTCAAGGAGATCTGAAGGGCAGGTGCCCCATTGACAAGACACACAGAAACCAGTGCCGTGCGTGCCGGCTCACCAAGTGTTTTCAATCTGCAATGAATAAAGACGGTAATAAGTTTTAATACAGAATTGTTTACAAAATTTGCTTTAGCCTTGGCATCTCCAACCGAAAACGAAACATTCTATGTTTACGAAAATATGTTGCGTTATTGTGTTACAAAAATGTGTTGCTACTTTTTTACTGATGATTTCCGCTTACAACCGAGTCGTTGCTAGAGAAATGGTACTTCGTCATTTTTCATTCCGAAAAATTCGTTGACCATCCATTCGAAAGCTCTCGATTTATCCAACCATATTAACTACTGCGAAGAGCGTGGCCAACAAGCTGAGTTATGAGCATGGTTATTTGAATAATTATTTACACCCAGGTGATCATTCTCAATAATTGATATTGTGAACATGATTGCAACCGCTTGTTAATTTCTGATAATTCAAGTTACATAAATAAATGAAAGCTTATGAAGAGGAGGGGGCTGTAAAATATGCATTTTTCGTGAGAGGGCTCAAATGAAAGCTTATGACGAGAAAGTTTCAAATATGGCGCTGGTGATAAATAAATAAAACAACTTGACATCTAGTGATAAGATACACCGCAAAATCTGATTCGTTCTTATACGCGGGTTTCACGAGATTATGTGAAACGCGTGAGCTAAAACCCATTCTATGTTTCGATAATTTCATTCGAAGTATGTAAATAGAAGTAACCGGGGGTCTAGGGGGCCTGCCCCCTGGCGAGGCGCGGAGCGCCGTTTCGTCACTATACAACAAGAATACGAAATATGGATGAAAGTTGTATTTCTACAAGTTGCAGTACCAGCAGTACATACCTCACACTCAATATTATCTTTAATTTTCGACATCCAAGCTTCAAATAGGTTTGTTTGACTAACATTCCACCGAAGGTACCCACATTTACAAAACTTTGTTTTTTGGATATGCTGTCTATAGGCTCGCAATAATATGCTTAACAATCAATATCTTTGCAACTTTTATTGACATTGATAGAATCGACATACTATTATGAAATGTGAAGCGGAGAGGAGCCTTGAAACTGCAATGTTACAGTGATAATGAGCTTGTCTGATAACACCTGATTACACCTGATATTTGGTACCACCCTGATCAGCTGAAAGGTCTGAGACTTTTTTCCTCCTTCTCAACCATCAATACTGAAATTCTGAAATGGAGCCTCTCTGCTTCATTTAAAATGGAACCGGATCATGCTGAAAGCCCCTGGTCAGCTAACTGAATTTAATTAACTTTCTAATCGACCTAAGATACTGACAATTAAAACGGAGCCTCTCGATAAGTGTTGTTTGCATGTATATATCATTGGACTGGCCCACATTCCAAAATGTAGAGAGTCACGAAGTGTTGATTAGGCTTTTATTTGAAATGAAGACCCCCAGAGACGGCTGTGTTACGATGATAATATGCCTTGGTGCTTTAGGGGCGCTACAAGGATAATTTACTTTCGACTTGATAATTACTCGATAATTTACTTTGAGGATACCATCAACCAGTGTGTTCGAATTTTAGTGTACTTAAGACTAGTAGGTATTATAATCATGTACTTATAAAATTGTGACAGTCACGTGCGTCTGCTTATATACATTTCCCACTCCATTGTCAACACATTGTCATTTTTCACTAAAAACCCTCGATTTCGTAGAAAAAACAGTCTTTCAACATACTAACATATTTTCTCCCCCAATTAGCAAAGTAAAAGTGAAATTGACTACACCGATCAAAAGCTAGCAGTTTGAGGAAGTTTTTTCTGAAGAGTACACGCGTAAGGATCCCCAAACCGGTAGCAGAAAAATGGGAGGAAAAACGTCGATCATAAATGTTGTTTCTAATTTTGTACTTTGGCCTTTTTTCAACCAATTACAACTAACTAATACAACTATACTTTATATCAGGGTTATAGGAAATTTAATGGTTTTTCGAAAGGTGTTCCTAGATGAGTTTATTGTGATTCTAGAGGGAGTTATGGCCGTTTTAATGTCATAAGGTACAAAACACGAAAAAAATCTTAAAAATTGAATAACTTGAAAACAAAGCGTTTAAAAAAAATCTCTATGAGCAAATTTCGATCATAAATGAGCTCTATAATTGATTCCTTGAGTTTGTTCCATAATTTCTGTAGGCACCCTGCATATAATCACCATGTATAAAACTCAAAGTTTGTTTCAATCGATCTATCATATGTATGTTTCTATGTAACTATGTATGTTCCCAATAGACAGATAAACGGACCGATTCTGATGGGATCGGCCGTAAAACGATCAGTTCCGGCGCACAACGTAGGCTAGGTCTGAACCTCCAAAACAACGAGACTCTCTAGAACGATCAAGTTTGTCCCCCACCCCGGCAACTACTTGGAACCGTTCCCTACAAGAAGAACTGTGAGTTCTTCAATTCCGTTCAACCTGTTTAGTGGACAAGTAGGTCAGAATGAAGTGTATAGTTTGGTGGTCTGGATGCTCGCAAGCTCGCATCTCAAGAATACATAACATCAAGTAGTCAATCCCTTAGTAAAAATGCAGATTAGTTGGATATGTAGATCAGAATGAAGTGTATATTTCGTGGTCTCATAACACGATCACATAACAGTTTAGAAAAGTAAATGTGACTTTTCATTTGTGACTCATGAGCTGCTCCGCGTTGAACGGAATTGAAGAACTCACAGTTCTTCTTGTAGGGAACGGTTCCAAGAAGTTGCCGGGGTGGGGGACAAACTTGATCGTTCGAGAGGGTCTCGTGAGTTATTATGGTTGCTAACAGGCAGTTTGTTAGCGGCGGAGATTCGTGACAAGTGGAGAAGCCTTGACGGTTCGCTACGGGTGTTCCGAGTGAAGCATGGGTTTAATTGTTGATGGGTGATTAACCCTAGGAAGCTGAAACTTGCTAGGGAGACTTTCTGGGCCATTAAGAGACAATAGAAATGATGGGCACTTTCATGATAGCTGATAGACCTAAATTATCTCCGTTTATCCTAGGAATTGAAATTTGACAGAAGGACTCTCTGGGTCATTAAGAGACTATTGAAATGGTGGGCTCTTTTCTAATTAGCTGAGTGAGCTAAATTCTCTCATGTTCACCCTTGGAAGTTGAAATTTGTTAGGGTGACTTTTTGGGACAATAAATGCTGATTGAAACTACTTATATGCTGGAATTCGGCATGCAGCTTCCTTAGTTACGAACACAGTCTGGATATGGTTATTTCAGCCTTTTTTGTACCGAATAACCCGTACAGGTGGGTCCGTGAAACGCACGAGTAACTGGCTAGTATGTATACTCAGGATTACCTCAAAACTGATTTCAATGAAGACATTTTTTTAATATTTTGATTTTCAAATTTTCCGAGCCATTGAAAAAGCTTGATTTTCAAATAAAATTGGCTAAGATGCTCTCTTCTTTGTAGAGACAGCAACTAGCTAATCGATTCATTTTGAAATTGAATATGCGACCGTTAGCGGTATATTATAGGGTTCAACTTCCCATCAAATTATATGCTTGGGCACGGAAACCGGCTTAAGGGAGTCCCGTTTCCATTTAGGTGTCGGTAAAGTAGAGTGCCTTATTGGTGCCGTTGTGCAAACGTAGGGGATAACCACTTAGAAATCATTCCGCAAGCTTCACCTCAACCGGAATACATTTCCCAACCCCTTGGAGATCGATACACATCAGTCAAGCAAACAGTTAAATCAATGTGCAGAATATAAATGTTAAAACCGTACCTTCATGAATTGTGAAACTCTGAATAGGGATAAGCGTCTCTTAATATAGTTTGCTGTTTAAGTACTCAGTAGTACTAGTATAACTAAAACTAGGAATACTTGTGTTAAATACTTGAGTGGTATACTTGTCATAGCTTGACATAGTATGAACATTTATCCAACCCCACTGTTATGACTTGGATGGTAAATTCATTTTCAATATACAATGCAATAGGTTGACATTCCTGAGTCTGGTTACTAGATTATGGGGTTATTGCCTCAGTTTCTGGAGATAAGAGGTTAGTCCGTTCTGGAGTTTGATTATAAATAAATTCTTCCGTCTATTGTGCCGGATTGGACTTGTCTGTTTGGAAATTTTGAATATTGTAAAACACTAATATGTAAGAAACGGAAGTTAGGTACTGAAAAACATTGTCTATTTCCATGAAAAAAATAAAGTGTTACAATGCTAAATCGATTTCGACGGTTAAGTCATCATCAGTAACAAACAATAACATAAGTTATAACATAATAAGTTTTTAGTTTAATTCGTACTCTAATATGTTTCCATATCCGTCTGATTGGGGTTGATTTGTTGATATTGCTGCAGAATTGTTGAAATGAAAGTCTTTTCACTTTAAAGAACGATCTTCTTACAACAGCCGAGAAACACTGAACTCTATACTATGGGTGATATTCTCGAGACTTGGACACTACCGCATACTTACATCGAGGCAAGGCGAAATCGAAGTTATTTCACCTTGTTGTCATGGTGACGAGTAAACATGTGCGAAAATGCGCCATTTGTAGTCACAGCTGGACAACAGCATAACATAGTCTCACTTAGTTCCGAGTAAATATTTTCATTATTTGTAATATGCAAGGTGATAAATTGTGTGCAAATTACATCAAGTTATTATCAGGTGTTGACCTCAAACGGTACGAACGCAAGATTTAATCTGTGGGGTAGAGATCCATATGAAATGTGTGTTGGGGAGTTGATGACATATAAGTGTTCTAGATGTTCCAGACATCAGCCGCGAAGATGTTGTGGATTACCTATCTAGTGCTAGAACTGTTCTTTGAATCAAGTAAAACTAAAAATCTTTAGAGTAATGTGAAAGTGGTCATGTGAAAGGATGTGCTATGAGAGCTCTGGTAGGCGGGAATAGTAAGTATCGCATGTGGAAAGGTGAGTTCCTAGAGGGAAGGTATACCTACATACTTCCCGTATATTTATTACTTGTTCATTTACTTCATTGATAAAAACGAAAGTAGGTACCTATTACCTTTTTTGTCCATAAAATTTGCGTAACTGCAAAACTCGCGCAATAACTGCACTGCCAATGCCGTCTTTATGAAATCTTACCTTCAGAAGAATGCATTTCAAGGCTTTTCCTTGCAGCTGGTTTTTAATTCATGTTGCATATTCCCTGATTCGATATTTGACAAACTTGCTAATCAGCGGTTGTATTCGTCGGCAAACCAACGACCCACCTACTTTGTTTAGGTACATTAAACTAACAGCAAATCTGGTAGGACGTCTAAGTAGTTCCTTTTTTTGGTGTAGCAACAACCTGCCTTGTTTATTTTGACAAACTATCAAGTCTCTCCTTTTATTCATTCAATATAACAAGTAAAGCTTCCTCAGTTAAGCATAGTACTAAGAACTTATAATAAAACGCTGATGAAGCTACCTGAGCAATGGCTAGGTACCTAAACAGTAGTACAGACACCTGAGGAATTTTCAATCATCATTTCTTTACTATTTTTCAGGTTAATAGTGTTATTCTCAAAGCCTAAACGAATGAAGTTATTGAATTTTCTGACACCTATTAACTACAATAGTTAGTAGGCTCCTAGTCCAAATAAAAACTCGTTCTCGTTAGATTGGTATTGTTGACAGCAATCTACAATCAATTATTGCGCTGGCAGGCATGAGTATTATAACATTTAGTCGAAATGAAACTTTGTATTGCTACAATATTATACTTTTTCAAAACAAAACTGTTGAAAAATGGCCTTATAACCACGAATTATGTTGACGTGAGACGGCAAACCTCTTGTGAGAAATGGGTTGGGTAGCGATTCATTGACGTAGGGCGGTCTCATGGCCGACTTTGGCTGAAACGCGAACCTACTCCAGGCGTAACGTCACGAGAATATGGGCCATAGGTTGGTGTTGTTGTTGGAGTGTTCGGTGAGAATAGGTCGACTCATACATTCATACCATGAAGACTCGCTTGTAACCTCTATGGAAGTCCAACATTCAAAACGAATTTTCAATTCCCAAAGAATAATTGTCACACAATTTTTCTTGTGAGTTTCACGTACAACCATGCCGTTGGTAGGGAAATGGAACTTCCACAATATTCATCGCACAGAAATCGTTCACGGAAAGCTCTCATTTTACTGAAGATTAGTAAGATATTTATGTCGTAGTTTTATATTTATTTACAAGAAATTAATCCAATAGTGTAATGTTATAAATGGTTAGTAAACAATATTACTGTGTCGCTTGTAAACCTTGTTTTGTTGCCATTTGGTTGAGGTGGTAATCTTGGTTATAATTGTGCCGCTTGGTGGCAGGCTAATTAGTTTTGCAGCATCATAACTATAAGAAAACAAAATAAAATACTACCTTTTAAGGCAGCAGTGAGTCATCATAAGCGCTATCAAATTCTGTGAAGATAGCATGTTTCGTGTTTTAACAATTTAGCCGCAGGCTCAAAGCGGAAAGCAACCGGGCCTTGCAAAGCCCGAAGGGCCGAGTTTCAATCTCCAAGCTTCCACAATCTTGTAGAATCAGACCGAAATTCGGATCGTATTGAATATTTCGATTCGTTGAACCACTTGAATCAGTAAAAGCTTAATTTATTATGCTCCACGCCGACTGTGTCGAGACAGGAATAAGTCATGAACCACTAAGTGAAAGGGATGAACGGAAATTTAAAAAAAAAAAAAAAAGACGAACAGTTTCGACTGAGCGGTATAGGGGAAGGTTGTAGAGAAAAGAAAAAACAAGTGATCACTTGGTATGGTCAGAGAGGGAGAGCATTAAACATGGAAAGGCGCGGAGTAAAAACGAATGACGTCTCTCGGTGGAGTCAGTGGCAGGCGGCCAGGTTCCCAGAGCGGGATTAGTCAATGATTCAACCCCTTTCTATTGCCGAATTATTTACTCACACGTACGCGCCCAACCCAAACCCCTTATTTACATCTTGGGGCTGTTCCTTGATCTGAGTTTGAAACTTATAGTCAACAGCTAGCGATAGATCTCGGCGTAATGGCTGGTTGGGATTTGTTTCTAACTTTTGGCAGGAAGGAGGCTTTCTGTAGCGCTTCCAGTGACTGATGTGGAGTCACAAGTCAGGCTCTGGAAACTGCTTAGGGCAGCTTGACCCAGTTTTTCCGAACTCTCTCTTTCCATCAGTTATCTTGAAATATCAGGTCTTCTTCACTGATTGAAAGTTCAAGCATGAATTCATGTTCTCCCCCAAAGGTAATGAAGTACCCTGAGTGGTTGGGGACCGAATATGCGGAGCCACTTGATGATCGATACACATCGACAAGTCAACTATTACGCTATACTAAAGAATTCGAAAACTTTTAAAAAATTCCAATCATCCGAAAAGTTCGGTAGCGGTGTTGTTTCGTCGTTCTACTCCATGTAGATGTGGATGCACTCTCAAATTTTATAATTTTTCTTTTCTTTCCAAAGCCGATCATTTATCTCTTAACCCATATATAAGATGGGGTGGTCCGGTCTCTAGCGTGTCCACACGTCCCTCCTAAGCTTTTAGAGGCATGGTGATGTTGAAGGGGGCGGTTAATGTCTCTTTGGATAACTACGGACCAAACTGCCCTCAACCATTCTTAACCATCTCTAGACTTCCCTAATCATATTTTCCTATGTTTAAGAATCCAAAAAGACTTGTCTTGACTACTCACTATGAAACCTTGATGAGAAAATGTAACACGAGAAGAAAATTGATTTCAAAATTGTCGGTAGGGCGTAAGGAAGTCCATGCCTCGATGTCGATGTACCTATCACAATGTGCAGTACTATTTTTACTCCGCAAAATTGTTAATTGATCCGTTCATTTTCTTCTCAACAATTTATGATTAAAACAAATAAAAAGAAGTTTTATAGAACACAAACAGAGTGCAGTAACAGAACGAATAAATGAGATTTTTTAAAAAAAGTAATGGAATCACACGAACCAATTTAAAGCGCATCATTGCAAAGCTGAGGCGTCAAAACATTTATTTATATAGCGTCTCCAATTTGCATAAATATATATTTAAATTGATGGTTCTACTGAACCATATATGATTGATTAATTTAGGAAAGAAATTTCACAGATAAAAGACGAAAGAAAAACCTGATATTTCGATCAAAATCTTGGTTGCAGGTGTAGATGAAGAAATACATATTTTCTTGTGTGCCTGGTTGCTTGGGAAAGCAGTATCCAAGGCTGAGATGCTGGCTGAAATGATTATTAATTTTGTGCAATGTTCAGTACCATTTGAATTGAGGCTAGGTGGTCGATTTGCTCCAAGTATCCATCCATGTGCTCTTTCTGATTGCTGGAGCAATCTATCATTACTGAGAGGGAAGATTTACGATCAATGTGAATTTTGAGAGAATTCTATGTGCTGGTTGGTTCTTAAATAACTCGTGGGGAAAACTAGACGTGAAACGGAATATGAGAACGGGCTAGAATACGTGGAGCAAGAATTTGGGTATTTTACAGAAGTTATAGGCAGCCACGCCTGTTGCACTTATGATCTACATCAGCTTGTAAAATGCCAAGCTTGATGGCCACATATCACAAGAACGTATTCCGAACCCGCTGCAATCGATACATGTTATCGATACATGCAATCGATACTGTGTAAGAGGGAGACCATAAATATTATTGATACATGCTTTAGGATAAGGGGAATCAAACACTTATAGAGGGTCACAATAAGTGAAACACAATTGAACGTACTTAGTTTCTCTTGATTTAACAACGTTGACGAACTGAAAAGTAGGAAAGCTCACCCGGGTAAAAGAATTTATTGGCTGGATTGTTAAACTTCCAACCGACTTGGGGCGTCCAAGTTAAACCGATGACAATCGGGGACAAGAGAGCAGTTTTGCTAAGTGCGCCTCGGGCAAACTGAGCCATTTTAGGCCCCCAGGTCAATTTCTCATTTTTCCGCTTCATTGTTCAACTTTCAGTTCGTGAGATATTTTTCCTCGAATATTTTGTTCTCGTTTCTTCACTTGTGAAAGTTTCTTGAGAGGGGTCGGAGATGAAAAGAGCTTCAGGCGAAGGCGCTACGAAGCCGTCAAAGCTGATCGATTTATAGGACGATCCGCTCGCTCCATCTTATCCCATATTCCTTCTTTTTTTATCGTCCTTGTTGGTATTATAGCTTACAGTTTGCACAACCTTTATCTACTTTGACTCTTGTCCATAACATTGGCCTTGAGTGATTGATCACCTACATAGTATAAACCCTAATGTTTAATCGGACCGAGCTTTTTGATTAATATGGAATATTACTATATAGTATTTATTAATATATATAATTAAGTAGGTATGTTCTTTCTGGTAGTCATGTCTAAATTTACAAAAACTTAAGCTTCCTCATGAAAACTCAAAATAAAACCTTCTTTTTCACAATTCATCAATTTCGCATTAAAAAAAAAAATATATTTTTTTGATCTTACATCATACCTACTAGTATGTAGAATACGAGGTTAAGAGGACGTAATGGGCCGACAAACGGTTTGTCGCCAGTGGTACTTAATGTACGGCCTGTACTCCCAAAAACGTAAGCTTCCCCATGAAAACTCAAAATAAAACTTCTTTTGCACATTTCATCAATTTCGCATTTTTTTGATACATTTTTTAAAATCTTAAATCATACCTATCAGTATGCAAAATACGAGGTTAAGAGGACGTAATGGGCCGACAAACGGTTTGACCGCCTGCGGTACTTAATGTACGGCCTGTACTACCAAAATAAAAGAAAAATTGAATTTTCATGATAAAATTTGCACCTATCTGATGTGCCGTCAAATGTGAAGTTAGTTCTAAGCAAATTTGATAAACTGGGGACTTTATAATGAAAACTCAATTTTTATTTTATTTCGGCAGTAGAGGCCGTACATCAAGTACCGCTGGAGTCAAACGGTTTGTCGGCCCATTATGTCCTCTTAACCTCGTATTCTACATACTGAAAGGTATCATTTAAGATCAAAATATTTTTTTTTTCTTCAATAAATGCGAAATTGGTGAATGTGAAATTTAAGTTTTTATTTTGAGTTTTCGTGAGGAAGCTTACGTTATTTGGCTGTACAGGCCGTACATTAAGTACTTCTGGCGACAAACCGTTTGTCGGCCCATTAAGTCCTCTTAACCTCGTATTCTACATACTGGTAAGTATGATTTAAGATCAAAAAATTTTTTTTCAAAAAAGGCGAAATTGATGAAATGTGAAAAATAAATTTTTATTTCGAGTTTTCATGGGGAAGCTTACGTTTTTTGGGAGTACAGGCCGTACATTAAGTACCACTGGCGACAAACCGTTTGTCGGCCCATTACGTCCTCCTAACCTCGTATTCTACATACTGATAGGTATGATTTAAGATCAAAAAAATTTTTTTTTCAAAAAATGCGAAATTGATGAAATGTGGAGTTTTCATGGGGAAGCTAACGTTTTTTGGGAGTTCAGGCCGTACATTAAGTACCACTGGCGACAAACCGTTTGTCGGCCCATTACGTCCTCTTAACCTCGTATTCTACATACTAGTAGGTATGATTTAAGATCAAAAAAAATTTTTTTTTTCAAAAAATGCGAAATTGATGAAATGTAGAGTTTTTATGGGGAAGCTTGCGTTTTTTGGGAGTTCAGGCCGTACATTAAGTACCACTGGCGACAAACCGTTTGTCGGCCCATTACGTCCTCTTAACCTCGTATTCTACATACTGGTAGGAATGATTTAAGATCAAAAAATTTTTTTTTCAAAAAATGCGAAATTGATGAAATGTGGAGTTTTCATGGGGAAGCTTACGTTTTTTGGGAGTTCAGGCCGTACATTAAGTACCACTGACGACAAACCGTTTGTCGGCCCATTACGTCCTCTTAACCTCGTATTCTACATACTAGTAGGTATGATTTAAGATCAAAAATTTTTTTTTCTCAAAAAATGCGAAATTGATGAAATGTGGAGTTTTCATGGGGAAGCTTACGTTTTTTGGGAGTACAGGCCGTACATTAAGTACCACTGGCGACAAACCGTTTGTCGGCCCATTACGTCCTCTTAACCTCGTATTTTACATACTAGTAGGTATGATTTAAGATCAAACATTTTTTTCTTCAAAAAATGCGACATTGGTGAAATGTGAAAAAGATGTTTTTATTTTGGGTTTTCATGAGGAAGCTTAAGTTTTTTGTAAATTTAGACATGACTACCAGAAAGAGCAGGCAATTTACCATAAGAATTGGCCACCTTGCTTATTTTTTTGGGCACAATAACGATTGAGCAATTAAAACAAAAGTTAGTGTTTGGCTCACACCCCTAAACTTCGGACAGTTTTAGAGAAAAGGCTGGGTGAATAAGGGGTCTGAAAATTTGGCTCCTAGCTTGTATTACCATTTCTAGTATGGGTACAGCATACTAGAAAATCAGGACTTTTAAAAAATATCGAAAAAAAAGTTTGGCCGTTCGCGTGAAATGACCCAGGTATATTACATTTATTTTAAAAAATCATATTTTGTGCATATAAGTTTATTATCATATAAAATTATATATTGTAAAAATAATTATATATCATTAAATAAGATTCTATATTGTAAATATAATTATGAAGTACAGTATAAAATAAATATTATTTGAAATGGAATCTGTTCTGGGCCGTTACAATCTTGAAATCTATTTACAATAAATTTGAAGGAATCAATTAGTAATCTGAAAGAACAGAGAAGAGGACAACTGTTTTGAATTCAATTTCATTGTTATTAACACACGATGATGAAGTTGTTCTGAATTTTATTTATTGAGTGAACCATAAACTATTTTTATGCGTTTGAGAGTTTGGATGAATTCATCATTAAACAAAGTAGAATAGAGAATCATCAGGTTGATTTTAAATTATCCAGGAGCTAATTGGGTTTTAGTTAGGCTTCATCATCCAAGGGTATAGTGAAAACAAGTATCTTTATTGAGGTGAATTTCATCTGAATGGGAATAAAATTGACCTGAAAGCCCATTTAGCTGGTAAGGGTTGCTCCGCACCTTGAATATTATGTTAGTTTTTTTACTATTTACTGTTTCAAACAGCCACTGTTCCAATTTCTAGCGTGAAAGGTGGAATATGAAATAAATTAGCTCAGTGGCGTTGATTTAAACATGCAGTGCAGAGTACCGCCAAGATAGCATCGAACATGTGTTGAAGATTTTAACGTAGACTACGTTTTTAAGGAGATCTTCATGCCGAAAATTGTCAAATCAAGAAAAATTGATAAATCTGTATTACTGATGATTTCAGTATTTATATGTCCCGGGATCGCAGAGTTCGCTTGCAACTTTCAATTTTGGTGAATTCTACTACTCGAACCCGCAGTTGTAGTAATAAGTGCTGCATTAGAGTCTGGGACCGTGTTCGTTAGGTGACGATTAGAATGGAAAAAAAGTAGCAATAGTCCTTACAGGCATGTCTTCACTTGGGGCGGAGGTGGTAGCACCTTAATCAGATAATTAGTTAGTTAGTTACTGATTTTTTTTTTTTTTTTTTTTTTTTTTTTTTCCCTGATCTATTTCTTTAGATACTTGAAGAAATCCTCGGAAATTGGCCTGCTGTATACTGTTAGGTTGGTAATGCATGTAGTTTTTTAAGAAACACTAGCTAGTCCTGAATTAGATAGTGACTGTATAACAAAAAATATGCCCTAAGCCAAATCGAAAATATCAGTTGAATAGGTATTGTACCTACTGATCTTGGCGAAAATTACCGGTGTTCCTAACTTACTGTAGACCTTGGAAATTTGAATAGAATGAACTTGGAGATTCGTAATTTCTCTAATCCTAGATTAAGAAATTTCTCTAATCCTCTGATCCTTGTTCGTGCTGACTTATATAGATGTAACCATTGAGTATACTGCATGCATTATTTTGATATATCCGTACTTCAAAACTATGAAGTTATACTTGAAACGGTTGTTATTGGGGTAGGAACTAATGCAGATCTGTTCGTCTTGCGTAGGTACACGGTGCACTGTTTTTCGGTCACATTCAGAACATGACGTGAATCTACGTGTTGCTGTGACTTTTTCAGCTTAAAACTATATTCTAGGATCAATTCCTAGATGAACTGGATATACAGACGGTGACACCAGTAAATACCATCACGGTATTCGGGAAGCTATCACTCGCATTGTCACTTTGTCTTATCAAATACCTAGTTGTTATTCAACTTTTTCCGTTTTATGGGCATTTACCGTTGACGACAAACACAGGTAGCGTAATTCTTCTTTGTTTATTAAATGGAATCGTTTTCATTCCAAGACAGATGTAACAGTGCTCTCTATCCCGAATGAGAGAACTGTGGTCACCTATTCACGAAGCCTATATAAGATCTAAGAAAACTGTATACTTCCTAAACATAAACTCATGTTGCAGAGGAAATCCTTACACCCACCTTCCACACCCACACACAGACGTATATGTTTACATACATAATTAATCACCCGTTTTCAAAACCTACAAGAAAAAGCTGAGGCTTTTAAATCAAACAATCGAATGAAGAATTATTCCTATTTGTTCTCGTTGCTATATGTATCAGGCGGATGAAATATCAACGAAATGAGATATTTTTTATGCTTGCACATTCAAAAAATAATGTGCTTCGACCGGTCGTCTTCTGCCTCAAATAAAATGACAAGCATTGTTACCCATTGTCCAACTGAAATTGGGTGTCATTGTCGTTTGATATCTGGGAGGGTGGGCAGGTGCTCTTTATTGCCCGACACGCCTTTTGTGAAACCGAAGCCTACTAGCATATACGGATTTATGAGCAAGTATCAACAATACTCTCCCCCGCTTTTCCAGCAGCTATTTCCGAAACCTCTCGCGGTTATTACCTTTTCTTTCACTCCCAACCCATTCGATTCTTCGCTTCCTATTGTTACTTTCTATCCCAAGACACGAAATGACACTGGGCGAAAGGTTGTGAGATTTAGTAACTTTGTCGTTATTCATAAGAACCCCACAGTTCGGGAATATGAGCTGTCATGGGTTTTATACAATATTACTAAGTTCTGAAATTTTTGCTTCCTCGTAGGAAACCAAAGTTGGTGAAGCAAAAATAAATTAAAGTCTTTTGGAGTCATACAAGTTTTTTGATTTTCGAGGTTCCCAAATAAATTCAATTGCGTATCTGCTGGAAATTTTGTCTATTCGTACATTATTCTCAGCACATTCTAACTCCATCACAGTTTTCATTAGATATGGGGTGATCTTTATGGTCCTCTAAAAATATATCTGAAGGTACAGTGGTATCAGTACAATACATACCAATCTTCAGTTGATAACGCAGAAATATAATTAAGCAAGGAAATCACAATGACTACCTGCCGATTGCCGATTGCTTACTGATATCCTTGCTCTTCATATCAGACCTTCTTACGTTAGGTAGTTAGTTTTGAAGATTGAGCAGCACGTCTTCCAGTACCTATTCTCAATTCCCAAGTGTTCCCAATTACCAAGTGTCAAGTTCAGGTAAGGCGCACCTTGCATTTTTGACAACCAACGTAGGTAAATCTGGATATATTTATCAATATTTTTCATTGAAGTTATTCTCAGCAATTAAAAAAATAACAATTAAAAGCGTCTGCCAAGTTGTGTGTGGCCTATAGCTTCCTCGTATCCGTAGCACAAATGTACAGATCATTGAAATGTTTTAAATGGTCTTAAAACGTCTTAACGTAAAACGTTAAAATCGGTCAATTAGGAAACAGAAAACGATGCTTGATTAATTTACGTTTGCGCATGCAAAGAATGAAGTAATAATTTGAGAAAAATGATATTAGTGCGGGACTATCTATAGCCTAACCAGCACATTCGCTGAAAATCTTATCAAAAACGAATTCATATTGTGGAAATTAAGCTCGTTACAAGGATTACACATTCGCACGTTCACAGCAGCTACTTATGATTAAATCGATTTGAAATTTATATGACTTGATAAAATCATCTTCTCCCAGCAATCCTCCAAATTTTAGTGAGATCGGACGACTAGAGCGTGAGAAAATTATGCTTAACGGAATTTAGGTTCGCGCATGCACAGGATGAAGTACTGATTTGGAAACACTGAAGCTGATAGGGGCCATCTACGATCTAACCCGCATATTCCCCGAAAATTGCATTCAACTCGGTTGGCAATTGTGGAAATTAATCTTGTTACAAAGATTTGCACGCGATATACACACACACTCAATGATAGACTCGGAAAGAAATTTGTTCAGCATGGTATAAAACGTGAAACGCGAGTGGAAAAATAGATTTAGGCAACAAAAAATTTGTTAGCCCCCGAAAGCGAAAACAATGCCTCTAGGTATATAAATGGCAATTAAGTATTTGAATGCCAACTTGATACTGATCATAATATCCTTGTTCGAGGTTGGATAGACGATGAGGACAAATGCATCATGTCACAGCAGGGTGGTTAATGCCTTTAATCTAAAGCTAGCAGAGCAAATTATTTGCTTCAATCTAGAATTAAATCGAACCGGCTGCAAATTGCATCAATAACCCCTCAGCCCTGAACACCTTTCACCCATCCTGACACAATCATCTAAACAATTGGTCTGATGCCCGCATATTTGAACTGCGAAGTGTTTGAGCAACCTCACAATTAATTTACCTTTCTCACAAACAAACCGACTGTTTATTATTGCCAATTTCGCCTCCGTACTTTAACCACATCTCCTGCAAAGCCGTTTATACCGGTGGACGCTGACTAAACACGAAGCACCTCATTTCGACAATCGGCCCGCTTCCTTTCTCATTCAAACATAGATTGTTTTCATGTTTTGATTGCAAGTTTTCATATTTTATCCGTAGTGTGATGAGAACACTACTGAACACAATTGAGAACAACATTATGCTGGCAAATTATACTCGAATTTCATTATATAAATCCTAAAAAAATCGGGAAATTGGATGATAAAATACGATTGAGGGTGATCCGCACGTTCAGACTGCAGAAGTATGATCCGCTTTCTTTGATCTGGACCGACTTGAGTCTATTTGCGATCTCCCTCGTTCACCCTCGTCTTCCCCACGTCCACACTTGCTTGCTGTGCAAAAATCCTTCGAATTGCTATTACTTTGATTGTGTTTATTTAAGACCAGTTTTCATCCACATTTGAAATCAATAGCTAATTTTTTCTCAAAGGTAGTTTTGAACAGTTTTCACAATTGCATGCAATGGCGCGATTGGCGCACAAAGGGTTATTTCAGCAATTTAGGGTAAGGAAAATCATAGTGCCCGGTCGAACCGTAATTTTGAGTTGAGAGTTGTAGGGTTCACGTTTATGATTATACAGAATTGATAAATGACACTTTCACGTTCCTCCCTATAGCGAAAATATTGTGCTTTTGTACCCATCACCTTTGCGCACTTTTTCATCAAAATAGGAATTCATTTAAAAAAAATGTATAACACTGGTTCGGATGTGCTTTGAATTCTGAGTTGAATTGAAACAATACCATCTTATGTTGCTAGCTTTTTTTACACTGCGCGCAACATGTTTTAACACATGTCGGAACCTTCCAGAACAATGCGGGCGATCCGAATTTCAAACCCCATTTGTAGGGCCTGAGCCAGAAGTCGGTTTACCAAAAACTACCTTCAGAAGAACCATCAACACGTGGGTCAACCAACAAACCACTAAAAGATGGTCCAATATTGAAGGACACGCCCACAGTAAACTTATGGTGGCTGAACCCAACACCAAAATTACTGAAGGGCTACTTAGGAAAAACCGTAGGGAACTAAAAACAATGGTTGGCCTTATAACCGGCTTTGCACCCCTACGATTTCACCCACATCGCATAGGAGTCACACAAAATTCAATCCTGTGCAGGCTATGTGAGGAGACTGACGAAATGGCATCCCCCATAATCTTCGAGTGCCCTGCACTCACCCATTGCAGAATTGAACTCTTTGATGCCCAAACCCCAATGAGCTCTATTCAGAGCGAACAATTAATCAAGGGCCTCCCGACCATTATCAGGGGGCTTAGTCTCTTCGATTAAACAAAAAACTCTCAGGAAAGTACAACAAGCCAACAGGCTTCCGTGCTGGGGGCTAAAAAACCCCGCCCTGAGAGTTTTTCTATCTACATTTACATCTGCATCATCCAAATTTCAATTTCCTTCATTTTTGTAAAAATCTCTCAAGGCCTCAAAACTTATTTCTTCATTTTCCTTCCCCTAAATGCTTAAATAACCCACTCGAAGGCTGACGAACGAACCCCCCCCCCCCCCACCGGTTTTTTTATTTTGCACACCAAAAAACGTAAACAAACAAATTTTGAGGGTTTTCTCCCATTTCTCGGTCGATCACAATAACTCTTCACTAAAAATAATAAACCAAAAATAGTTACACAAATTTGGGAACGGTTAGTTTTAACAAAACTGCAAGGTTCGGTATCATTACTCCCCGTACGTAGGTACCGCACTTTTTTAGTAGTGATAAATAATATCACATTCTGAAGTAGTCTTCATAACAAAACTCGGTCAGCTTCCTGTCTTGTTAGTTGAAAGGACTTGCGAAAAGCGCTCGGACCTCCTAGCCGGTGGATGTAATTACCTCCAAAAAGGCTTCCCGTGGAAGGCTCAAAAAGTCCCTTCCCCCCTTTCCAAGCCTAAGGACAGAAGGGAAGTCCCAAAAAGAAAAGAAAGGGTTAGGGAGCAAAGTGACCATTAATTTGTAGGAGAACAAGGGTTTGGTCTTTTGAGAGCACAAGGATTAGACGGCGCCCGTATGCCCCTTTTTAATTGTCATGCAAAAAGGTTCCCCTTTCCCTGCATCAATATTGGACTTGGTGATTGCGAGAGGTTTCCTTTCTATCCAGAAAGAGAGGTAAATATTAACTTTTCACTTTGTCGCTCTCCTTCTCCTTCTTGCTTTCCCTCGCTTTTACCCTTAGACCTTCCTCTCCCCTTGTCAAATGCTTCAAATCATTTCGCCTCACCTCCTTCGACACGACCGCACCCTGTAGCAAACGAGGAGGCTGAATGTATTTTTTCTGCGTTTGTTTTGAAGATCAAACTCCGTACAGAATCCAGGAATAGGGATAATACGGGGGCGAACAGGATGGTGTTCGCTGAGTTGTATTTCGAATTAACACAACCAAGACCCTTCGAGGCCTAGGAACAAAAACACCATACCTAGGTACTCTTTATTTATTTATTCTACAGGTGTTTTAGGTGTTTTAATATGATAAAAAGACCAACTACTATAAATGCTTGAGTAGGTACGTTTTGAAACAGCTATCGTTTAGATTCAGAGCATGCAATAAACCCAAGATGCCATATCATCTTAGCAATTCATACAAATTTGATATGATTATACAATTTATGATTATTATTTTAGTAATATATAACAACTATATATCAAGTTGCTTAACAATTTTCTAGGTGTATGAGTACACATACAACCATTCATTGTTAGAAAGAATATAACTTCCTGATATCACAAACCACGATTTTGTTACCACTCGTTGGAAAGCTGTGAATTTATCACATATGTTTCCACATTTTTATGCTGGAACAATGGAAAACCCCTTCCTTAACCCTTCTGAGAAGCCCTAGCCAATATTGTTTTTGCCAATGCTCATTTTGTCATTTGTTCATTGTGTTATATAGTTCTTCCTTGAGTGGTGGGTAATTTAATGAGAGACCTTCTCGTGATGACCTCTTGGCTGCTGCACTATCTACTCGTTCATTGAAAGATAGGCCTGCATGAGGCTTCTCGCATGAAAAGATTATATCCATCCTTCTATCTCTGAGCCTTGAAACCACTTTGATTATACTTAGATTGAAGAAGTTCTTAAATTTCTTAAGAAGTTCTTAAATTTCTCAAGGTATTTCTTCAGGAACTCTCCGGTTGACGTGAGTTTAAAACTGAGATTTTTTATATGCTGTGACAAAATTGAATCATTAACTGAAAATAAGTAAACAATCATGCTTTCAACTATATCAACTGTGAAGACAGTTAGTTAAACCAATACCAGTACTGTGTTAGTTAAATCAGAAATGATGCATTTGGGTCAACCAAAACAACAGTAAAACTGTCGAATTGTCTGGCTTTCAATATGCCAAAAACGGTGCCTTGGTAACCAACTAGCCTTAACAAAAATGTAGATAGCGCCACATTCTCAAAAGCTCCTAAGTACGATACAAATTTGAAAGGTCCACTGGAGAATATTTAAGCATTCACAAGAACTACCCCTATTAATTTTAGAAATACTCAACCCCTTCGAGCCCAAGAAAACTTAATCTACGATAAGACTCCACTAATATTGCAAAGACCTAAATTAGGAAGTGGACACAAAAACATTAAAATTATGACAACTTTCGAACGAGAAGTAAATCAAGCACCCTAAGCCGGGTTTTAGTTTGAAAGCCTCTGAAAAATATTCCCGAACAAGGAATACCGCTAAAGTAGTCCGAAACGAACTTTCAGCGAATTAGCTTGATCTCTTATCAAAAGTAATATTAAGAGGACTAGGCGAAGAAAAAGTAGAAGGAGAAAAAAACACCGAAAGGGTTTCCCCTTGGTTAAAGTACTAAGTTACCCCTTTTGGCGTGGGAAGGCTTGGAAACCGTGAAGATTTCAAAGAAACCTAATTGGCCTAATCCCCTTTTGAAGAATCTTGGTGACAAAGAGGTATAAGTAAAAAGATATAACAGACAGCCTTTGTTTTTCATCGCTCAGTTCTTTTTTTAAATATATTTTTCTTTATTATTCTCTCACGAAAGACCGCCTTCCTCTCTTGGGGGATTAACGAAGATCGCACCATTTCTCCTGATGAAAAAAACCGTGGGTTTTTCTCATGGCATTAGCACTCTGAGTTTGCTTAGTTCACTCTCCCGCCTTCTCTCGTCTTTCTGCCTGTTTCTTTTTCCGTGCCCTCCTTAGGATCTGTTCCTCTAATTAGTTAACTTGGAAGTTTCTTCATGTGGTAACGCAAAGAGAGGTTTTTTTGTCTCTTCTCTCTCGAAAAGGATTTGAGCTTAGCAATTCAGTTTCTTCCCTAATCCACTTTATTTTTTCTTTCAACTCTGAGTAAAGTTTAGTCAGATTTGAAAAACAGCTTTCCAGATTGTATGGTTCATTTTCATGGATATCAGTCTTTATTCGCTTGCTACAGCTATTACGTATATCCAGTGTCAATTACCTACATCACAAGTAATACGAAATTGTATCTGATTTCACAATTATTTCACTGAAAGTTTAATATAAGAACATTTGAACCAGGGAGCCTTTACAACCCTTTTGTTTTGGGTGGAAATGCCTATTGATCAGTAGGAAACTCGTATGGATATAAGTACAACACTTACCAAATGAATGAGCCATTCTTACTATAGTTGCTTACCAAAAGAAATTTTTTCCCAGACAGATGGCAGCTATCCTTTTGAAAAGTTCCAATCATGCAGCATGATCGTATGAAAGAATTTCCGTAAATCATCATACTACATTATGTTACATTGTTTTAAAAATGAAGGACTTTGAGGGAAAAGAAATTGTTAACTACCAATTTTATGACAAAAAACTCGTTCTAAATAATATTCTGTGAGTCAAAAAGAGGTTTTGAATTTTTAACTTTTTTGGAGTTTTTGTCGATTTTTTAGCACATTTTAATGAAATTTAAGAAGGTTTTTCAGCATAATTTTGCACATAAATTTGTTATTTGGTTAAGGCTGATTAGAGTATCTTCTTGGTTGTAAGTTGATCTTATTATACAAGATACATACCGTACATTCTTGGGAGCACCGTTGTCACAAGGGAAAGTAGAAAGCACCAATCAACTGTCGAAACAGAGAATACCTATATAGTGATTTTTGAAGCGACGAAAGAAGCTGTCGTACTGAAGAATCTAATTGGAACACTGGAATCTTCACTTTGTTCCAACACTAGCGCGATCCATTATGACAATTAGGGAGCTATACCTCGCTAGAGATCTGACACGTCACTTAGGAACCAAACACATTAACATTACTCATAACTTTAGCAGGTCGCACGCGAAAACAAAAACAGAAATCTAGTATCAGAAGACAGGGTTGCGGATAGTTAACAACAACATTGTCGAACCCAAAAAATCAACGAAGTAGGCAGGTACTGCCTTACAAAACTACTAGGACTTGGTTGACCAACTCAACCTTCAATCAGGTCGAAGCGGAAGTTATGGTGACAATATTTTATCAACCTGATGTTGTCTACCTACAATATTAATTTATAGTTTTGTTTTTAATGTTTTCAGGTGGTTAAGTAGCATTACATGTTGAAAATTACTTTATAAGAAATCTTCTGTTGTCTCTGGTCCCTTTAATATATATCCTTTAATATATTACATTTTATTTAACTTTTCTCTAATATCGTTTCAACGATTCATACAATCTCAGAAAACGCCTCGTTGACACTTTTGGTGGTTGCTTATTAGCGTTGATAACCGTTATTGGTTATTAATACATTGGTGCGAATATTATGAGTGGCAGGTGGGAGGTTTACCAATGCAAATGACTAGTTTGAGCCACGATGGAAATTATCAGACATCTATTCTGTTCGGAACCTAAGTTATATTGCCAGCAACTAATCGGCTCATTCCCGGAGGAGTTTGCTCTTCACAAGTTGTGTAAGTCATAAGACATTATACAGAGTTGAGGGGAGTCGTGAAGGGAGGCGGCTGAGAAGAGAGGGGGCGGTAAATTGGTAATGGAAGAAGTTGTATATAGCCGGGAGAGAGAGGGAGTGATGGGGAGAGGTACCCTTAAGAGGATACACGTTTAGGAGTTGGGTAATACCGCAGGGAACTAAGCACTCTCGGCGCGCTTAAGACCGCAAGTCGCAAGTACTGGGGAAGACGCTGAGGTGATCCTGGTCGTTTAGGGTCATTGATGAACAATAAGGTTTGGCACAGAACCTGAACAGAGTAAAGAATTGCTTTTGTCGTCGTCTTACACCACTTTCTGTGGAGGGTTACATTATTATTTATTTTGGATGTTTTAGTACATGTGAAAATTGACTTGCAAATAAAACACAACAAAATTAACATGAACAACGAACAAGTGATTATTGAGAAACTTACGAGAGAGGTAGTACCTATATAGGGAGTCAAATTAGAAAAGGAAATTTGAAGGTGAGTTTGAAAATTGAAACAATACCTTAGGTCGACTAGGAACAACAACCATGCGTAAAATTTCCTGGAAAATCAACCCCCCACCCCAAATCGGGCAACGAATCGGGGTAAAAAAAACGCCTGCAAAAAACCGACGAAAATGTTTTTTCAAAACTTGCAAAATATTTGTTAAGAAAGTTTCTTTTTCATGATTTAATAGTCAACGATTTTTGTGCGCACAAAGTACTCAAATTTCAAAGCTGACATAAACATAATGCGTAAAATGGTCATGCTGCATGAAGGAAAGTTTTTCTTAGAAAATTCCTTAACGGGCTTCAGCATGGAACTGTTCTAGTCGCATGGTGCTCCAAAAGTAACCTCCCCCCAACTATTCTCCACCATTTTCGAGGTGTCGAAGTTAAACTTGGAGAGCGTTTTAGGGGTGCCTGAATCAATGTCATAAGCAAATAAAAATCAGAAGAAAAAAATCTTGAAGGTTATTGAGGACTACCCAAAGAGAGGGGTATAGGATGCTTGGACTTTTCCCCCCTTTTTAGGACGTCCCTCTGAAGATATGTCTTATAGGCAAGGCTTCGTTAACAAGAGGGAAGCCTATTGAAATTGATCCAGGGGGGTGTGGGACAACCCAAACATGAGACAAAAAATAACCGCATAAAAATCCGTTTCAGACCATTCTAAGACCGCATCCGTGAAAAAATCATAGGTGCGTGTGAGTGTGTGTGTGACAAATTTTGTCGACGCTGCCCAGGCCACAATTCTCCGTCGGTTTTCAAGATTCTTTCGTTTTTCGATCGCAATTTTAGTCTAGTT
The DNA here is from genome assembly GCA_030762985.1 of Adelphocoris suturalis. Lineage (NCBI taxonomy): Eukaryota > Metazoa > Arthropoda > Insecta > Hemiptera > Miridae > Adelphocoris > Adelphocoris suturalis. The sequence goes on along the minus strand of CM061047.1, from coordinate 25,113,016 downwards.
GTATAGGAGGAATTTTTGAATTTCACTACGGAAAAGGGAGAATGGAGGAGGTGAAGCCGAAAAAACGTGTTTTTTTTTCAACAAATTTTGTCGACGCCACCCAGTCTACAATTCTCAGCCAATTTTTGTGATTCTTATTTGGTTCGATTCCAATTTCAGTCTAGTTGTGCAACATACCTTGGGATTTTCGGATTTGCTGTCGGTCTTGTTTTGGATCGTATGTCAGGAGTTTAAGTTTTCATCTGGTGAATAGAGGGGATAATTGCAATAAATCATCATATTTTAACTATTCTCATCAGATTTTCTTGCTTTTTTTTTTCAAATATGAATTTTGTCTAGTATTAGAAAATATTTCAGGAGTTTCAAATTTCATGATGGACGGGGGTGATTGTGGGGAAGAGGGGGCTGTAATAGCGATAAATCGTGATATTTTAAATATATTTATCTGATTTCCATGACAGTTATTCTTATATATTCGATCCAGATTTTAGTCCAGTTACCTATGCAACTTTGGAAGTTTCAAACTGTCGGTGGAGGGGGTAAATGGGAGGGAAGGTTAATTCCCAGAAATCATGATATATTATATTAGTTTTCTATCATTTTAATTCTCACAAGAATTATACGGACGTCCCTGTATGTAATGCATGCAGTACTTACCAATATGTTTTTGTTGAGTGACACTTCATTTTAAAGATTTCTTAGTGCTGAACACGATCGTGAATATAAATACGAGTTTTTAGTGCTGAACACGATTATGAATATAAATACGATTTTTCCTAAAGATTTGTACTTTTAGAAAAAACCGTGCTACTTCATCGTTCATCAGCTCCGATCCGAGGACGGAATAAGATATCGCAATTCTGGTTTCACCATCGTGTTTATTACTAAAAGTTTAAATGAGGTGTCACTCGGCGAAAAATGGGGAAATACAAGTACTCAATACCGCCCTCATTGGTAGTCCAAAAACTTTTGTATTTTTTCTGATTCTCATTTGCTTAAAACGTAATAACTGATGGCACCCCAAAAAGGCTCTACAAGTTTCACATCAATAACTCCGATATCTCAAAAACTGTGGAAAAAAAATTAGAGGGGGTTTTACTTTTGTGACACCCTGTATATTAATGATAAAAGATGAATAATTAGATAGCTGACTTGAGAAGGCTCTTTTTTCAACAGCTGTTCAACACGAGCGCGGGCCGAGGAAGCCGAAGCCGCCCAAGGAAGGGGACAGCCCGACGAGGCGAGTGACGGAAGACAATTCCCAACCCCCTCCTCTCAAACTACCCACAGCTTTCCAACCCCCGATTCAGCATATGAAGCCCAGCCCTGAGCAGCACATTCAGCAGCCCATGTTCGTACCACATCAGCCTCCACCACCAGGACTCCTTCAGATACTCATGTCCGCAGAGAAGTGTCAGGTGAGACCAGTTTTATTATTTTTATTTCATTTTCAATAATAAGCCTCTGTAATTGACCAAGGAAAAAAAATGTTACCCCCCTCCCCTCCTCCTCAAATGTTGTTGGCTTACGTTTCAAGATGCGTAAAATCCAAAAATTGAATAAATTGTTTTAAAAAATCCGTCCGTATTCGCCGTCCAAAGCTTTTCTCCGAAACTACAGGACGAAACTTTGTGAAATTTTTCTCATCGTGCATCAGCCGGGGATGTACCAGTAAGATTGACATCACTTTCGGTCAACCCTAAGGTTTCGAGGGCTGAAATAAAAAACAATCGAAAAAAATCTCGAAAACTTTCACAGTAACGGTAATGTTTTTTTGGGTCTCATTTATCGACATCATCCTATAGAAGCGAATGCAACGACCCTGGTCGCTATACGTTGATCCGTTTGCTAAAAATTTGACAAGAAAAAATAGATTTAAAAAAAATATATATAAATCAACAACATGAGTGTGGTGTCAGAGCTGAATGAACATTGTAAAAATCGCCTGAAAATTCCGACGATTGAATCAGCTGATGTAATTTCAATGGAATTTTCACTTCAAGAAATCGATTTTTTTTTTTTTTGTGACTTTCGTCACATACATCTACATGGCCTTGTGAAGCGTAGGTAGATGATTTATTTTATACCGTTAATTTTCTGTTTGCGGATCAGCTCGTTTTGAATACATAAGGACTAGTAAAGTGCAGGTGAGTTATTTAATTTCATCAATTTCTCCTCGGTAGGGGTCTACGCCTATGCAGATATATACCTATTTAGATAAGATATCGCACCCGTCCTAGAAGAACGTCACAACTCAAAATTTCCGATTTTTGAGTTATTGACGGTAAATGATGCAGGAAGGCGTCTAGAATGTATGTAGAAGACGGTGATTATCGTAGTTCGTTTCGTTTACGCGTAAACGAAACGAACTACGATAATCACCGTCTTCTACATACATTCTAGACGCCTTCCTGCATCATTTACCGTCAATAACTCAAAAATCGGAAATTTTGAGTTGTGACGTTCTTCTAGGACGGGTGCGATATATTGACTTCTATAAGAAATTATAGACAGGTGATAGAAGGGCTGTTTATGTCCAGTACAGAAATAATAATCTTTATATGTATAATAATGAGCATCGTTTTATATAATTTTTTCTAGACTCATATTTTTCCTTTAACCGGTCCTTCATGGACCAAAGAAGGGAGTCTATCCTTTGACTCGGCCTGCATTTGACGGTGTGTGTGTGTGTATGTGTGTTCCAAGCTACAAGCCTCAATTTAGGAACAATCAACTTGAAATGTGGTGTAGATTCCTTAGATACCCGGATTTACGCTGTTCAGTTATTAGGCCCAATTTGACTAGCTGTGGCGGCGATATCGTCAACGACGTCGAACGAAACACCTCAGAAATACATTATTGGTATGAATTTCGGTAGATTTTGATGTATTGAATCGATTAAGTCGATTTTCAAAGCGATCCGATTCGATGCAACGACGATATGATCTTCAACACCGTCGACGTTATCGGACGACAAATCTCATTCATATGTGTTTATTTTTGTTTCTAATGTTTATTGGGATGGTAAATCGAAAGAATTAACCCAGTTCAATGCTCAATCTCTTCTTCATCTTCATCTACTTAGAATATTGTCCAAGTATCATGGGCAGCGAAATTTTTGTATTCACCTGTTTAGTTCCTAAAACGTCAGATGTACAAAGTAGATTCTACTTACCTATTTCAAACTTGGTGGGGAACCTGATCAGCGGACCAACTAGTATAATATAGAGTGCCGTTTTTTTAATACTTTTCGATCGGACGATTTGAATTAACCCTTTTACGAATTCGGGGGTATGCAGTACCTATACCCTCTGATTGAAGCGATAAAAGGTCGGGGGTTAAATATTCGAAGGGCGGGGAGCTCAGTCTCTGATTCTGGATCGCTAATCAATGCCCTATCGAAACCAAATAGGGAGAGGTTCGATAAATTGAATGCTCTGTGTTACTGTACGTTCATCCGTTCGTTTCCCATAATAAGGAGATATATTTGATAGAGACCTATACACCTTAAAGAAAGATAATCTTACGAGATTCACCCATAACGCAATGGTAACGTGCCATCTGCTATACATGCAGCTGGGGTTCGAATCCCCACGAAGTCAATCAATTGTTTATTGCTTCACAGTGTAAGGGTTTTATTTTTTACTGCTATTATTTTTTATTTTTTATTTATTTTTTATTTTTTTATTTATTATTATTATTATTTTTTTTTTTTTTTGCTATTATTTTTTTGTGTTTATTTAATTATTGGTTTATTCGTTTATTTTCATGTGGTAGGTGACATCGTCCAGTTATATACCGACAATTCACAATAGACTCAGTTTGATAGGTAATTTTCGATGGACCGATCTTCGTAGAAGGGCTATCTAATACAGTGATAATTGTGTAATAATTTATAGTGTTTTATAATTGACACAGTCGTGACCAATCAAAACCAAAACATGATACTGGCATGGGCTTACCACAATATAAGTACAGCCGCCTAAAGGCGGCATTACCAGTAAATTGATGGTTTCTAAGTTGACTTTTCGGAATAAACTTTTTTGAGGGAGAGAGAGAGATAGAGGGGCTTTATTACCAAACCATACAAAATTTAAGGTACAAACTTTGAAGTAGCACATTTTGAGGTTTTTATGCGCCACGGTCTTGTATATCATCCAAACCAACCATGGTCACTAAATTCAAATCCATCGCCAAGTGTTTTTTCAAATCTGGTATCACTTTTGTTCAAGTTCGTGAATATTTTAGTCCATTAGGGTCAAACAATAACGAAAATAATGCCGACAAAGCTCGTCAAGTTCGATCTGCGCGGCTAAGCCGGAGTTAGGAAGTTAGATGACAAATGTAAATGGGTGTCATCTCAAATTCATTAGCCCTGGTGTGAAGCTAAGGGTGCTTATCCAATCGATCCCCTCCGCCCCGTGAAGGATGATAGTGTTAGTTGTGACGTCATTCTAATTACTCATGTATGATGAGGGTGTATTAAGCACCACGTGGTCCTTACAGCTGTTTGATACGAGTGTTCCAGTTCTCACAGCATCCCCTCCCTCCCTCACCCGTCCGATCCGCGTTTTCATCTGAAGGGGCGCCCAGACACAGACGGGTCTTAGCTTGACGCACACGCTACACCGCGCACGCGAGCAGCTGCACCCTCTCCCCAATTACCCGGCTCACCTCCCGGAGGGTTTTTCCGAGGATGGGTCCCTCAAGGAAAAACAATTAGCGCCCAAGGCGAAAAAGACCCTCGCCTAAGGCTTCAAAAAAACAGGGGAGCGTCAGATATATCATTGGGGCAAAGAACCTTTACAGGAGATGAAGGGATAGGACACTTAATTTCCTAACCTCCGACAGTCAACCCCTCTTTGTATAAATTTAAAAAATTACCTCCCCAACTTTTTTTCATCAACCTGTTCAGCCTCTGTAGAGAAAAATTAAAAATTAATTACAGCCGCTGTTGTGTTGAAAACCTTCTCAGACTCGTACCCCGTGAACGTGAAAATTAATCTACTGACACAATGAAGCCACAGTACACAGACCTGAATTAACCTTATGAATTATATTGTTTGTTTCCAACTGTGTGTCCATCAAGTCACGTTCACATTCACAACGTGGACCGCCGAGTTTTATTGTACTTTCGGTCAAACAGTTCAATTGTATCATGCGCAGCTTTCCATACACGGATGAGTATCCGAAAGGATTCGAGATTTGACAATCTCTCACGAGCCGAAATATATTGACCAATTGAATTAGTGGTATTGCAGAATTCCAAAGATACATTCATGACTCCAAAAAGCCAGGAAAGCCAAAGCTACTAAGTGCATCGCAGCAACAAGGTACTAGGAACTTACCAACAACGGTTTCATTGTTCATGGTTTCAGAGTTATTTTTACAATAAAGAACCTGAGGAAGCATTAACTATCAAGAAAAATAAGTTTTAATGCCAGAACGAGGACCCTACCGTTCTTGAATAGAATTCAATTATTAAATTCATCATATTAAACTGATATCAAGACAGCCATGCCGTAACTTCATAGCTTCTATAGTGTCAAATAATAATTATATAATAATGGTAATAATAATAATGATAAAAAATACTAAAATTCGTACTTATATTTCCACACTGAACCTCATAGACTACTTTGAAAAATAGGTTTTACTTACTATCATAAAGTTTCAAGATAATATTTTGATATATTTCTGACGCATTAATGGAATTTATACCCGCCCAACTGTTAAATAAAAAATAGGGAAAAACACAACTATTTTCAACATGAAAACTGATTGGATTCCTCTAAGTCTAAGCTAATTTTGGTTGAATTCGGCTGTCAGCCGAATGACATAGAGTGGCTGGTATAATGTAATAATGTAGACTTCAACAACCCAAATTCTGAGGTGCAGGATGACGCTCTAAGGATTCCTTTTCAATGAGGTTCATTTTATACAGGGTAAGGCCTTTAGAGAGGACGGACACGTTTCAAAAAAATCAGAACATCGTTAATTTTCCGAATGAGCGGAACCAAGCCGATGAGCGGACTCCCTTCCCCCGTATCCTCACCCCACCCACCGCCGAACTCCAACCAAATGGTTCGCCCAAAATTATTGTTGTAACTGTTATAAATTATCAACTATAATATATTTCGTATATGTAACGATACAAAAATACGCTACCTATGGATTAAGACTATGAGGGCATCGAGTGGGGGGAGAAGGCAGAAGGATTGGATACAGCGTCCGCTAATTTCAACTGGGGGTCCATGGAGTCAAATGAGTTTGGGAAACACTAGGAACATCCAGATTAATATGTACATTCCTCTGATGTTGAAGGATATACTAGTATTTTCAGTTTGAGCCCACTCCAATAAAGTAATGAAAGTTTCATATAAATTATTATTATTAATATCAATTGAATAATAATTAAACCAAACTCACATAAATATCAAACTTCACCACGATTATTAGATATATTTAGAAATAATTATATCAGGTTCCACAGGATGAAGTTCCTTCGTGAAAAGTTCTTAAATACTACGTTGTAGCGGTATTTTGACGTCCAGGGGTTATGCATATTCGATAACCAACTCTTTTTTTATTCTGGTAACCCTTTTTTTCATATATGAGAATACATTTTCTGTATAAAATGTTTTAGGAATTCGTGTGGAACAGTAAGATGGATCCAGCAGTGAATGCAAGTGGGCCGGCCAGTCCTTCAACAGCCATTCATTTGTCCCTCAGCCCCAGTTGGGAAGTGCTCCAGGTGAGTTTAATATAATCTACCTACTTGTTGATCAAAAGAGACAATTTTGCTTCCGAGTCTACCTATAGGTAGCGGAAGCATTGTTTTCACTTTCGGAAGAAGAACAATTTTCTGTCTCCAAAATCAAAATTTCCACTCGGATTTTATGTTTTAGACCAATCTGAACAACTTTGGTTCCGTGTGTGTGTGTGGATTGCTAGAGTAGGGCAACTGTGGTTGTTTTCATCTCTTCGGAGCTCCTTCATATCCCTACCCAAGTCAAAGTCATACGTCTCCGTCATGCAACCCGAGCACCATCTGGTTTACCAGAGGATGGCAGATAGAAACCCAGGCGATTAGGGGGGAGGCTCATATCAATGGGCCTTGTCCCTTTTGAACGCTCCCCCCCAGTATGGACAACGACTCATAACCCCCGCCAGCTCATTGGCAAGTGGGGTTCTAGGAGAGGAGCTCGGGGGCGCCCCAGGCAGGGGCGTCGGTCTTCCTCTCCCTCTTCTTCGTCCTCTTCTTCCTATCCATCTACCTCTTCCAATGCCCCAGGAGATGTCCACCAGTGTACCAACTATGAGAGAGCCTTCAGTTCCATGCGTGGCCTCAGCTGCAACGCCAACGCTGCAATTGATATAGAGCGAGAGTGGCCCAGGTATGCTTTGCGGTGAATGACAGCAGAGGAGGCAGAGGCTGCGCTTATTGGGGTACGCAATAATAATGTATTCTTTCAAGCAAGTTTCCCCATGCACACGATTTCTGCCATCCAATCTCATCGCCTGAAGCCCCACTATAAGCAGCTGGCCCAGGATGCAATCCTGGCAAATATCAGTGGGGCCTCTCCCGCATCTCCGACAGGCGTAGGGCGCCGTTCAGCAATCCTCCCCCGAGACCTCGTGTCCTCATGAAGATTTGAAGGCCAAAGTGTTGAGTCCCGGGGAGAAGGTAGGATGTATTAAAAGCTATGAGAGCGCCTACCTGCAGGAACTGGCAATGCAGGCTGTTGAGGGGCCTGAGGGCTTGGAAGACCTTGGTTGCGGCTTATGAACAGAGGATATTCCCACAGGTTGAGGATGCGACCGTGGTGGGGCATCAGGGAGGAAAGCCTCCTAAGTTGGTGCCCCAGGGAGGCCGCAAAGCAGCTTAGTAAGCAAGGAGACGGGAATACCAGCAGGTCCAGAAGTTGTGGAGGAAGCATCCCGCTCATGAGCTGCAGAGGTAGGTACTGGAGGGAGCTGGGTATGAACAAGTTTCGTCCCCTCTCCAGGAGTTTGTGGAATTTCGGGAGCCACTTTTGAGTGCTCCCAGCCACAGCCCTGGTGAGCCGATGGTGCCCCCAACTTCCACCAGGGATTCCTTACACAGCATTATGTGCACGCCGGTGCTTAATGATGGGGTACATAAGTGCTGTGTCAAAAACTACGAGTCTGCTGGACCTGATGGTATTTCTGCCTGACGCTTGAATAAAGCCCCAAAGAATGTCAAGCTGCTCATCCTCAACCAGTTACATCTATTGGGAAGACTCACAGAATCGTTGACCCGTTCCCTCACCATCTTCATCCCAAAGAAAGGAGGAAAGGGGCTTAGGGGCTAACGTCCAATTTCTAAATCGTCGGTGGTTTTCACCAGTTTCAAAAGATTCCGGCATCTCGCTTCCAAATGGCTAGTGTCATGGGTGACGTCCAGAAAGCATTTCGACCAGCAGATGGCACAGCAGAGAACCTAACAGTTCTCCAAACTGTCATTTAGCTGGCCCGCATCGGACGAGAATTGTTAAAACACCGCGAGTCATCAGTTTTACCGCCTCCATTCACCCCCTCCCATGTAGAAATTTAAAACTCCTGACGTACGTTCCAAAACTATATCGAATTGTTAATGGAACAAAATAAAAATCACGAAAATCGGTCGAGATTTGTAGATTGGGCAGCGCCTGAATTAAACGATAATTATTCACTCCACCTCCCCACGACGACAGTAAATCTGAAATTCCCGTTTGTTCCACAACTAGACTAAATTTGGAATCAAACCAAATAAGAATCATGAAAATCGGTTGAGAATTGTAACCTGGGTGGCGTCGACAAAATTTGTCGGAAAAACCACGTTTTTACGGCTTTACCCCCTCCATTCCTTCTCTTCCATCACAGAATTCAAAATTTCCGAGGTTTGTTGCACGACTAGACTAAAATTGGGATCGAACAAAGAAAGGACCTCGAAAATCGGTTGAGAATTGTGGCCTGGACAGCGTCGACAAATTTGTCTCACACACACACAGACAAACATACGCCGGTGGGTTTTTTTTTCCAAGGATTCGGTCATAGAATGGTTTGAAACGGATTTTTATGTGGTTTTTTTTCTCATGCTTGGGTTGTCCCCTACCCCCCTGGATAAATTCCAATAGGTCTTCTCTCTTAAATAAAAAGCCTTGCCTGTATGACCTAGCTTCTGAGGGATGTCCTAAAAATTATGTGATTTGATAAATTGCATACTCGCGTCACTGTTAATGTAACATTTATGCAAGTGTGTTAAAAAAATTTCGGAGAATATGACCTATTGGAATGACTCCAAGAATGTTGAAATGAAAATTTTCCAAAGTTTTCTCTTTGGAAATCCGTTTTGAGGCATCATTCCAAGTATGGTAACTCCCCTTTGGATTGAGATTTAAAAATCCGCTCTTTCGCCAAAAAATTAATCATGCCAAAGAATATGGTAAGTTAGTTGGACAACAATTTCTGAGTACATTAAATTAGTCAAATTTCAAAACATGTGCTTAAAAATCTCTAAAAATTGTAAAACCGGCCATGAAAGTTATTTAATCTTTTTTTATATTTTATAGCAGAATATTAATCAGAAAAAGATCATGAACTTGAAGGAATTTGAATTAGGATATTTTAAATATTATAAAGAAAACATTTTTAAATTTCTATCTGCTAAGAAAACGATGAAATCTGCAGGAGATTTGTAAAAATCCAAAAAAATATTTGAATAGCAGAATATAAGTATCTAGAAAAAATGTTATAGCCATAAAATCTATAGTGAAAATTTTCTATGTTCAAAATTTAAAACAAAGCAATAATTTACGAAATTTACTCATTTTGTCATGCTGCATGACTGCAAATGTTTTTCATCTTCAAGTCATGAACCCCGCAATCTTGATCGATTCAGAGATGGTATCCTGTAAGGTTTGCTGGCTTTCATTAAATGTTTTCTTAAATAATTGAATGGGTTTTGTAGGGGAATGCTCGATTATAAACCCATGAACTACGATATACATTTGTCCCAATAGCAGCTTGATACATAGGTACCGATATTTCATTAATACCGTGAAAATCGCATCCTGACATCTCTACTTCTTGATAAATTCATGTTTTCCACCCCATTCGCTCTGCCGAAGGAGCAAAATGTATTTTCCTCCTGGTTTCCCTTGGTATTTCCTTGTAAATTAAATTATATTGATCTGAAGGGTGTGTATCTTGGGTTGAATCCTGCTAGTCCTCGCTATAATTTGTGAGGAGAACCAGTAGGAAGTCGGGAAGAATTCGAAGGGGGTGTGCGCCTGCGCGTGACTTATTGGCTTGAATGTCATTGGCCCGGTCGGTACCCTCCTACTTCGCCTGCTGCCACCCTTTTCCGTCTGGTTCTTCTATCTTAGACATCTACAACAATCATATTTACTGGGATGTAGACATCATTGGTAATTAGTGGCACCTAGTGCACTTAATTTACGTTTTGGCACACTTAAATTCACTTTATGGATAGGTAGATGAACTATTAGAAGACACTTGTCAGAATCACATGCAGAACATTGCTCAACTTCCAGTAAGAATATAAGACTGGTAATGGTGGTTAGATATTCTTGTCGATAATCTTGGGCGTGAATATGATTCGAGTATTTCTCTTCTCACAATCTAAAATTCGTCATTAAGATCTATCCTTGTGGATTTCGATTCAAGACATGAAAACCTCGTCATACCTCGGCTAATTCAACTAGAATAATATTGATGAGCGTGTTTGAATTTATCCAATGTTTCTATCGCACCATGTCATTCATTCACTAGATTTAAAACCATGCATAGATCTATACATGAAACAACTCCTACCTATCTATAGAAGTACCTACTCGTTTTTATCGGTACCTACCACATATTGACTGCATTTGTATTCTCCATCCGATAGCAAATGGCTAACTACCGAAATTAAACACTAGATAATCAGAATCAGAATAATCTTGCAGCAGACATGTCGAGTCTATATTAGGCAACGCACAATCATTTAGCGGTCTTAGGTTAGCTTTTGATGAATGTGTTAATGAATTCAATTCACGGAACAGTCACAACCCAATAAAAACACCTGGACCCAGAATTGATTGTTTTCGCTCATGTCTAATCACAAATGAGGTGGAGTTGGTGTGCGGTCTCAAGATATTGTTAAGATATCGTGTGATATGAATTTCCTTTTCAACTGGAGGTTTCCCTTCTTTGTTTCCCTGGATTGTCAGCGTAGTCTAACAATAAACTTGCACTTGAGTTAGTGCCGGTGCATGTGATGTGAATTCTGGAGTGGTTAATACAATCCTCATTTCGTATTTCACTGTTGCACGGAGTGGATATTTTATTATTGACGGAGATGTCCATCAGTCTAATAACCGATATTTTAACATGGGCCATTTTCACCAAATTACAGCTAACGATTAGAAATATTACCAAAATATTACATCTCGAGTTTCCTAGTCTCATAACGATTGTCTTAGCACCATAACGATTACAAGTAAGCCCTTAAATTTTATTAGATAATACGGGCCAGGGTGAAAATTGGAAATCTGTTTCAAAATACGAAAAAAAACTAATTTTCCATTAAAAAACTGGTTTTCATGTAGTGGAGAAAACTAGAAAAATTTGTTTCCACGGAGAAAACCGCAACTGCCATAACATCAAAATACAGATTTACCGATAAGGACAAAAATACCAAAAACTTATAAATAATAAAATTAATGATGGGCATTGGCTATGTGTTGAAAAACGTGGATTTTGTACTCTGAATGAGTTTTATTTACGTCGTGAAAGGAAGGTAGAATATCTATTTAAGATACTGAATGCCGTGGATCACCTCTGGTGTCGGTGTTTCGGTCTTTACCGAATTTCTTGTCTTTTAATAGTTCACCTACCCAAAAAGTGAATTTATGTGTGCCAAAACGTAAATTGTGCACTTTGGTGCCACTAATACCAAAATGTGTTCATCCCAGTAAACATGATTGTTGTAGATATCTAAGATAGAAGAACCAGGAACGGTTTTTTGGTTTCATTGATATCCCAAAGAACCGAGTGAAATCACCCGAGTAGCGTGAGTGAATCGCTAAATTTCATTAATGACCGCTTGAAAGTGCAAGTGTTTGTGAAATGGAAACTTAGTAAAACTCTTCTAATATTTTCCGACGATTTTAATATATGATATATTTCCAATTGAGTTCTGACTTCGCGAAATCGAATTTATTACAACTCTTGTCCCTATTGATGGACTAGAGAAGCGTTGTTTGGAGCTTATTTCATCTCATAAATTTTCAGTTGGTGGGTACCGACGAAAAATGTTGTTATACTTAGATCTGGGGGACTAGTAAAGTAAAAGATGTATTAATCAATTTAATTAATTTTTCCTGTGTAGGAAAAGTCAGCCTTTCGCTAGACCAACTCGAAATCGTAGGTATTATGTAAATCGTTTACGAAGGAGCGTTCCGCTAAGGGGCCCGCGAAGCTAATTTCTTTCTCAATCATCCTGCGAAGTAAAAATTTGAAATGGGGCTCCTTTGGGATGCCTATAGATATAAGGATATCTAAAGAATACGATTTGACTGCACGAAGGTGCACTGATCAGCTGGGGGACCTTTGGGCGGTCCTCCGAGCTAATTGGGTTCTTAGTCGACTTATGGTGCTGAAACCTGAAATGAAGCCCCTTTGGGACAACTAGAATACAATTACGATAGGGAGGGGCTGTAATCAGCTGGGAATCTCTGAAGCTAATTTCTTTCATAATCGACTAACGGTGCTGTAATTTAGATGGCGCTCCTTGGAGATATCTCGAAAACAATTACGAGGTACGAAGGCTCACTTATCAATAAAGGGGCCTCTGGCCGTTTTTGTGAAGACATTTTTCTTAAATGTTTCTGCATTTCCTAAAAAGGTTAAATGTGTTGGGTCCTGGACCTGTAAAGATGTAAACCCTTTTGGAAGGCGCTAACTGCCAAGTTTTAATGATACAGTACCTATAAACGGGGTTTAATAATAATGGACCTATGATCTGCACTGAAGGGTTATTTACTACAGAAATAATAAACCTTTGTGTGATCATTTGAAGCATTTGTTTAATAAGTTTCTATTACCTACAGGAAACCACAGCCAGACTTCTTTTCATGGCAGTACGATGGGTGAGATGTTTAGCTCCGTTCCAGACATTGTCAAAGCGAGATCAGGTAAATGTATAGCATATATATATTTATACAATTAACACTTTTTTTTAGCACAAAACTAGTTTTTATATTTCGGCTTAAATTTGCTTTTTTTCCAATATACGAGGAACAGGATGAGTTTGTGGGAAATTCGACGTCGATATACCGACGTGTATGTATGAGTTGAAATGTAAAAAATGCCGTGCATTTTATGTAGGAAAATTCGAGTCACAACCACAGATCATCGGTGGTTAGAAAAACTGAAGATCTGCCTGTGAGCCGCCATGCCGCCAAGCATGATGCAACATTTGACGATTATGATGGCGTACAAATTAAAAAAAAAAAAAAAAAAAAAAAAAAAGAGGCCAGGAGAAAATGAAATGATGCTTCATCAATCGGAAAGGCACATTCGAATGTTTTGGGCGCTTACGATCCGCCTGGGTTAAACATCAGGCGTTAGCTAGATTACCAAGTCTCTCTGTATACAACATCGAAATTCCCACAAAACTCATCTAGTTCCCCGTATTTTGAAAAAGGCAAATTTAAGCCGAAATATAAAAATTATTTTTGCGCCGCAACTTATCGTATTTGTTTTTTAAAAAATTGTGTTAATTATACACGCTCTTGTGGAGCCACTTTATTTAACTGAACTAATTGAATTGAATATATATATATATATATACTTTACTTAGAATTGCTTTTCATAGTACTCGTAGTTTAGTGACCCAAGTGGGAATTTCACAGTGCCTTTTTCGTTCCTCCCACAGTTACTCCTTCTGCAAGATTCTTGGAAAGAACTGTTCCTCCTTCACCTAGCGCAGTGGTCTATTCCATGGGATTTAGGGCCGTTGCTTGGTGGTCCTAAGGCACGTGAAAGGTTACCTCAAGACGATCCTATTGTCCACCTAGAAATTAACACTATTCAAGACATATTGGCGCGGTTTCGTCAGCTGTCACCAGACGGGAGTGAGTGCGGCTGCATGAAAGCTGTAATACTTTTCACACCAGGTAATCCATCTTAACATACCACCCAATGGTATTTTACTAAATAAATAGTGCCACACCTCTAGAAAAAAGGACCTGTGAACTGATCAAGGTTTTCATATTTCAGAGACTCCAGGTTTGGTGGATGTCCAACCAGTGGAGATGCTGCAGGACCAAGCGCAGTGTATCCTGAACGATTATGTACGAGGTAAGCACCCACGTCAGCCCACGCGCTTCGGCCGTCTCCTGCTCATGATCCCGGGCCTCCGCTCCGTCCGGCAGTCGACCGTCGAGCGTCTGTTCTTCCGAGAGACTATCGGAGACATCCCTATCCAACGTCTCCTTGGTGACATGTACATCATGGAGAAGACGTACACGTAATACGCCGAGTTCGGGGCCTCTTCCGACATGAGGGGTCACCCTGCCGAACACTACCTTTCCGACAGTGCAGACGGAAGTTCCAACCCTTCATTGCATTCTTAATGCACGAGGTTCCAAGTTACCACTAAACAATTCTTAGGCACCTCCCTACCTATTTAAGAAAGGTTTTTTCCTTCTTTCATTTATGGTGATTTTTTTCTGTGGATCATTGAAATCCTAACCAGTGCATCTATAGACTCTGAAAAATATTTCATTATGGTCTTGCCTCACATAATACAGGCGATCACTCATAAACTCGCCACGAAATTACCAATCATAACAGGAAATTGTTTTAGTTTATCGACAATGCACATAGTGACAATTATCTTTAAACTACTTGGTAGTAACAGTGGCGATCGTCTTGATTTTTCAGGAAATCTTCACTTCTTTTTTATTTACTTCTTTCCTTCCTACCACCTCTAAACTCCTTTTAAGCTTTGGAGCCAGTTGGTTCTCTGTTTCCGATCGAGATAAACCGCGTTACGGTCCAGTTCAATACACGATACAAGGACGAAGGTAACACAAATACGTGTACATGTATACCTACTAACCAACATTCAATTAATGAAATATATTTAATTGGGTAAACTTGATAATATCATCGATTGTAGGTTACCCAATATATATAGATACCATTTAAAGTGTTGGTTCCAATCAAAGGAGGTAGGTACCGGACTGCTGTTATTCCCCAGTGAAACAGCCATTTTACCATAATATTTTGAACCTTTACATATCAATAGATTTTAATTCGTAACTACATGTTAGATTTGTGTGAAGATATTGTTTTAGGTAGGTGGTGCCTAAGGGATACCCATCCTTAAAAATATAGATCATAGACTTTATTTGACAGAAATCATATAATGGTTAAACCAGTGTGGAGAGAAAACAAGAAAAAATACCTACCAACCTCCTACATCGGACATAGCCGAAAATAAACAATAATTATTTACCTAGTCATGTTGTAATTTGCAATTTTGATATGTAGTTATAACTAATGGAATTTCTTCTTAAGATATGTCACTATCTTCTTTATTCATTAGCTTTATATTACCTATACGTTAACTTGGGATTAATATAACACTGGTATACGGAATTAGTGATCTGTGAGTAGCAGGTTCATTTTTCCTTTTCCTAAATCGACGAAAATAAACCTTAGGTAGGTACTTATCGATTCATTAAAGACTGGAAGACGAATCTGAATTTAGCTCCACCTTTTTGGTATGAATAAGTATCTAATGTTGTAAATGGAAACCTAACACCTAAAAGTCAGAAAATCTTTTCCTTTTTCAACATGTTAAACTAAGTTTACATTTTTACTAATAATTAGCGAATTTTGTAAAAAATGAAGCTATTTCAATGGCTCCAAAAAAATTTAAATTTAAATTTTCGAAAATTGTCTTCATTGAAATCCGTTTTGAGACATTCTGAAACGATTCCTTGAGTTTAACACTTACATATATATGTATGTCCTTCCAGATGATAACTCTCCTTAGGATTGAGATAAAAATTCCATTCTTGCGCCAAAAAATCAAGTTGTTCAAACGAAAGGATGAGTTGGATAGCCAACAATTTTTGAGCACATTAAATTGGTCACATTTCAAAACATTTACTCAAAAAATCACTAAAACGGCCAAAAATCGTTAAATTTGTATTATTAGTAGGGTTTCAGCCAAAACAAAATTATCAACAATTAACTAGGACATTAAAAATTTTTTGTACAAAATTATGCTGAAAAATGTACTTAAATTTCATCAATTTTTGCTGAAAAATCTATAAAAACTACAAAAAAAAAAAACTAAAAATCCGAAATCTTTTTAAAATCACTAACTTGTATTTAGTACGAAATTTCTCAAATTTAAATACAATTTAACATATTATAATACGATAGATAATTCAAGAAAATTCGTTTATACGGCCATGCTGCATGACTGAAACTTTTTCATATGTATTGATGTAATGTATTTCACATGTTTACTCCAGGAGAATTATCGTCTGGAATGGCACATGGTTATATACATCTCATATATGGCACATATATATATATATATATATATATATATATATATATATATATATATATATATATATATATATATATATATAAATCCTTAGGATTAAGATAAAAATACCGTTCTTGCACCAAAAAATCAAGCATTCCAAAAGAAAGGATGAGTTCGATGGCCAACGCGTTTTGAGTACTACATTAAATTGGTCAAATTTAAAAAAAATGTTCGAAAAAATCACTAAAATTGGCTAAAAACGGCTAAAAATCGTTACATTTACATTTATATTGCTCAAATAAAGTTTATCAAATTTAAAATAGAACATTAAAAGAATTATGTACAAAATTAGGCTGAACATTTTATTTAAATTTGCTTTAAAATCTATAAAAACTGCAAAAAAAGCTAAAAATGTACTATCTTTTCGAATGTCAGATTCCTCCTTACAATACATTTTAACACAGAATGTGTTTTAGCCATGGACTAACTAGCCGAAAATGGAACGCGGGATGGTAACGAAATGTGTGACGGATGATTTTCACGTACAACCGAGTCGTTGCTAGGGATATGGTACTTCGTCGTTTTTCATCTCACAAAATTCGTTGACCATTCGTTCGAAAGCTCTCGATTTATCCAACAATATTATGTTAACTACTGCGAAGTGCGTGTCCAACAAACTGAGTTATGAGCATGGTTATATAAATAATTGTTTACACACAGGTGATCATTCTCAATAATTGATATTGTGAACATGATTGCAACCGCTTGTTAATTTCTGATGATTTCATTGAGCTTGTGTTTCGATGATTTGATTCATAGCAGGTGATCTGAGTATTACGAAAACGGTTTGATTTGTGAAGCGGAGGTTAAATAATTTGAATAGGTAATTTCTATACTTTACACTCTAGGAAGCTGTAATTTCGTTTGTAGCCTCTTTAGGACATTTACTTGACGATGCTCAGGGTCCGGATCAGATGTGTGGCTCTTAAAGCTAATTTCTATGCTTTACACTCTAGGAAGCTGTAATTTCGTATGTAGCCTCTTTAGGACATTTACTTGACGATGCTCAGGGTCCGGATCAGATGTGTGGCTCTTAAAGCTAATTTCTATGCTTTACATTCTAGGAAGCTGTAATTTCGTATGTAGCCTCTTTAGGACATTTACTTGACGATGTCCAGGGTCCGGATCAGATGAGTGGCTTTTAAAGCTAATTTCTATACTTTACACTCTAGGAAGCTGTAATTTCGTATGTAGCCTCTTTAGGACATTGACTTGATAAATCGCTCTTGATTTATCACGAATTTATTTCGTATTTTTTTTCGTAGTTTCATACCATAACTATATAAAATGATGTTATAAATGAATAGTAAACAATGACGCTTGTTTGGTTGTCACTTGGTTGCGCGGCAACGCAAACACATTCTGTGTTTCAATAATTTCGTCCGAAGTATGTAAATAGAGGTAACCGGGGGTCCAGGGGGCTTGCCCCCTGGCGAGGCGCGGAGCGCCGAGTTTTGTCGTAAAAATAATAGTTAAGAATTTCTTTGTACTCAACAAGCTCAAATTTCAAAACAATTTAACATAGTATAGTACAATAACTTACGAAAATTCGCTCATACGATCATGCTCCATGAATAGAACTTTTTAGCTTGAAACTGTAATATGTTAGAAGTTTTTCTACCTAATGGTTTTTCTACCTGGTGGTAAATTTGAATAATTTAACCTAACCTACACACATGATCAACATTTTTTGTTTTATTAAACTCCCTCTCAAACCAATAGAATTGCGTCTGCAACTCACAGGTCACTTATCGATCAGTGTTATTTACCTAAATATTGTAAAAACGCATTACGGATACCGATTTGGTGGCTATCAGTATTTATCTTGATAACAGAAACAATCTTACCTATTTTTAAAACTAGAATCTAGTGCTACTCGTAATACCTCAAAACCTTGGGACTTTTTAGGCAGGAGTAGAAGTAGTAGTTACAAAGTTGAATTTATCATTCGACTAGCGTAAGTCAGGTTTTCCACCCATAAGATTTTAAAAAACTACAGTGTACCTAAGTACTAAGGTCCCTATGAATCAACTCCTATGAACCACGCAAACCAATCATACCTACCGACTAAAATACCTATCTACTTTTTACTCTAACGAATACCTAACTAGTGTGGACCCACAATGTTTGGTTTATTATTTTTCAATAATGAACCTTTGTAATTTTAGATGGTGGTGCTAGAGGAAATGCCTATTTCATTTTTAAAAATTGGTTGGTACTTTACCTGCATGTTTTTTTCATTCTATTTTGATATAGGTATCCAAACCCTCAGTCATAAAATGTCTTCTCCCACCTTCTTCTAGTCGGATTTCTATCTTGAAGTCAAAACTGGTAGGTTATAAATTCTATATTTGTGTAAATACAATGTAGGTATCTAGTGAACATCATAATTTTTTTTGTCTGTGATATTATATTTTGACATGTGAATCTCTTGTGCCAATTTGTACATATCTTCTAAATAAATGTATACCTATGATATGTAATATACTAGGTACCTATGTATTATAAATTATATCTTCTGCTACTCCTAATATTTTGGACCTTGATTATACCAACCTAGATCATCGGACCGTCATTAGGAAAGTGAAATAGGATATTATCATTGGTGTTCTCTCGCAGCTTCAGTACTGGAAGCAATATGTTTAGGAATTACTTGATGACGTCAGACCTGACTTTCCATTGGGTTATAATGAACATCTTGAGCTAAGGCCATATATTACAAGAGAAGAGATTTTGTGAGCTGTTTCACAGCAAGAAAAATACGGGATCCATTCAAAAATTCTCGAGATTTTTGTTACCTACTATACTGGAAGAAACGGGATGGAGCAGCTTCTGTTCAATGCTATTTACAGGGGCTAGTAGAATCCCTTCAGGCTAGCTATGGTCAACATTTCTTCTATTACCCAATGTAGTGGATTTAAATATGTTTTACTTGGTGTCGGTAGACCAAGTGGGACATTTATATTCTGATTATGCGGGTTAGTCCCCGTGTTATTCCTGTAAGGAATGTGAGCGAATCCGTCAAGGTCAGCTTGCTTGGCGGGATGAACTGAGAGATAGTTCGTGTCGCAGCCGCGTGGAGCACTGGGCTCGCATAGTGGGTGCTGGGTTCGATCAGTTTGGTACTGAGCCGTTTTGTAATATTCCGGCCTAAGATTTATATCTGTAGGAGGAATATGTTGAGCTTGGTTGAGGTACTGAAAAGTATCCTTCGTTTTTTGTACATTTGGAGTGTATTTGACACTCGGATCGGCCGGGTAGGCTTGTGTCGAATATCGTGGGTATTCGGACAGCTTGGTCGAATCATAATGATTGACTTCAGAGCGGGTCTGAAAGGTATCCTCGATCTTTTGTATAGGCGAGGCTTGATCTAACGTTTCCTTCGCGAATACGTTAGGTGAGAAGGCGATCTCGTTGTGAGGATCGAGCCTTGCGCCGTCGCTGGGACCGGCGGATTGGCCGGGTAGCATGTAGGTAGCGCTACGGGGGCTAAGAGGCCCGGCTTCGCCGTCGTCTGCCTCCCCTTGCATGAGGAAATAAGACGGCCGACGTTCCATCGAAATAGCCGAGTTATTAGCTCGTTTCGATGCCTCTATGTATAGAAATAGAGGGTTTAGGAAGGTGGACTCGCTTGACAGAGCTTCTTTCCTTTGCTCGTATGTCAGGGTCCTACCTTGTAGTCTTGAAAAAGACTTCCTTGGACGGTAAATTAGAGCGGATGAGCAGAGTAATTTACCGGCGTGCCCCAGCGGTCGGTGACGAGCCTAGTGCTACGAAACCCGGGTGACACGGCTAGGAACGTCCCTCGGGCGTACGATCTAAAGAGAATATCGATAGATGTACCGGGTGGCGTCCTGACAGATGAACTACGTTGGGCAATGAGCAGGATGAATAATCACTGGACTCGTAGATGCCAATGCGAGATCTGTGTGGAGAGAAGGTAGGCTTTGTAGAAAGCAGTAGGAAGCCGTTCTTGAGATGAACTCGGGATGCAGAAGGTTCGTCAGCGTAGAGCGTGTAGAAATCTTCGTACTTCGAGGTGTCGTCGTCGAGAGCGGAGAGTAGAATGAATTTCGGAGGGCTCCGAGCGGGGTCTTTATAGGGAGGTGGCCGCCTCCTGCCGCCTCCTGATTGGTCCGCTTAATTTCATTAATTCGACTGTGTAATCTCATTGGCTCGCACATTGTTTTCTCAGTATCTGCGAGTATGATAGCTGAGCTGGTCCTCCGGGGTGCTTACGAGCGTCCGTCGCGGAGCCGACGACCTTGAGTTTAGCCGGGGACCTCGGGTGCTTTCTCTGCGTCAGTTGTTCAGACGGGGTCCCCGGGGTGGCTGCTGGACCAGAGGTGGTTGCTTGCCGCCTCTTGGTTGGTTCGCCTATTGTCTCTCGTGTAATCAGTGTTTCTGATTGGCGAGTAGGCTTGTTTGAATTGTCCTTGTTAGTTTTAGAGGACGTTTGATTTTCTGTTTGAGTTTTCTCGTTCAAGGCGACTTGGTTCGAGATACTTGTCGCATCTCTCTCGCCCAGTAAGTGTCTAGGGAGGTCGCCTTGTATGTTATTAGTTAATATTTCACTTTTGAGAGAGAAATTCGTATTTTCTCTCTGGTGAAATATTTTGTTTGACGGAGTTATAACTCGACGTCTTGTAAATATTTTTGTGTTGTGTCTACCTCTTTTTGGTAGCCCTGAAAAGGGCTGTTGACAAGAGGGGGTGGTTTTCACCACAGGCGCCCCCCTAAGACGTCGTGTTATTAACGACGACGCCGGCTGGGGTGTTTCGAGCGCCGTCACCCATCTCTCGTCGAATTTGGTAGAGGGGACGTGCCTTCTGGCAGATTTTCGGGGAGTCTCCTCCTTTTTTTCTGCCTGATTTTTGTTTAGTGACACAGCTTCGTCTGTTTTTAGAGTGTAAGCTGGTTTTATTTGCTGTTTGGGAACTTTTTTTGTATGTTCGCCAATTTGCACTGTAACCGAAAACTTATCTCTTTTAACCACTTTGAATGGTCCCGTGTAAGGACATTGCAGAGAGGTGAGCTGTGTGGGCACTCTGATATAGACATGTGTACATGTATCCAAATTTTTGGGCATGTTTACGGCATATTTCGTATTATTATGTTTAATATGCGTAGGCCGGAAGAAGAGAGGCTCCGAAAGGTTTGTAGAAGTTACGAAAATGTCTCCTGGGAGTGGTACGTCAATTCCGTAAACTTTTTGGAACGGTGTAGTTTCCGTTGCTGGGTCTACTGCCGTACGCATGGCGAGTAGTGCTTTTGGTAGGGCGTCGAGCCAATTTTCGTTTTGTGCTTTGAGAGCCTCTTTCAGAGATCTATTTCTGCGTTCTACCATTCCGTTTGTTGACGGTTTGTATGGTAACGTGTGGGTATGTTTTACTCCGAGACGTTCCATAATGGAATTAAATAGATCTGATTCGAATTGTGTGCCTTGATCACTTGTGATGTATTTAGGTACGCCTTTTGAAGCTACCCAAATATTGATAAAGGCGTTTGTGATCGTGGCTGTTTCGA
Organism: Adelphocoris suturalis; assembly: GCA_030762985.1. Taxonomy (NCBI): domain Eukaryota; kingdom Metazoa; phylum Arthropoda; class Insecta; order Hemiptera; family Miridae; genus Adelphocoris; species Adelphocoris suturalis. The sequence continues at coordinate 25,090,848 of CM061047.1, read as the reverse complement.
TGTTGTTAAGAGGGACTGCCTCTAGCCAACCCGTTGCTCTATCGACCATCATTAGAATGTAACGTTTCCCTCCTTTAGCTAAAGGTAAAGGTCCGGTAATGTCAACGTGTACATGTGAGAATTTGTTAGCCGTTTCAAATTCGGAGTAAGGGAGCTTCACGGAGCGAGTGATTTTTGCTCGTTGGCAAGTCTCGCACGCTCGGACCCAGTTGGAGACATCTGCACGGAGTCCGTGCCAAAAATATCTTTGTTTAACTTTATACACTGTAGAGTGTATACCTGGGTGTCCCAAATTGTGAATTTGGCTGATTATTTCTTGCCTTATTTCGTTTGGAATATAAGGTCTTGGGTGTCCTAGGTCTAGGTTACACCAAATTTCTCCTTGCGGAAATTCGACTCGTGTGAGTTTCAATTTGTCCTCTGCGTTAGGAGGAGAACGAATTTGTGCATTTGAAATGTGCAGTAGAAGATTGCACTCTATTGCAGCCGTAATTTGCGAAATTTCGGCTATGGGTGGACCCTCGTCAGTTTGGGTTGAAATCGATTTTGTTTGAATTTCAACTGGATCGAAGGGTCTGGAGAGTGCGTCGGCGACGACGTTGTTCTCTCCGGGTATATGACGAATGTCACTCGTCATTTGAGAGATGTATGTTAGCCATCTTAATCTCATTTTAGAAAAATGTGCATTTTTCTTAAGCATCGTGCCTAGCAGAGGCTTGTGATCTGAACAAATATGAAAAGATCGGCCGTCCAAGTCATTGTGCCAATGAATGCAAGCTTGGTAAACGGCGAACATCTCTTTGTCGAATGATGCTTTATTCTTCCATTGTTCCGGAATTTCTTTACTGAAAAATCCCAATGGTTGGTAAGATTTCGAGCCGTGTTTGTCTGTAATTTCCTGCTCTAGTGCTGCTCCGATTTGTGTGTCGGATGCGTCGCAGACTAATCTCCACTCTGCTGTAGGGTGTGGATGAGCGATATTATGTAATGTAGCTTTAATCATTGCTTGTTTTAAGCTGTTGAAAGCTTTTTCTCTCTCTGATGTCCATTCGATAGGTGTTTTGTCATTTTTTTTGTTTGACTGAATGGAGTCATACAGAGGTTGTGCCGTGTGAGCGAATTTACTTGAGCATGCTCGGTAGAAACCACACATACCTAGGAATCTGCGTAGACTTCGTACGTCTATTGGCCTAGGAAATTGTTCTATGGCTTCTATTTTATCTCGTTTAGGAATTATCCCTTCTTTCGAGATAGTGAAACCTAGGAAATCGACGGTAGGTTTTGAAAAAATGCATTTATCAAAACCTACTCGAAGTCCGTGTTCCCCTAGCTTGTCAAAAATTTGTTTGAGGTGGTTCATGTGTTCTTTATAATTTTTAGAAGCCACCAGGATGTCATCTAGGTATACAAATGCGAAATCAAATTTTCGCATGATGCTGTCCATGTATCTTTGCCATGTTTGAGCCGCTCCGGCCAAACCCATGCTCATTTTCTTAAACTCATAAAGACCGAAAGGTGTAATAATTGCAGTTTTATGAGCGTCATCTGGGTGCATCGGAATATGATAATATGCCGATTTTAAATCTATTGTCGAATAGATTCGTGTATCATGTAAATTCGCTTGGAAAGAGCGAATGTGAGGAGGAGGGTAGGCGTCTTTCTTCGTTTTCGCGTTTAGGAAACGGTAGTCGCCGGTGATTCTCCATGACCCGTCTTTTTTTGGCACACAGTGTAACGGGGATGCCCATTCGGAATCTGATGGTGCAATTATGCCTTCTGAAAGCATTTTGTCAAAAGTACTTTTGACTTGAGCCCGTTTTTCGCCCGCCATGGGTCTTGCTCGGAAGTGTACTGGTGTTCCTTCCGTGGTTATACGGTGGTAAACCCCGTTGTTTTTCCACTTTCCTTGAAGTTTGCTCATTTTATCATTGTATTTGTCAATGATAGAGCGAATGTTTTCGTCCTCCGTGATTTGCACGTCCTCTGGTTGAGGGTTATTGTCACGATGAGGGATAGTAGCTGCTATTTGTTCGTCAGTGAATTTTTTGTTCATGACTGCAGCTATTTTTTGATCGGCATAGCTCTTTATTTCGTCTTTATAAATGTACTTGTGTTTGACCCGTATTCCGATATCCCAAGACTCGAGGAATGGTATACCTAGGATCGCTAGATCAACTTTCGTGATCATAAAATCGGTGGTCATGTCTCCGAGGCCGATGTTAATTGTTGTGTCAGCTCGCCCTAGTGTGTCTATAGGGGCTCCGTTAGCTGCTGTGAGCTTAACGTTGGACTTACGAATTTTTAAGCCCAATTTTTTTGTGACATTGTGGGGCAGAATGTTCACTTCTGCTCCCGTGTCGATGAGAAATTCAGTGCCATTTAGTTTGCACTTGAAAAAAAGCCTTTTATACTCAGTAGACTGCCGGTGTATAGGCTCAGATACACTGGCAGTTATTCGTTTTCCGAACTCTCTACGTCGGAGGTTGGAACGGTACTTTCTTGTACCGATCTCTGAGTATTTTCGTTTGAAACCCAGGTTTTAGGCTGGCTTATAGTCGCTGCCTTTTTGCTAGTTTTGGAAGCAGTGTTTGCCTTCCAAGTGCAGTGTTCTGGGTCTGCACATTTGCGAGTTTCGTTACCGAAACGTGCGTGGTTTCGACAGACATAGGCCGTCGGTTTGTGAGGCCTACTCTCTACTGGTTGGGGTTTGAACTCAGCTTGTTGTGAGAGGGCCTTTTTGAAACCAGTTTTCATGGGTTTCGGAGTAGATTCTACTCCTCGTATGTTTAGAGAGGTATTCTCTGTTTTGTACGCGTGTAGCGTATCAGCTAGGTCGAGCCGGGCGGTCGTGGTAGGCTGAGCTGCGACCATACCTCGTGCTTCGATGGGTAGAGTCTCGATCCACTTTTGAGTGATCAGAGCCTCTGAAAAGTACCCAACAGCTTTAGAGTACATTTCGTGGTACTTGGTGCTGGGTTTTTTGGCGAGAGATGCGGGGTTCTCGAGTGCGAGGAGCCTGTCCTGTAAGGACAACCCATATTCTCGCTGTAGGCGCTGTTTGGCCTCTTCGTAGGGTGCGTGGGGTGCCGTGAGGTAAGCTGAGTCGATAGCTTCCCTCATTTCTTCTGGTACCCACTTGTATATAGCTGAGAAGCATTCGTTCTGCGTTCTCAGGTGTTTTCGCACGCAGTATTGATTTTAACTCGGCGAGTGCACGATCGATATTCTTCTTTTGGAAGATTGGTTTTTGATAATCTCCCATCTCCTCTAAAAGTGCTCGAAAGCCACTTTGTGTAGAGGGTTGTTGCATGAGATGTGGGGCGTAGAGGCCCGGCGGGGGTCGCACGCCCGCAGTGGTACCCTGAAATCCACTAGCTTCATAAGAGGGAACGAAATGCTCCGTGTTAAGCCTGTTCAAAGGCGGGGTCACCATTTGTAGTGGATTTATATATGTTTTACTTGGTTTCGGTAGACCAAGTGGGACATTAATTTATATTCTGATTATGCGGGTTAGTCCCCGTGTTATTCCTGTAAGGAATGTGAGCGAATCCGTCAAGGTCAGCTTGCTTGGCGGGATGAACTGAGAGATAGTTCGTGTCGCAGCCGCGTGGAGCACTGGGCTCGCATAGTGGGTGCTGGGTTCGATCAGTTTGGTACTGAGCCGTTTTGTAATATTCCGGCCTAAGATTTATATCTGTAGGAGGAATATGTTGAGCTTGGTTGAGGTACTGAAAAGTATCCTTCGTTTTTTGTACATTTGGAGTGTATTCGACACTCGGATCGGCCGGGTAGGCTTGTGTCGAATATCGTGGGTATTCGGACAGCTTGGTCGAATCATAATGATTGACTTCAGAGCGGGTCTGAAAGGTATCCTCGATCTTTTGTATAGGCGAGGCTTGATCTAACGTTTCCTTCGCGAATACGTTAGGTGAGAAGGCGATCTCGTCGTGAGGATCGAGCCTTGCGCCGTCGCTGGGACCGGCGGATTGGCCGGGTAGCATGTAGGTAGCGCTACGGGGGCTAAGAGGCCCGGCTTCGCCGTCGTCTGCCTCCCCTTGCATGAGGAAATAAGACGGCCGACGTTCCATCGAAATAGCCGAGTTATTAGCTCGTTTCGATGCCTCTATGTATAGAAATAGAGGGTTTAGGAAGGTGGACTCGCTTGACAGAGCTTCTTTCCTTTGCTCGTATGTCAGGGTCCTACCTTGTAGTCTTGAAAAAGACTTCCTTGGACGGTAAATTAGAGCGGATGAGCAGAGTAATTTACCGGCGTGCCCCAGCGGTCGGTGACGAGCCTAGTGCTACGAAACCCGGGTGACACGGCTAGGAACGTCCCTCGGGCGTACGATCTAAAGAGAATATCGATAGATGTACCGGGTGGCGTCCTGACAGATGAACTACGTTGGGCAATGAGCAGGATGAATAATCACTGGACTCGTAGATGCCAATGCGAGATCTGTGTGGAGAGAAGGTAGGCTTTGTAGAAAGCAGTAGGAAGCCGTTCTTGAGATGAACTCGGGATGCAGAAGGTTTGTCAGCGTAGAGCGTGTAGAAATCTTCGTACTTCGAGGTGTCGTCGTCGAGAGCGGAGAGTAGAATGAATTTCGGAGGGCTCCGAGCGGGGTCTTTATAGGGAGGTGGCCGCCTCCTGCCGCCTCCTGATTGGTCCGCTTAATTTCATTAATTCGACTGTGTAATCTCATTGGCTCGCACATTGTTTTCTCAGTATCTGCGAGTATGATAGCTGAGCTGGTCCTCCGGGGTGCTTACGAGCGTCCGTCGCGGAGCCGACGACCTTGAGTTTAGCCGGGGACCTCGGGTGCTTTCTCTGCGTCAGTTGTTCAGACGGGGTCCCCGGGGTGGCTGCTGGACCAGAGGTGGTTGCTTGCCGCCTCTTGGTTGGTTCGCCTATTGTCTCTCGTGTAATCAGTGTTTCTGATTGGCGAGTAGGCTTGTTTGAATTGTCCTTGTTAGTTTTAGAGGACGTTTGATTTTCTGTTTGAGTTTTCTCGTTCAAGGCGACTTGGTTCGAGATACTTGTCGCATCTCTCTCGCCCAGTAAGTGTCTAGGGAGGTCGCCTTGTATGTTATTAGTTAATATTTCACTTTTGAGAGAGAAATTCGTATTTTCTCTCTGGTGAAATATTTTGTTTGACGGAGTTATAACTCGACTTCTTGTAAATATTTTTGTGTTGTGTCTACCTCTTTTTGGTAGCCCTGAAAAGGGCTGTTGACAAGAGGGGGTGGTTTTCACCACACCCAAGAAAGCAAGAGCTACCTTTGATGACTATCGAATGATTAGTCTCATTCCTCACTTGCTGAAGGTTCCTAAGGACATTTATAACCGCATTTACAGAAAGTGTGAAGGGCAAGTGGTATTAGCAAAGGGGTCTACTTGGGTTTTGGAATGAGGTTGGTACATGAGAGACATTGTTTTCCCTCAACATCCTGATTCAACATTGCGGTAAAGTAAATTACGATGTTTATGTGAGTTTTGTTGATTATCGAAAAGCATTTGACAGTGTTCTTGATTATATTGATCCATTGACACTGACGACCCCTCTACTGGCTCCCGTACAGTATTAGCAGTTCTCCTGACCCCCAACACAGGGGGTCTTCAGTAGAAGAGAAAATGCGTCCAAGCCCGAGAGGAAAGTCACACCTACCTTCACTCCCTTGGTATGTATCGCAGCTGTTCTCTATGCCCCTCAACTGATTGTAATACTGGAATTATTGGCTGAACGCCTGGGAGATCGATGGGGCCGACCACAAGAAGTAATAAGCATGAGCCAGAGTGGCTTTAGCAATAATTCGAGCCTCTGGAAATGAATTCGAGGAGCACGAAGGAAGTGGAGAACGGCTGATGATTTACTCGCGATGGAGGATGGGTAGTCCCTACTTTAGAAGATACCTAGTCTGGAAAGATGAGAAATTCAAGACGTTGACTGTGTCCAGCATGCTGAAGGTTCTCAAGGAAGCTGGTATTGACCGCAGGGACATTAACATATTGTCAATCTATACTGGGCGCAGACTGCAGAAGTTAAAATTGGAGGAGTGACTTCCGATCAGATGCAGATCAATAAAGGGGATCGGCATGGCTGTATATTCTCGAAAGCAGTGTTGATTGGTTTTCTATATTTACTCTGAAGCAGTTTTTAGAGAGGCATTCTCAGAAACATCAAGTGGAGTGGTTGCAAATGGACGGGTCATCAATAATTTGAGGATGTAGTTCTTCTTGCAGGTTGTGATGCTGAACTGCAACTTATGGTTGAAGCTGTTGCTCACTACAGTGCTTAGTGGTCTTTGCATAAACGGTGCCAAAACCAAAGTGATAATTTTTGCAAAGGCACAAATAACACGAAATCATTCTTGTGGACGGATCACCAGTTTTGTGACCCCAAGAAAGTGCTGTACTCGAGAATTGAGATGGCAAGTCAGGCATTAATGAAAATTTGGAAGTTTTTGTTTTGTTTTTTACGACTCAAAATGCTAAGATGTTACATCTTTACGGTCTTCATGTATGGGTGTGAGATTGCTGGACACTTTCTTGGAAGATAGAATGAATGCAAGGTGGCAATGGAGGAGATGGAAATGTAGTAGTTCCCCCTTCAAAGGGAAGAGGCGATTAACCTGCTGCACCCAAACAATATCCTGCTAAAACTTGAAAAAAAAAAAAAAAAAAAAAAATCACGACACCCCCCCCCCCCCTCCCCCACATTTTGATTTCATTCAAACTTGGGGGGGAGGGGTCGTTGTTAGTTGTGTAGGAAAGTTTCCAGGAAAATGCCATATATACTACCACCGCGTTTGATGAAATTTTCAAGGTTTGCGCGGACTTACCACAAGACAGATGCCAACGATTCCATTATATGCCTATACTACTTATACTTCAGATGATGAATGCCGTTAGATTGACGGTACATTATGCGCATGCTCAAAAATGAATTATATCCCTACTCTTTATATTAGCATGTCTATACATACCTATACCATCTAAAGTTCGATTTTTCATTCAACTATTTCGACTCGTTCTTTGTTCTTCAACTAATTCTATACGTCCGTGTTAAAATATGTAAGGTAATATTCTACTTACCCAACTTGCCAGTCGTTTTTTCTTTACAGCAAAAATACCGCCTAACATAAGCATTCCTCATGAATGCTGCCATTGTTCATGAATGGGGTCTGGACGTAGGTGGGTTGATTATATTGAAATGCGTTTTTTAAGAGGCATAAGTCCATCCTTCAACGTTAGAAACATATTGGTAAGTAATGCGTGCATTGCAGGGACGTCCCCCATGAATGGATTTCGTATAATTATGATGAGAGTTAAAATAAGAGAAAAAAAGAATATCATGACTTCTCCGACTCCCCCCTCTCCCATTAACTCCTTCCACCGACAGCGAGTTTCTATCATAAGTATGAAATTTGAAATTCCTAACATAATTTCCAAAACTAGACCAAATTGCTATTTGAATTTAAAAGGACATTGCAGTACCACATGATAAAGATTTTCATTTTTACTCCGACAGACACGGCAAAGGTTGCCCACTGTCCCAAAACTACTCTGTGAACACCTCACCGAGGTGGCTAGTGTGGCCACCCGGACGGCTTGAAAATGGCGGTAGTCGCGGGCCCCAATGCCCTCTGAAGCCCATTCCAACCACTGGGAAGAAATGGGGGATACAGAGCACTGTCGGAGTTCTTTACCATCTACTGACTCATGTTGTGCAGCAGCAAACTCAGCAGATGAGCAGTTTTGGAGCAGTTGGTGTTGCTCGGTCACACCACAACAACTGCTGCCTGACAAAGTCTAGCTCGGCGGCAGTGCAAGCGACCTCCCAGCTTGAGCCCCTAAAGGTGAGCAGGCGCTAGCAGCGTAAAGATGGGATGCTGGCTGAGATAGAGACAATATCGAGCCCACTGGCCTTGACCGGTGCATGGATATAGGTGTAATGGATTTATATACATTTTACTTGTGACAAACATTTTACATGGGACACCAGGTGAAAAACCTAGCCAAGAGCACACAGCAGAGCAAACTTCACGATCTAACTCTAGCAGCCTCCCTGCAGTAAGCCTACCAAAAAGGTAGGTAAGCTTTGGCAGTAAGTACATGCGAAGGAGGTGCAGCTTCCGCTGTGGCTACAATGGAGCCTTGGTGACACGAGCTGATGTGAAATGTTCTCTGGACGTCACCTATGACATGGAGGCGAGATACCAGAATCTTTTGGAAATGGCGGAAGACTACAGACGATACAGATATCGAGCGGTAGCCTCCAGGCCCACTTAACCCTTTTTTTGGGATGAAAATAGTCCGGGTGCGGGCCAACACTTTCGGAGGTCTTCCCAATAGAAGCAGCAGGTTGAGGATGAGCAGCTTAACTGATTTTTGTGCTTTGTTCCTACGTCAGGCAGAAACACCATCAGGTCCAGCAGAAGTTGATTTCTTGACATGACACTCATGTACCTCATCGTTAAGCACCAGCGTGCACATGATGCCATGCAAGGAATCCCTGGTGGAAGCTGGGGATACCACCAGTTCACCAGGGTCGTGGCTGGGAGCACTCAAGAGTGGCTCCTAATAGTCCACAAACTCCTGGAGAGGCGGCAAAACTTGCTCATCCCCAGCTCTTCCAGTACCACCACAGCCACACAAGCCGGATGCTTCCTCCACAACTTCTGGACCCACCGATATTCCCGCCTTCTTACTTGTTTTGATGCTTTGCGACCTCCACGAGGCACCAAAGTTGGAGGAACCGCTCCCTGATGCCCCATTATGGTCGCCTCCTCAACCCGTGGGAATATCCTCTGTATATAGACTGCAACCTCGTCCTCCAAGCCAGGTCCTGCAGGTAGACACTCTCATATCCATCAATGTGGCCTACCTACTCCCCGAGCCTCAACACTTCAGCCTTCAAGTCTTCAAGAAGACTGGAGGTCCCGGGGGAGGATTGCTGAACAGTGGACTGTTGCCCCACGCCTGTGGAAGATGCGGGAAAGGCCCCACGGCTATTTACCAGGATCGCTTCCTGCAAGCTGCTTATAGTGAGGCCTCGGGCGAAGAGATAGGATGGCAGAAAGCGTGCTCAAACACACAAACACACACACAGACATACACCGCCTGTATGAACTAGCTTCTGAGGGACGTCCTAAAAATTGGAAAAACTTGTGCGTCCCTGGTTAATCTTTTTGGGGAAATGATTCTGATGAAGGTGAACGGCGATTCGATGATCCCCACTACTCCACTCGCGATGGGGTTCATAGAGTCACAACGAAATAAACCTAGCAAGACGATCCTGCCTAACTAAAGTTCAGAAGCCTGAACACTTGATAACGATCATCAACTAGTTACTACAGAATAAATCATTCTCAAAAAATGGATGCTTACCAAATTTCCAATAAAATTGATTACCTACCTACTTATTTACACTCTTTTGTTGTAAAGTTTTCCGTTTTTGAGATATGATTGTGCTCGTAAAAGTTGCTAACTCAGAAAATAATAAAATATCGTCTGAAATTTTGGTTTATCATTTTAAATAATAAACCTTTGTAATCGACCAAGAAAAAATGTTTAGTTTACGTTTCAAGAGAGGTACCTACGTAGGTAGATGCCAAAACGCTACAAATTATTACAGAAAGGTTCATCATTTATGTATTAGATAGCCCTTCTACACAGATCATTGGTCAATAATTATTATTAAACCCCAAGTAGGATATCTAGTAAATGATCAAAACTTGGCGCATCGTGCCTCCCAAAAGGATGCACAACTTTACAGCTCAGGACCCCACAAGTTTACGGTTTATAACTAATAGGTAAATGTTGAAAATGTTTCCAAAAATGTCAAAACAACAAAACAAAAAACTTAGTAAAACGGTAGGTTGAAAAGGAAAGAAAGTAGTCTCAGAGGCCCCATCAGCTATTCAATGATCCTCCGAACCTAGTAATTGTTTTTGAGGTGTCCCGAACAAGCTCCTTTAAATTTCAGGAACGTGAGTCGATTAGGAAAGAAATTCGCTACGAAGGTTCCAAAGGTGATAAGAATAACACGAGAACTGAAAATATTACAGAAATAAAATAACCAGGTGACTCAGAAAGATCAACGCATAGACCATCGAGAAATTGCAACGACCCTCTGTTTGCGCGCAAATTCAAAAGAACCAACACTTTTTGATCAAACTCTACATACATACCTATCAAAAAGCGCACAATAAGAATTGTGGGCAGTAACGCTGGCTGTTCGTCAACTATTGGAAATTAATAATTATGCAATCTGTAGTGACTCACTGCATACCAGAGGCGATTAGGGACACATATTCGTATGATCCGTTGATACAAAGCCTGCATGTGTCACTATGCAAGCCACAACATTGGGCACAAACATAACTTTTATAGTGTCCCCTCCACCAACGATCTTCTGCTTCTCAGCATTCCACCTATATCCTCCATTTGAGCATTCACCGACTGGGCTAAGATATGAGACTGGAATAAATTAGGGCACAGAACATGACACGTAAAACATCGGTAGGTACCGATATAAATAAGGATTCCTTATCAGGACTGCTTCCAGGAAGTTCAGTTTTATGCCGCTACTCAGTGTGGTACAATCCATGATTAGAGTCAAAGAAGTAACAACTTTACGTAGGATACAGCCAAATAACGTCGTTGATATTTGACCACGTGCTCTCCTAGCTGTAAACAAAGTTGAGCGTTTCGAATGAGGTTATTTAGGTTATAAATAAAGGAAATTCTCGTTTTCGGCAGTTTGGCTTTGGTCGTTGTTATTTGATTTTGATTCCATTTAATTTTCAGACATTAGGTACATGTTCTAAAGGCATTTCCATTTATCTCCATATCTAAATCTTCGGAACTCGGAATATTCTGTGGATTTGCGCGGTAAGTGTTTAATTAAACTAGTCATTTATAGTCGGCTCCAATTACAATTATTGTTTGGAGGGATTGCATTTATTCATAGTTCACATGTTTAATGTACTTGTTTGTAGTTTCAAGGATGACGAAAGAAAAGAAATCAAAAGCAAGCTTAGGTGATCTTGATGAGACCGTCATGGAAACTGACGAAAAACCACCAGCAACATATGAAGAACGTTGTCAGTTTCTCAACCCTATTGCCAAGCCGCTCTCCAGTCGGAAACTCACGAAGAAAATCTACAAACTCATCAAAAAATGTATGTATGTTTACTTACCATTGATTGAGCACAATAGTAGATATACCGCAGTGTTGTTTACGATGTATATTTAGGTGGCTACTTACCTTCAAATTCTTGCCCATTTCAGCTGCAAAAAAACCTCAGTTTTGGAGTGGTTTGAAGGACGTACAGAAGCAACTAAGGATCGGCACTGAAGGGTAAGATGTACAGATATATTATAGACATTTTGCTGGCAGTCGCTGATTAACGGAGGCCACTCATCAATCTTTTTAATCAAATCGACTGAATGATGTAGAGTTAGGAGGTCTGGATGCTCGCAAATATTCTAAATCAATCCTTATGGTGAAATATAGATAAGTTGGACATATAGATATATCTGTGGCCTCCCATCAACCGAAAAGTACCATTTTGCTTTAAGCAAAAGCAAGTACCTACCATTTTCTTCAAGGGAATCAGTTTTGAAGCATCCGGAAACGATTCCTGGAGTTTCATATGTATGGTGCATTATGTACATGTAGTTTGTGTCATTCTTCACTCTCCTTAGGATTGAGATTAAAAAAATCTGTATATCGCCAAAAGAAAAGATGAGTTCGTAGGACAACCAATTTAATGTTTAAATTAAATTTGACCGAGACGCCTGGATTTAATTAGTAATATAGTTAAAGCGGAGAGGGGAATATAGAAAATTATAAAGTTCTGATTGACCAATGAAAGTATGTCGAAATACTTCTAGGTCCCCTCTGGAACGGTCTGCCAAAACTTTTTGGATTAAATTAACCGCGGAATAAATTTAAGCTCATAATTCAACCACTCTCAGGTTACCATATAACGAATTTACGAATAACCTGGCTCCCATCGCCAAATACGATGTCAATAACAGTGAAGGAGTGTGACTACTCTGTGTGCAATTAACAGTGCATTACTTATATGAAACTTTCAGAGAATGTCCAAGTTAGATGTAGGGGTGTACAACTACCACCAGAATATATATTATCAGAATTTACATGAGTCATACTTAATTATTTTTAAATAATTAAAAAATATATAATGAACATAATATATAATTGAATAATGAAAAATATGAAGTTTCAGACATGCAGTATGATCTTATGAGCGAATTTTCGTAAGCTACAGTATTGTACAATGTTAAATTGTTTTGACATTTGAGCGTTTTGAGTGCAAAGAAATTGCTAACTTTTAATTGTATGACAAAAAATGTATTCTAAATAATAATCTGCTATTCAAAAAGAGATTTGGATTTTTAGCTTTTCGTGCGGTTTTTATCGATTTTTTTTAAGCAAATTTTAGTTAAGATGTTTTGGCGCAAGAACGGGATTTTTGTCTCAATCCTTAGGAAAGTTATCGTTTGAAGTGACACACACCACACACACATATGTATATGCATATATATATATATATATATATATATACACTTAAATTGGACACAAACTATTCACAAAGGAATTCATAAATTTCAAAATTTTTTTATCAACGTTTCGCATTTTGCGTTTTCAAGACTGTTGGGATCTGGGGAATCTTCTTAGCAATTTGTGGCATGTTGCTTAATGCAGTGGAGTGTCCATGATGCCGTCTCCATGATGGTCACGCTGGTAAACATCACTACTTTCCCGGAGGTACGATATGAGCAAAAAATGTGGGAAAATTTAGAGTTGAGATGGTTTAGATTTTTGATAGAAGCTTTTGAGTTAGAGATTGAAATTTAACAAGAGGCCTGAAATGAATTAATTTAAAAAAATGAGATGGCTTTTGGGGGGAATCAGCCCCGTACGTTCAGTCCAGGCGGAGTAAGGCTACCCAGGACCCATATGCGGGCGTGTTCAGCATAATGGAGGAGAAGTGGATTTTCCTCTTGCAGACGTTTTAATACACGGACTCTGTAGCACTCATTGAAATTGAGTCCATGTAGGGCTGCATGTCGATCAACAGGCTGATCCCCCCCTCTGTTGGTTGTGGAGCGATGGTTATTCATCCGCTCATTTAATTGTGTGGCTTTGCCTACATAAAAACCATTGCATTGTGTGCAGAGCAGTTGGTATATGCACATTCTACTTTGGCAGTAAGCTGTGCCTTCAACTTTGTAGGTTAGTGGCGTATTGGGGGAGGAAATTTCGACTCCCGGTGATATTAGATCACACAGCTGGCAGCGAGGATGTTGACATCTCAGTAACCCAAGTGACGGTTCGACTGGTGGGCGATCAGATTTATGTGAGAGCATGTTGCCCAAATTTCTTGGTTTCATATAGGCCATGCACAGCGTATCGGGGAATACCTCTCGTGTTAGAGGATTGTTATACAATATTGGGTGTAATTCTTTCAGTATTTTGTTGATACGCTGTACACCAGGAAAGAATGTGGTGACCAGGAAGGGTCCTTTTCTTTCCTGGGTTCTGGTTGGGGCCACATATGGAATATTTGATGGAATTATCTTCCGCCGAAGTAGGTTTGGAGGGTAGCCACGTTCGATCAAGCGATTTTTCAGCGTTGTGGTATATTCTTCAAGGTCAGCTCTATCACTGCAAAGCCGGTGACCACGGATGGAGAGGGACCGAGGAATAGCATTTTTAGTATGAGGTGGATGACAACTCTGGTAATGGAGGTACATCTGGGCATTAGTGGGTTTCACATGAACCTTTGTTGAAAAGCCCCGGTCTTTGACTTCTACCTCAACATCCAAGAATGTGATGGTTGTCTCCGAAACCTCGTGGCAGAACGACAGAGGTGATGACCTATTAAGGTTCTCCATGAATACATCCAAGGCATCTCGTCCATGCTGCCACACTACAAAGATGTCGTCTAGGAACCTTCGCCGTATCAAAGGGCGTAGTGGCTGTGCTGAGAGAAAATCCTGCTCCACCTTGGCCATATAAAGGTTAGCATATGAGGGGGCGAACCTCGTTCCCATTGCTGTGCCACATTTCTGAAGGAATAAAATACCTTCGAACTGGAAATAATTGTGAGTCAGCACATATTCAGCAATTGAGAGTAGGAAGTCAGTGGTTGGAGTAGAAGTCTCTGAGCGGAGATCAAGGGAGTGGCGGAGCGCTCTCAATCCATCAATGTGTCTGATAGATGTATAGAGAGACGTTACATCAATCGTCACCAACAACAAAGGATTAGAGCCATAGCGAAATAACGGGGTTGAACGCAGCATCTCCAGGAAGTCATAAGTATCCTTTATGTAGGATGGTTGAGCGGATGCTATAGGTTGCAAATGAAAGTCCAAATATGCTGATATACGTTCCGTTAAACAGTCGTAGCTTGAAACTATTGGCCTTCCAGGAGGTAAGGTGTCAGGAAGATGGTAAGCCTTATGTATTTTCGGAAGCAAGTAGAAGGCTGATGTTCGAGGTGAGTCTGGCACCATTAAAATTCTCTCCTCTTGTGTAAGGCCTTCATACTCACTTTGGCGCCTGACCCGGAGGAGCGACCGCAGATCTGTTCGGAAACGTCGTGTGGGATCGCTGTCAAGCCTCTCGTAGGTTGCAGTATCGTCAAGCTGTCGCATGGCTTCACGATCATAATCGGTTGCGTTCATTATTACCACTGTAGACCCTTTGTCAGCTTTCATAATTCTTATTGACCTGTCTGTCTGAAGTTCTTTCAGAGCTCGGAACTCTGCAGAGCTGAGATTTGCCCTTGGCTGCAGTGAGGCCAAAAAGGTGGGATCGGATGTCCTTGTAAGAAGAGCTTTGATGAAAGATTCCAAAGGATGGATGGGTGGTAATCTGGGCGTAGGTTCAATTTCGGTTGAAACTCGAAACTGGCGAAGTGCCGGATGGATACCATTTTCATTTTCTCTCTCGGAATCCCGCGTGTGCCAAAAGAAGCGCCAGCGTAGTGATCGCACAAATGCCTGTAAGTCTTCATGAAGTTTGAAATGATCAACTCTTGGGGTGGGAGAGAAAGACAGTCCCCTGCTCAACAAAGATTTTTCAACCGGGGTAAGTTCCCGTGAAGACAAATTACATATTTCTGGAGCACAATGTCTCACACCTCTATCTTCCACTATATTGAAGTTGTTATTATTCCGTGTTCTAACAATCACAGGTCTGTCTGGCACAGTAACACCAATCGATGGCTCAAATCCTGGGGGAGGCCTTCTGGGATATTGCCTTGGAAACAAATCATTCATACCCCATGGACGCTGAGACGAAGGCATATCCAGGGTAAAGCCGAAATCAGAACCCCAATTAGCTAAGCCTGATAAATCGACAGGTAATTGGACACCTGATTGAAGGTACTCCTGGTATAGAGAGGATAATTTCCGGTTATTACCCGAAAGTGTGTCATCAAAACTTCTAGACACACGAGCCAAGAGTTGGGAAACTCGAGGTTGGTAGTTTGGAAACATCCATAATATTTTGACCAATGGATTGAGGTTGTTAAGTACTTCTATATCTTTCAGTCGTTTGTACAAGCGCAAAGTGAGCTCAGTTAGCTTTAAAGATACGAGGAAACCAAAAATTGTGATGTCATTCCTCATAATAGGAACCATAGCTGCATTTGGCATTTTCAACATTAGGCCCTTTGGCGGGATTCCCACAGACAAGCAAGATGATAAATAATAAATGTGGCTTGAATACTGTGCGACTCGATTAGCCGAAATTTCCAGTTGAGCCATCCAAAACGCAAAGGGATTAACGGCGGGAGGTCGCCGGTCAACATCTTCTTCAAATTCCATTCTTCCTCAGAAGTATTCGGGTTTTCTCACAGATCATTAACAGCCGAAGAAAAATTGCGGAATAACAGAAGAGAAAAAAGAAAAACATAAATACATACATACATAAATTTTGATTTTCCATTGAAGTTTGATACACATTGAATTTTGAACTTTACATTTGGTAATCTTCAAGATACTTCGGCGGCTGTCTTGTGCAGTTGGAGCGGCGAAGGGTAGGCTCGTGGTGGTTTGCTTGTGGTGGTGATGCTGGTATTGGTATCTCAGAAGGAACTATTGGTTGAGAAACTGGTTGAGAGTTCGAAACTATTGAATTCGGTAAAGGGACGCCATGTAAGGAGTGATGAGGTACTGATGATGGCATGCTCTGGGTCTCGACTGTTGGAAAGAATTGTACTCGTTTTCCTTGAACCAGAGTCGATTTCAGTTGGTCCACATGACGTTTCAGTATCCGGCCCGAGTCCAGTGTGACCTCGTAGTGGAGCTGTCCAAGTTTTTGAGAAATGGTGCCAAATTGCCAGACTTCCTTATTATTCATGTAGAGGCGTACCATGACTCTCTCCCCTTTTTTGAATGATCGAGCCGGTGTAGAATATACGATCGACGGTTTTAGGCTATTGTGTCTCTGATTAACTTAAAAACATCAAAACATAATAGAACGAGCGAATATTATATTCCAGAATGACAACAGAATATATATATATATGAATATATACACATATATATATATATATATATATATATATATATATATATATATATAAAGTTACAGAATGCCTCTAAACGGATTTCAATTTAAAAAATTTCAAAATTTGTATTTTACAACTTTTGAAGCTTTCATATTTTACGAAAATTCACTAAAATTAATTCAGAAAAATTCATGGTGTTTCTTAGAATTGAGAATTTTCCAAAAAATAGTTAATGACCTCGTGGGAGGTAGTGTTCAGAAGGTAGGGATTTTTTCCCTCAAAAAGTAAGGGACAAATTAACTTATTTGATTAATTTTTACCACCTGATGTCTCTGGTAGTTGGTCATATTCTTTTAATCAACCTGTAGATTTTTCTACAGGCTGATGCCTTTACAGTAAATGTAGGAAAAGGTGTATTTTTTAGGGTTTGCTTTCATGCTCATGCACCACCTATAAAACATTACCCACCTCGGCTTGAAGTACCCAGCCGCTGAGAAGAGACTCCAGTGAGGGGAGAGCGTATAACTTGCTTCTCTTCTTTTTAGACCAAGGCGTTATTGATTCAGTACTTCATCATTTAATGACTGCTCTGATATCGTTTTCCCACCCATTGTAGTAATGTGATTGTCAGTTTTTAAATTAAATCGGTTGAAGTTCTAAAAATACAGACACCAACCGTAATCTTGTACGATTGATAGTTTATTTACTTTAATTTTTCAAAAGGTACGTCATTATGGGACCACCCCTGACTAGTGTGACGTCTTAATTTGCAGAAATCGTAAAAAAGCAATTACCTACTCATCATAGAAAAGTGAGGATGATTTGAGAGTCCTCGGAATGTTCTTAAACTCAAAATTTTTAAATCAATGGGTAACCCTCATTAATGATCATTTGTCTACAAAAGATTAACTCGTGCTGACCTTCCAAATATCATTAAAGTTGCGCTCATATGCAAAAGTGATTCTCTTGGTGTTAATTTATAGCATTCATTAAACAGTAGAGTGAAAAAAGTGAACTTCACATAGTAGGTTTATTGAAGAAGATCGATGAGATCGATATCAGTAAACCAAGGAAATAAACGACAGATTGGAGTTGGAGCCATATTGTATTTATGCCCAAGCTTTGTTTACTTCCCCGCGCTTTCTTTCTCAATCAATAGAAAACTAGGTAAAGCCACAGAACCACGATAGCACCACACAAATCGGGGTGGATTTCACACAGTTCTCTAAAAATTCCCTAGCATCGATAAAAAATCGATTATTGCATTTTGTTGAAAGGCAAATTTGCTAAGTTGGTTGGAGTTTCCAGGTCATCATGTTATGAAGCATAAAATAATAATAGATGTTGAAGTTACGTTTACTAAGAATCATCGGGCTTTGGCATGTGTCATATTACTCAATCAGTATGATGTAATGAAATGCATTGATTCGTAGTGATTGGTGGGGGGAGGGGGCTTGCCCCGCAGATCATGTGCATCTTGTATTTACCTACCTATACAAATATTTATGTGCATTAGAACCCTTGTCAAGTATGTACCTCTACCTTTTACCTAATATGTTTCAGGATTGTCATACTAGCAGGTGACGTCTTGCCAATCGACATCTATTCCCATATCCCAGCAGTTTGTGAGGATAAGAACATTACCTACTGCTACGTTCCTTCCAAGGACGATATAGGAACAGCTATGGGTGTCAAAAGGTCCGTTATTACAGTTTTCCTTGGAGCCAATCCTGAAGTACAAGATAGTTACGATGAGGTTGCGCAAGAAATCAAGGCGTTACCCATCCCATTTCAGTAACTCCCTCCCTTATCCTAAACTGTTGTTTCCCCTTCACTAAAAAGCTACTATGATAAAAGTGATTTGCTTCAAATTCATTCAGCTCTTGAATTTTTCAAAGGTGTACATTTCTCCAAACTCCACCTGGCACCGAATTAAGCCAGTCGTAGCTTATTACTATATTAACTTCTCCTTTTTTGCAAATTCAATTTAATTGTCCGAAATCTATCGGAGGTTTTTCTTTGTAATTACTTACAGACTGACTTGAATTTCACTTTGTAAAATACCTCATTCCTTTGAGTTCCCCAAGAAGGTGTAATATTTGTTTGTGTGAATAATGTATAGTTGATCCAAAATAATACATACATTTTTATAAGTTTTAATTCATTCTGTATCCTAATCACCCTAATGACTTGATAAAATTCATCCTATAATAGTTTGTCATTGGTAGAAAGCTGTTGACTACTAGTCTTTGATCCATAAAGTAGCCATTATCAAGAGGAGTTATTTTTTTCAAGTACCTAAACGAACTTTCAGTTACATAAGGCCATTTATATTGCCTTTTTTCTCTCATCTCATTTTGGTTTATTATTTCCAATAATAAGCCTATGTGTTCGTGTAGCAAAAAATTTGTATAACCCCCCCTCAAACTTTGTCACTTTACGTTTCAAGGTGCGTAGAATCCAAATTTGAAATGTCCGTCCGGGCCATAAAAAACCTAAGAATTTACTTAAAAAACCCGTTCTTTCGCACATAGACTCCATTTGGGGTCTAGTTGGTCCTAATGTTTAACCATCCCGATCGCTTTACTCGCATTAGATGCTATGGGTCAAAAACGGGCGAACAAGTGTCTTTTTCGAGGTTTTGAGTGTTAGACACACGCTTGGCAGGGGGTCACGGTGGGTGGTGAGGAGGGTGAGCGGGGGGTGGAGTGAGAGGAGGCGCCTCGGCACCTTGTGGTGGCTGGAGTTACCAGGGGCGTGGCAGAGGGGTGTAGGAGAATGGATATTTATTACTTTTACGTGTTATACCCATATAATACACCGCGGCACCATGAGGTGGGTACAGCGTTCCTTCGAGGCATGAATATATGTTTTTTCTAGGACATATTTGTGTGTTGATACCAATGCTTTTCCTACGCATATTTAATAACATATCTTCTCGACTTTTCGTACGTACTTAGATAATGATATTATTAAGGCAATAACTGTTTGAATAGATAGGAGCTCAAATCGAGAAATCTAAACATGCGTATATAATTATAGAAGTATAAGTTGTGGCAACTCGAAATAGGACACGCCGAGGAGTCTGGGCGGGCCTTATGACGTACGCAAGCCAACTAAAACTACGATCAAACTAAATTGAAAAAATAATAAACCTTTGTGAAATGATTTGCAGCGTTTTTATCTTTTCGATCATCTTTTAAATCAAATTAGGTACCCCCCATAGCAGCCTTATGAGGCATTTTTAAACTCTCTGGTATTTATAAAAGTTTTACAATCTTGAATAACCGTGAACACGCCATGGACTTCTAAAACACACTTTCAGCATGAAATCTCTTTAAAAATGGTAAGTACCTCACAATAACTTTTTTTTTTTTTTTTCAATAATAGCCCTAACCTTGACACTATGTATAAACAAATTTCACCAATCGTTAAGGATTCGAGAGTGATGATTCCAACAGTTTGGCTCACTTGCTGACGAAAGCCGATTTCTGGTAGGTACTTGAGATGTTTTCACGATAGATAGCTAAAGGTACAAGTTGTACAATGGTAAACGTATAGACCATAGGGCCTCTTAACGCGTCCCCCGGTTGAGGCCGGGGAAACACTACCTAAAAGCACCAGCTAAAGGTACAGAGTAACAGAACACTTAATCGAGCGTTATCCCTCAAAAAACAGCAGTGAAGTAGCCTGAATTAAATCTCGATCAGTTTGTAATCCGCCTTGGTGAAACGGATGATTACTCAACTTGAGTCCTGCATGCCCGGATAGGAAAAAATTAGTCCGAATTAGGATTAAATAGATTGTTGCATGAAATATTGGAAAAAGGAACACTAATTGATCAATCCTAGGAAGAGTACTCAGTAACGACTTTCACCCCAGAGAAGGTGACCTTTGTGAACTGGTGGGATAGTGTGAGCTACACCCCTCCCGCATATTCGCTTATTGTCACTTCAGCAGAAGGCTTACTGTTCCGTCAAATTTTTACTATAAGCCTAGCCATTCAGGCTTCGACTCGATTTAGGACATGAATGGGCTTAATTTACGACGCTTTGGATGAATCAGAGTCAAGGTCATATGAATGAGCGGTGCCCATGGCTCCGAAAAAGGTATTTTAAATATTTTTAAACGAAAGAAAATTCCATAAGAAATCGGGGATTAACCGCAGTCTCCTACGATGGGTGGTTTTCTTTCTATGATTTTTCAAAGTTCTCGTTGTATCACTGGTTGATTCAACTTAACAGTCCTGCATGGACCATGAATGGCTTGCTTTAGGGAATTATTGAATTTGGAAAAGTCACAGTACTTATATTTTCAATCACGGTATAAATAGACGTTATGTATCATTCCAGATGATAACTCTCTTTATCGAGTCGCTAGTCATGCACTGCCAAGCCTTCAAAAAACGGCAATGTCGCGCTGAGATAAATAAGTTACAAAGCAGAACTTTGGCCCAACATTAACCTGACATTAAGTGCCTTTTGGAGTTTTTGAAACCTCTACGACCAAGTGGTTGGGAGTTGTAAGTGAGGTGGTTGGGGTGATGGTGGGTAAATATGAGTTCATTTCAGCCTGTACATTCCAACCTTATCCTTCTAGACCTCCAAAAATGTGTGATATCCCCAAAAAAAAGACGCTCCGCGCACAAATAATGAAAAGCCACAAAATACATGATATCCAATGTGGGCCACAGCCACTAGTCGAATCGCCCTCTTCTTGTACAGTGCATTCATTCTCTCTTTTATTTACTGTGTGTGGACGCACTCTCTTTATCGAAAGAAGTTCGTAAAGTTTTGGAGTCATAGCAATAGTTCCATTTTCTTTAGTTGTAACAACAGTACATTGTACGATTACGTGAACAGCCTTTGTTCGGGGAGAGGATGAGTAGTATGATAGGGATGTTTAAGCAAGTACTAGTTACGATATTGTTTAATAGTAGGATTCCACTGTTTATTAATAGTTGGAAAAACCATTTACAATATTTGCGTTCAAGAGGAGGAAAAAATAAGCCATCGAAACATTTTGCTTTCAATCGACAATTTCGCCGTCGGTCATACGCTACTACCCTTTCATAAATCACTAAGATCTACACTATCCACTTGTTCAGACAAACTGGTGACATTCGATGTAGGTTCTATATTTACAGTTTTCTGCTCACGAGGTATTTCGAGTCGAGCCCAAGAACCTGCTTCTTTCTTCTTCATACTCACTTCAATTTTAGCTGGAGTCATGGTGACTGAACTGTTGGCAACGTCGACAATCTAAACAATGGACGAAAGTAAAATTAAAAAACGACAACCTATATTGCCAGATAGACTTCATAGTATCTATGTCATTCTCAAAAAATAAAACACGTCACACATACCCCTCTGAGTTCTATGTCTTTCAGGAATGTGCCATTTTGTTCAGGGAAATAAAGTTGGAGATTGAGCCTCACAGGAGAGAGTTCAATTTTTGAGGCGTCAGGGTCGCATTTTTTACCGAAAACGGACACGTAAACATGTGTAGCCGTCTGATACCAGTCTAAACGGCATTTCACTTCGTCTCCTGCAACCTGGAACCAATGGGAATTGTATAGGAATTTTAGGGAGATATAGCTGATTTGACGAGTGCCCTGACTCAAAAATCATGATAGTCTGTAGGGTATGTTATTAGAGATTTCCTAAACTATAACGTTTATAGTTACAATACAGAGGTTGAAAAATGCTGTATCTAAAGGTACATTTACACTGAGCGCGCACCATTATTAGCAAACGTTTCCACGCAAGAACGAACGCTGCTCAGAAACACTGCTCGGCACGGGTGAGAGTCTACGTGGCACGTGCACCATGTTCGTGACCGTTCACAAACCCTGTTTGTGAACGATGCACGCTCAGTGTAAATGGTCCATGAGGCGACCAAAAGAGGATGCTAATTCGTTAAATCGTGTTTATGCAACACTTATCTTGAAGTAAATCTAACCATTGATCGATTTGGAGTTGGACGTAAATAACATTTTAATCTCAAACTTCGAGTGGGTTTCATACATTTTATTGAGAATTTAAAAAAATGCTAACCTTTTGTTTGAACCAAACGTGGTCCCCTGATGCACAACCCACTTGAGCTAAAAAATTTTCGAAGTCGGTTGTCCTTTTTGTACAGCACGTCCAGAATTTCAAGCCTTCGTGGAAAACAGGATAACCTGGATGATACGTGCAAGTTGTGAGAAGAGTGTTTGTTCCTTCATAAACCTGAAATCAATCATGTGCAAAAATTCATTTGGCTTTTTCGAAGCAAATATTTTTTACCGATGTAATACATAATCCCAGAGAAAGTGAAGATGATACATCAGGGAATGAGATGTTCACAGTCTGGCTCAAGAGGGATTATGTATTAAAGTTTAGGTCCAGGATTCGATTGCTTTTGCCACTATCCACTTGGCTGCTGATGCCAATTTATTCAAATCCGTTCAACTACGAGAGTTTTCCCTGAACAACAGAAGGCCAACATCGTTAAGCCAATTTTTCAGTAATTCTGTTTGGGATCTTGGTGAGAGCTGTTAACCTTAAGTTTGCGCTTTTTCATACGTATAATTATTGAGATAAAAATCTCGTTCTTGCGCCAAAAAATCAAGCTTTCCAAACGAAAGGATGCGTTCGTTGGACAACAATTTTTGAGCATATATTGAATTGGTAATTTTTCAAAAAATGTACACCAAAAATCACTAAAAACGGCCAAAATTGTTAAATTTATAATTTTAGAGTTTTAGTAAAAAAAAATTATCAAAGATTAACTAGGACATTAAAAAAATGCTACACAAAATTATGCTGGAAAAAGTACATAAATTCCATTAATATTTGCTAAAAAAAAATCCATAAAAACGTCAAAAACCCCTAAAAATCCAAAATCTTTTTTGAATCACCGAATTTTATTTAGTACGATTTTTTTGCCGTAAAATTGGTTTTTAACAATTTCTTTCCAAGTGGAATTGCTCAAATTCCAATGCAATTTAACATATTATTATCGATAAATAATTTAAGAAAATTCACTCATAAAATCATGCTGCATGACTGGGAACTTTTATATTTTTATTTGAAAGTAGATTCCATTCTAAGAAATTGTATACCATCCGCACTCTTCAACGTTGAGTAGTTCTGTTTCTATGATTTTTCGAAGCTTGCACTGGTGACGTCAAACTTGGAGGCAGGGGGTCCCGCCCAGGCCAAACTTCTTAGGATGGAATCTTCTTCCATTTAAAAATAATTAAAAGACTTATTTCGCCAATTGATACCAAAAGATTCATACTAACCGTTTTACAAGAGTTGTTTTGACAACTGGTTCCGACGGGAATATCGGTAGCAGATTTCACATCAAGTGTCTTACTAGAATTGTCTGAGGTCTTGAGGGCAGCAAGCTGGTCCATCAATGCTTTATTCGCAGAAATTTTCATTTTGGCCTGTGAATCAAAAACCAAGATGAGTATTTGAAAGAGTCTACTAGAGCAAAGTAAATGTTAGTATTGTATAAAGAGGAAACGTACCATAGGTGTATTGAATGGAGGGCGTTCCATAGGTTTAGGCTCCGGCGCTGCAGGTGCTTTGTATTCAATGATTTCTTCTAAAGACTTGTCAATTTTGGGCTTTTCAGGTTCTGGAGGTTTGACATTGCTATGTTTTGAAACAGTACAGCCCTGCACACGTATATACATTATGCATTAATTAAGAAAATCTGATGCCAAGAGTCACACAACTTTGCTTACTTTTTATGGTTGCCAACATTCGAGCTTTTTCATCAAAACCAATTTTAGGTTACATCTCCGGGCGTAAGAAGTATTGCATTATATTTGAACCTCTGAAAGGAGTAAATTGTGTAAACTAAATTAAAATTGTACAATCCACGTTGGGAAAACTAAAAATTATCGAAAACTATGCATGTGCGTGGAGATGAAGTGCTTTATCTATATTAATGAAATCGTCAGTATGTCTGTCTGTACATTGATTAGAATCATGAAATTTTGCGTTTCTTTTCCGTTTCATGCTATTTGTAGACGATTGGTACCATTATCTCAATTTTTCTGTCTGTCCGCTTTTCACTGTTTCAGTGGTCATTGGGCAACTGATATGATGGGGGGAAATGTTTGTAACAGTCCAACTTAAATTATAGGCTATTTGAAGTTTTTAAAATGTGAGCTAGAGGGGGTGTTTTAGGGGAGGTGGTGAAATGGGGTATCTTGGACATCAATAAATAAAACGGAGCTGATTGGTAAGAAATGTTTGAAATACTCTTACTTGAATCGCAGACTACTTCAAGTTTTCCAATCTAACCCATAGGTGGTTATGGATTATGGACATCACTGAATAAACTAGGGATCTGACTGCTAAAATATGTTTCAATTACACTAACTCAAATCACAGGCTACTTGAAATTTTTCAAATCTGACCCAAAGGGGATGTTGTTTAGAGGAGAGAGGTGGGGGGGTGAAATGAAGTATCTTAGACATCACTGAATAAACTGAGGACCTGATTTGTTACATATGTTTAGAATACTCAAACTTGAATCACTAAATACTTGAAATTTTCAAATTTGAGCCATCACGGGTATTTTGAGAGAGGGGTGGGGGTGGAATGGGTGGAAGTATCTTGAACATCACTGAATAAACTGAGGTCCTGATTGATGTAATATGTTTGGATAACACTATAAAACCACAGCGTACTTAAAAATTTTCAATTCCGACCCATAGGGGTGTTTTTGGGGGAGGGGGTTTGGAACGGGGTATGTTTGACATCACTGAACGAACTGGGGATCTGATTGGGCAAATATGTTTAAATTATATCAACCTCAATCAAAGGCTATTACGATTTTTTCTAGCCTCAACCATAGGGAGGCGTTTGTGACAAGGAAAAAAAGGAGGTGTTGATTAAATGGAATAATTTGGTCACCAACGAACGAACTGATGATCTGATGTTCGGACGAATGAAATTGGATTAGTCTGAACCTTCTTCTAGGGTTACCCCAAAACCTAGGTAATTTAAAGTAAGTACTTTCAAGTAAAGACGTTTTTGAATCAGATCCATAGAGATGTCCCAAATTATGATGGATGAGGGGGGGCTTGCGTATATTCAAGCCAACCTGTGCAACGCACGAGTGAACCAGCTAGTCTTCAATAAGACAGATTTATCCGACCCTACACAAAAGGCGCCTGATCCAGAACTTACCTATAGGCCGTATCACACTAGCATTTTTTCTGCGTTTTTAACGCAAAAACGTGAAGAAGAAGAAGTGCGTTTTTCCAAGATCATCTTTTTGACCATTGCGCATCCTGGCGGAGCGTTTTTAAACTCACTTGGGAAAATTAGAACACGTTCTAATTTTTACCTTGACGCAAGAAAAATGCTAAACATAACCCTCGGGGAGGTTACAATTCAATGAAAAACCCCTAGGAGCCCTAACCTGACAGATATAATAAAAACGCATTCCTCCAGAATGCGCTGTTTTTGCAGTTATTCCTCTTCAACATTCACTACTGAACTTGAAAAAACGCAGTTTGCCTTCTTCACGTTTCAGCGTTTAAAACGCAGAAAAAATGCGAAAAAAATGCAAGTGTGATACGGCCTTATCTCATCTCTTCCTCCTTATCGCAAAGTAACCTTACACACCGATAACAGTGATATTCATTTCTTGTTGGTATCATGATTCATTAAAGTTGTATTCATTTTCTTGTTCACCAAATGTTCAAAATCTACCATTGCAAAAACCTTTTTGTGGATAAGAAAAGAATTAGGGAACTTAGAAATGCTGGAAATTACACGGGATAGGTGGGAAAATCCCGTGGTGTTTTAGCGTTACTTTAAGATAAGACACTAATTCGACCCTCTTGACTTTACCAGTTTGGCATCTGGTTTGGCTCGCCCCAGATGATAAAATCCCCAAGCACCTTATCCCAATTGACTTATCGTTTAGGAACTCTCTAATAACAATGCTGATAGGAATTATCTTGAAAGTACGTGCTCAGCAACTTTGGGCAAATCACTGCAGTGAGGAAATGGCTGGTTCTATTACTTTACTATGATATTTCAAAAACCAATTGACTGATTCTGCTACTCAAGTGGGAAATTTAGGTAGACTCAAGTATGCCCTAGACCCAACATTTCCTTTAGATTCGAATGTGAGCCCATTAGAGCCAAACAATGTAACCACATTCCGTGAAACTGGGTAATACCCAGTTTAAGAAATATGATTCTTAGTTATGGATGGATCTAAAAGGAAATCTGGAAGTCAAGGAGGTAAGTACCTTTATGTTCAAGAATTCGGTGAAGTCCGTACATTTCTTGTTACAGCACGACCACCCTTTATATGCGTCATGAAACACTGGTGCCCCGCTGTGGTGACGACATGAGTCTGGAATAGAAGTACCATCAGAACATTTAAATAGGTGGACTAGATGAACTGGTGATTGGTGGAGATAAGACAGCTATTTAACTGTAAATGAAAGTTTATTGGTGCCTGTAGTCAAACAATCATGGTATTCCGAAAAACCATATTATTTGGGTTAGCCTTTATTTAGGCACATTAAATGAAACTCATGTTTCGTAGTCAACTGTGACTGCTATGAAATATAATACAAATTATGGATACATCATAAACTAACCATCATTGTTGGAATCAGGATCGTAAGATTGACCGCAGCCTCGATTGTAACAAAGGAGTTGTTTTCCCGACATAATACCGCCGATCCTTGTGCTACTCAGTGGGAAGGCCGAACGCTTGACATGAAACAGAAAAACATGTACCTATGAGTATATTTACATACACCAATAGGTATGTAGATACACATGTGAATCGTAAGTGCAGAATCTCACGAGCAAGAACACAGAACAAACAACTTATCCACCATGGCTGATAGGTACTAACCACGTTAAATAAAGTAGGTAGTAGGCAAAGAGTGAATTAGTATTACTTGAGGTATTCAATGAGATCAGAATAACCAAAGTTTTGTAACACAAAAAGTTAAAGTGCGAGTCTGAAAGTAAAAAGAAAAGTTATGTTTGTACCGACCTAGTTTGCACAAAACATGAATATAATTACAACGCGAAAATGGAAAGCTTGTTTGTGTAGAACCTCAACACTTCATGGACATATGAACCTAGGTTCATGATGGTTATATACATTCCTTTTTCAATGAAGGTTCTAGTTTGTTCTAGGCCACATATGGTTTGAGCGGTGCGTAGCGGAGACATGCGAAATCGTTCTACCTCAACCCCATGAATCTAGGAGGGGAAGTGGACCGGGCGTCTACCCCCTGCTTTGTCCATCGGTGTGTGGACAGAGGGGGTTAGGGAAAACGAGGCTTCCTCGGACGGGTAGGCGTGGCTTAATGAAAGGTGAAGGGGGATTCTCACAAAACCTCATAAGCTAGCCAAGAAAGAGAGTCACTACCATTGTTTTAGACCCGAATTTGCATCATAAATGTAAAAACCAAAAACTTCCTGTAGAAATTGGCTAAAAGGATTCAATTTCGCACCACAAATATGAAGACAAAAGAAAATTTGTTTCATCTGGACTCACCATTGGCAAGATCATGACATAAATGCTCAAGATAACCAATTTTTCACATCAAACCAAAATTTCAATTCACAGATAAAAAAAGTAAAAAACAATTAATTTGCTGACAGTGTCATGCTACATGCTAGGGACTCATTATTGGCTATTTTATGACACAAATGCTCTAGAAAACTTATATTCCACGTCAAACCTTATCAAAAACTAACAAACGAATAAAAATAAGAAAATGTATTGACCGGGATTCGAACACTGTCCAACTGTGTGGAAGGCGGAAATGATACCACTGGGCTTTCGTGGCGCGTCAAAAAAACCAAGGCTCTCGATTAGTTTGGAATAGGCTAGGCCCCGAAGCCTTTTTTACGTGACATTCTTCGGAAGGGTGCCCCCCACACCGCCTGCACTCCCCACTCCGCAACGCACAGCCCACTTCCCCTCCTAGGTTCATTCTCAACAGGAGGTTTTCGGACAGACCCCACTGTTGTCCAGAACCAAGCACTCCTGACTGGTGCAACAAACCCGAGTTCCTTTGAATGAATTGGTGCCTCAATTTTTTGTAATTCAAAAGTATGTCTGCTGCTAAAATATATATAAGTAGGACAAATAGATCAGAATGATTTGTGTAGTTTGGTGGTCTGGATGCTCGCATCTCAAAAATACATAACATCAAGTAGTCAATCCTGTTACGCCCCAGGAAAATAACTCTCACAGTCAAAGAGGTTTGATCACCCTGGCCTCCTTGCTCTGATCGTTGGTCGTCACAACTACGAGAAATTATTTTCCCGGAGTTGCAATGCTCTAACGATCAGAGCCAGGAGGCCAGGGTGATCAAACCTCTTTGACTGTGAGAGTTATTTTCCTGGAGCGTAATATTTCCCTGGAGTCAAATACCAGCCGTCTCGGCTGGTTTGGGGTCGGACGAATGACTAAGTGAAACTGCAGGCCGCTGGCTCAGCAGATGCTCACTGGAACAAGACAGCAGTCGAGCGAGGTCATTGTCACGGTGTGTTTTGACTCAAGTGAGCTAGGAGGTGAAAGGCATAACAACAGGAAATGTGATGTTTACTCTTTTGGCTCAAGTGGGATTTAATCAATTATTGTTTCTTATGATTTCGGGTCCTACCGACTCAAAAATATTTGATACCTCGACAGAAGTTCGAACTCGCGTCGTCACAACTAAGAGAAATTATTATTAATTTCCCGGAGTTGCAACCCTCTAACGACCAGAGCTAAGAAGCCAGGGTGACCACACCTCTTCGACTGTGAGAGTTATTTTCCTGGAGCGTACAGCTGATTTCACATGGAGCGGTATGTCCGGAGACGGAAAGACGGAACGCAATGTGATTGGCTGTTGGGACAACAGTTGAGGATGGTGGCTGCCATGTTGCCGGAATGGGCGGTTGGCGGTAGAAATTTGTATACCGTTGCCGCGTTCCGTCGAGCGTTGCGCAAGCTCATTGGACAGGAATGTTGATAACCGCAAATAGAGGTTTCAGATCAGAGAAGGTTTCAGTAGGAAGGATATGATTCCATTTAGCGAGGTGCCGCTTCATGTGAAAACCCTGCCGCATTCCGCCGCCCCCTCCACTGGGTTTTTTGGCCTTCCGTCTTTCCGGTCTTACGCTCATACCGCTCCATGTGAAACCGGCTCAACAATCCCTTAGTAATTCAGATTAGTTGGACAAATAAATCAGAATGATTTGTATATTTTGGTCGTCTGGATAACATTTTAAAATATGATTAAAAATAATGAGGTTTAAAAATATGTTTCGGAGGTTGAATTCTCCTTCTTGCCTCTTCTCATTATTATCTTCTTCATCTATTACTCTTTCTTCTCGATGATATCTTCTCTGCTCTCATTAATCTTTTCTTAAATAAAGATCCTAGTACCTCTCTTTCTTTTATTTTATTTTATTTTTAATTTAATTTTTTTTTCTAGTTTGATTACTAATTTAAAAAAATAACGCCTGTTACTGTTTCGTTGTTACTTTTAGAAGTACGCTCGGTGGGACCCAGGTCCTTTGTACTTTTTGAAATAAATAAATAAATGAATTCAAATGCGAAAATATATCTTCCCGATCCTGGTATCGAATTCGAGTCCCTCGACATAGCACTCAGTCCCGTGGCGGACGCACCCTCTTATTTTCCTATTTCATGCAACCACCACCACCACCAGCCAGTTTATGGCAGAGAATACTGTGTCCGACATCGAAAAAGGACAAAGAAGCAGAGAATGAGAAATACCACCACCATCTGTAGCTTCACTTTTGTTTATCTTATTTGCCTTTTGCAATAACGTTATTTATGAATTCTACGGCTATACATACCAAGAAATAGGTACAGGTGTCTTCATTTTCTTTCATTCGTAATTTATTCAACCGAATTTTGTACATGGTTTGAACTATGATCAACTTATTTGACTCAACGCTAAGATTATTATTTTGGTCAGAAGAGGCGTAGGCGTTAGCGGCCCTTCTTCCATCAACAGGTAGCTTCCTGCACAGGTATACTTATACCTACCTACATCTGAAAATTCGCTTGTCATTGCCCATACCTGTTCAGCAATTTTTGTGGTTTCTTATTTCTATTAATTAATGCACCTACAACTAACAAAGAATCTTTGTACGTACCTACTTGATCCTTGCAGAATTGTGTGGTTTATAAACGATTCACGATAATGATACACACGTACCAAAGTGTACCTACAAAAAGAAAATCTTTTGATGAGGTTTTTGTAAGGTAGAACTCCTCAATATACTGGACCATGGGGATGTGCCAGTAACACCGGCATCAATTTTTATCAACCCTAAGGGTAATTCAGGGCTGAAAATTTTAAAAAACGACGATGACTTTAAACATTTTAGGTAGGTACCTAATAGGAATGGTAAGGGGGGTCTCATATATACATCATTCCAAAGAATCGGATGAAACCACCCAGGTCGTAGTACGTACATCCTTTTGCTCTCCCCAAAGACGAACTTTTGCAGGAAAAAAATTAACATGGGAGCAAAACTTAACTGGTGGAACAGCAAAAATGGCCTTGTAACCACGACAGTTGATTTAATTCGTTGATTAATCGTTTAATTCGAATGGAATTTTCATAATTTCATGGATTTATTGTAACTTTCGTCATCTGTAGAACTTCCGAAGCGTAGTTTATTTTATATTTATAATTATTGTTTAGTTGATGGGCCAACTCTTGTTAAATACCTACTAGGAAATGTGTAGGTGTGATTTAATTAATTTAACTTCGGTGGGCGCTTACACCAACGCAGATATATTTATTTAGATGCCCAATGTATCGTAGACTTCGTTTAATATGGACAGGTGTTCTACGTAGAAGTACTATCAATACAGAAATAATAAACCTATATGTGTGATAATTTGCAGCGTTTTGCCGCAAAATTGATAGTTAACTATTTGCGCTAAAAATTTAAAACAATTTAAAACAGAATAAGATCATTTTCGAAAATATGCACACCCACACTGCACGACTGGAACTTTTGATGTTGGCAATTTTTAATAGATTATTGTTGAAAAACTAGGTATTCGTTCTATGATAAAATACCTGAACCGAGAGCTGCAATTAGATTTAATAGTTGTACTTTGATCGTGTGGCGGGGCTTCGCTTTGCTTCCTTCAGGCCATGATGACAGATTGCATTGTACCTAATCTGTACAGTTAATGACATTCATGGGCTGGGACTTAATTATTGGCCCACTAATGTTCATCACTAATGATCTACCCAGTTTGTATTATTAATAGGTGCTACTACTGAAGCCAGTTTCACATGGAGCGGACCGAGCGGAAAGCTGAGGGACGGAACGCAATCTGATTGGCTGTTGGGACAACAGTTGAGGATGGTGGCTGCCATGTTGTCGGAATGGACGGTCAGCGGACGGCGGTAGAAATGTGTATACCGTTGAGCAGAGCGCAAGCTCGTTGGACAGGAATGTTGATAACCGCAAGTCAAGGTTTCAGATCAGAGAGGGTTTCAGTAGGAAGGTTATGATTCCGTTCACCAAGGTGACCGCTTCATGTGAACAATCTTTCTGACTTCGCTGCCCCTCCACTGGTTTTCCATCCTTCCATCTTTCCGCTCGTTCCGCTCCATGTGAACCGGCTTAATTTCATTTTTTAAATAAGATTAATTTCATGTTTTGTTAATATCAACTGTCTGTAGTTTTCAGGGGAATAATGGCGGAAAATGCTGTTTATTTATCTTCCATCGAACATTCCAAACCAACAATATTTGAGTTGTGGGCTGAAGAATCGTTCATGGCCAGTCTGCAACCAGCTTATCAACTTCTATGTGATTTCATCAGTTCCAAATTGCCGCAGGAGAAATGTGGACCACTGAAGCTCATCTTCAAATGGCCAGACGAATCATTCCTGGTATTCAACTTTATTATGCAATCAACCTATTTGGACTGGTTCAGTGCATCATTTTCTGAATCGTTCTATGGTTTGAAACGCATAAACATTAAATCTCCTGCTGAACCGTTAACCGCTAAAGCAAAGATAATCACCTTGGTTCGTCTTGTTGGTGCACCATACATTATGATGAAGTTGAAGGCTGTTGTAGACAATTATGTATTCAGCAGTTCTTCTGATGGGAAAGTTAATGGTTCAGAGATGAAATTCCTTCAGGGTTACAGAATAACAACTTCCATCTTGAGAATGATGAAGGTATATCATTATGTCAGCTATTTGAGTGGCTATAGTTCCCAACATTCGATATTTGACCGACTAGCTGGAGTGCAGTTGATCCATCAAAACCAACCTTCTCCTTCGTGGGCTGACATCTTCACTCTAATTAATCTTGAACCTCACCGGACCAAGCTATTCATACCTCTAGCATTCAAAATTATATCCCAGTTTTTTGAACTTGGTGCCTTCTCTCTACAGTTCATCAACTGGTGGAACAGCATGGACTCAGAAGTATTCAAATTTAACACAACACCGATACCAGAGCCTATCGATTCTCTTGCTATTAATAATCACGTTTGTCCTATCTGTAAAAAGCCTTGGAAAGTTGAAGTTGTGTTATCAACCTCTGGGATTGTCTATTGCTATTCTTGTATCACCAAGGTTTTAGCTGAAACAGGTCGGTGTCCTGTTTCTGATTTACCCTTCACTGTAAATGATATGGTTAGGTTGTATCCATCTTCTTGTTAATGTTAGCAGTGATTCCAAAGATTTGGATATGATTGGTGCTATGTTAAGTAGCATCAGCACATTCTGTACAGTAGGTCCTTAGTCGTGAACAGGTGTTAGTATGAGAACTGAAACAACACAGCTCCAAAATAGAATCTATTAATATATTACCATTAAATGTAGGCACCAATAAAAAAATGTATTGTATACTTTTTTTAATTACATATACAGGGTGTTGGCACTTTTGATTCAAACCCTTTTAGAGATCGTTTCAGCAACTTATTTCCCACGAACTATATGACATTAAGGGGGCGGCGAGTGAGGAAATCGGTCTGGCCCGCCAAGTGTCCACCATCTTTGAATGGGGGAAGAGACACCGGGTCGCCCTTAGCTTAAAACCTTTTAGAAGGGTGATATTCTAAAAGGAAATTTTATCATTTTTACAATGGTGTCTTTTTTTTTTTTTTTTTAACAGTGAACCTAAG
This sequence comes from Adelphocoris suturalis, assembly GCA_030762985.1. NCBI lineage: Eukaryota > Metazoa > Arthropoda > Insecta > Hemiptera > Miridae > Adelphocoris > Adelphocoris suturalis. Next base: position 25,057,114 of record CM061047.1, on the reverse strand, counting down.
GTGAGTTGTTTTGACAAGACATGAAAAAATCTTAGAAGTAATTACTAGAAGTATTCAGTATTTATTACATCTTCTGTAAGTTCCAATCTTGCAACATCACCGTATGAGCAAATGTTAGTAAATTATTGTATTGTTTTGAAATCGTTACCTACCAATTTCACAGCCAAAATGACTAGCTCTAAATAATATCCGTTAATTAAATTATTGTTATCATTTTTTTTTTTTTTTTTAATATATTTTAGCGAATTTCCGTAGAAAATGGTAGTTATTGGTGCCACAAATTTTAGAATGAAAAATTTCTTCATTGCAATCTGCTTTGTCATTATGAACCGATTCCTGGAATTAAACACTTTTTCACACATAATAGGGTGTTCACACTTGGGATTGTTAACATCCTCGTGATCGATTCTACTAGGTACTAATTTCCAACAAAAAGTTCCTCTTTGCAATTTTTTTAAACCCTCGATTTTTGGAGTTTTTTTCACTTTCAAGTTTTTTTCCCGTGTTTTCGACCTTTCATCACTAAAATGGCCATATCTCCCCTAACTTGCAATGTAATCTTAAAAATAGATTCCTAGTTGGGAAGTGCGTTAAATATCCCATCTTTCTGTTTTTGGATTCTTTTTACAGTAGGCCAAAAAATGGACTAAACACGAGAGTTTCTCAACTTGTTTGCGTTTTGATTACTATTTGTTGCTAGTAAAATATCATCGACATATAGCAACATTATAGCAATTTGATCTCCGGATTTCCAAACAAACAGGCGTTTAAAATCCATTCTTTTTTCTTATGAACCATCTCCTTGGAGAACTTTAAGACCGTAAAGAGCTCTGTGTACTTCACATACACTATGACTCTTTATATCATCACCGGTTTGTAAGTAGATCGGGAATTTCTATATATACGAGTTTGTCTAAGGAACCGTTTAGAAAAGCCGTTTTTACATCGTACTGAGCAAGATCTAAATCGAATTTGGCTGCAAGTATTAATAAAAATTTGACATCTGGTAATCTTGCTTGGAGCGTAGATTTCAGATATATCATACTTATTATTATCGGCAAAGCCTTTTACTACAAGTCTGCTCCTATATCTTATTGAACCGTCTGCCTCCGTTTTCTTTTTGTGAACCCACCTAGTTTTCATTACCCTCACACCTTTCGGTACCGTATTTCGAGGAATGATTTTCCAGGTGTTGCAATTTTCCAAAGACTGAAACTCCGTTTCAATTGCTTCTAACCAAGCATCTGCGTCTGGCGAAGCCAGTGCTTGTGAATAGGTAATTGTCCTCCCCTAATTCGTCTGCAGAATTTAGTAGGAAACACGCCAGATTTTCTGCATTATCGAATTCTTCGTAAAATTCGCATTCATCATTTTCATGAATTAAAACCGGTTTGATGTCTTGTCTGTTTCTCGTCCGGATTCAACAGAGACATCTTGCACTTGTTCAAAGCCGGATTTAAATGAATTTTCTAATGAAAATTCAACTTGATCAAGTGGCGATTTAGCAAGCTTGTCTCTCATATAATCCGCGTAAGTCCTACTTTCTACAAAATCTACATGTTTCGATCTCACCACCGTTTTATTTTGGAAATGCAGTAAATTGTAACCTGTTTCACCGCATTCTAATAAAAACCCAAATTAGCTCTAGGAGCGAACTTTGACGTGCTTTGGGTGTCTAAAATATAACATTCGCAGCCAAACCGTTTTATGTATTTTAGTGACGGAAGCCGTTTTAGTGCCAGTTCAAACGGGGTTTTGAATTCCAACGATTTGTTGGGCGTCCTATTGTGTATATGCACGACATGTCTCACATATGCCCGAATTCCTGATGAAATCAAGTTAACCCGGATTTTCTCCTCTAATTCTAAATTGAATCTTTCAGCCGTTCCATTCAATTGAGGAGTATATGGTTCACAAACCGTCAAGGATATATTTTCCCTATGTAACAAAAATTTCATTTCTTCCGTTCTAAATTCTAAACCTCCGTCCGTCCGTATTTCTGACACCTTAGTGGTTTCCCCCGTCAATCTTCTAATTTCTTTTAGACATGAGAGCAAAGCCATATTGACTCCCATTTTACTTCCGAGTTCGTAAGCAAATGCATATCTACTCGCGTCATCCGTAAATGTGACAATATATTTGGCCTGAGACCTAAATCAGAGTGCAGTCTCTGAAATGGTATTTCGGCCCTATGTCTGACTTCCGAACATGGCTTTCTTTTTGCTTTCGCCATCTTACAGTCAGGACAATCGAGAATGTTTACACCGAATTTTACATTTTTTAATTCAGGGAGAACTTTACCAGCTATTTCGAGATATTTCTTTGAGGCATGGTTAAGCCTGTAATGCCATGCCAATCCTATGTCATTCCGTAATTGTAAAGTTTCAGCCGGGTTTTCTCCGTGATCAGTGTCAGTTCTCCCCTCTAAACTAGTATCCGAAATTTTGATGAATTTTTCACCGGGTTGATCAGTGATTCTCCCCCCTAAACAAGTATCTGTAATTTCGTCAAAATTCGTATCTTGTTTACGTTTAATTCCCTTTAGTTGTTTCTCCGGATTAGTCATTAACGATCCACCGTGACCTAATTTCAACAATTTCCGTTTTTCCTCCGTACTAAGTTTTGACAAGGGGAGAGAGAAATTGAGCCACCAAAACCGTCCATCAAATGAACCCGTTTTAAGTGTTTCATTCGAAATTGGATCACTTATTATCACTCCCTTATCCGTCAATAAGGCCGATAAACCTTTCGCTATTTGTTTTCTAATAGAAAATAAATTTTCTATTAAGTCTTGTGCGTACAATACTCCTTTTAAAACACCGAATTTCCGTTTTTCTTCGTTGTAATATATAATATCTCCGGATTGTTTTATTATCAAGTCTGCGTCCCTAGCATTGTTAGCACATGAAATCCGTGTTGGTGTGATCAAGTCCGTTATCGTCGTTACCGTCTATTAGGGACGCCAGAGACACCTCCGATCCCCAGGAGTGTAATGCAGCTGGCTTTTCGGTTGTCTGAGCCCTTGGAGTCGCAATTGCCGCCACCGAACTGTCTGACTCCACATCCGCAAATTGCACCCTGGGAGGAGTTGCGCCTCGCTTACTACGAGCCACAGCCTTTGTCAACCGGTTTTGCGCCGTCGTCAACCCGTTTTGCGCTGGCGTGTGACTCCGTTTTTGAGGGTTGTTACGACCAGTCCCCGGCCTCGATTTATCCCTAGTAGCTGATAGAGCTCGTTCTCTTCGTTTAATTACGGGAATGGGGTCACTCGTTCGACTGTTTCTGCGGGCCATCTTCGTACTCGCAGTCTGTGGACGCCGACATTCAATGGACAGATGTCCAAACCGTCCACAGTTATAGCACATCTTGCTATCGTTTCGACATTCTGCCTTTGTGTGTCCTAGTATGCCACACTGATAGCAGACCAATTTCGCCTTTTTGACCCCACTTCCCCCTCCGGATTGGGTCGAATTTTTCCGCCGTTTGCTGAAGGAAGGCCCCCTGCTAAGGAAGGCTTTTCCTACAGCCTGCTCTCTCCTACTAGACATCATATCATACATTGCGAACATCCGATCAAAGATGTCCCGAACCCTCATTTTAGAGTTCTCCTGGAGTGCATCTTCAGCTATCCTGGGGCATGCTTCCGAGATAGCATTAATTAAATTTCTCCGGATTGACCTATCTGTCAGCTCAGCCTCAGGGAACCTCCGAATACCCTTTTATTGGAAATTATGTCGGTTTTATGTTGGAATCGACGAGAAATTGATAGTCACCACTCGCCAAATCCAACATTACCTTCCGTTTCCACACGGCGATCGACCCTTCCTTCAGTGGATTGCCTCCGTACTTTAAATTCGTAATTGGCCTTGCTCATCGAAGCCAGAGCCGCGAATTTCAGAACAGACTCCTCCGCAAACTGTTTGATCTGATTTTGCAACGTAAATTAATAATTCGCTCATTCGCACAAAGTTCTAGCTAACTTTCGTACTTCTTTATTCTTATGAGTGTTTCCACCTTATTTCAGCCTTGGCTTGTCATGTTGGGGTGTGCATAGCGTATTAAAACCGTATAAATCGTATTCATATTAGGTACAATTCGCAAGCAACAATGAATTTATTTTGCAGCCGAATAAACATCCATGCTCCGTTCAGCTCACCTGAATTTTCATCGATCTTTTGACTTTACAAGATATTATAACGTTCGTTTGCAAGAATTATCAATACAAACATTCAACACAACGAAGGAGAAAAAGGAAACAGTCCACCACTGCGACCAGAATTAATATAAACTTAATTATAAGTAGGATTACTACTATGCTTAAATTATGTTAACACTAGTAAAAACTAGATATATTAGTGATCACAGTAAGTAGTACTGATATCTCCAATTCCTCGTCCGATTCATGTTTCTTGTTTCTAAGATACATACTCAACTTTTCGTATTAGTTCAATCAATAGTATAAAATATCGAAATCAAATCGTAATGTTGAGTAACTACATTTTCGAATTCTAACGAAAAACAAAAAATCCGTAGACATGGTAATCTACCAACAAAACTTCGTGTGTCCTCCGTATTTCAACCAACATAGTTGGCACCACTGACTGTCAAACATTGACATCTCCAACACATCAATCTGGCATCGTAATTTTACTCTGAGTGTGGACAACACCGTCATAATTCTACATTAGTTTAAAACTTAGAATAAACTTATCCACACTCGAGAGTTTCCACCATGACGTATTATTGGAGGGCCAAGGGTTTCAGCTTCGAATTCATCTCGCCATGTCACATTATGCAATATGGCGCTGTACTGAAAATCGAGAAATTCCGTAATTTACTTCGCGTACTTTGGGATTTTACACAGCCGTATTTTCATGCTCGAGCCTTACTGAATTCCGTAATTCAGAGTCAACCCAAAAATTTCGATTATGTCAAGTTCAATAACTTCATAACCTCGTTTAAAATCGTATTTCCGTTTTATGTGACTTCTCCGGATTATGACTTTTTCATCGTTTTCATCAAAATAACTGTTCGATTACCCTCAGTAATAAGTCACAAATTACTGATTCCGAAAAACGAGAATTTAACCTATGCACAGCCCAACAAGTGAGCAAACCCCAATTGCTCCGCCATGTATACATGTGAGGCGTTAGAAAAATTAAGTATGAGAGGGATTTAACCTGATCGCTCCCACGGCCGTGTTTAAGCGCAAAACAACAGCGTCGCCGTCGTACCAGGCCCGCGTTTGCAAAACTCCAATAAGCCCCTGGTCCCAGGGCCGTGTTTATGCGCGAGCCGCACCATTCGATCTGCGAGGCTAATGAACTTATTTTTTAGATAGTGTTTACTTGGGTATCCGAGAGACATCGCTGACGTCATAATCGGCCTTTTTAGTTTTAGTGTCACTCGGAAGATCGCAGAAAGATCAGAAAGCAGAAAGAAATGAGAAAGAGGGATGGGAAACACACTTATTCTCCTTTGCAAAACAATAAATAAACAACTAATAGTGCATTCCGTTTATTCTTAAGCTGAATCGTAATCTTAATGACTATATTCAGATGTTGAAAATAGAAATATATAAATAAAAAAGACAAAAAGCGAAACATTGTTTGGTTATGATGAAACTTAATCCACACAAAGGAGAAAAAAAACGGGAAAAAACTTGTATGTCAAAGAAAAACATTAAGTGAACACTTTGCTTGTCTAAATGTAACATGAAGTATGACAGGATTGGCGAAAATAGAGGGGTGAACGCAGCGCGAAACCGGGAAAAGGCTGAAAAAAGCTTGGGCTGGAGGGTGAGACGGCACCACAGTGTCTCGGGCTGCACGGGAGACGGGCGCGCGATCGCTCGGTACCTATCAGGTTAAGTACCTTCGTAATTAGAGATGGTTATAGATGGCTTGATATTTAGCTAGGATTAGATGGATGGTAAAATCGTCGTACTGCAAACGCAAGTTTTTCCTGCAACGCGTACGGTTTTTTACAATTCTGTTTTAATACTTAACGAACCTTAAAAATAACAGTAATTTTCAAAAAGTTATGAATTCTCTCGTGTTTAGTCTATTTTTTCGCCTTCGTGACCTACTGTAAAAAGAACTCAAATACCTTTGGAAGATGGGAAATTTAACGCTCTTTCCAACGATATACTGCCTATTTTAAAGATTACATTGTAAGTTAGGGGAGATATGGCCATTTTAGTGATGTAAGGTCGAACACACGGAAAAAACTCAAGAGAAAAAACTCCAAAAATTTAGGGTTTAAAAATAATTGCAAGAAGGACCTTTTTGTTGGAAATTAGTAGCAGAATCGATCCCTAGGAGGTTGACATTCTTGAATGTGAACACCCTGTATACATAATGACAGGATTTTTGAGTTATACTCGGGGTTCGATTTAGGGTGCTCCTGAGTATGTCCAGACAAATCGTTATAACTAGCGCTGGAAATCATATACTTAGGCCTTACATGATAAATAGATACGAGATTTCGTTGTGAAAATTGGAGACCATTCTTGGGGTAATCAAAAATTGTCTAAGTACCTCTCCGTATGGGTAGTCAACATTTTTAGGATTTTCTTTCATTTTATTTTTGCTAAAAAAATGAATAAATAAATAAAATACTGTCATTATTTTCAACTTAACTAATATTTGCTTTAAAAAATGAAACTCCATAAAAAAACTAAAAATCCTATTTGAATCGCAGAATGTTTTTAGGTAAATACTTTTGTCATAAAATTGCTAGACGACAATTTGTTTGCAACGAAGTGCGCAAAACAGTGTTGCGTAATATAATGCATGACTGGAACTTTTCTTCGTTTTATTTAGATATAAACCATTTCAATGAATCGAATGAGAACACCCGGAGCGCTGTACAACCAACCGTTCGCGCTCAAGAAGGGTTTAAAAATCGTTGGAAGGGCAAAACATCGTCAACACCAGTGTAATTCGCAAAGCGACGTTGGCTTGCAGGACGAGTTGAATTAACTTATGCTGATTCAACTCTACTTTAATTAATTTTTAACTAAGTTAGCACACGTGTGACCTGACCTATATATATGGACCAGTGCAGAACTATCTAATACAGAAATAATAAACCTTTGTGTAATGAATTGCATAGTTTTTTGTCTATGTCCACACGAAATTGTTCAACTCGGGGTTCGATTTAGGGTGCTCCTGAGTATGTCCAGGCAAATCGTTATAAACGCTAAGCACTCAAATATTATTGTAGGGTCAGGGGGGCAAGTGCGTACCTGTTTTTCGTAGATCTGACTTTGTGATGCTGCTATTCCCCTCCAACTACAAGTTGAATAATGAATACAGTATTATTACATTCCCCAGACATTTCTACGTAGAAAAACGTGTGGATATAATGAATTGAAGTCAGTAGGTAATTCATGAAGAATTGGGGAAAACCTAGGAGCATTCAAACTCCAAAACATTGCCTGTTGGGGGGCAAGTGCGTTTTCGACTTTCTACCCAAAAAATAAATGAAACAATGTAGGTAGATGTTAGGTATAATTTGAAATGAATTGTTAATAAAAAATAAAACGCCGCAAAATAGATCATTTTTAGCAACTCAACATGAATTCCTGAGTTGATAAAATGGTCAATAAACTCATCCACTTGTTGGCTGTCCTCCGATTCGCTGTCGACTGGGGAATGAGGTTTGCGTGAGAGAGAATTTGAAGGCTCCAGAGTTTTCCAGAATTAGATAGGACTGAGGTCCTGCTGGGGAGAAGCATGCGGTTGTGCGTGGGGGTTGAGGAAGAGGTTCTGAATGGAAACTAGGCTACAAGACCTTGATTTTCTAATTTTTCCTGGCAATTTCATGCGATTTTTAATGAATCGCACTTGCCCCTTATTTGATAGCGCACTTGCCCCACTGTCGAAAAAATAGGGGCAAGAACGTTTTATTGATTCACTGCAGCTATTTTTGTAGCCTTGAAGTTATCAAGTGCGCAGTTCGTACAGAGACAAAAGGTTGAAAGATAAACTGAAATAAACAGGAAAGGAAGGGTTTTTAGACAAGAAAACCATTGAAAACTATACCTCCCTCAGATTCACACTCTGATATCGGACGAAGGCTTCGCGGAAAATGGTTGCAATTACGCTTATTTGTTCAGTGTGGATGTAAAAATTTTCATCAGATGATCATAAACACCTGTTCTATCATTTGCTAAGAAACTTATTAAAATAGAGTGGCCTCATAGCGAAATAAAACGAAGAGACGCACTTGCCCCCAAAACGCACCCCCCCCCCCCCCCCCCCCCCCGACCCTACTTCACTGGAGAATCACTCGATTCACTAGGAAAATTCATTAAAAAGGAAAAATAAAACAATACTTGAAACTGACGTCTTTTATTGAAAACAGAATATGAGGGATGTACCTAAGTAATTTTGCATTGTCAAATCATTATTTTGATGAATAAGTTCAGAATCAAAATGGCAAGAAATTGCCAACATTGGCATAAGTTGTCCTGTTAGGTAGTTCTTCCGAACTTCTTGAACAAAAAAGACTTTCGAGGATATATCAAAACAACTAAGATGTAAATCTAAATCATTCCTTTTTTGCCAAAGAAATACAAGTAGCGACCGACTGTAGAAAAAATGCAATTCAACGTAAATCACTAACTACAAGTCCATCATACATTAACAACTACCGAGGATCATCTTTCAGGTAGACACTAAAAAGTGCTAACACCTTTCATTCAAAGTCACATTCGAGAGTTTATCACGTAACATTTTTTTATAGTCAAAATGACTAGTTTCAATTTGTAACTATGACGAAAATACTGTACATAACCAACTTATTTTTAAGTAAATATCACAAGGGAGGGTACACAACACAAATCAGTAGGAACTAGATCAAGAGAAAAAAGAAAAAAAATAACAAAAAAATCATCAGTAGGTAATGAATGATTTTTTGAGTGGTGCCTCAAAGGAGGCAATCGATTTCAAAAGTTGTCATTGAAAGAAAAAGTTATCAAGACTGCACAATCGGACAGGGAAACGCAAATGGATAATTATTTCTTAAGAACAAAATCACATGGTGTCAATAACTTAAGAAACGAGTTTTAAAGGAGCTTCAGCGTTACCAACTAGAAAAATTACTAAAGACTTTTACGAACTATTCAACAATGACTTTGTCTTTTATAAAATTTATTCTTATTACTTATGACTGTAACAAGTCTCTACAGGTACAAAAAGGTAATTCTATTCTTAGAGTAGAAATAAATCTATATTTATAAAAAGATTTATTACTGTTAAAGCGTTCTAGAAAAATACTCAATTTATTCAAAAAATAGTATAAAGGTAAATTTTGGCCAAGGAGGAAAAATATTGAGCTTGACCGTCCTACCTACGAATAGGAATAAATTGTACTATAATTGGTGGGTTTAATTAATATTAAGGCAGTCAAGTTTACCATTGTTGTTGAGCAAACATTTTACGCAGGGCAGCTGGTTTTTTTCTCTTTCCCATAACTACGAAACGATTTTCCCCAAGTTTAATTGAAACGAAGTTCTAATGGCACTAAGTTCTATCAGAGTAGCTAAGGCACTTGTGCTAGTTTCTAGAGGTCGTAAGTGTATTGCAAACTATACCGATACGTTGCGACTTTTTTTTTTTTTTTTCTTTTCTTTCGAATCGGAACTTACATTACAACCAGAGGGATTCAATTATTTTATTTTATATCAAAAAGATTCTTGGCTAGAACAAAATTATTTGAGAAGATCAAGTCTTTAGAGGTAATGTATGCCTTAAAAAATGACACTATTCCAGGATGACTAAATATTTAGGCCTTGGAGGGACGCAGACAGCTCCTCGGAAGCGTCGTGGGGAGATCGCGGCGTTATGGGTGGAGTCAGAGCGTTGGCAAGTACGCTCCCTTCTTCTGTTACGCTGTCACTGCTGTCTTTGTACCAACCCGTTCCTTTGGGGTTCTTGCCACGCCCGTTCGCCTAAAATGATCATATATTATTATTTATTACAAGTCTGTATGAAGGAATATTTCATCAATATTTTTAAACCTCAAGTAGGAAGTGATGTTTTAATAGTAGGAGGATCTGCGGTGAATCACAGCAGTATCAGCGGAAATAGTATGTAAGCTTTAGCCAACGATTTCTCAATATTAGTTCTAGTCCTAAATGTTGGACCCCAACAAAGATAAATTCTCTCATCTCACTGGTGCAAACTAACACATAATTATGTAACTTTAAGTATAAACAATAAATTTGATTTTCATATAAAAAGAAAACAAGAGATTTTTCAATTTTGAATTTAATTTGATCATCTTCCTGAAGAAGCCCTAGTAACTAGAGAAAAACGTGGGGGGAAAATGAGTTAAATCATATACAAATAAGCTTCAACGTTTGACTGTTTCGTTGATTAATTCTTTCTAGTAACTAAGGGTAGCTTGATACACATGGGGGAGGGGGCGAACGGAATGCGCGTAAAATGGAATAAGTTACCTAAACTTTATAGCTTTGTTGAATATTTATTACCTAAAATATTGGTTTGCTTTCGATCAAATTAAATAAATTCATTTTTTTAAACATGTAACATGGTATTTTCGGACAAACAACTGAATTTGAAAAAAAAAAAAAAATTAAAGCAGCAATTTGAAAGAAAAAATACAGACAATATCATCAACGTTTACTTGAATTCGTACATGCTTGGCCATACTTTGATGAGAACAAACCAACGTGAAAGGTTAGTTGTTATATTGGAATTATGAGTGGGTACTCACATATCTTGGACGAAACAACCCTCTGCGAGGTGATGAGAAGTGTGGAGATAGGGGTTGCACTACGTAGGGTGGCCGTACACTAGAAATGTACGGGAACTGGGGCACCTGAACAGGGGATGCTTTGTTATGACTAGATCCAGGCTGTCCAAGAAAGGGTTTAGAAACAGACGAATGGGGGAAAGAACGGTTAGCAGGAGAAGGTTTGTAGGAACGAGTAGGATAGCTTCTGGGTTTACGGTTAAGGATCGTGTTAGGGTAATGGTCGGAGAAATTAGGATCATTATTGTTTAGGTAATGTCGAGTAGGAGGTTTGCTGTATCCTCCACGGGATGAATAAGCTTTCCCTCTAGTCCTAGGAGCGAATGGAATACTCCCGTTTCCCTGATTTGAGTGCAATGGAACCTCGGGAGCTTCCTGGTTTCCAGGGTAGCCCTCCCCTTGTTTATCAAGGGCACCTGCTCCAGATGGCGTTCCGGGCTGTGGGGGTTTGCACTAAAACGAAAACAAATCCAAATTAGAGCAGTTTGGATGTGTGATTTGAATAACCGCATGCACAACCCGATACACAGCAGAAGGAGAATGATATTTGAGCATTCCAAGGGATTCTACAACATGCATGGCACAAACCAACAACCAGATGCAGAAAAATTGTTATAAAATAGCAAATACAGCAGAACACGATAATTCAATAGTGTTATTTCAAAGTGTTTGAATAACAAAAAATGTTAAAAGTCTGGGGCATTATTAAAAATAGGAGATTGTCTGTATTTTATTTTCAACAATGCATTTCATTTAGAAAATGAATAAATAAAATTAAGAGAAAAATTAGATTCAAACAAGTTAGACCAGACGTTTATTTGTCATATATTCAAAACTACATTTACGTCCCAAAACCCCAAAATTACAAGTTTGTGAACAAATAGCCTTTTTTTGGGTGGTTACTTTTGATGGATTTTGTTTGAAACGAAAATTTCAAAAGCATAACAGTGACAAGACATGAAAAAAAATGGAAGTCAGAGACGATAGCCATGACACAACCTCAAACCTTAACCTTCAAACCCAAAAGAATCACTCATTTTGAAGGGGAAAGGGGTAATATAAAAAAGAGTTTCAGTTTTAGAGTTTTACATAAATAATGGAAGTGAAGTTGATCTTACATGGACGAGTTGCAAAAAGATATACAAACGGATGATTAAAATAAATTTTTTTATCGCTCCATACGAACAAGGAATCGACAAGTTACATTTTTGGAATAATAGTATGATACGAAATAAGATAACTCTTTGAACGAACACAATCAAGATATTAGAAAAACAGAAAAGAGGTGGGAGCTGCACGAAGATGTCACATTAGGTACAGGTGAAAATTCTAACATAGATGAAAGTACAATTAAGGAACAAGATCTGAATGTGAATTACGAGGGTCATGCAAAAAGTAATTTTAAAAATTTTCTAAAAAATCAGAAAGTCGTAGAAAAATTGAAAAAAAAAAAAAAAAAAATTATTTACAATGTACGAGGGTTATCCAGAAAATAAGTTCCGTTTTGATCAGTAGGGTGGTAGGAGTGGCTTTTGCCAAATCTGGTAACACCACTCGAAAGAGGAGAGGTGGGGGAATAGAATGAGAGGTGGGTGACCTCAGTCGGTCAGTTACCAACGTCAGGGCAGGTAGTTGAAATGGAGCCCTCCACGTCGCGTCCCGCCACCTCGATCCCCGTTCCCTCTCGAGTTGTTGTGCGTGGAGTGATTCAATTTCTTTATGCACAGGGTTTCAAATCAGTTCAAATTCACGAACAGCTCATTTCTGTTTATGGAGAAGGTGTAATGAGTGAGTCAATGGTTAGGAGATGGGTACGTGAATTTAAGGCGGGAAGACATTCACTTGAGGATGAAAGTGGGAGAGGCAGACCCTCAGTTGTGACGGACGAAATTGTCGCAGAGTTCTCCTGATTGATTTTTTGCCTCAAGGTGAAACAATCAACGCCAACCACTATTGTGAGACCCTGAAGAAGCTTCGTCGGGCCATACAGAACAAGAGAAGAGGAATGTTGACCTCCAGTGTTTGCCTTCTCCACGACAACGCTTGGCCTCACGTTGCTCATTCCACAGCGCAACTTTTGGATGAGTTTGGTTGGGATGTTCTGACCCATCCACCTTACAGTCCCGACTTGGCCCCTTCAGACTATCACCTGTTTACCAAAATGAAGGCGGAATTGGCGGGAGAACGTTTCACAAGTAACGAGGAAGTGAAAGAAGCTGTCACGAAGTGGGCCAAGGAGTTAGCGGCAAGCTTTTATGAGGAAGGAATTTCGAAGCTCATTTCGCGATATACCAAATGTATAGACGTCGCCTGGGATTATGTGGAAAAATAGTACATATGTTTAACTACAATACCTGTAAGTTTCAAAATTTTTCAATAAAAACTTGATTAAAAAAAAAAAAAAGCCACAGTTCCTTTGAGCCTGACGGCTAAAATTAAAAAACATGAATATGCTTTAGCCGTACACGACTCACTCCTCGTCGATTCTCTGAACCCGACCCCCCATCGGCCTCTGAACTCTGTTTATCATTCTGCCATCAATCCTAAAACATGGAATCATGTTTTAGCTCCTCGCTCTCACTTTATTATAGAAATGATCACGACCATTGAGCTCTTGTGAGATGATGATCTCCTAATAGAAACTCGCGAGTAAACATTCACTTTATTATAGAAATGATCACAACGATTGAGCTCTTGTGAGATGATGATCTCCTAATAGAAACTCGCGAGTAAACATTCACTTTATTATAGAAAGAGGCTAAAGAGGCTACATACGAAATTACAGCTCCCTATAGTGTAAAGTATAGAAATTACCTATTAAAATAATTTAACCACCGCTTCACAAATCTAACCGTTCTCGCAATATTCGGATCACCTGCTATGAATCACATAATCGAAACACCAGCTCAATGAAATCATCAGAAATTAACAAGCGGTTGCAATCATGTTCACAATATCAATAATTGAGAATGATCACCTGTGTGTAAACAATTATTCATATAACCATGCTCATAACTCAGCTTGTTGGCCACGCACTTCGCAGTAGTTAATATAGTATGGTTGGATAAATCGAGAGCTTACGAACGAATGGTCAACGAATTTTGTGGGATGAAAAACGACGAAGTATCATATCCCTAGCAACGACTCAGTTGTAAGCGGAAATCATCACAATTATTGGCGCTACTTTCGTTGCACTCTCGTGGGACATTTTTCGGTAGTTAGGTCACGGCTAAAGCATATTCATGCTAAAAAAAACGGAACTTATTTTCTGGACGACCCTCGTACAAGTCATAATAATTTATCCACATAATCCCCACCCTTATCCAAACACTTGGTACCTTGACAACAATTTGTGTATCTCCTCTTCATACCCCTGCGTGCCCCCCCCCCCCCCCCCCCTCCCCCGTATGTAATCAGTAACTTCTTTCTGCAACTCTTGATCTGAGGCGAAATCGGTTCCCCCCAAATGGAATTTCAGCTTGGGAAAGAGGTAAAAAACACTGGGAGCAAGGCCCGGGGAGTAAGGGGGGTGGGGGAAAATGTCCCAGTTGAATTTCTCAAGTAGATCCTGTGATGCTGAGACAGCAACCTCGGTACCCATCTTGCAGAAACTTTAACCATCTTCTACTTCTTTGAAATGATGTTAGCGACCGATCTGCGACTAATCTCAATGCCAGAAGAGAGTTTAGCATGAATTTCATCTATCGTGAGACGCCTATCAAACTCCAGAATGCGGAGAACGACTTCAGCTGGCTCCCTTGTTGTTGCGGTAGACAGTTTCTCACTATGCGGTTTATCGTCAAGCGATTTGTGGCCTTCCAAAAAAATTTTCCGCCATACCAACACCATTTGCAGAGACATGGCTTTTGGGCCATACCCACTCGAGAGTTTTCTGTAAATTCCCGTCCCGGTTTTGCCTTTTGAAGTGTAAGTAACAGATGACACCTCGCAACTCCACGGTGGACACGGGGTCAGTTGGCAACTCCATCGCATCTAGCGGGTAACTGGCAGGTAATACGTCTGGGAAGGACCCCCACGCCCATACTCACACCCTACCTTTCCTGGCCCTACGTAGCAGTCTTAAAATTACTTTTTGCATGACCTTCGTATTAATATATAGAGAAATGCCTTCGAGATAGTTGGCAACGTTTAGGGAATTTCATGCAAAATTAATAAAAACATGTATACTCACTTCAGTGTACAAAAACGTAGGCGTTTCGTAGCCTCTTGAAGCAGAATAGAAGATTTGTTCTTGATTTGGAGCTATTTGTGCAATGTTTTGGGGATCAAAAAACGCATTTTGTTGTGTTCCAGGCTGTTGGGTGAATATGTAGGGTTGAGCAGCAAAAACAACCCCTCCATTTTCAGCACCTCCTCCAGCAGGAATGAGAACGTTGTTGACATCAGTAACAGGATATCCTTCCAACTGGAAAATGCTCAAGAATAAGTTTTCTACTCGATTTGAGTAAAACCTAGTAATTTCCCAGTGTCCCCAGAGAGCCTATGATCTAGGAAAGGGCAATCAATTTTCGGTTTTTTGACAAATCGATACTTTTATTCCAATTTTTTCAAATCGTGATTTATTTTGTATATATTTTTTTTTTAAATAGATGTAGGCAGTTTTCCAAGGAAAGTTTTCCCCCATTTGAAAAAGTTTTTGTACCTAACATAGCCGAGAACTGGGTAATGGAAGAGAAGAAGGAGACGTTTGCCATTACGCCCTTATTCCAGAGTGAAGCAAGTAAGAAATTTTTATTTCGTGTATTTTTCATTTCATTTTCCTCGATATATATATAAAAAATACACAAAATAAATGCTGAATCCAACAATTCATAAAATAATATTTATACAAAGCCAACATATTTTTTTTTATTCAAAACGTTAAAGTATTATTAAAAAAAATCTATTTAAACGAAAATAAATTTCAAGAAGAACGATTTTTTTTAGAAACAGATCTTTTTCATTCGATTTAGCATTGATTTAAAAAATCGATACTTCGTTACCGATTGCTCTTCCCTACTATGATCCTAAATAAACACTCAAGGCCCGATCACACAGGACGCGGTATAACGCGACGTTATAGGAACGCGCGTTCCCCCCGACGTTCAGCGATATAGCAACGTCACATACACTGCGTTATTATTGGGCGTTATCAGGGCGCGAGACCCAGTCTTGTCTGTGCTACTCAAGGGGTTCGCGGTTCCCAGGGTCTATAATTTATCCAATTTGTCTATAATCTATAATGATTTCTGACAATGACTCTGATGAGGAAGAAGCTCTACTTCTTCTAGCGCTAGTAGATCGAAGGAATAGACGGTATTGGGTGCACCCAATCAATCAAAGGAGGGAAGAGCTTGGGGAATACCACCTTCTATGTCGGGAGTTGCGCTCACATGAAGATCGTTTTGTGAACTATTTCTGCATGTCGAGACAAAATTTCGAGGACCTAAATGAACTACTAGCGGTGAATATCCAGAAGATAACCAGAAGGACCGTAGAGAACGCCCTCAGCGCGCGATATTTTGTAATTTTGTACAACCTGCTTGGCTGACGTCGCGTTACTGAAAGTATCGCTGAGAGGTACCGCCGTGTGTGTGACGGGGGTGATGCAATGTACCGTATCTCAGTAACGTGACGTTACTGGAACGCCTAACGTCGCGTTATAACGCATCCTGAGTGATCGGGCCTTATGAAGTTGAGAACCCCAGGTCTAGGAAAGGGCAATCAATTTCCGATTTTAAAAAAATAAATATTTTGGTAGTAAATCGATCTTTTTAGATCGATTTTGAAGATTTAAAGAAGAAAGCGTTTGCTATTACGCAATGATATCAAAAGTATCTTCTTCTGTGTTATTTATACAAGCTAGACTAGATAATGATGACTTATAACGGGATTTACAAAGCCATATATTTCGATTTCAGTAATTGTCCTTCCTTTTTTTAGGCCCAATTGCAGAGTGTATTACTTGCAGGTATGAAACATTTATTTTACTATATAAATATATAATATAATACATATTTACATAAGTAAATATAAATATTTTTAAGACTGCTGAATACAAAAATTCATGTAATATACAGAACTTTTATATTTATAGTATTTATTTATTTATATTATTTTCACAAAAATTGATTTTTAAAAGAACGATTTTTCGAGTTTTGATTTCTTTTATTCGTTCAACATTGATTTAAAAATTCGATTCTTTACCGATTGACCTTCCCTACCCAGATCATCCATTCAAACATACTTGCCGGTGAAACCTTCAACAGTGGGGGTTCTCAATCTGAAATTCGATTCCCTGCCCATCACCCTAAGGAAATCTTACATTGGTTGGTTTACCAACAATACAATAAGACACCAGTAATTATTGGATGAGTAAGATCGAATTGAAATACATTTCCATTTCAAGACAGTAACAGCCGGGGCAGTAAATGAATTACTTAGCACATTACTTCCTAAATCTCGAAATGTATTTGTGACATTTTAACCTTCACGCAAAAGTTGAGATTTCATTTCATTTAGATTAATTTAAAATTCAAACATTTGCGGAGTGGATTATTTATATGGCTTCTGTACATCACCTGCCAAGCATAATAGTTTGCATTTACTCATCAAAACAAACTAGAGTTATTATTACGGAGTTACAGGCGTAACCAGGGATTATCTAGCAGGTAGATGGACGAGACGTTCGCGAACAATCAATTTAAGCCATGAGATTATAGACCCTAATCTAAATTCGTAATAAGGGATTGACTTCTTGATGTTATGTATTTTTGAGATGCGAGCGCAGTGAGCATCCAGACCACTAATCTAAGCAGAAAACTGATCTGTGTAAAATCTCATGGCGACTGGAGCGCTGGGAATGCCACGCAGTGGGTAGTCGAACTAAAGAGCAAGTCAGTGTCTAAAGTGTCGTGTCTCAACTTGATTGTTCGCGAACGTCTTGGTAGATGAAAACACGTCAACCAATGGTCCCGAAATCGTTTGGAAAGCACTGAATCGCAAAACGAGTGAGTAATCGTTAGACTACAACTGGGACGTTAAGAACAGCTTAGATAGAAAAAAGCCAGGAAGACGTAAGGGAATAATAATACCACATTTTGGAAGATCAAGATTCCAACGCCACCCGTTAGTTTTCAATGTGTACCTACTACTACAAGCACGCAGAACTGCAGTTAGCAGTCAATATTAAAATGGTTTTGAAAGGAGAAAATGACCATATTTCTCTCCGTACTTTTTTTGGCAACTTTATCAAAATGGAGGTCACGATAACACTTTTATCCGTTTAAATCTCTTCAAGACCGTTTCCAAGAATGAGGTTTCCTTGTCACTTATAATTGGTAGGCCCCAGTACCTAACCAATTTGAGAATTGGCCTTATTGACGATTTGTGTGCGTTCATCAATCTCCTACCAAGGACCAGCAAGCTAATTGGAATTTAGTAGAAGGAAAACAGAGGTACCATCCCAGCAAAGACAAATTCTCTCATCTTCTTGGTGCAAACTACCTTTAAAGATAAACAATTTTAAATTTGACATTCATAAACTGATAATTTCAAATTTGATTTTCATACAAAAAGAAAACAACAGTTTTACAATTTTAAATTTGATATTTTGAAATAAATTTTATCATCTTCCTGAAAAAGCCCAGTTCCTGGTGAGAAACATTGGAGAAAAAAGAAGACAATTCAAAGACAGAAAGCCCATTTTGAGGTGACTACCCTTCCCACATGGAAGATCAGCTACCTAAAATGTTACAATACCAACAACTTATGAATAACATTTAGCACATAACTACTTATGCACACGTGCAAAACTGTCATACTTGGATTCTACGCAAAAAATTATGCGCAGTTTTTTACATAGCTGTATTAACTGAGCGGTGGGAGGGGGGCTACTTAATAGGTCACTAGGTAGTTTACCTATGTAAAAAAAAGTCTTGGGTGTGTGCCATTCGTTCGTTCGAATGATGTTCAGTGTCATAACTTGTTTTGCAGGTAGATAAATCAGTATCTTTGACATGTTTCATGACTAGGATGGCCCTTGGTTTAAATTATGGCAGGACCGCGAGACGAGCAAACGTAGTCATGATAGTAACATAAGAGTAGTTAATAAACATGTGGAGGAATGACGATCAAATTATTACCTATTTTGAAATAATTGAAGTTTCTACTATCATTTGAGTGGGCTCCAGAGCTAATTTCTTTGCCATGAAGCTGTAAGCGTGATCCAATTTTATGATCTGAGTAAAACGAACTTGATGATTTTTTTTATATCTACGGTGGAATTCGCAATGACATCACAAGAGAAGACTCAACCTTGCAATCCAGTTAGTTGGTTGAAGGTGTTGTGCAATCGGACTGAAAAGCCGGAAGTAAGGGTCGCTGCCTCAGCGTGTTCAAATGCCGATTTTCCAGAAAGAGAAATAATTATACATAGGAAATTTAACGCCGATCACAAATACGATCATGACTGAATTTTTGTTAGCGAATCATTGAAAATAAAATAAAGTGAAACGCTCTTAACCCGCTAATTCTCCACCTAAACTGAGTTTAACATGGTTTACGAAGTAAAAATACCAGCTATTCAACACCAAGACATTAACTTCAACTCAGTTTGGCTATATTCTATTCAGGAAGAAATTCTTAGAGAACCGGTCCAAAATCGCTGTTAACCTTTTTGCGCCGGGGTCTGCATATACGTGGAGCTACCTACATAGATGAACGTCACTGCCGGGGTCCGCATATATACAGTCCGACCTTAGATAACCTCCCTACCGGGCTCAGCATAAATACAGTTTGCTTTTTGTTTAGTTATGACGTCACTACATTAATTTTTCCTACAATCATTCATGGTTTTTCGGACTCAGAGCGGTAGTGTTTACCGTTCTCCTCACAGAAGCTCCAGTACCTCTTGCCCTTTCATACGAGTTTGTCTTGTATTATTTCATCTGTGTTATTTTCTGTGAAATTGTCGCGAAGAAATTGCCTTGCTTTCATGGACGAAGAAATAATTGAACTACCTTTCCCTGTGTTTGAAGTTGAATTATTTTGATTTTCACCTCATTTTTGGAACAAAACTGTTTGGAAAAACGGTCGAATATAGAAAAATACTGGATATTTTTACGCGATTGAATACTATATGATGTAACAAACATTATCTCAAAATTTGGTGAAATTTGAACTAATTTTGAACCTGTAATGCTTTTTAGAAGATAGGCGGAACGGAAGAGTGCAAAAACGCAAAATAAGTCAGGACAGGAGAGCTGTCTTGGTCCGAGCGGGCCCTTTAAATCCACGACTGGGGAGCCCCGTGGACATTTAAAAGTCAGGCTCAAAAAGGTTAATAATATGGAAATCGAAACCGATGATATAATTACAGTTCATCATCATAATATCAAGTAACTTGAAAATGTTTCAAATTATTGTGTTTTTTGTTTGAAATTAGAAATGTTTCCATGATAGTTGTTCACATGATTTTATTTGAGCAGGCTGGATGTTGTTGTTATATTGTTGTATCTTGTTAATTTTTAGTTATGACAATTGGCTCTAAATCCAAGACCGCGTCCTATATTTTGACACAGTCAAAGGTTCTTGAGTAAGTTGCCTATCTAAGGACTCAATGTTGGTTGTTGTTATTATTTTATTTTATGTTGGCCTGATATATATATTTTTTCTTTGAGTTCATTCTGTGCTATTGTTATTGTTTTATTATTGTTACTGTGCTGAGACTGAAAGTTTTTATTCTGATTGTTATAGGCCCTGAAGATGGTTTTATATAAACCGAAAGCTCGGCAATAACGACTTTTATTCGTTTTTGACCCTTATCCCGATCATTTGACAACATAATATCAAATTTGTAATCATGAATGGATTAGTTGTATGGTTATTCCGTTTCATCAATCTTTTTTCAGCATGTGCCTACGTCCATGTAGGTGTAAAGAATAATATTGTGTACCACAAACATTGCTTGATAATGCATCACTGTTTATGTTTGATTCAAATTACTACCGTTCATGCTCAATGCATTTTAAAAAACGAGTTGTTTGGTATTCGTCGCACAACAATTACATTCAGTTAGTGGAAGGAAAAAAGTCAATCATCACTCATCGTGGCTATCTAAAAATACTGATGCAATAAACCGTTGAGTAATAATTGTGACCGAGCGGCGTATTTTTCCCCATTCTTCATCTTTTTCAAGGATTTCACTATAATGTTTCATTTCGACAATATTTTCTACAGAAATTGGAAGAATAAATTTGCCCTCAACCCCTGGGTTAGGACTCGGGGCCTCAAAGATTCTAACTTTCTATTCAAGTACTCCTAAATCAGAAATGGACGCAAGTTAACCCATTAACCTACATCGGTCCGCCAATAAGGGCCAGTTTCACCGTTTGAGTTAATCAAGAAATAGCGTCAACGCGGCATTACGTTTGAGCTTAATCAGACGTTAGAGCGATTTTTCTTTCGCCAACACCCGCCATTGGTTAAATCGTACATAAAAACTTGACGATCTGATTAACAAAGCTGATGAACTAATTACCCGACCCTCGAGGAATTAAGAGATTAACGAATGATTAACTTTAAGTTATGAGTGTACAGAGCCTTCAATTTCCACTTTTTAATTACCAAAAATATAATAATATATCATGATTTTAAACATTCAAGTTCAACATTGTTTAAAAAACGGCCACAAGTCACTAGAGAAAAAGAATGTTCACTCACATAACCTCAGCCGTCCGCCCCATTGACCAGTTTTAGGTGATGGAATCGTTTTCAATAAAACGCAACAAACCCAAATTTCCCGTACACAAGCTCGTTTCGCATTAATATCAAAGAAGTATGAAACGCTAGCAGTATAATACGTTAGGTAGTTGCAAAAGTAGACAAGAAATCAGAGATCACTAAGCTCTTATGGGAGGCTCTACAACTTGTTTTGTTTGCTCATTCTGAATGTTATTCAAATGACAACGACATCGAGTCATAAGGAAAAGAATTATACTCTAGAGCTAGATGAAAAACGATGTTGCCAAAGTGCTTTCACTCATCCAACATAGATTACTTACTAACTTGATAGGTAGGTACCTAACCAAGTTTGATGACCCGATTTATACGTTTCCTATCCTAAGTAGAGATTTGTATGCATTTACTTCTTATCTGACGAGATTTCCATAGTTTTCTGTCACAACCCTTCCATCCTACATTTATGAATTTCTTGGAATGTAGGTGTAGTGGATTTGTTGTCTGGTTATGCAGGGATGTGTGGTGTGAAATTCACCACAGTAGGTATGTTACCCTCCAGTACCGGAAGATCTAATGTTTAAGCAACCAAACGGGTAGAAAGATAAATATGTTTTATTTCACTTCACTTCACAGGTTAATAATTTATACCTAGTGGTCTCTCTCACTCTCTCTATCTTTGTATATTCAAAATGAATAATTTCGGTGTTTCAACTTAGAAAAAATCAAATCATGATCGCGATAATAATTCGATAAGAAACAGCAGTTGAAGTTGTTTAGGTTACGATTCCAAGCTCCGGGCAGCAACTTTTCTGTCCAATATGGACAAATGTTCCACGATTGATGGACAAAATGAAACGTTACGTCGTTAACTAACCAAACCATAACCAGCCACGGGGGTGATTACTTTGACGTTTGAATTTACTTGGTGAAAGATAATTCCTTAACGCTGCTCTTAATCGCCAGTCTCCCGTTACCGTTTGATTAAGTTGATGGGACATTAGCTCATATTGGTGAAACTAGCCCTAAGTGAAATGTGAAAATTCGGCACTTTCTATTTCTATGTCACTTTGTATAGATACTGTCAGAACGTAATGAAAAATTGTGACTCAGGTAATATATTCGAAGTCTACATGTCCTTGAATTGGGCCAAAAAAGCAAAAGTAAAGCTCATGCTCACAAACTAACCAAAACTCAACCATTATTAGAGAAATGGTAATTGCATTCACCAGACCTTCAAAATATGATACACAAATTGACCTGAACCCCACGAATGGAAGATTAGTATGGCATTGGTTGAGAATCGATAATGAGGAACGCTGGTTGAATAACCCCAGTCAGCCCCTCTGGTTGTCCTACGAAGCCTAAGCCATTGCACTGCAGAATAAACAGAAATACTATTACACAGGAAAGAGGAGCAGTGTTCATCTGAATAATCCTTACCACGCTCTAAATTAAAATGGTAGATGACTAATTAAGCTTTTTCAGCAGTACATTAAATAACATTCAGCAAGTAAATTAATCTAATTTTGGTATTAACAAGAAAGCAAATTACTAATCTGCTCCCGTCTACTTGAACCTGTGGCGCACTGTGCGCCAGAAACCGATTCTAGGTGGACAAAATTATTTTATGAGCTTTTCTGATAGGAAATTCTGCTCTGATTCCGAATATACCCCATGTCCCTATATTTAAAATCATTCATCAAAGTGGCTTTCATCGAAAAAAATTTTGCTAAAGGGCTACTTTCACAACAACATAGACGAGTTTCAGTTAGAAAAGATTGGAAA
Source organism: Adelphocoris suturalis (assembly GCA_030762985.1). Taxonomy (NCBI): domain Eukaryota; kingdom Metazoa; phylum Arthropoda; class Insecta; order Hemiptera; family Miridae; genus Adelphocoris; species Adelphocoris suturalis. The sequence continues at coordinate 25,033,804 of CM061047.1, read as the reverse complement.
ATAACGGAGATTCCAGTTCATCGTCTTTCACCAGACCACTTTACGAGTTTAAACTCCCAACGAGGTGGCTTGAGGTTAATCTCCCAAGCCCCGGCCAGTTACACTTGCCAATCTCCGTTTAGCCGTGATAACAATGATATCGAGCAATATGGCCTTGCACCAACAGCTGATACCTACAGTTTCATTTCGATAGGTAGGTATACTCGCGCTCAATACGAATTTGAACTCGATCTTGATCAACGAATATTATAAATTATGTAAAATAACAACAAGAAATCAACGAATATTATAAATGATATTGAACAAAATATTAATGATATTAAAGAAATTCAATAGGTTGTATGTTCGAAGCTCCAAACACGTTCTAGAACATTAGATGGAAACTGGATAGTAACTAGGTAGATGGTAGGTAACTTGATAAAAACGGCGTGGGTAATAAATAATTTGTCATGGTAGTGATTCACTGCTTTATTGTCTTGATATGTCGGACACATGGCGGGTTTTCAAATTGTCCATGTTTTTATTGGACAGTTTGCCAAATCTCCGTTAAGGAAACTCGATTAATCCAAACTGGGTTGAACCTAGTTTTGGATTGGTGAAAGACACCAAGGTTTGATCCTCAAGATTATATTTAATGAAGTTTGACCAAACTCCGCTACATAAGTTGTTGGTGAAAGTGCCCTTTAGTTGTTGTATGAAAGACTGTTTAAAAAATTGATTGCTCCATAGTAAAGTTGTAGAATATTAAATTCTTAGTCAATTGAACACCTTTTTTACAAAATTTATTGAAAAATAAGGTAAATATGGAATTTTAGTTTCTATTAACAGAAAAGTACCGATTTTTGCAAATTTGAAGGGCAAAGGTTAAATAATAAAATTTCTCATGGAATAAAAATTGAAGATAATTCATTTTTGCACCAACTAATTAAACACAAAAACAAAAAAATGCATCGAAAAAAGCGGGAGTTATGGTCTTTTATCAATTCCACATAACAGGAAAAACCGGAACCAAGCGCAACCGATTAATTTTCTTATGTGTTTAGTAGACTTAATGGTTCACGGAAAAATCAAATTTTTCCCCCAAATCATCACTTAAGCCAGTTTTTGCATTTTTCCTGATACATCTCTCATAAAAACGGCACAAGGTGGACCAGAAACCGATTCTAGGTGGAACAATTATTTGTTCTTATGGGAAATGTTGCGCTGATTACGAATATACCCAATGTTCCTACACCTAAAATAGCTTCTTCGACCCAAGAAATCGATTTTTGACAATTTTTCACTTGTTGGAGATTTCCACGGAAGTGGGTGGTAAGTGGTAGGTTACAATAACTTTGAAAAATCGTCAAAAATCGAAGAAAAAAGTTAGAGAGCTGGCGGTGGTCTCGTTCAATGCAGAATTCCTTCCTCTACTACGTACGAAAAAAAATTAGGTCAGTTCCAAAAGTCAAAAATCGATTTCTTGGGTCGAAGAAGCTATTTTAGGTATAGATACATGGGGTATATTCAGAATCAGCGCAAAATTTACTAGAATAGCTCATAAAATATTTTTTTCCACCGAGAATCGGTTTCTGGCCCACTGTTCAGTGGTTGGTAAGCAAAGAAGGAGGATCGAGTGATAGCCGGGAACCTCAATTATTGGTCATCTCAGAGAAGGAACCGAGCTATCGAACATATCATAGACTAGGACATCATCATTCAGAAATGTAGGTTACAAATAAATCATCAACATAATAAACCATGTAAAAATCTTATGCAGTCAAGATCGAGTAATATACAACTTGGGAATAGTTAGTAGCACTTGACCTATTGCTCAAGGCAAATTCTTATCCTACCTGATATATTGTTTTGAGAATTTCACTTGGCTTCCAACTAAAAATATTAATTATATCCTTGGATTTCAAGTCTGCCAATGATTATATAAGAAGTACAATAAGGGCCAGTTAGTCAATCGCATTTGCTAGCCTGATTTAAGTATGACTAAGTCGAATCTCTGGCTATCTTCGACATACGTGTTTATCAATTCAGTTTCACTGCGCAGTTATCCGATAATCGCTGATTATTTTAACCAAGAGCCTGGAATTCGGTTACCGTTTTAGCTGCTCAGTTAAATGAGTAATGGAATCATTCATGACAGTTTATTGTAATAAGCTTATATCTCATATCGTTCATGTTTCTTTTATTTGTGTTTGAAAATTATGGATTCTGACCGGGGATTAGAAGATTCTGATTTCTCAGATGAAAAAATCATGGACTTTCTCGCTTGGGTAAAAGTGAGGCCTCAGCCAGATTTGTTCTTAATAGTGGACGAAGTGAATTTCCTTACATGATTTCATTTAATGAAAGGTACATTATTTGTTCTATTTTAGAAAATGTAAGTACCATGTGCAGGAAGACAAAGGTTATAGAGTGTTGAGGGGTTGAATAAGGTAGGTTCTATAGATACCTTCCTTCCCAATGCGCGTCATTCTGTGTAGGTACAAGGAGGTAGGTACGTACGCACTTATCACTTTCCCAGCTCCTCGAATGCCAGTTAGGAAGTTTTGTATTTAGCCTCGAAAACATTTTTTGGGACTGTTGAAATGTTTGGGAAGCATTAAAAGTAAAAGGGTGAGGGGGGGGGGGGGGTATATTAACTTCCAATGAAGGGTGTAAAAAATAAAGAGTACGCCAATTTATTTCATGCAAATGTTGGGAAAGTGCAGTGAAGCATTGCATTGAACGTCATGGGTTCATTTTGAGGCTGAGAGCAGGTATGTCTTTCATCAATTGTAGAAAAAATTGACAGATAACTTCAGTCAGTCACGAAAGAAAGGATTTACCATTGATGCAATGATGCACAAGAAATAGGTTATGGTTATGGATGAAAAATGCGCCTGAAAGCTGAGGCCTGGCAGTTACTATGGAAACAATTAAATGCTGGGCAGTGCCACAACCTAATTTCGTGAGATTATTTTGCTGTTGTTGTAGCACCCCTGTTTTCCCGTGATAAATTCTGATTAGTTAGTCATCAGTCATTTCAAGACTGATAAACGGTGTCTGAAAGTTCAACACATTTTAACCTCAAACTAATTGTAATCAGTAGTTAGTCACAGATTTAACTGAGCATTGATAAACTGGCCCTAAAACAGCTTACTGCATATGATGCCCAGACTACACCAAACCATACTGCAGGTACATTCCACGAATTTAACAATCCAAAATATTAAATGTCCAGTGATTCGAATACTTACTGCAAGCTGATAAGGATAATGGGCTGGATAGTATACGTGACTCTGAGCAGGGTAGGAAAAAGTAAAGTTTTGGGCAGTCGAATTTTGAGGGACACCCCCATAAGCACCTGAAACAAAAGTGGAAATTAGATATAATTACATGCAACCTCTAAGCAATGTAAGTAAATTAAGTTCTTACGTTTTCTTATGGCATAAATCTTCTAATTTTCCAACTAAGCTTCTGAAGACTACCTAGTTAAGTACTCACCAGATGGATATACTTGAGAAACATCTACTGGGCTTTGCACAGGGGTCATGGCTTGGGGAGGCTGGGGAGCAGGAGCAGCAGTGTAGAACGCCATCCCATTCTGGAAGAAGGGCACACCAGTCTGTCTGTACAACTGACCAGTGGATATGGAAACTGGGCTTCCAGGGACTTGTGGAAGACCATCGTAAGTTCTTGGTTGGTAGTTCTGAAAATGTATTGAATAAATTGAACGAAAATGTTAGTAAGTGGTAACTAATCAATTATAAAAATGCACATTTTTGAAGAGAGATCTTTCATATTTGCGAGTTTCCGAAAGGTATCCTTCCTCCTATTATCATACATCAAATAACCATTTAATCTGAAAAATGGAGGTGCAGCATTCGATGGGAACTTTTATTGTAATACCGGACAACAGCGATGTGGACATGTGTGCAAAGAAATCGCCAGAAACTATCACAGCCAATAGTGCTATTCAGTTTCATGGGGATCCCGTTGACATTGCGACATCTGCAGTGATCGTATTACCAATCAATTTCAACGGAAAAAACGGTTGAGATGGAGGCTAAGCAGATACAGACTACCATCATTAAGTTTAATAAACACACATATTATTACCTGTTTTCTAATTGCTGGGGCGATATTAAGTCTTCTTTCCTTAAGAACTATAGACTCGGACTGAAATGTCAAGAAAATAGAGTTAGAATATTTATGGGCGTATCCAAGTAAAGAATTTGAAGACGAATGAAGCTCTGTTTCCAGAAGTATAAGAAACAAACCCTTCACAAGAGCCTCAGCATATGACAATTTGTTCGTAACGTACCAATTGTTTTTAATAACCCTTTCTAATCAACCAAAAAAAACCTTTGTCAAAATTTGTTTGTTCACGTTTCAAGAAGTGTAGAACCCAAAAAACGGTTAAAAGATAAAAATCTTCCAGAGCTTTTCTCTGAAACAACAGGACCAAAGTTTATGAAACTTGGATCAAAAATCACCTTTGGGGGTCTACTGGTCCTGGTTCTCGGTCTTCAGTACAGATGGTGGTGGGTGGTGATACGAATACTCACCACAATGATTGAGGCAGTACAAACGAGGAGTGAATATATGTGTGGATATATGGTAGTGGTAAAACGAGGAAATGTACCAACCTTTCGTTATTAGGACCGAGAATTTAAACCTCGCTCTGTCCACTCCATTTTTTGGGGCCACACATCAGGAATAGGCATGTGTCCAAGTAAATATAATGTAAGGATCATATTTTTATGTACATTAGGTGATGATAGTGAAGGACGAGGAAAAGACAATTACCGAAAGGAACCCAAGGAAAACAGACAGGAACTTCTATACGCACAATCTAAAAGGAAAACTGGCTGGGGTGAAAACTACTGTCAGCAATAAGTTGCATTCAGAAATTGTAGCAGAGCAACTGAATGAAGCAACCATTCCAGGGCAGCTGACAGGACACAACCGAAAATACCAACAGGTTGTACTCTAGTGGGCATAAAGAAATGCGCATGAAATGGAAGGAGGCGGTATTCATTCTCTAACCAGGGAAGAATGATAATAGGAATGCAATGTAGGATTTGTAAGCTCTATTAAATCACAGAAAGCTGGAAATAGTTTCGTTTTCTTTATTTGCATCTAAAAATAGTATTTTGAAGTTAGCACAATTTTCCGCTTGCGATGTATGTGGATGTCTGGAAAACCTAGTAATTAATGGAATTTCTTCAGTTATTTGCTAATAACTCCTAAGCGATGTGCCTTAGCGGTCCGGTCACCATTCTCAAACTTCATTAAATTTTTGACAAACTGAGGGAAGGTCAAAGGGAGGGAAGGTATGAGGTTCTGTAGGTCAAATAGGGAGATACAGCCATTTAAAAACAACCAATTATTCAAAAACAAAATAGTTCAAGTTGTAGGATGTTATTTGATATTGATGAGACCACTAGACCTTTATTATGATCAACGCAGAAAGAAGATCACATTGGATTTGTAAATTTGAATCATTAGGTCGGAAAATATTGCTCTCAATTCAGAACAATAAAATTATTAATGGCATACATGGATCAGCATGGCATTACTTACATCAGCTTGCAGCCTTTTGGCTTCTTCTTCCGTCTCGAAAGTAACAAAACCATAACCCTTGGATACGCCGGCTCTGTCGGCTATGATTTTGGTGTTGACGACATTCCCGTAGCTCGAAAAAAGTTGAGCTAGATCATTTTCAGTCGTTTGTGAAGAAATTCCTCCAACGAAGACACGGTTAGGGATGACATAGCCGAATTTAGGAGCATTGATGACAGTGCTTACAGGAGAAGACACCTGAGATTCGTTTGAATCTTTTCCGTCTTTTTCACAGGAGTTCTGTAATGCAAAATAATATATAAAACGTTCAGTATGCAACGTTGCGAGTGCGCATCAAACAAATGAATAAATGTAAAAGGAAATAAAAACTGACCTCCATATTCGTTGAATCAGCAACAGTGGAGCACAGAACAAAACAAGCTTTTACTGAAAAAAGAAATGATAATCAACAGGGCTTTTATTTACTAAAACGATCCTTAATAAATACTTATCAATCTTTAAATCGCAAATGACTCCCATTAACATTTTAAAAAATTAAATAAATTTAAAAAAAGCCAAGTTTCGTATGTAATTTATCATTTATTTTATTATAAAATAATACATAAGAACGTGTACCTCAAAATCTCAATAATCGTCAACCTATAAATGCAATTTATATACGTATACAGGTTACTGGATATTAGGTATCTAACTTGAAACTTCGAAACATCAACTGATCGGTGTTCAGCCACTAAGCCCATTAAAGTTCAATTGGGGCAGTGGTAGCAAGAATTGTTCAACTAGGTACCTGAACTATATAAGCTCAATAGCGAACGTGAAGTTTTGTTTGCTTCACTTCAATAATCATTTGATAAATCAAAAAACCTTGGCTCTGCTACAGTTCCAACAGACCACACCAGAAGGTGAGGAAGGACGGCAGGCTTCCAATTCCGAGCGGAGTCCCACCATGGGAGGCAGTTGTACAGGCCAACCTCATACCGCGCAAATTCAAACGTGGCGGGAGATTTAATATCTAATCACGGTACAACTACTACCGAAGGTTTGTTTGAACAGACAGTCCTGGACCGTTCTACTCAAGCTAGGCCCCCTTTTGTGCGTTCGGACAGTGACAGAACTGGTCCTGGACCAACAGATCGCTGTTCGATGAGACAGTCCAGAACTAGACCTAATAGTTCAGAATTTTTTCCGGGACTGTTGGTCCCGCACATGCGCACTCGATTTGACCGGTCCCCCCTCTTTTTGCTTCTCCATTATCTTTTCTGTATTTGTTCTTTCGCGCTTCCGACAATATTTTCTCTTGCATTTGCATCGTTTGCAACCTAAAATTGTGGAGATACCGGTAATAGGTAACTTTTTTGGCGTTTTACTTGCATACATAGTACAATAAACCAGAATTTGCTTTTATGGAATACTGGAGACAAGAGGGTTCTATCAAGGTCATGCAAAACTTACTGAAAAAGTAACAAAATGAACTTAATGAAATCGAGTGTATTATAACTTTTGATACCCATAAGGTGATTTAGTGTACCTTGATAATTTTCAGTTGGCAGTCTGCTCTAGGTTAATACAAAATATACATAGGACTTTTATTCGTTTTTGACCCTTATCCTGATAATTTGACAACAATATATACATAGGTATCTAATTTAATTAACTTCTCTTTGGTTCGTATCTACGAACATCTTCCGTTGCTAAGGAATTGTAACACCGTTAGCTTTAACGATAATCGTTCATCACTCGTTGGAAAGCTCTCAATTTACCTGAAAACATCACAGTGTCAAATTCCCCCTCACCTTACTCCCTATTCCATAAAACGCGTAACCAACAATCATACGTTTTAAATCATAACGAGAAGACGTCAATGGGATTGAGAGGCGTTTTGTCTTGCCTTGGACTCTGATGTAGTTCACTAGGTATGTACCTACTAATTTCTCCCATAGGTTTTTGGAAATATGAAAAATAGCAGATAAGTTCCGTAGCAACTATTTTGTTGTGAGAGAGAATCATCAGAAAATTTTGTCACCAGTCAAAAGTGTCACTCCCTAAAAGTAATGGTTTTCGCCGTTAGATGCCAAAGCAACGACATAAAAATGTTGATAAAACGATTTTTTTCAAAAAGCGGATATAAGTTCCCATTTGATGGATTACCTACTCCCCAGATATTCTGTGGAAATGAGGAAGGTTTTAATTCAGGTTATCCCATCAGAATCATCTGAACGCGTTCGGACAGACTCAGTCTAGGATTCGACTATGGACAGTTCCATTCCCTCCCTTTATAGAACGAAATCCTATCCTGGACTCTCTATCCGAACAAACCACCAATATCCACCGAGCAACGGGATAGGCAATTTCAATTAAGGCTGCGAAGCCTAGCGGGAAAAAAATCCTTGTCAGTGTGATCACTCGAAGTAGCTGCTTGACAGGTTACCTTTGTTTGTAAATTGTCCAATGGTGACTACTAGAAAGTCAAATAAATCGAACTGCAGCGTATTCAAACACAAATCCAGTGGTGTCAATACATTATGTTACTTCCATATCTTCTCAAAAGTGGAAAACGAAATGTTTGATTGATTGCATGTTTGGTTGTTCGATAAGTTTGGATGAGAAAGACAAGTAGACCCATTTACCTAGGAAAGGGCGTTGAGATTGGGCAAAAAAGTGTTAATCATAAAATAGTGCATTATATTGCCAAGTAATTACTTATCGTTAGTAACAAATTATCTATTTAGCCATTGTTGTTTACATCCCTTGTGCCTTCTGGCTCGTATGGTCCAAATTTTTCCCATGCATAGTTACTCACTAAACTAAACTGAATAATGCTACTGAAAGGCACATTGTACCAGACCAAGTGAGAGCTGTTATTGAATGAAACTAAGCTTGATGTGTTAACGTGTTTAGTGTGGTTAACATGGTTGGACATTTCCTTCATCAGTTACGCGGAAATTTCGTAGTACCAACAAGCGTAGTTATTCTAAAATCAAATCCAATTTCAACATTGTACAGAAATTGACGATAACAAGAAGTTAGGTACTTATCCACTTAATAGGAACCATACTAAACAATTGGAGAAGCAAGAAAGCAACATACTTCTGTTTCAATAACATCATTCCCCTCGGTTTTGTATTTTTCTGTCTTGAACACATGATCAACAGACACAAATGACTTCACTTTGGATTAATAATGTAAATCAATGTGATAATCAGTTTTCCCTTCAAACGCCTCAAATCTATCCCCCTTGTTGCCAACATTTTGGGAGCAAATCGCAGCGTCGCCAATGGTAATTAAAAACGCCAATAAGGCCCATGTTATACGAGCGCTATTGCCGTCGCGTTAAAGTCACTCCAACACGGCAAAGGGGTTCTTATGACGCATGTCATACGGACGCTAATGCCGTCAGCGAGTCCGTGTTAGCCGGACGCTGAGCGCAGCCAACGCGGACGGTCGCGTTAGCGACGCGGCACACGTGACGCCGGGACCCTGTCATACGGAGCGCTAGCGGGACGCATTTGCCGCGTGAGCACTGGCAGAACAACTGGAACACCTTTGGAGAGATCATTACGACGGCAAATGCGCCCGGAAGACGCTACGTATGACAGGCACCTGGCGTTGGCGGGACGGCATCAACGCGACGCATTTGCCGTCACGTATGACATGTACTTTTTCCGGCGCTATCTCGACGGCATCTGCGCGACGGCAATAGCGCTCGTATAACATGGGCCTAAGACAGAGCAGAAAGACTTTGAAATGACTACTATCGCTCCCTATGGCGAATAGTGCGAAACCTGCCTGTGGAAGGCTCTTAATCTCCTCACTCGCGCTAGAAGGAACTGACTAACCCACTCACTGACAGACCACACCTCTAATTCTATTTTCACAACTATTCCCCACCTGTACTTTCAACAATGGTAAGTTGTGTTCTTATTACCTACCTGTTTGGTTATGAAATGAAGCAAACCACCACCTGTTGGATGTTGATACTAACTATTCCCCAAATGGAGCCAGTCTGCAGATTTTTTTTATCACACGAACATATTTTTGATTTTTTTGAAACACCAACTAGTTTTACGCTTAAAAAAACATAAAATTGATCAACACAAATAAACTAAAAATTCGTGAGTTAACGTGTAAAACTCTCTAACAAAAGAGTTGGGGAGATCTGAAAGTGTAACCATACAACAAAGCCCAAAATTTGTGTTTTTTTTTACAGTTTATTTTTCTGAAAATCCCTCAACTTCAAAGAAAAAAAACATGTTTTTTCAACATAGAAACAACCTATAACCTTTATCCCTCAATTACTAAAAGTAAAATTGACCAGACCGTTCAAACGCTGACGGTTTGAGGAAGTTTTCCCCAAAGAGTGACCACCGAAAAACCCCCATACTCGAAGCAGAAAAACGGAAGAAAAACCGTCGATTTTATATCAAAGCTATATAATTTTAAACGCGATTTCCAACGGTAACATCAGTTTAGGAACACTCTGAAAAATGAGGAGGGGTTTTTTTTTTTTTTTTCAAGGTTTAAGCCGCACCTCAAAAAATGAGGAAGTTATAGCTGCTTTTGTACACACAAAAAAATCTTAAAATTAAAAAATTTGGATTTTAAAGCGGTTAGAAAAGCTAGGAGACAACAGTTGTTGTGCTACTTTAGTTGTAGAATCGACTCCTTCGTTTTTGCCTATCCTCCTTTGGCACGCAGACGAGCTGCTTTTCTGCATCGCGGTAGCGGCGAACGTTGAAGCAGGATTTTATTTGGAACGAGTTTTTAGCCATAAAAAGGGTATTTAACCATTTCTTTTCACTCAAAGTCCTGCATTTTCAAAACAATTACAACATAATAGAGGGCGATTATTTATGAAAATTCGCTCATACGATCATGCTGTATGACTAGAATTTTCAATCAAAGCGAATTTTGTAAAAAATGAAGCTATATACTAAAATCAGTCAAAAAATCTAGAACCAATTTTGATTGTTTTAGTTTCATAGTAGAAATCCTTTAGGCGGGTACCCTGAATCAAGACCTGACTTTTAAAATTTTTAGCGAATTTCAGTAAAAAATTAAGGATAGCCCGCAGCGTCCAATGCTGCTCGTGTGCAGCAAGCCTTAATGTAGACGCGCTGTATAGAGATATACTCATACGTATCTATTTAAACGAACTAATATGTAAATAAACATACATTTAAAACTCGATACCACGATTCTATTTGTCAACAATTTTATTTTATTTTCATTTATTTATTAGTATTTTCCATTTACCTATAAACTAAATCCAGCTTTATGGGCAGCATTCTGGTCTTAAAATTATGGTAATTGAATTCGCTACTTCATTCCTCATTAGGTTTTTTGTAGGACGAATACTCATATCTGTCAATACTTAATTCGATCCAAAATAAAACTTGAGTTAAATTGTCACTTATTGGGAAAAAATAGCTCTTATATGTTGGGCTGTATCGCGGAACGTTTTGAAGCTACCTGACTCATTTACATCTCAAATTAAAGCAAATCTTAATAAATGAATAGGGTGCCTTTTTTCGTCAGTCCCTTCCTTTAAGGAACTGATTTTCTTATAAAAAGCTGAGAAAAGTAAAAAAATAAAATAAAGAAAATATCAGTGTTCCGAAAATTTTGATTTACGCTACCTGGGCGAACCCTAACATCACACAGAAAAACGAAGTTTATCCTGATTACTTGCATCTTTGGCCATTTTTGTGTCTAAAATGACTGGCCTACTTGAAATCATCACAATTCAGGTCTCATTTCTATTCCTCACCAAATGAACGATTATTCAATGGGCAACTTTCGTTTGTTGGAATTTCTCATGGTACTTATCGGTTAAGGGGAGACCAATTTTTGAAGGACAATAAATTGTATAGATTAGTTGGACAAATAGATTGAATGATGTGCAAAGTTAGGTGATCTGGAAGCTCGCAAGAAAATACATTTAAATCTTAGATCGGAAGGTGAGGTCGTTCCCTATCGATGTCATTCTAAGATTTCTTTCAATCAATCAATAACCACACACCGTAACACCATTATTTTGGCCACTTCATATCATCTGATACCCTCCATATTGAACTTTTTGGAAAGCTTTCTTAGATCTTACCGCTGATGGGATAACAAATTAAAATCCCGAAAAACTTTACATTTTTACTTGTCTGGGATGCGAAATTCCTAATTGAAGTGACATTCATAATAATAATGAGTTATATGATGAAAAAATTTAAATAATGATAATGATGTCTGATCATGTACACGTGATACCAAACGAGACTCCTCTCGTCGTACGGATCTGGCAACTTCAGTTCTAGCTAAGCAGGTCCACTGAAATTAATAACTTTCCCATTCAATTTCACTAGGAAATGCTACAGAAACGAAGGTACTTTGACACATTTCGAACAAACCATTTCCTAAGGAGAAACACATTTCATACAGAGCCCGGCGCCTTCCGAATCATAACTATTGTAGGTATTCGATTATGGTTATGAGTAAAGTCCAATATAACTAGTCAAATAATAGTCGATGAAAGGTCAAGTACCCACACTGCATTCCAAAAAGACCTAGAAGAACTTAATTGTATAACTGCACGAAGGGCAGTGACTAAGAGCGCAAAGGGCGATATCTTATAAGCGGCATTAGGTGCATACGTACTTACTGCATTAAAATTCCCACCAAGAACTAAGAGACACTCATTAGCTAAATACCTCCAAATACAATATTGATTCCAAAATTAAGCAAGGCAAAGAACAGGTACAGTTTACGAGAAAAGGCACTTGAAAAACCGGGGTTTGTGCTTGACGTAAGATAAAAAGTCAAGGTTCACCCAACCTCAAAATCATTTTCATTCCTCATCACCAGAACACCTCCCGATTCTAAACTCCATGTGCGAGATTCAACTGAATCATGTTAGTGTTCTGTATGCAAAGAAACTAAAAAACTAACTTGGAAAAGATAATGAAATTCCTATTCTTTTCTTGGCAGGTTGGGTCGACTGTTATCGAGGCGTTACGAGCTCGAAACCAAAATTAGAAACCTGGGATAGCTTTGAGGGCACACTTACGGTGTGGCAACTCGTGACTACCACACCATTACAATTATGAGGCATAAGAGATGTTTATTCATCCAGAGTTGAGCAATTTAACTTCTAATGATAAACTTACTTAGTAACTAAACTCCGACTGGGTTGCACCGGATTACGTCCATACTTCGAGATAAGGGGAAGAAAATTAGTAAATGGCGGCAGCGGACGTGCTGCACAAGGAGATAAAACGGGGGTTGGCGATGAAATATGCTACTCGAGTTTACTACCTACTTTCTTGAACGTCCAAATAAAACAAACTAGAAGCAAATTACTTATCACCAACTTAAAAAACAATGGTACGAAATCACCCCAAAAATTATAAACTACCCTCCTAACATCAAACGCAAACCACTTGAGCCAACAGGCGTACCAAAACGGTAACCAGAAACGCCATATTTGCCGAAGACAAAAGACAGTAGCAAATGGTAACTGGATCTAATAAATCAGCTTCATTCGTCTCTGACATCCTCCTTCGCGTATGAATATTCATTTTAAAAACTATTATATTAATTTGAGGAGTATTATATTTTTTGTATACTCGTGTCAGTCCTTTTTTCCAATACATCAGCAGTACCTCTCCATGAAATTATAATAACTCATGGAGAAGAGATCCATGTGGTTACTATCCATGATCACACTACTAGAACAAAACCAAGTACTCCCATAGTGCGGAAGTCACTTGAACATGCAAAAGCCTGAACTTATTGCAATGTCTGCGAAATGCCTACTTCATTCTGTGACATGTGACATCTGCACTTCCTGCAGTGGATGAACTCTGCATCAACTGATGCAAAAATAAGAATTTTGTAGTTTATAGTGTATTATGTTCGATTATAAACCTTTTAATCGACCTATGAAAAAGTTTATACATCATCAAAATTGGGTATTGATTTACGTTTCATGATGCGAAGATTATCTAATGAATTCTAAAATAATCCATCTGTCAAACTGTGCACTGTCTAGAGCTTTTATCCCCAAGTACTGGATCAATGTTTATGGAACTTGGGTCTATAACTAAGCTTCGTTATAGACCAAGAAAACAAAATGCTAGCCCCCCCCCCCTCCAGAAAAAAAAAGTTTGTTCAAGTTTCAAGAAAATCCAAACAAGAAAAAAGTTGCAAATTATTACACATAGAGCCGTCTTGTGCTTTGTTTGGCGCTAGGGGCAGGATTCCCCCCCCCCCCCCCCTCATTATCAGACTCACCCAACATTAACCAATCTGGGAATGGGAATACACAAACACTATTGATATAGAGATAATCCAAGAGAAAACTGAGGCCTACAACACGGTGCATTTCATTATTAGGCTATTATAACAGTATAGGTATAAACAAATCCAGTTGCTCAATTGTTAATACTAATTTATTTGTCTAATAAATAGATCCAACCTAGTACAGTATTCAAAATTCTTTTATACCCAATTTAAAGAAATCATGTGTCTAATTTATTTTTATACTTTTTTATGTTTGCCACTGCCTCCCTGGCTGCACCCACACGATGGCCCAGATTACACAAATATTTATAATCTCTGTATTAGACAGATATCCCTTCTACGCAGATCACTGGTCCAGAGTAAACTGGTGCGAGGCTTCACACTACTTTCCTTATTTGTATTCATTATAACTGGATGCTATTGCGATGATGGGTCGTATCTTGGAAAAATGACTAAAAAAGGCAAAAAAAAAAAAGTTTTTCTGTCGATATTTATGACCATTACCGTTCCTAGAGGTATTGTATAATGATTATTATCCCTGAGAAGAGTAACTTCTGTGAATTTCATCGAAATCCTTCAATCATGAGTCATTTTGAAGGGAAGGCCAAAAAGGTGCAAAAAAACTACATTTTCAACTATTTTTCAAGGTTATTTGCTAATTGCTACCATCAGAGTATTTTCCCAGGTATTGCCACCATCAGAGTATTTTCCCAGATATGAGGGGTATGGGATATCATTTCTACCCAAAAGAAGTGAAATCTCTTGTAAAATTTATCAAAATCCCTCAAGCTATTTTAGAGAAAAGACAAAAAAGTGCTAAAACGACATTTTTTCACCTATTCTGATTTGTTAACCCCCTAAAAATGATTATTTCAAGCTGAAATTTCTACAGTAGCTAGCTCTTGGGTATAGAAACCCAATCCCGGAATTAGAATTTTTTAAATTTTGTACCGTAAGGTTGCAATCCTGTACACAAGTTACATACATACTTTTTTTTTTTTTTTTTTTTTTTTTTTTTTTTTTTTTTTTTTTTTTTTTTTTTTTTACAAATCTCCCCTCAAAGGCGGAGGGGGAACACCATTTCAAAGTTTAAAATGAAAAAATAAATAAAAGAAATGGGGAGGACGCCCAGGTTTAACCGATGCCGGCAATTGGGATCAAGGAAGTTGATGGGAGAGTGGGATGAAAGGAAGTGCCCCTATAAAATGACCATCAGTTCAAGTAAAAACTCCTCAGTACGCGGGTAGTGATACCACGAAACACTCCCACCGAGATGCCCAACTCGAGTAACCCGAAGGGTTCCCGTGGGGTTAGCTCCAATGTTGTGTTTGTTTGAACACTTTGGAGCTCACCCAATAGCTCAAAACGCGTTAACGGTAGTTGAAGATTGACATAGGTTCTGATCTGTTTATAGAAGCACTTTCCTGTTACTTCCCTCAATGGATGCGATAGAATGGAATGTTTCAAACCTCGCAGCCATAACATTTGTAATACGGCGACTGACACGGAAGTGTTCCAAAAATTCACTTTCGTTGTAATTGTGCTTTGTGTGTGTATGAGTTCGTTGGCCAGCACTTTTTGAGCACTCTAAATTGGTAAAATTTAAAAAATGTACTAAAAAATTACTAAAAATTGCTCAGAATGGCTAAAAATAGTTAAATTAATATTTTTTGGTATAATATTCCACAAATAAAGTTTATCAACAATCAAATAGAACATTCAACAATTTTTGCACAAAATTATGCTGAAAAATGTACCGAAAATTTATTAAAATTTTGCCAAAAATCCATTAAAACTGCAAAAAAGCTAAACATTCAAAACTTAATTTGAATAGGAGATTATTATGTAGAATACATTTTTTTACCATAAAATTAATAGTTAACGATTTCCTTGAACTCAATTAGCCCAAATTTCAAAACAATTCAACATTATACAGTACGAAAACGAAAATTAGCTCTTATGATTATGCTCCATGACTGGAACTTTTTTGTCCTAGGTTTCTGGACTTGGGGCAAAATTTGGGAGGAACAGGGTGATTCTGGTTGTAGACCTATGGACTAGGTCCATGCTCCTGGCGTATTCCTAGTTCCATGCTCCTGGCGTATCCCTAGTTCCATGGTGTATTCCTCTTGTACAGTCTCAATTATTCTGGTATCCATGGTGATCGCGGTATTTCGTAAACAGAGTGTAACAATTTCGCAGACCGTTTTGAAAATGACTTAGAAATGATTTTATTATTATCTCCTGAATTACAATTTTTAAATACTTGTGCTTTCAAATGAATGTTGTTGGTGGGTATGAAAAAAGCCTTTTCATATTTTCTCGCAGTTTCCATGATTTTTTTTTATCGTACCGTTAGTAGTTTTGCTGCGACGTGAGTTTTTCCGTTCAACATTTTCCATATCGCATTTCTATGTGATCCTCTACAAATCTGACGATGGCTGAGGCTTCGAGGCAGTCTCCGGAAATAATACAGGTACCAATTCTTCCCAGCCATATAAATCTAATAATCTATTTTCTGGAAAGCTATTTTTAACTTCTGGAGGAACTACCTTTGTAGTCACTTATAGAACGCTCGTCTCTTAGAATATCCTTCCATTCCGCTCCTCTACAGAACCGTCTAGCTCTCAAACGAAAAACTTTCTTTCAATCGCGGAAGAGTTTCATGTTGTTCTTCGGAAACCAAGGTACCTACCTACTCTATCACACTTTTTTACCAAGTTCGTCAATTTACTGACCAAACTCGTAGTGGAATCTCTCTATGTTCACAATCAAATGGTTATGTAAATATCTTATGGGTGATTTCAAAAGTTTCCTTCAAGACAAATTTCCACGTACTGGCGCTTACCTATATGAAATTTATCGGCAAACACTTTGCAAGCTTCAATGCGACATTCATAAGTACCTATGTACCTACCCAGGTAGGTTCGTTAAATTTAAATGCCTTCCAATCTTTTGTCTTTTTTTTTTTACAGAAGGCGGTTTCTGTTTGAGTGTTAGAAATGTGACACCAACGCACACGTACCTACACAATGTGCTTTTGTGGTACTTAGTGGAAGTTGTGTGTGATTATGGCTTGTCCAAGCCGAACAGCTGGACAATACCTTTAGGAAGGTCGGGGAAATGGCTGTATACGCTCAGTGTAAAACAGTTACTTTTTGATTCTTACGAATATCAGGAATTCCAGTTTTAGGTACTACCTACTTTTCTGCAGCAGGGGGAGTTGGACCTGGAGTCTACATAGGCTCTTCAGGGAGAGGTGTTCAATTGCCTGGAAAGGTGTAATATCTACTAACCGATCCGTCTATCTTCATTTCAGTTGAAGGCATTGGATCGTCTGGTAGATTGGTATACATGTGGGGGATGAGAACCTAATAGAGATGCACATGGTGCGCTTTGTGGTTTCTTAGCTGGACTGCCTTGCGTGATTGCTCTTCATCGCTTGGTGGATTAGATAGGGAATGAAGAATCTGTCTTAGGGTAAAAACACAATGGGGCCTAGATGGTCGCTTACTCCCTAATTCGCTTACCGCCAATGTATAATTAAAGAAGTGATCCTCACCAGCACACACACAGTAGTACCTAGCTGGTAACTTGGATGGTAGCAGTGTGCTGTGCTTTAAGCGAGCATAATTGCCAAGGCAATCGTTTACACAGCAGTGAGTGGGGATGGTTCAACTCTCGCATGTTCGGTACTGTTAAGCCGTTTTTTCGCGGTCTTAAGCCGGTTTCACATGGAGCGGTATGTCCTGAAGATGGAAAGACGGAACGCAATCTGATTGGCTGTTGGGACAACAGTTGAGGATGGTGGCTGCCATGTTGCCGGAATGGGCGGTCTGCGGACGGCGGTAGAAATTTTTATACCGTTGCCGCATTCCGTCGAGCGGAGCGCAAGCTCATTGGACAGGAATGTTGATAACCCCATGTAGAGGTTTCAGATCAGAGAGGGTTTCAGTAGGAAGGTTATGATTCCATTCACCAAGGTGCCGCTTCATGTGAACACCCTGCCACATTCCGCCACCCCCTCCACTGGGTTTTCCGTCTTTCCGGTTGTTACGCTCGTACCGCTCCATGTAAAACCGGCTTCAAGGTTCGATCAGCCAACAGTTCCGAACCGGTTCTGGATGGAACCGCATTCTGAAAAGGGAGGGGATGGGAGTAGTTTGGAATGCTTCAAAAGGTTATCCTGGAGAGGCTGTCCCGAACCATTTTGGCCATTCGGAGATACTCAGGACCAGTTCTGAGGAGTCCTGGAACCTCAATTTCCTTGTTCGGAGAAGGAGCCGAGAACCGTTAAGAACTAGTTCAATTGGTTCGAGATTTTTGCAAGAACTTTTAGTTCGAGACATGTGAAGTACCTAGTCCAAAAACCATTCATACAACTAGAGTTGTCCTAGGGTGAAGTTGTTCTAATGTATACTACGATTTTGGTGTGGTGGAGAAAACTGACCCTTCTTAGAACCCTGCAAATAATAGTAATGGGAAGCTAGATATACCGCTGATAGGTAGAAAGTATTCATGTGCAGCGTTTCGCTACTAAAATACTGAACATTCATTATGTGTATATGAGATTGGTCACAGTTTCGGGACAAAAGAAAAAGCAAACCATGTAGGGTGGACAGCATAACTTCTCCAACATTTAATAACCCTTCAACAGTCCTCAAATTTGGACTGTGTTTGGACCATTAGATTGTAAGAATTATTTAAGTCTTGCATGCAATTTACGTCTGCACCTTGCTCAAAATGGGGGATTTTGTACATAATGGAAGTGATGGAATGGAGTTGTTTCCCCTTTTGTCGTATTTGGGGCAATATTAGTGCTTTACCGCATGTGGATAATTATTGAGGGGGGGACATCCTGTTGCCATGCAATCTTGAACTGCTATTGAATGTTTATCGATCGTTTTAGGTGGACAGTCGAATTCTGAATGAGTTCGAATCAAGAGATGTTTCGGATTTTTCAAAAGATGAATTGCTTGCTCACATTGATGCTTTAGAGATGGAAATATCTGGTAAGTATGTTTACACATAATGTATAATGCATACAATTCATTACATTATAGAAAGTTTACATTCCGTATATCTGACCAGCTTGATACAACTAGCATTAGGAAATAGCAAACCATTCGAGGTTTTAGTTTAGGCGTTCGTATATCAGATTATTATCTATTTAAATGTCAATTTAAAGTAATCACGGGAACTCACGGGCGAATGCGGCCAATAATCCTCCCATATCACATAGTTGTGGGGTGGTATTTTTTAAAGGCAGTGGGACCCAATCTTAACAAATTTTCTGAAATTCAGAGAAATTAGAGAAATGAAAGTAATTCTTGATATCTTGGAAATTGCATGTGTGTCAGCGTCCATGTTACTTATCTACAAAATTGTGATAAGTTTTCTGGGTTTGATGGCTAATCGTTTAGATTGAGACCTGGAGGACGATTAGCGCCAAGTACCCACCTAAAAGCTCTCTCGGATTGTTGTAGTTGCCGGTCATTTGCATGTTTCGGCATCTTCTTCAGAACTTGCACCCCATAGCACTCGTCAAAAGATGCCCCATGAGTTTCTGCATGCATCTTGACTGGAAGAGGACGTGGTTGGTTTATGGATGCACTATGGTTGTTCATACGTAAATTCAACGTAGTGGCTTTTCCAACGTAGAAAGCTTGTCCTCCATCCGAACACTTTTTGCATACCATTTGGTACACACACATGGGTGATTGGCACTCTGCTGTTCCCCGACATCTGTATGTGTGGTTGGTGTTTGCAGAGTTAAAGTTAGGGTTCTCTATCACCAAATCGCACAACTTACACCTTGCACGTCCACATGGGTGTAAACCGGCTTGCTGTGTCTGTGGGGGATGTGATCGAGGATGTCGATGGGAGAGTATGTCACCGAGATTCTTCCTTTGTCTGTAGGCCAATCGAGGTGTTTCTTTGAATACATCACGTGTCTGAGGGCTTGATGTTAAGATGGTTTGAAGGTCCTGGTGAATGCCATTGAGTTTTTGTGCGCCGAAAAAGAATGTGGTGACAAGTGAAACTCGATCACTTGATGTTCTTGGAGTTTGACGGTAGGGAACTCGTGCAGGAACCATCCTATCTTCAACAAAGTTTGCTGGGTAACCTCTGTCCATCAGCTTGTTGTGGATCCCAGATAAATACCCTTCCAAGTCCCCTTTAACACTGCAAATCTTGTGCCCTCTAATAGACAATGACCGGGGAATTGACCGTTTGATGTTTGGGGGATGACAGCTGTCATAGTGTAAATATAGCTGCTTGTTTGTTGGTTTTGTGTGGACAGTTGTTGTGATTTCTCCTTCTTCGTTAATTTTTATATCCACATCCAGGAATGTTGCATTCGTTTTAGAAAAGGACCACGTGAAACTAACGGAATACCGGGAATTCAGTTCCTCTAAGAATAGCAGCAGCTCTTCTTCACCGTGTTCCAAACCAAAAAGATATCGTCAATAAAACGCTTCTAGATTATAGGAGTTTTTGCTCGTGATGCGAGGAACTTGTTCTCCAAGTCAGCCATGAATAGATTTGCATAAAATGGTGCCATGCGCGTTCCCATAGCTGTACCTCTTTTTTGAATGTACATCTGGTCACCGAATTTGAAAATATTCATCGTTAGAACACTTTCAGCCAGTTTCACCAAGAAGTTTGTGGACGGGATCCGTGGTGCTGGTCGTTGCTGGAGAAAGCACGTTAATGCATGAAGTCCTTCATTGTGAGGTATTTCGGTGTATAAAGAGTTTACATCAATCGTGGCTAGGATTGCGTCTGCTGGTACTCTTGTGTCATGCAATACAAAGAGGAACTCGTGAGTATCTTTGACATAGGATGATTGGCTTTGTACAATAGGTTGAAGGTGGGAATCTACGTATACCGATATTCGTTCTGTGATGCATCCGAAACTTGCAACTATGGGGCGCCCAGGTGGTAATTGGTCAGGGAGGGAGTATGGTTTGTGGATTTTTGGAAGAAGGTTCTGAAAGAAGAAAGTCTGCACAGCGAGGTTCAATGGGAATCAAATTCTCTGTATCTCTTGCACGTAGCCCTTCTCGTCGTCCATTTCTCTTAATGAATGTTTTAAGATCCGCCGCCAACTCGTTGGTTGGATCTATGTTCACTGGATCGTAGAACCTTGTGTCTCCTAACTGCCTCATAGCTTCTTGTTCATAATCCTCAGAATTCATAACAACTACTGTTGAACCTTTGTCAGCTGGCATTATTTTGATTGAATCGTCAGACTTCAGAGACATCAGAGCGCGTTGCTCAAGGTGTGATAGGTTCTTTCGAGGAGTGAGTGTCCAAAAAGGCAGAACTTGATGTTCGTTGAAGCAGTTGTGAGATATATTTCTCCAGTGGGTGAGAGGGTGGCAACCTAGTACTACTGGCATTTTTTGGATCGAAATTTGAGGGCGGTTTGAATTTGAGAAGTGAGGGGTGCAACTCATCAGTTCTATAAAAAAAAAAAAAAAAAAAAAAAAAAAAAAAAAAATATATATATATATATATATATATATATATATATATATATATATATATATATATAAAGCTTCATTATTCTTGCTTCTCATATTTCTATTTTACAATCAATATTTTACGCCTGTTTTGGTATAAATGTTATTTTTTATATGTGAGATCATTATTCTGTTACTTTTGTGGAAATTGTGGTTGACTTGCTCAACTTGTGCTGTAGCTGGTTATTCGTTCTGATTATTAGGCATTTTGATTTCCAGGAAAAGATGGAATCATTCAATCTCTTCAGGGTGATCTTTCTGTATCCTCTGAACATATAAGAGACATACCTCCTGGATACAGGCTTCGGGTAACTTCTTCACACTTTATTTAACTCAACCAGAATAGTTTAATACAAATGCTATAAATACTCGAATTATAATGGCCCACTTATAGGGTTAGATGCTAATGATTTATTAATTCTGATTTACTTAGTTGGAGAATACAGTTACTGAACAGAACCTAACCATCGAAGCCCTCAAAGAAGAGTTGAAACTTAAGCAAGATGAATTCCAAAAGCTCACCAATGAGCTATTCTCGTTGAAGGCTAATGCATCTTATGAGGTACCTAGTATGTTTTCACACTATATACTACGATATACATATACATCTTAACGTTGGGATGTTTCGTTAAGATACGTCGATTCATTTGTATTTATTTCTACTCTTCTTGTTTCAATTCTTGACTGCTATAAGCAATCTTTTGAATAGATTTCAAGGAAGGAGATACGCTGGAAGGAGGAGAAAGAAACACTTGAAAACTCGCTCAAATCTTCGTTGTAAGTTTTTGATTCACTTTGATCATCATTCTGTTATGCTATTGAACTTTGCTTGTTAATTTCAAGCTAAAACATGATTATCCATGTATGAATGAATCCGCGAATTCCAGTCCATTAATTATCTTATTTTAACGTAGAATATGTGTTTACAGAGACCTTCTTGCCGAAAATTGTCATTTAACATTGACACGTAACAATGACACATACAACGACACTGAACAATGACACGTAACTACGACA
Source organism: Adelphocoris suturalis (assembly GCA_030762985.1). Lineage (NCBI taxonomy): Eukaryota > Metazoa > Arthropoda > Insecta > Hemiptera > Miridae > Adelphocoris > Adelphocoris suturalis. The sequence goes on along the minus strand of CM061047.1, from coordinate 25,011,407 downwards.
TACCCAATAAGGCGTGTGTTACCGTTTCCTTGTGGGAGCTAGCTTATTTGCTATTCAACGTATGAAGCTAAAATTTAAAATTGAGATGAATAAGTATTCTACGTTCTTTAGGCACAAGGTGTTTAATTTAATTTTATTAATTTATTATTATCATTATTTTACCTTCATTCGTTTGAAGGAGAGAGGTTCGTGGTACATTTATATGAAGGAATAGATTTTGGCTTAGGGATTTGAGACACGATTGGCCCTAGTGTAATGTCGTGCTCAGTCTCTCGGAAATGCCACATCGCTCTTTGCATTCCATCCATCAACTCCCGACTTCATTACCTATATTAGCAATTTCCAAAAATTAACTTCATTTGCTTTGAATGGGAAATTGTTTCATTATTCCTTTTTGATACTGTATGATTCAGTGCGCTGCTAACAATACACAAATGAAACGAGAAACCGTTGAAACCCATCCTGAAATGAGCCCATATCATCCATTAAGATTGTGAAAATAAATAGATAAAAACATTCACTTGTTATTAAAAAGAAAAAGCTTCGTTGCTTCCTCTACCTATAGGTAGACTCGGAAGCAAAACACCATGTAATATAAATCTCCAGAACATAATATAAAGATAGAAAAGATTCCACACAAACACACACACCTTCACACAATCAGGGTGGCGGTGACCATGTATATATAAATTAGCTTGTTGAGGGGATTAGAGAGAGAAGACTTGTTGGTTTTAAAGCTAGAGTGATATGAATATTTTGACCTGGCAGTGGCCTTATTTATATCCTGACCCTCACTGGGACTTCCCTTTCCAGGGTATGTACTCCCTCCTTTCTTTTAGGCGTGGGCTGGTCGGATTCGTATCTTGTTTATTGGAAGAAACTAAAAGATTATAGGTACAAGTCGGTCACGACAATTTATAAACTAATATTTTCTGTCTATAATACATTCTAATAATCTATACCACAATGTTATGGATACCAGGAACAATTCCAAACAAAGAACAAGGGCTCTCAGTTTGGTTTTTAAAAAGAAATACACCGTTGAATTAATAAGTGTGGTTTAAAATAATAATTGATGTATTTATTAAAAATTCTATATATATACTTTGAAATATAGAAAATGTAAATTGAAAAAATTTATCTTTTAGGGAAAGATTCGAGAAGCAAACGGCTGATTTAGACATCTCTCTAAACCGTGAAGTTTCTAAAAACCAGATCTTGGAGAAAGAGGTGGAGTTACTCTCAAACCGGATTGAAGAGCTTTACCAGCGTGGTGTCGACCATGACAAGGAGTTTGAGGTCATTCTCAAACACTGGGAGGTTGAGATGAAAGAATTTCGAAATTCTTGTCAGCCATCAGTGGAACATACCAATGAAAATCAGAAAGCATCACCCGAGGTTGTTGAGTCTTTGAGGCAGCAACTGGCAGAGTGTTTGGCAAGAAACACTGAGCTTAACGCCCTCATCAAATCCTCGGAAAATGTACGTCATGGTGTGCGCGAAGAATTACAATCTAATTTGCTGAGTGCTCTCGAACAGATTGAAACTGTTACCTCAAATTTAAAACAGAGTGAAAAAACGAAAGCTGAACTTGAAGAAGCGTGTAAAACCAGAGATTTGGAATTAAAACGCCTCAAAAAAAAGTTCAATGCCGATATTGTGACTCTGAACAATGCTTTTAAAGGTTTACAAAAACTCATTGGGTACTTTTCATTGTCCACTGCAGAAGCAGAAGAAGATATATCACCAGAATTAGAGACAAGCCTAGGAAATGATACCTTTGGCGACTCTGTCAATAGCTTGTTGAATAATTTCGATAAATGCTCATTGATTATCGAAAAACACTATAACTACTTCACGGAATTGTCTTGTGAGAATGAGAGGATACGCAAGCAGAACGAACGTTTGAGGCAAGATGCAGAAGAAGTAGAGCGCTACAAAGAGGCTGTTGGACGTTTAAAGTCAGAGCTTGATAAAATCAAGAATAATTATGCATTGATTGATAAAAACAATGAGAATGTGGTAATAACTTTGAAAAGGGATATTGAGGTTAGAGATGCATTGATAAAAGAACTCACCAACGACTTCACGGAGGCTACAAAGAAATATGAAGAGTTGGAGAAGAAATATAAACATATGAAAGGTTTATCACCGGCTTTGGGTAGAGAGCACAAAGGATCTCAATCTGATCAGCTGCCCCAACATTCGTGTCTTGAATGCAGCAAATTGGCTTGTCTTGAGAGTGGACATATAAGTCCAATTAGTAAGTTTGGTGTACCCAGTGATGTCACACCCCCTAAAGCGCAGCCATTTCAGAATTTCACGACGTCAACTCCCTTTCCCCCACATTTGAAAGGAGGAGGTGAGTCTGACTTGACCGTAAACGTAGATGAATCACAGCACCAGCTTGCTCTCATTAGATGGATGGAGACTTGTAGGGACCTCAACTCTGAAAACGGATGTCTGAAAAAAGAAATAAGTGAACTCAGATTGCAGATCAATGATTTGAAAATGAGCGCCAATGACATCCGTGAGGAAATGTTGCGTTCAGATTCGAAAACAAAAGATCTCGAAATGAAACTTTCCGATTATACAAACTTGAAAAATAAAAGTTGTCAACTTGCTGAACGCTTGCGAGTGAATGACTTGAAAATTTCGGGATTGGAGAAAGACTTGGAACTTTCAGAACGCCAAAAGAACGTGCTTACCGAAGAAAACATGAAATTCGAAACTCAATTGAAGGAACTTTTAGCCTCAGACGAAAATACTAGCACTAGTGGGACACGCAGCATTTCAGAATCGTTATTTAAAGACCTGAGTAATAAAGTGAATGAAATAATTCTTCTTAAAGGTCAAATTAGTTCTTTGTCTCATGCTAAACGTGCTTTGGAAGAACGTTCCTCCTATTTGAGCGAAATTAAAAATCTCTATGTGTTGAAATTGGAAGAGGCAACGAGGGAATCGAGCAATTATCGTGACGAACTCGAAATGATGATACAAAGCAATATTAAACTTTCTACTGCTAACCGATCACTTGAAAAAGAAGTCAGAATGTTAAAAATCCGTGTCGAGCATTTAAATGGATTGAGAGAGCAAAACTGGGGACGTACAGAACAGAATTTACTTGCAGAAAAAATGCAGAGAGATATTTTGGCAATTTGCAAAGAAACTATTGACAAGAAATTTGAGTATGACAAGCTTCTGTCTAGTGGGAAAAAAGTGAATCAGCAGCCAGACGAGTTGGATGCAAGACACCATGTGGAACTTCTAATGAAGGATAATAGACAGCTCGCACATGAAAAAGAAACTCTCATAATGACGATTGCTGAGCAGCAGAAATTGATTCACGAGTTCCAGGTACAATATTATTTTATCCCAAGTTAGATTCTTTCTTTTTTTATATATTCGATTAAAGATTGGAATAGTCCTTGTTTGTAGCACCACGTGATCTCAATCTATAAAAGTATGGTTCTTTTTCACAAATTTCATTGATTGAGAAATGAAAATTTATTTCCTAATTTTTAATTCACGTTAAAAAATAAAGTAAAAATGAAAGAAAAAGACATGAGATTATTCCAAGTTATTTCTTTGGGCCGTTCATCGTCTTGCTTAAAAAAGTTGGTAACCTAGTAAAGTAAGATAGAGAAATTGATACTGTCGAAACAGGGTTATGCATTACAGCTCATTTGGAAAGTCAATCTCGATTTTACAGCTGATTCTGCTGTAACACTGTATTTGGGATCTATCCATAGAAAGTAACAGAAAGTTATTTTGCTGGAAGAAACCAATGTTTGCTGAACACAGAATAGATGATACCGTCTTATTTATTTTGGAATTGGGATTTTTCTCAAATCTTCTAATTTTAAACAATATAAAGGTCCTGGCACAATAGGCTGGAACACGACGGGAAATGTATACATCTAATTTGCCTCAACAGGGTGGTGATGGCGAGAGCCAGGCAAAGAATGGGATATGCGGCAGTCATTCCTGGTGCCGTGTCCTGGCATCGGACGTTTCTGCTGGTGGTGTGAAGAGACCTTTAGTAGGTTCTAGCATCATCCTTAATACTTGGAATAACCCCTCTTATCTGATGCGACGTCTCTTTTTTTCTTCCAAACAAAATCATCAATTAAGAATGAGTAGTTTTAGAACCTAAATTTTCAACTCTCAATGAACGTGATGGGACGATGGGGAAAATATTGATTATATTAGAGAACTGGTCGATAGTTATGAGATGGCAGGTTCAGTTTCGGATTCCGTACCTTCCCATTTGTACGCATTACATTTTCTGTGTAATTTATTTTTCAGAAAGGAATGGGTTGCGACGAAGAAAAGATACGGCATCTTGAAGAGACGGAGGACAATCTCTTAACGGAGATGAAAGAGTACAAAGAGCAGCATGCTAGGATTGAGGAAGCCCTCCGTTCCACTGGAAGTCTTCATAATGAATTACAAAAAGAAAAGGACGAAATAAAAATTAAAATGATCGTGAGTTTATATTCACAATTATCTGAATCTATCCTATAACTAGTATAGTTGAATAAACTTTCTGCATTGACTATATAATTTCCTGAAATAGGTTTTTGTTTTGAAGTCTTGTAGTGAATTTTTATCTAACGATAATTTTCATAAAATTTACAGACTGTTTACTGTTTCCTCTAATTTTTAATTTATTTTGGAATTTCGCTCCTTCGTAATGAAGCAATACTGACTAAATTGTTCAAGACATGAATCATTATTATAAATTTATCACAAACACAGAAAAAGTGTGTGTACCAATTGATATCCTGGGTTTTATCAGTCTTCCTATGTTTCCTCTGGATGAAAATAATTTTTTTTAAAGCTTTTATTGCACCGAGTAATCTCATTAACAATATAAATCTGACTTATATTACTACAATAAACTATTCAGGACCTAAGATGTATAACTTTGTCCCTTGCCTCTCAAACATATCACATTCACTTCCTACACAAGCTCATGCGGTTTCAAACGCTTGAAGCATCAAGTTAGATCTTGACATCCTTTAGCTTTACAGCTTCCTCATTCACATGATCTTTTAGTCTGGCAAGATGAGCCGTTGCTCGCTTTTTGATCACCTCGTCCACACTGTCAACTTGAAGATCACCGTGGAGTGCCTAATTTCGGAAGTACCACGGTGCATCAGTGATACATCGTAGTACAGAGTTCTGGAAACGTTGATTGAGCTATCTATTGGTTGGAGCTGTGTAGCCCCACAATTGCGCTCCATACATCCAAACTGGCTTGAGCACTTGGTTGTAAAGAAGCAGCTTGTTACCAATGTTCATGATGGATCATCGGCCAATTAGCCAATACTTAGAAGGATAAGTTTCAATGCGTGCTCAGTCCCCTTCTTTTTGACATGTTCCTTCCACCTGAGCTTGGTGTCAAGCGTCATGCCCAGGTATTTGGCTTCATTGCCTCTGGATGAAATGGATTTATAATTATGATTCTCTTCTTGAAAAATGCGGTTGTTGTCATTTTACATTAGAACAAACATAACATTAACGTAACATTAGACAAAATAATGGAAGTGAAAATAAATAAATACAAGGCTTTTTGGATTGTATTGGAGCTCTTCAGAGTCGTATGCTCTCCTTCCCCCTCCCACTTAATTGAATTATGAGTATCTAAACCTTTTTTGGATATCCGTTTATAAAATAGTAAACATCTCCCTTGTCAGACGCCTTTCATTAACAATTGATTCATTGTTCAAGGAATTGGCAAAACTCGAGAAAAAATATCAAACTGAAAAACTCAAAGCTCAACAGCTTGACATGGAATTGAAGTTACTGAAGCAAGAAGTGATTGATAAACGTGAGCAAATGAAGGTATGATTAAACATTGTTAGTAACTGATAAGCATTCTCGACATGGAGCTTGAATAGCTAGCTTTAAGGGCCTTCTTCGTAACGGTTTGTCATTATTTTCATGAATCGTTATTGTGAAAAATTATTATCCAATATTCCAAGAATTATGAGCGCTGAGTTACTTTCTTTGTTTTCGAATTCTCTTCGTTAGCATTTTTCTAGTTTACTATTTGTTTGTAGGTTCTAGAAAAAGAAAAACAAGAACTTATTGAACAGTTTTCGGCCGTCAAAGATGCCTTGGATGTCACTCAAGAAAAGCTGGAATTTGAAATACAGTGTAATCGTGTGCGTTTGAAACATGTCGAGTTACAAAATGCCAATAACGAAGTAAGTTCAACCAACCTCAAATGCAATACAATACTGCAATAATAATTCAATTTTGACATTTTCGGTCTTTGCTATGGCACATAAACTAAAAAAAGTCACGGAAATTGAATGACGAAAATATTCTGATGATTTCCGCTTACAACCGAGTCGTTGCTAGGGAAATGGTACTTCGTCGTTTTTCATCCCACAAAATTCGTTGACCATTCGTTCGAAAGCTCTCGATTTATCCAACCATATTAAGCTAACTACTGCGAAGTGCGTGGCCATCAAGCTTAGTTATGAGCATGGTTATTTTAATAATTGTGTACACTCAGTTGAACGGTTTGATTTGTAAAGCGGTGGTTAAATAATTTTAATTGGTAATTTCTATACTTTACACTCTAGGAAGCTGTAATTTCGTATGTAGCCTCTTTAGGACATGTCCCAATGTGTTGCAGACTCGTATGCAAGCGTTTCGTCTTTACGTTTGTTTTCTTATGATTTTTTTACCCCGGTTGTCCGCTGACAGCGTTTCCAAACGGCTATACGCTTTTGCTACAGAAGTGGTAATGCAAGCAGAAATAGAGGGGTAACGGTTAAGTGGTAATAGTGGCGTATGGTCTCTCATGTTGGTTATTTAAAAAAAAAAAAGCAGTGCAGTTTGGGATAGGCACCTGCATGTTTGTTTGGTATTTGTAATGAATGCAGATGCAATTCCAACAATCCTAACATCAACCGCACTCTTCTACGATTAGTAGGAAGTTAGTTATCTGTCTGCGATTATTCAAAGTTGAGGCAAAATGTTGGGGGCAGCGGCAAACTTATGATGAATAAATATGTTTGAACTAAATTGTATAAGAGATGAGCAATAGGTGTGTTCCTTAGGACTGAAATATTTCATTTTTAACTCAACACTTTGTTATTTGCCTTTGGGAAACTCCTAAATTCTTATTTTCAGTGGAGGTGAATGGCAGTTGTCATATATATTGGCTAATCATAATATGCTTAGCTTTTTTTGGGAAAGAGAAACGTAATTAAAAACATGAAACTGACATTCAAGTTGGAATCACTCATGTAACATTTTTATGTTGAAATGACCTATTTGTAGATGTTGGAGAGTTTTTTGATGTCCAGCCATGAAGAAAAACCATTTTTTGATATGGATGTGGAATACCATAAGAAAATTCGATCGGAAGTAGAAGACCAGTACACCAAAGCTCTACAGAGGATGAAACACTATCTAACTGCTGAATTTGCTTTGAAAGCCCAGGAAGATCAATCCGATCACGTAAACCAGGTCAATACTCTTGATTGTTGAAATTAAATACATACTTTAACGTTTACTCGAGTTTTGAATTTCATTATTCTAGATAGAGGTATGATGGACTAGAGTAGGTAACTTACCATTGGATTGGGACTATGTGAAATTTTCTGTTCAGATCGTGTTAACAGCTGAACCAATAATAAATGCATTCTGTAGGTACCTACTCAATAGCTTGTGATTTGCATGGTTGAGGTGTTCGAGGAATAGTCGCGGTACAGTAGACACCCTTTGCCTTGCCTGTCGGGGTAAAAATGAGAATCTTTATCATGTGGTGCAGCAATGTCCTCGAACTCTTAGGTGGCCGCATTTTACATTACGATGCGGTTGCCAAGCAGATAGCAGGTGCTTTGTCATCTAGCGGTTGGGATGTCGAAAGGGAGAGACTATATCACATGGCGAGTGACCGGAGCAAGAAGCCGGATATCGTTGCCGTCAAGCCTGATGGGTCTGCCATAATCCTGGATGTACAGGTTGTCAGTGGCAGTGTGGACATGGAGCAGACAAGGCGGGCTAAAATAAATAATTATGACAGAAATGACCTGCGGCAAGCGATTTCCAAGCTAAAAGGAGTGGGAACCAATAACATCAAGGTCATGGCTGCGACTCTGTCATGGCGTGGGGTGTGGTGCGGGAAAAGCGCCTCAGAGTTACTCGAGTTGGGCATCTCGGCAGGAGTACTCCGTGGTATTACCACCCGCGTCCTGAGGGGTTCTTACTTGAACTGGTGGTCATTTTATAGGTCATTTCATCCCATTCTTCCTCCTCGTCCTGCAACTTCCCTTATCTCTAGAGCCGGCGTCGAGTAAACGGGCGCCCTCCCCACTGCTTTTATTTTATTTGTTTATTTTTTAATTTAATGGTGTGCCCCCTCCGCGTTTGAGGAGAGTTTTGTAAAAAAAAAGTGTATTTGTGTTGCTCCGACTTTTTTCAAACATGGGGGGGGGGGGGGGGGGGGGGTAGTTGGGTACAACTTTGCGTATAGTATCCCACGAGTTATGTTGTGATTGTTCGAAGTAACCGCTGCAACCGATTTTGGTGAAATCGCAAGGATTGTGCCAATTAAATCGTATTTGGTCATCTGTATCTTGGATGTTGAATGTTGTTGGGTTGATGGTAGGGTTTGCATACGTGCATAAATGAATTAAATTCCTATTTTGCATATTAACGTATACATAATATTACTGTTCTATTTTGCATTCAACCGTTTTGACTCCTGCCTACTTTGTTCTTCAACTAATTTTATACGTCCATGTTTCAATTAGTGAGGAAACTATACTGTTCACCCAACTTGGTAGACATTTTTTAATGAAAATATATAGGTACCAAGTGGTATGTCATCCAAACGGACAACTCATCCGAACAACAACAACTCCTGGCAACTTGGGTGTTCTCGTTCAATTCACTGAACTTATTCCTATCTAAATCAAACTACAAAATTTCGAAAGTTTTCGAGATCTAGGCTTTTGAATATTTGAACCCTTAAATTTTACCCCTTGTGGTTTATAGTAATGATGCTGAAATTATAGGCACATCCTCGGCTGATGTATGATTTGTGAGCCAACATTGTAAAATTTGGTCCAGTAGATTTGGAGAAAAGCAGACTTGGCATGGTAGAGAACTTGAGATGTCATGTGATAGCCGATAAATAGATATTCTTCCAACTTTATCGCCAGCTGTGCGCACTTAGGCGAGTATGTGTTTGACAAAGAGTGGGAGGTTCTGATCAAGGTACTCCGTGCATTCACCTTTGGCAGCAAGACTCTTCCATGGCATACAATTATACATGGAGTTACAAACCAGTTCCACATCAAGTTCACTTACAGCTTTCTCGGTGTGCTCCATGAAGTCTTCTTCAATTTCACCAGGTTCCCAACCTCAAAGACCATGCAGGATCCTACATTCCGCCTTCTCATAGAAGTGATCCAACTTTGAAACAGAAAATGAGAGCAAGAGGTTGAAGAGAAAAGGATAATCGATATAAGTGTTTCCCTTAGGTTTTGGTAGGAGCGCCACAATTGGGTTCTTACCGATCAGCTTCCAGGCACTCCCAATATGTGGTGACCAATATAGTATGAACAGTAGTGTTTTGGCAAATAGCTGCATGAGCAGAATGTCCTTACATGCGAGCGGTTACCTTTAAACAAATTGATTTACATCTGTAATGTTTCAGGATTTGTAAAATCACGTCTTCAAAGTCATTTTTAAAATGAGTATAAAATGTAATTAAGTAGATGAATGTTCAATTTCACCCATGCGCTATAGTGCGAGAGATATGAGAATGGGACTGGCCGACAAGGAGGGCTGACAAAAGGGAAGATGTACCCCTCTCCTACGAATGGCCCTCACTCCACTACTCTGCACCCTGAGGGAAACAGGATTCCCATTGAGAGGGAATAATTCCCTTTCAAATGAGGGAAACTTCTCTTACCTGGTAACTGGTAGGAGGTCATTGACAGTTAGCAAAGACGACGTAACTGAAGTGAGACCAGATGCAGGCTGAGGGCCCTGCATAATTGGGAAAATTTCTTTCTCAAGTTGGCACTCATGAAAAGTGACTAAGAAGGGGTCACCACCCCACCTGTCCTCGCACCAGGTAAAAAGGAAGGTGACTTCTTGGTCCCATTCTCATATCTCTCAGACAATAAATAGAGCGTTAATTTCTCCATCACAATAAGAGCAAGCTCACCAGGTCATTAGAGCGGCATACTGCGTTGTGGGCCATAAGTTCCATCCACAGTAGTAGTGTGGATCGGTTTGCTCGCCCAACTTGTTTCAACTATTCCAGTGATCTTTAGTTCGTGTGTATCATCATGAGGTGATAACGAAAACATGTTTGTATACATAATTATGTATAGTAGCGCTAGATGCTGAAAGAAGAAGAGAGAACCAAGAGAAGTTGTTAATGATTACACAGGCTCAACTGAAAAAAAAAAAAAAAAAAAAAAAAATATATATATATCTCAAGCATTTTGAGAATCCTTTTTCTCTCTCGATCTTTATTTAATCTTGTTTTATATATTGTAGTTACATGGTGTGTATTTACGTGAATAAATTGATAAATCCTGTGAGTGATATTGTTGAATTAATTTTTTGAAATATGTTCGTAAAATATTTCAAAGTTTTAAGAAAAATGTTTTGAATTAATCAATTTTAACTAAGCCCTTAATCGAGAAAGAATTCCTTATCAATCACGATAGCGAAGAATAGGCTGAGCTCGACAATTTTCTGGTCTCTTTCCATTAGGTTTGCTTTCTGGGATGATGTTCTATAGCAAGGGTTCTTAATTTCCTGAAAGGTTTTTTGAACAAGAAGCTTTCAGCTTTCAAGCTTTCAGAAGGTCTTTTAGGGTTTATTGCTTGTGCTTGGGGTATACAGTTGCTGATAAATATTCCATTTACTGGGTTTGTGTTGAATTTAATTGATATCTAATTTCATGGATATCTATTGGAGGAGGGGGGAGGGCAATGGAGGTTGCATATGTCATTGCATTTCCTAGTTTTTGTTCAAATGGCCTTTCTCTGAAAAGGTTCCGTGATAGGTCAACGCTTATTTTGGTGAAAATATGCTTCTTCTCCACATATAGATAAAAATATTTCTCTCCACATGGAGAGAAAACGCCTAGAAGTAATTTTATGTGCGGCAGGCGCATTCTGGGACCTACAGAGGGCTGTCTGAATGTAGATGACTTCAAGCATTCGCCTTTCTCCTGATTCGAGGTAAAATTCCTGGATTTTGGAGCTGAAAATAGACATTTAGGTTTTTGAAGTCATTGAATCCGATTATGCGGTGAGAAGTAACTAAGGTGGCTCTGAATAAACGAGTTTGGTTATTGGGGAACACGGAGGTGTCTGCAGATCCAAGCCACTGTTTATTTTCTGTTCTAAACTTCATCTCAAGCCACTGTCTTGGAAGTCTATCCTCTGCATTTCCACACTTCTCATTCCCTCTGGCATGCTCCACTGAAAGACTGGAAAAGGGTTGGTCAATTTTTTCCATGTTCCTGATCTATTAGGTCATTGGTGAATCAATGAGAGTTGGTTTGAAAGCTCGGTACTGCACCCTGCCTCGAGCTTCTCAAAACTGGAGCCCCATTTTCCCACACACCCAGATTCCATTTCCAGTTATGGTTGGTTATGTTTTCTGCCTAAAAGTTTCCCACACACCCAGATTCCATTTCCAGTTATAGTTGGTTATGTTTTCTGCCTAATTCGAACAAAACCACTCGTGACGAAGTTAAGGAAACCCACCTAGATTTCAAATATCGATACAAAACTATCCACCATTTGCTGTCTGCTTTCTTGGCGATAACTACCGTAGACATGGACCCGAGGAATCTATAAAAGTTACATGTTACGGTGAAACTCTGTATTCAAGTCAGTGAATCTGCAAGGAAGGTCCGAATTCGGAAGTGAAGCTCTCAAGGACTCGAAAACTACTTCACAAGTTGAATAACGTGCTGGATATAGCTACTTGTGCTTTGTACTTCACTGCAGGAAGTTTATTATTGGAAACGATAAGCCAATGTCACGAATTTAACGTGACAAAATTTCAAAACCATAAATCAAAATAGTAGTGAATAAGACATCGGGAGTTATAGTTGTGATTTATCCTGTAGGCCTTTAGATTTGTTGTCCGTGGTTTCTATGAGGTCGCTGGGTTACAATCACTCTCAAATTTAGTAGCAGGGTCCAGACCGACCAGAGGGTAAAATTTTGGTTGTCAGTTTTCTTCCAGCAAAAATTGGTTCTAATTTTGTCAAAATAATTTCCCCCATCAATCGCTCCCTACTTTTTGGTTTCTATGAAATCATGTGTTTTCTTTCGGATCGTGGGCAGGGAGATTATGGTGCTTGTCAAGCTATTTTCACTACGAATCAATTTTACTTTCGTTTTGAAAACATTAGTTCCATTGGAATATTTTTCTACTAAGTTCTCACACCCCACGAATAGGCCCTTTTTTATTGGGAGATATCTCTTTAGTGAACTGTTGATTTGCTGCACATATTGCAAGGAATTCTAGGTTCGCATAAGTTGTAGAGGCTCCTCTGGTTTGATAACGATGAATTCACAGTAAATTTATCAAACCTATCCTAATCTTCACCTATCCTCTAAATTTGAGCAATATCAAATTTTGGTCGCACTAATAATTAAAGGATTCAACTATAAGACTTCTCGCAAGTTTTCTCATTGTTTGTCCTTCAAGATAGGTCTTCACTTATTTTCAGTATTCTTTTAAATTTATAATATGAGTGGAAACAAAATGATACGGTTATTTTGGGCAATGGAGAATAGAGACGAGAAACTACTGACCAAGAAAAGCTAAATATGTAATTTGAAGATTTTCATTCTCCACAAGAAAGAAAAACTACTGCAAGGGAGTGGGGCATACAGCAGGTTAATAAAAGGGAGGATGGAAGAAACCAATATTTAATGCGGGACTTACTCAAATCAATTAGTCTCCGTCTTGGAATCTTTTAAAAAAGTCATTCATTCTTGTTCGTGCCATGGTCGCTCCTAATTAATTTTTCCGTAACCGTTTAACTTATAGTCAATCCGTATCCTTACGGTGACCGTGTAAAACTAAACCGAATTATTTATCCCCAGCTCGGGCTTAGTGCGGATGCTCGGCCGTGTGTAAGTGCGGAGAGGTGGGACCTTTCTGCAAAAACTCCCTTGTGTTTACTTTCCCAATTACACTCGGCTGTTGGTACAGAAATGTGGAGCCCGGTCTTAATTGGTGGATCAGTGTGCATTGAAAACAACACTGTAATATATTATCTTTTTCATAGTTAACATGTGCATATTATAATACGTTGAAAACATGTACAGTAGCGTCTCTTTTAACCTGGCCAGTTGGCGTTTTGGTCGTTTAATCTGATGTGCAGGCATTTATGTAAGAAAAATTAACTACATATCGTTACCTGTACTCGTATATTAATACCCTATACAGAGTATACATTTCGTAAACAAGTATTTATTTGTTTGTATAGTACATGAAACATTACAATCTTCTACTGACGAAGTATGGCAGAAACAGAAATGACAATAGTCGGAAAATAATTTTTCCTTCGCTTCGTGTTCTAAGATTGTTTGCCAGTCCATTTAGGTTCACCCATGTGGGGCGAAAGTGATTCGTAGAAAGTGAAAGAACGGTGAATGATTTTAGTTCTTTTATTTTTGATTCACCTGTGTGTACCCATAGAAAAAAAAAAGGATCGAGAGATTTTCTTCTTTCCATTACTTTCCGGGAAGGTCGTGTAGCAGCAAGATACTCAGAGGAAGAGGGAATCAGGGAAAGAGAAATATTGTTTTCTCCTCCTCACCTTCCGGGAAGATCGTGGAGAGTGAAGACGTGGAGATTACAGGGGAAAAATAAATAAAAAGAAAACAAATAGGTGGGTGGTTAAGAAAGAGTCTACTGTACATATTTGATTTTCTCAAGCAACCAAAAATACCTAAACATTAGAGGTGAACATAAGGTATTGAGTAGGTAAAACTAAAACGATGGAATTCATGTGGGTGCAGTTCAGTGCGCAACTTTCAAAGATGGTGAAATAGCTGTACCTACCTACATTGTTTTGACGATCAAGACCATAGTGAAGCACAGTCTGATTTTTTTGGATTCTTAAGGGTTAATTTTTTCCTAATCTTTCCTCCTCTATTGTATTTTAGCTCAGTTATTTGTAGTGATTTATATTCATGTTGCTATGCTCTGTAACTTTTCAATCAAACAAATGATTCGAATCTATTTGTGAGGATCTAAATATTTCGTGTTCCTAAGTGAGTGAATGTCGTCAGATGGCAATGTAGGTAACGTAAAATAGATAGGTACATATTCTTGAAATCTTATGTCATGTGTCCTTATATTGATTTTTAATAAAGTCTGAGTAAAAGCGCCAAAATTACTAGAGAGGATATATATATATGTTATACTTTCTAATTCAAAAGGTACATATTGTCTTCATGTGAGCAGTGAATATGTTATTTCTAATACGGACTTATACATGTCATGTTTTACATGTCATATGTATTGTTCATCTTTCTAGATCAATCATTTCAAATCTATCATTAGAAAACAATCTGATACTATAGAGAAACTTGTTTCAACCCAAATCATGAAGGAATTGACTGAAGTGGACCATAGCACACCTGAGTATACAGACCTTTTTGAAAATATGGTAAGTATTTGAAATGACACTAAGTTAAGAACATAAATATGGACAATTAACTAATTGGTTTTTGCTTCCTCACTACCGAAGGTAGGGAAGCTTTGTATTCGTGATTGAAGTCCAAAAAATTTTTGTCCTCAAAAATCAAAATTTCTACTGCGTTTCAGAGCTTGATGATCAATTTTGGTTCCGTGTCTGTCTGTCTGTGGTAAATCCTTGTCACTCCCAAAACTATATCAAGTTTCAGCACGATTCCGATGAAATTTTCAGGGACTGTTAGCTGGTTAGTTCCTAGACGGTCCCCTATAATTTTCAATGCCGTCGAATCAACAGTAGCCTCTGCGCATGCGCAAACGTGAATTTCTCATAACGTCGATTTATCATCATCTGTTGATCCAATTTCGTTCAAACTCGGTATGTTATTGGGTATATATTCCAGAAAAATGCCTTATAAATTATATTGCGATTGGTAGAGTAATAACTACAGCGCATTGATCGAAACACAAAACTCCTATCGATTGACACTGGCATAACTCCGATTCTAATGGAACGATTTTGATGAAATTATCAGAGATTGTGCGGCATAGCTTTTAGACGGTTTCCTATAACTTCCATTGCCGTCGCATAAATAGTAGTTTGTGCGCATGCGCAAACGTTAGTTTATTATAACGTCGATTTCTTATCATCTATTGGTCCGATTTCGTTCAAACTCGGAGAGTAGATGGATATAAGTCCCAGGAAAATTCCCTATGAATTGTGTTGCGATTGGTGGAGAAATAACTACAGCGCATTGATCGAAACACAAAACTCTGAGACTGATTGACCGATTTTTATGAAATTTTCTAGGATTGTGGGGTTTGCTCCTAGACTTCCACTTATAAGTTTCATTGGCATTGAATTAATAGTACTTAGTCTGTTCGCGTGCACAAACATTAATTTCTTATAACATCGACTTATCAATTATTTCGACTCTTACTTTGTTCTTCAACTAATTCTATACGTCAATATTATGATATGCGATGAAGCTTCACTGCCCACCCAACTTGGCAGAGTTTTTTTTTCATTAAAATGCTGTTTTTTTTAATCAGGGAAAATGCAAAGCTGAAATAGAGGCGGCTACATCTAACGTTGGAAACCAAGATAATGTAACACGAATCAAGAAAGCTTTCTACGATTATTTTAGCTGTCAATTATTTTTGGCGCAAAAACTTCTTCAGGTAAAAAAACCAATTCCTTCTTGGATATGAACGGTGTATTTATTTCAGGCTTACCTATTTACAGCAGAACCTAATTATTCTTTGTTTTAAATATTTTATTTATGATAGAATTTACAGTTACAGGTACCTACTATGTACTAACATTATATGTATATGTATCTATGTTTATATATGTGAGTGTGTGTATAGAAATGACCTGCAGCATGCGATATCCCAGCTTAAAGGAGTGGCTGATAATAACATTTAAGGTCATGGCCCCAACCATATCATGATACAGGAACAGTGCCACGGAGTAGGAGTATCTCGGTGGAAGGCTCCGTGGTATCACCACCCGCGTCCTCAGAGGGTCGTACCTCAACTGGTGGTCATTTTATGGGGGCACTTCCTTTCATGCCACTCATCCTCCTCCATCAGCAAATTCCCTCATCCCTAGAGCCGGTGTTGGGTAAACCAAGGTATCCTCCCTAATTCTTTTATTTATTTTGAAATTTAATGGTTACCCCCTCTGCCTTTGAAGAGAGTTTGCTATTAAATAAACAAAGAAAAAAGTGTAAAAAATAAATAAATATGAAGACAAAAAAAAAAAAAAAAAAAAAAAAATAATAATAATAATAAAAAAATAAAACAAATAAATGAAAAGCTTAAACTATGCTAAGTGTAAGATTTGAAACTTATTAATAAGTAGCCATATCCGAGCTAAACTGAGTGGCGACAACATCAATTTCATGACCTTAATCATGACATGGCACGGGGTGTGGTGCTGGATAAATGCCACGGAGTACTCAAGTCCAGGCATCACCAGCCACGTCTTTTGGGGCTCTTTTCTTAACTGGGGGTCATTTTATCTAGGCACTTATTTTCATTCCTCTCTCCCTCCTCCGTCTTCCCAACTTCCTTAATCCCCAGAGCTAGCGTAGGGTAAACCTGGGTGTCTTCCCCATTTTTTAATTTAGTTTTTAGTTTTCTTATTTAATGGTAGCCCTCCCTCCCTGCCTTAGAAGGGAGTTTTTCTTGGGGGGGGGGGGGGGGGGGGTGTGTCATTCCAGATAAATCTGAGCCAGCAATCGAGGTTAAAATGTAATTTCCAAATTGGGGTGTCCCAATTATTATGCTAACTAACACTCTTTCTCAGGAGATAGAAAAAACACTCCCTTATTTTAATGTGTAGAATTAAAAACTTATAATTTTGTGTTGTGCACCTGCGCAATTCCACCATCTTTATTCTTCCTTGGAATCCTCTATTTTTCGTTGTAGATTTATTACACGTTACCCGCCCCTTCCGATTTTGAGTGTGCAAATCATGCGCAAAACTTTCTACTTTTTCAATTGCCACATTTGATCCACATTTTGGGTTATTTTTCGAACTGAATCATGCGGTAATATTATTACTTTGATCCAGTTAGTAATTTAAGATAAATTTCATTGAATTCTAAAAAAAATTCAACATTTTGATTTGGTTTCCAACCTTATTTCTTTATAATGGTGTTTTGGATTAAAATCAAATTCCTTGGACAAATCTTCTTTCACCGGAGTTTTTAATGAGGGAAAAATTATTCTATCAGCAACTGTACCTACAGAGTTGACTTTGGCGATCAGTGTTCTTGGTTCCATATCGCTAATGCAGTAGGATATGGTTTAGAATTCATCTGTTCTTTTAGCGAATTTTCGTAGAAAATTTTTTAAATGGCTCGAAAAATTTAAAAATCAAAATTTAAATGAAACTTCTTTATTGAATTCCGTTTTGAGGCATTCTAAAAAGATTCCTAAGGTTTTCGCTTTTTCATATATATATACAAACGGCCAAAAACCTTTAAATTTATAATTTTTAGCAGAGTTTAGTTTTTAAAAAATCAACGATTAACTAAGACATTGAACAAATTTTGCACGAAATTATGCTAAAAAAGTACTTTAATTTCATTTTTTTACTGCAAAAAAAAAAAAACCAAAAATCCCAAATCTTTTTTGATTTACCGAATTTAGTTTTATTATTATTTAGTACGTGTTGTTTACCATAAAGTTGGTTTTTAGCTATTGCTCAAATTTCAATACAATTTAAAATATTATAATACGGTAGATGAGAGAATTCGCTCATACGGTCATGCTGCATGACTGTTTTTGTTCAACTATGAATTCGGTCTAGTTTTGGAAAGTATATTAGGAGTTTCAAATTTCATTGTGGGAGGGGGCGAATGAAGGTGTTGGGGGGGGGGGATAGTAATGTCATGATGTTTTAACTATTCTCGACAGATTTTTTAACAATTTCTGTGTACTGTGAAAGCTGAAATTTCAATACAATTTAACATATAATACGTATTAAGGAAATTCGCTCGTACAATCATGCTGCATGGATAGAACTTTTTGTGTGCCTTGAATTCATTAGATATGCAAAAACAAGTATGGTGTTGAATTCAAGTCTCATAAAAATGAATATAATCAAGTCCATAATAAACAACCGTTACCAAATCTATATGTATAAAAATCAATTGCTGTTCGTTAGTCTCGCTAAAACTCGAGAACGGCTGGACCGATTTGGCTAATTTTGGTCTTAAATTATTTTTGGAAGTCCCTAAGGTTTAACAGTTTTAAAATTTCAAATCTGCCCCGTAGGGGGTGTTTTAGGGGAGGAGGGGGGATTGGGGTATCTTTGTCATCACTGAACAAACTGAGGATTTGACTGTCGAGTATGTTTGGATTACTCCAATTCAAGTCAAAGACTACTTCTTTTTTTCAAAGTTTTCAAATCTGACCCATAATGGAGGGGGAGGGGGTGGAGGAGTTGAAGCGTTTCGAACGTCACTGAACGAACTGGGGATCTGAGTTGTCGAATATGTTTGGAGTATTCTAACTTAAATCGCAGGCTACTTGAAAATTTTCAAATCTAACCCATAGAAGGGGGTGTTTAAGGGAAGGGGGGGGGGGGGGGGGGAGAAATGGGGTATCTTTGTCATCACTGAACGAACTGGGGATTCGATTGTCGAATATGTTTGGATTACTCTAATTCAAGTCAAAGACTACTTTTTTCAAATTTTTGAAATCTGACCCAGTGGTGAGGGGAGGGGGGAGGATGTTAAAGCGTTTTGAACGTCACTGAACCAACTGGGGGTCTGAGTGGGCGAATCTATCAGAATTACTTTAACTTGGGTCACAGGCTATTTGATAATGTTCAAGTCAACCTGTGCAACGCACGGGTGAACCAGCTAGTACAAAATAAAAAGTTACCAAAAGTTAACTCCATTGGTTCAATAGCTGATACAGTGTATCAAGAGGGTATAAGGGGGGGGGGGGGGGGTGAGCGTAACAACTGGCTTACATTTTATAGTTATTCATATACATAAAGTATACGTGGAATATGAGTGCTCGAAAAGTCAGCCGTTTTTTGCTCATAAATTTCAATAACAGCAAAAAAGAAAGAAGAAAAAAAATTAAGTAAATCAAATAAATCCTTGAAATCCTTATCGGTCATGTTGTTCAACTGTGAACTATTAATTTTATTAATGGAAAGGTCAGAGTAATATTTGGTTTTATTGAATTACAGAAAAAATATGGAATCTTGACTAGAACCAAAATTTGATAACACGAAAAAATAAAGTAATAAAAATTTATTTTTAAAGGACGAACATCGCTCACAATACTCACTCTTTGAAAGTACTTGGGAACACATGCATGAGTCTGAGCTAAAGTTGGTCAAGTTGCAGCTACAGGCCGCCCACCACAAGGAAATACTGTCTGAATTCACGAAAGTCTCGCTCAATGAAGTTAGTTCTGATTCCAAATTTTCCCTTAATCTTCTATCAGGATTTAGGTAATTATTTCGTGCGGTTTACACAATTTTACGAACGTTGTTTTCAGGTTCCAACTGATCATGACGTTTTCTCTGGTCAAAGTTGTGAGCTTTCAACATCACAATACATCTACCATTTCCTTCTTAAAAGTTATTTTTCACACGTTGAGGTAAAACATTATTCCTATATCCGTCATTGCTGATTGTGTGTACATTGATTGTGATTATTTACGTCTTCGTACAGAAAACCTAATATTTCAACATGCCGTTTAAAATAATGTTAGAACGGAATGCGGGTTTATTAATGACAAATGTTATAATTCATTTACTACACCATACTCACTACAATTTTAAAACTGAAATGGTATTTCAGAAATACACTGGCAGTTGGTGTACAGCTCTGCAAAAAGAAATCAAAAACATCGATGCGGAAATGAGGAAGAAGATGATTAATTTCGGTAACCAGGTTGAGAAGAACTTGAAGGAATGGCATTTCGCAAAGGAGGAATTGTTGATTGCCAAAGGTGACGGGCTTGTGAAAGCGGGCAAGGGTCAGTTTTGTTTTGTCTCATTAAAGGAAAACAATTGTCTACTTCGAACTTGTTGTGTATCACAGAATGATTACTTTTCAACATTGGTTTTATTCGCAGGTTTCATTGAGTCGATTCAGGGTTTCAAAAGGGAGCTGTTATCAGGTTTGACGCAGGCGTTAGATTCCGTTTTTGACTCAACAAAAAACACCTTGCTGGATTTCCGAAAAGATAATTTGTCACTTGACGAATTACTTTGTTTGAAAGATGAAGTCATTACATTGAAGCGACAAAAAGAAGAAGCGGAAAAACAGTACACGTAAGTCTATGTCGGATCACCACCATCTACCAACGAAAACACCTAGATACTTTTGACATTTTATGTCTTTACTTTGGCACATAAACAAAAAAAGCGTTTCGGTTGGTTTTCTGATGATTTCCGCTTACAACCGAGTCGTTGCTAGGGAAATAGTACTTCGTCGTTTTTCATCTTACAAAATTCGTTGACCATTCGTTCGAAAGCTCTTGATTTATCCAACCATATTATGTTAACTACTGCAAAGTGCGTGGCCAACAAGCTGAGTTATGAGCATGGTTATTTGAATAATTGTGTTCACTCAGGTGATCATTCTCAATAATTGATATAGTGAACATGATTGCAACCTCTTGTTAATTTCTGATGATTTCATTGAGCTGGTGTTTCGATTGATTCATAGCAGGTGATCCGAATATTGCGAGAACGGTTTGATTTGTGAAGCGGTGGTTAAACCATTCTAATAGTTAATTTCTATACACAACACTTTAGGAAGCTGTAATTTCCTATGTAGCCTCTTTAGGACATTTACTTGACGATGCTCAGGGTCCGGATCAGATAGTGGCTCTTAGAGCTTGCATAGACATAAAACGTCCCAATGTGTTGCAGACTCGTATGCAAGCGTTTCTGATTTTAAAACAATTATTTACAACTTCTATTTGTTGTACGTTTGGGTATTCTAAAGGCTTCGAATTTTGGTTGTTATCTATGTAATTAAGTTCGACTTCTATTTATGAAATGAAATTGAAAACACGAAATGGTTGTCACATAAGTCACTGATTATGCTACTGAGTCCACGAGGAACATCTGCGTCTAAATGCCTACCAAAGAGGAAATACTGAGAATCTTACGAATTGTGAAAATCTAGATTTCCAAACTTATCCCTTACAATTTTCGACTAAAATCCATTCAAAAATGGAACTCTTATGAAATTCTTATTTATGTTATTATCACCTATTACTGTTATTATTATTTTTTGTTTCTTTGTTTTTACTTTTGAGAAAAAATTGTTTACCCAATCAAAATGTTGTTGGCTTACATTTCAAGCTACCCTTGTAGAATACATTAAAAAAAAAAAAAAATAGAAATTAAATTTAGTAATAATAATAAAAATAAATACAGGCGTGAGGCGGGACAGTCAGGCGTGAGACGGCACAGGGTGGCCAACAGAACAGTGTGAATGTTGCTTATCATTTTTGAAAAACCACGCTTCCGCGGGTGTTTTGAAATTATTTCTTTGAAATACCACTGCAACACCGTGTACGCAAGATAGCTGCGTCAGTAAACAGTCTGCTAGGAAGACCGTACTATAATTATAAATGTGACAGACGGTGGTGGTGGCCCGATTGTTCTATGTGTTGTGGCGTGTCTGGTGCAGAGTGGAGTGGTGTGGGGTGTGGTGTGGAGGGGGGGGTGGGGGGGTGGAGTAAGTACCTAATAAAGACAGCAGTCAGATAGTTACATTGTGGCATTGCTTTAAAATAGACAATTGCGTTTGTTTATCAACTATGTAAATTTCTTGAACAATTTGTTCTGGAATTGATATTTTGTCATAAGTTTCGGACCGTAACTCATTTTGTAATTTGTTGTGTTTTAGTGCTGCCTTACAACTTTTGAACTCTGATCAAGACTCCGAAGTAAAAAAGCTTGATTCCATTTTGTCAGAATTAAAGCATTTGAGCGAAGTTGGATGCAGTGCTAATGCACTATTGAAACTGAAAGATGAATTGGAGGAAAAACACAAGAAAGAAGCTGAAGAAATGAGAACTTGGTTTGAACGAAAAGTTGCTGATCTCGAAAAAAAGTAAGGCATTCTAGGTTGTTTAGCTTCTTATATTAGATACTTTTTTGTAAGGTTTTTGTTGCACTCATTTACATGCTGAGGAATTAAGACTTGTGCAATATTGATGTGGATATAGTGGTTATATATCTTGGATATTGGTTATATATATGGAGTCTTGGATATTTTTGCTATCAATCGTGCAAAAGTGAATGTTGTAGGAACGTTTAACCGAAGTGTTACTTATGGTATAAATATTTATAATGTATTACCTATTTATAATTATTTATTAATCCATGGTTGATAGTAACATTGATGATTCGATTGAATAATAGATTGGTCGTATTATATGTGTTACGCTCCAGGAAAATAACTCTCACAGTCAAAGAGGTTTGGTCACCCTGGCCTCATAGCTCTGATCGTTAGAGTGTCGCAACTTCGGGAAATTAATAATAATTTCTCGTAGTTGTGACGACGCGAGTTCGAACTCCTGTCGAGGTATCAAATATTTTTAGCCCGTTACAGTGGCACAGTTGAAATAAGACACGAAATCATACGAAACAATAATTAATTAAATCCCTCTCGAGCCATAAGACTGCAAACATCACATTTCCTGTTGTTATGCCTTTCATTTCCTCACTCACTTGAGTGAAAACACACCGTGACAATGACCTCGCTCGACTGCTGACTTGTTCCAGCGAGCGTCTGCTCACTTAGTCATTCGTCCAACCCCAAACCAGCCGAGACAGCTGGTATTTGACTCCGGGAAAATGTTAGGCTCCAGGAAAATAACTCTCACAGTCAAAGAGGTTTGGGAACATTAGCCTCTTAGCTCTTATAGTTAGTGTCGCAACTACGGGAAATTAATGATAATTTCTCGTAGTTGTGACGACGTTAGACAAACTCATGTCAAGGTATCAAATATTTTTGGGCCGTTACATATGTGTTTTGGGTGTAAGGATTTCTGAAGGTTCTACACACACCTATGTATTGACCCGAACACTTTTTGAATAGTTAACAATTATTTTTAAATTACCTAATTTTCGCGATTTCAGTTTCTCCGAAGAAGTTTTTAGTCAGCATAGTCGAAAGATGTCATCTAGCAGTTCTTGTCCAGATGATGATCTCGATCGAGAAAAATTCACAGCTCCTTCTGAATTCCAATGTGAATCTGGGTTAGTGGATGTTGTTATTACTTTCTTTTATAATTTATGAACAAACGAACTTCCTAAGTGAAGTTAATTCATAATTATGTCAGGGGCACTGGAAGGTGGTTTAACAATGTTATAAAATGTAGTGGCCCCCAGCCACATCGTCAGACAGAGAAAGTTCAAAAATTCAAAAGTTCAAAAATTAGAGAAAAGAGAAAATTCAAAAATTAGCGGGACGGACGCCTTGCAGGAGGTCATGCCAACCGACCATTCAGCCCGGTCATGTTGGCTGCACTGTCCGTGGCCCCCAAAATCTTCATTAGTTGAAAAAGTCCCCAGGCAGTCTATGATACTGGGTTGGGAAGTGGGTGGGCATAAACCACCCTCTAGTGCTCCCGACATAATTATGAATGGACTTCTCTTAGGAAGTATGTTGCCTGTCTGTACCATGAAGGTAAGCCAAAGTTGCTACATAGTTGGCTAGCACGTTTTGAGCTCATTAAATTGATCAAATATCAAAAATTGTGCTGAAAAAATCACTAAAAATGGCTAAAAATCGTTACATTTATGATTTTTAGCAGAGTATTGCTCAAATAAAGTTTATCAAATTTAAAATGGATCATTAAAAAATTTATGTACAATTTTAGCCTGAAAATGTACACAAATTTCATTAATATTTGCTATAAAATTGATAAAAACTGCAAAAAAGCTAAAAAATCAAAAGTCTCTTTTTTTCTATTCTTTGTTTGATATGTGTTTGTTTATTCAATTTGCGCGTTGGCTATTTATTAATTCAACTAATGTTTATACTATGCTGATATTTTGAAAGGAATCAACACGAATCGTTGCATGAAATAGTCGACCTGAATGAGTTGTTTCCAAGTAGAGAAAAAGGTGTTCTGGGGAAGGTATCAAGAAGATCCACAAAATCAAGCCATTGTTCAGATTGTGTGAGTTGTGCTGCCAAAGTTCTGAGCCGACTGATTCTGGATGAGTCGCAGCAAGAAGTCGAGCATGAGCTGATTGAAGCAGTTAACAAACAAGAAATCGAAGGCTTGAGGCATGTGAGTGATAGGGAGTCCAAACTTTTCACTCAAGGAATAGTGGAGTGGGAATTCGAAGAAAGAGGATCGTCGATTATCACGAAGACTATTAGTAAGGTAAGAAACAAAGTCTGGGCCTCGTTGTAGTATTCAAAGTACAAACTAGTTTCAGTCCTTATATAGGTGTTTCATTATAATACCTTATTGAATCAATATTGTTTGCATCATTCCATAATTTCTCCAACATATGGTTTACATTGTTTTACAATTATTGTAATCACAACTAATTTTCACTGTTCATAGAGTACTTATGATTAATTTATAGCGTTTTCACCAGATGGATGAAGAGCTTGTGAGTTGTCATCTAATCTTTGTTCGGTTTTTATTTGTTATAAAATTTGAAATTTTATAGACAGGGTGTAACTCTTCCTGTTTGCTGGTGTTACCGCCTGGGTTGGGCCTTAGCCTGCTTGACAATGCTTGGCCATTGTCTTCTTTTGCTGGCTAATGATTTCCAGTTTCAGCCCATTAATGATTTCTTTCATCTTGTCTGCAGCCTTGGTCTCCCTGAATTAGGTATTGTTAGGCATTCCAATGAAATGCTGATGGGATTCCCTTAGTTTATTTGCATAAGGTTTCCAGTCCATCCCAGAAGCCCTAGCTTGATATTCTCGGCAACCAATATAGCTTTGTATAGGTTCCCGTTCACATAGGTACACTTCCTCGTTTTCTATCTCCGGTTGACTCCTCCCTCACATACTGCTCCAAAGGTCCTGAGCAGGTTCTTGCTTTGTTTTTCATTGTCCTTGTCTTCGATCCGTTCATCAAGACTGTGGTTTAGGGTCCTATACATCACGGATTTCACTCATTGGGTGGGGTACAAACATAGAATTACAATATTGGATCAATTTCGACGGTTAGGTCACCCTGATGATTTTTCTAACCTTCGAAATCGATCCAAAATTGTAATTATATGTTTCTTGGAAATATATATTTTTCATTAACTTCCGTTTTCTTCATTGAAATGGGTTTCTACTGATTTTTGTCGCATGTGATTTAGGAGAGTGTGTCACCCACAGAGTAATTTTTTTAATAATTAATTTTTACAAATAAAATTTGATTAAATTGCGTGTCTGTAGGAGGAAAGAAAATTATAATATCTTTATAATCAGGTGTTATGATTTTTTTTTTTTTTTTCAATCCACTGGATGTTTAAGCTGGCTCGTCTTCAGCTTCTTCAAACTTCTCCTCCAAACTGCTGTTGTATTGCTATTTTTTTCCTCCACTTCTAAATTGAGGATAGAGAAAGATATAGTCCGCTGAAACCAGGCGCCTGAAGATCAATTTGATACAACCACGGGAAGTTGGCCGCGATGCCACGCTTAAAAAAAGCTTTTTCCTGCGATTTCTCCTTTTACGGTACACTTTCATCGAAAGCCACTTGGCTGGTTTTTATTATTCTTTTTTTAATTCTGTTCATCTTGGTAGAAGTTGTTACGGAATTATCCTGATAAAAATGTGAAAAAAGTGGAAACTTCGGAGTATGTTTACCTAAAGTTTTTTGACCGAGAAATAGAAAAAACATGCTCAGCACGTTTACTTGATGTACTCAGGAAAATGATAGGGTGACGCATTCCCCTTGAACATAAACGAAAAAATGAAACTTAATATTGGGGAGGATGCTCAGGTTCAACCGACTCTAGCCCATGGTCAAGGGCTAGGGATCAAGGAAATTGACGAGGGAGTGGGAGAAGGGGGGTGAAAGAATCTCTGTAGAATGGCTAACTCCGTGGCACTTTTCCCACTCCACGCGCTTTGTCCCATGGCATGACAAAGTCAATTACCTTGATGGAATTTCAGCCACTACTTTTAGCCATGACTTATCTTGCCAAGTCTGCTCTATGTCCACGCTGCCAGTGACCTATACCATTCAGGTTAAATTGTCAAAATTTTGATGTTGAACATTTTTCTGGTAATTACAATAGCTTCATTTTCTTCGAACGTTTTGCTGGAGTGAGTTTCATCTGTCTATGACTCAACTTTCTTTCAGATCGGAGTTGAATGTTTCAAATCTTTGAAGGATTTATTGACAAATAATATAGTGGAACAATTGAAAAGCTTTGATGCCGCAATGGTTGATAAAATGGTGAGAATTGAGCACAAATTGGATTCAGAATGTAAGAAGTTGAAGAAAATTGATTCTAAAGTTGCTGCTCTTGGCGATTCAATACCTGAAGCACTTGCTGAGGTGAGCTGCTGTTGCTTATTTTCTTTTCAAATTGCCTTGTTCAAACTGGAAATATATGCTAATATCCGTTTGTGGATATGTACTACTTATATAAATATATATATATTTTTCTTTTTTTTCAGAAAAATAAATTATTTAGTAAAAGCTATGATGATTTGAACGAAGTTGAGAGATTATTCAAAGATAGGTAACTGAGCACCGCAATATTTTAGTTCATTTATGTCATGATTCAGTTGGTCGTATTTTTTGAGAAGTATTTAATTTCCCCCACTGCCAACTCCAGGCTGTGCTCCTAATTAATTGCATGTTCTCATACATTCTATTGTTTTTTAGGGATGACTTGAACAGAATGAAGACGACTTTGAAAGCCTTGGTATCAGAAATGACTCAATATTTAAGTAATTCCGAGAATGAACTCGTCAAACAAATTAAAGGAGAAATTGATAAGCTATGCTCCGAAAATTGGATTGGTGGAACTTCAAATATCGCTGTTCCCAAGCTAGAGAAACGCGTTCATTTTGATTCGAAGCTCGGCGATATCATCCAAGAACTAGATGATACTGTTAATGATGAATCAATCCTCGATTGGACTCATAACTCGTCCACTAGGTTCAGACAGGAATTACACTCCTGTATCCAGAAACTGAAGCTTGAAGCAGCTGCTCTTTACAAGTTGAGTAATGAAGGGAACTCGACTGGAATGAATTCAAATAACATGGAGTTGAAGGAAACAATTGAAGCCTTGAAGAAGGAAAACCTCGCATTACTCCAAGAAATGAACGATCTCAAAATGTCATCTCAAAGCGTGAGTAGTTTGGTATTTGTGTTTTTTCGTCTGGTCATCTGAAACATCTCTCATTTGTATATTTTGTTTACAGCACTTGGATGTTACTGAAAATAGCCACATCAGTTTTTGCAATGAACAGGAAGCCTTCTATGGTGATTGTGGAGACTCGCACAACTCAATTTTGCCCGATGCTCGCTATTTATTGAACAAAGGTGAGAACTTGAAGTTAATTTATAACGTATGTACATTGTAAAATAATCCTTCGTCACAAGCAAGTCGATACAAGGTGATCATCATCAGTCTAAATCTTTATTTGTGTGCAAAATTTCGTTATCCTTGGTCCAGTAATACCTTGAGAGAAAAACTATTGAAAAAGTGGTGTGGATAAAATAGTTTATATTTTATTTTTATATCTAATTCCTGGTTTTATTCGACTTTTACTTACATTTATTACATAAAACTTCCATTTGGACTGTTAAAATCACATGTATTACATTAAACCGACAGTTTAATTTGAAATATACGTTGGTGTATGATATTTACATATTACACGTGTTTATGTGTATCACATGTGTTTCTCGGTTTTGAGTTTAAAACATTACAAGCAATCGAGTTACCTCGATCATACTTCTTGCTTACCATAGTATTTTTTGGGAAGCTGATTTCAATTGTATACTTGTCTTCAGCAAGAAAACATCTTCTGAATATTAAAGAACTATCTGCTACCAAAGCTCTGGAAGAGATTCTCAAGGAAGTGGATCGCGTTATTGATAAACTTCAAAATCGATGTGACGATCTTGAACAGCAGGTACCTACGGCTGATATAAATTTTGACAAATTTTCTGTATTGAGATTGGCGTAATGGGGCATACTCATTTGTTCATCTTATCTGAATTTTAAAACAAATATAGATTCCAACCTGAGAATTTTAACAACCACCACACTCTCTTAGAATAGTTTTTAATTTTTCCAAAATTTTACTAAATAAGACTGATGGCAAACTTTTTCAGCTCATTAAAATTCATAATGAGCTTTTGTAGGTTGTTTAGTTTCCACGATGGAATCCACGTTCGTTTTAAAGATTAAAAGTAATTACATTGAAGTCGTGATAATTTCCAATCAGTAGACCTCTAACAGAAGAATTTTATTTCAGGTACAAGTCGCCGACAAACAGCTTCGCTCCACAAGACAGTTTCTTGATGAACAAGCCATCGAACGTGAAGTGGAACGTGATGAGTACAATAAGGAAGTCTCTAGCTTGCAAGCACTGCTGAAAGAAAGAGATAAGGAATGCTCTTTGCGGGAAATATTCAATTCTGAGGTACATCAGAATGCTTGTGGCGATTTTGCATTTTTTTTTCTTTTTCGAAATTATTTCAGATTTGAGTTGATGGTAATCATTGTTACTCCCAAAAAGTGACCCTAATGAAGTAGGATAGTTAATTTTTATGGAATGTGAGAATTGATTGGTGAATTTCTATTCACTATTTCCTAAACTGATGTGGAAATGTTGTTCCTCAAATATTCGAATTTTTCCAATAATCAATTAACTCTTTCTACGTATTTAAAACATTTACGTAAAAACCTCTTTTTGTATATTTATCGGTAGGTAACCAATTCAAGTACAATGCATAGCCCCAAACTCCCTTTAAACCCCATCATTTTTATTTCTGAATGGTTATTGATAAAATGGTCTGTTTTGGGGTGTAGGACATGTTCTTTATGATTGGAAACTCAACTTATCTGTAGGAAAGTTTGAGTTTACTTATAGTAGGTCGAAGTAGAAGACTGTTTACTTAAGCAGCGATCGTGCTCTTACTGTGTTGCAATAAATTTCGAAGAAATAATTTGAAAAAAAAAAAAAAAAAGTGCGAAAGCGCTTTTTTCCAAAAGAAAAAGTAACATTTGCTCTGTTCTGTTGGCCCCCTTGCGACTCCTCAGCCCTGGTTCTTCCGATCGCTGCCCTCTTACTTCAGTTCAAAGACTGGTAAATGCCACAGGTGAATGGCTGAGTGGCTGAAAAAGGCTCTAGCCTCGATGGGCACTAAACAGTCTTTTGCTTCGACCTACTATAATTCTACTCAAACTTTCCCACAGGTAAGTTGAGTTTCCAGTTATAGTATGGTTATCGTAGAAGACTGTTTACTTAGGCAGGTCGTTCAAAGCTTTCCATTCACCTGCTTGTAAGAGAAGGGAGTGGTAGTGGGGGTACTAAGCATGACTGCAGTTTTTACCCCTGGATAAAATCATAAGCGTGGTAGAGGATTGGGCTCCTTTTACTCACTTATGGCACACACTTTCACACACCCGTGAAAACCCGTTTGGGATTTCTGAGCTAACTCATCCACCCTTGTGGCCAAACCCGGAAAGAATTTCTGTAGGTTAGCATCGAAACGCAGGGGTGATGCTTCTTGGATTTTAGGGTCGTACTTGGCTTGAAGTTCGGCGTACATTGCCCTATCTAAACCTTTTCTCATGGTTTCTCACCATTTTTCCTACATACTAGGGTGGATGCGAATTGGATCCACCGGAGGAGCTTCATTTACTCAAGCAAGAAGTTGCTGTGGCAGGGCTGGGGCAGATTTTACTTTTCCAACTGTGCATGAGGGCACGGTTGCAGAACCGGCAAAAGCCTCGGAGGAGTGGCGAGGCTACTTTCGAGGCTGATGAATACAATGAGGCAGAAGATGATGAGAAGAAGTCCCTATGTCTTTTCCTCCGTAATCCCTTTTCGGGCCTTCCGTCTCAATCGGCATGAAGATGCGACTGACGAGAATGCTTCCTCTGCCTGGTTCGTCTTTGCTTTTTCCTAACCTGCTCAGAGTCGGAGAACCCGGAGAGATTAGGGATCGTTCGTGAGGGTACATCGGGAATCGACTGCGGGGATCAGTGACGATCATTTCCAAATTTTATACACTAGAACCACGGTCGAAACCAAAGGTCCCACGAGGGCCTTGCCCACGCTGCGTGGGGAATCCTTATCCGTAGATGAAAGATTGATCGGGCGCATCTTGTGTTGAAAAGAAGTTCGAAACAGTCGACTAAACACAAATATTTCCGAACTGAACGTACTTAACAAGTTTTTCACCCAAATTGAAAAGGAAACTGAAAAAACTTCGAGAGGCACTTTATATACAACACGGTAGAACTAGAAGTGAGATGGCGGCGATCGGGAGAACCAGGGCTGGGAAGTCTCAGTGAGGCCAACGGAACAGAAATAATGTTCCTTTTTCTTTTTAAAACTGCGCTTTTGCGTGTTTTTTCAAATTATTTCTTTGAAATTTCTGCAACCCAGTAAGAGTACGGTAGCTGCCTATGTCAACAGTCTTTTGCAAAGACCGTACAAACGATTTCACGATCTACAATAAATTATTATTCATATATCTCAGTCAGAAATTTGTGTAAAATTATCTCCCCAGCGAGGCTGGAGATTCAGAAATGGTTAGGATGTAGTCTTGTGAGAATTGTCGGAAAAAATTCAGTTCCTCCCAGCTAATCACGTCTGACGAATTAACCTTCGATCCCAGTCTGAAGTAGCAGTTATCTTTTCTCTTTTTATTATTATTATTATTTTTTTTTTTCCACTTCAAATTTGACTGAACTCAACTGTGTAGTCTGAGCATGAGAACACTTTTACTTATTTCCTTTGCTCGCACTTTGCATCTATTCGCTTGGCACAAACACTTATAATCTCATTTTAATATTAATATTTTTCAAATAAATAATATAACGTAATAGGAAGAACATTTTGATCATTGGAGATTTCTTAAGATGAGCATTTTGATTTGTTTTTCGTGTTTGACGCTCATCATATGGCTTATCCTCGTTCCTTACATTCACTGCAATTACTATCTCATGGTTTCAAAAGCTTCGTAGCTATTCAGAATCACAATATTGCTACTGTCTTGGCAAAAGTTCACAATGCCGATTTGAATACTTATTTTGAATTATATAATTGTATGCTTAACTTTCGCACTAACATTGAACCTGCTATAAATGGGCTCGATTTGTGTGGCTGTCTTCAACTGTACAATGAGATAGAAGTTGCGTTTAATTTATAAAGCTTCCTACCTCCTGTATATATCATCATCATCCTCAATAACCTTGGGCCCCAGTACTGCCTTTGTACAGGTACTTGTTACGCTTAATTTCTCTGGATTTAGGAACTCCTGCAATAGGTATTTCCACTTCAGTTAAAACGTGCTAACCTCGTTTTTACGATCGTTGTCCCATTCGTTTTTTATTTTATTTTTTTTCTACCCTTATATAATTTTTGCTCACTTATCATTTTTTATCCTTTCACTTTGCATGATGCACTTGTTAGGTGTTGGCGTCTGAAGCAAAGAATGCAACTCCATGCTCAAAAAAAGTGAGTTTTCTCTTGCATGTTGCTTGATATACATACTTTTATTTATCTAATCTTAATGCGGAGTCTATATCACACTGATGAACCCGCCAACTTGGTGTGGACTTGGAAAACCCACTCTGAGCGGCCTGTTTTCGCTAATTGGATTGCATTGTTTTGAATGGTGGTCCAAGTTGATATTATCACCTCAATATTCTCAGGAGATCAATTGATAACAAGGTAGTTGACTAGTACCTAAAGTGACCATATTTTTGGTATTCACTGTTATAGAATGTAGATGGTACGTTAATGTGATATAACCCTGTATATATGATATTTATCTTCATGTGGCACAATTTGTCCTTGTAATGCGCAGTGTGAGTTTCTGTAAGACGATTTATTGCTCTTAGGTCTTCTACGAACTAAGCTTGTTGATAGTATAAACCTTCGTCCGTACTATGAGGAATGTGGGTGGGCACCCTGTCGGATTCGTAAAGGCGACCCCAAAATCGTCGAATTGTAGACTAGTGTAGAGAAGGTGATCACCTTCAGTACCTACTTACGCCTCCAGTCTCCCTCGACCGAGGATTTTATTGTGACTAGAGACAAGTACATTTAATTGTGTATCCTCTTAATTATTTACATATATTACGAAAAGTTTAAAGTTCTTCATGACCATATAAGCGAATTTTGAAATTTAGCCAAATCGTACATTCTATAATCGTGGCAAAACAACTTTTTCAAAATAGTATATTTCAATATACTAACCAATTTTGGGATTTAAAACAATTATGTACAGTTTTTTCGTTTTTTTAGCACATATTAATGAATTGGAAGTACATTTTTCAGTACAATTTTGTATATAATTTCTGAATGTTCCCCTTCATATATGTGTATGTGTGTCGTTGGCGTTTTTTGAGCACATTACATTGATCAAATGTCAAAAAAAGTGCTGACAAAATCACTAAAAATAGCAAAAAACATCTGTTATCCGTCAGTTTCAAGTTCAGGTGCTCTCTTTTAATTAACATAAAATAAATCAATAATATCTTGGAGATATACGTCGTATTTCGCATCTGCTAAATCACTAATATGGTAAACGTAAGGTGATTTTTTTTATTTTTCGAACGAAAGGACAAGTTTGTTGGACAGCATTTTTTGGACACGTTAAATTAATCAAATGTCAAAAAAGTGCTTACAAAATCACTAAAAATAGCAAAAACCGCTAAAAATCGTTAAATTTATTTATATTTTTTTTAGCAGAATACTGCTCAAATAATGTTTACTAACTATAAATAGAACATTTGAAAGTTTATGTACAAAATTATGCTGAAAAATGTACTCAAACTTCATTAAAATGTGCTAAAAATCGACAAAACCCAAAAAAAAGTAAAAAATCCGAATTTTTTTTTTTTTGAATCGCAGAATATTATTTAGAACGAGTTTTTTGTTGTTCTGACAGGGCAGCCATCCTCATTCCACATGGTATGGGCGTGGCTCAAAAATGACTATGCACTCATAACCATGTTCAGCGGGACATATCCATGAATAACTTCACGCTGACTACGCTATTGATATAACCTTGAGTAGAGCTTTAGACCTAGAGCGCAAGCATCTTGATTAAAAAATCACGCTGCCTACCTAAAACCTTGTTTATGTTCAGCTCCATCATTTATGAGCAGTTCCATTTAGACCTCGGGCAGTGGAGCAGTACTCCCCTCCTTTCCACCCCTACCTTTTACCTATTTCGCCTATTCTTTTGACGATCTTTTCACTTCGGCTCCAAAACAGCCAATGGAGGGAGCCCAGTAAGGCCACTGTCACACGAGCGTGAGTTCATGGATGCCATATTAGCGGACGTGGTTGGGGTAGTTAAACCATATTGTCTCGTCACACAA
This sequence comes from Adelphocoris suturalis, assembly GCA_030762985.1. NCBI lineage: Eukaryota > Metazoa > Arthropoda > Insecta > Hemiptera > Miridae > Adelphocoris > Adelphocoris suturalis. The sequence goes on along the minus strand of CM061047.1, from coordinate 24,977,628 downwards.
GTGCGGACGTGATTTTTGATGGAACTATCCCCAGGATAAGGGAAAATTTGTCCATGTTGTCCATGGTCGGGTTTCTTTGTGCTTGCAGTAGTATCGCACAAGCGCTGTTTTGCTTGGACCCGTTCATGGTCTTTGTGATTCATTATCTAAAATGAAAATGAAGTTTTCAATCGAGTCTACAGTTTTATCAGCTGGAGGAGGTCCTGAGTTATGGGGACAAGCTGGTTGTTGAATTTTATCTAAATTATATTCTGCTAAAAACTTTAAATTTAACGATTTCTAGCGGATTTTCCAAGAACAAAATAACGCTATTGCAATGGCTCCAAAATGTCAAAACATACAATTTTTCAAAACATTTTCACGTACGTAAATATCCATTTTGAGGCATTATAAAACTGTTCTTAGATCCTAAACTCATATTTCATTTTTCAAGAGTTTTTTCCCATAAAATTATTAATAGTGATTCCAAATACCTACGAAAATAATTTTAAATTATATCGTGTGGTCATGCTGCATGACTGGGACTTTTCCGATTTTTCGGAGGATTTTTCTCAAGCTTTTTTTTGAGTAGTTTATTGTGCCTAAAACAAGCTTTCCAACGAACTCATCCTTCCCTTTGGAATGCTTTGGTGAAAGAATGGATTGCTTTTCAGAATAAATCCAAAGAATAAATTGTTGAACTCCAGGACTCGATCCAGAATGCTTCCAAACGGATTTTCATGAAGAACTTTTGTAAAGTTTCATTAATTTATCGATTGTAACGTTTTTAGAGCCATTGCAATAGCTTCATTTTTTCGAACATCCACTAAAAATTCGAAGACCGAAGAATTCTGGTCAGATTGAAACTTCGGAAAGAAGTGCACCGGCTCGTGCACGTCTGTCATTTCAGCTGGAGGACCTGAGGGTTCATTACTTCTGTAACGGCCCAAAAATATTTGATTCCTCTACAGGTGTTCGAACCCGCGTAGTCACTACTACAAGAAATTACGGGGAATTCCTCGGAGTTGCGACACTTTAACGATCAGAGCTATGAGGTCAGGGTGACCAAACCTCTTTGATTGTGAGAGTTATTTTCCTGGAGCGTAACATTTCTCCGGAGTCAAATACCAGCCGTCTCGGCTGGTTTGGAGTCGGACGAATGACTTAGTGAACTGCAGGCCGCTGGCTCAGCAGACGCTCACTGGAACAAGTTAGCAGTCGAGCGAGGTCATTGTCACGGTGTGTTTTGACTCAAGTGAGTGAGGAAATGAAAGGCATAACAACAGGAAATGTGATGTTTACAGTATTTTGGCTCGAGAGGGATTTAATTAATTATTGTTTCGTATGATTTTGGCTCCTACCGACTGCGCCACTGTAACGGCCCAAAAATATTTGATACCTCTACAGGAGTTCGAACTCGTGTCGTCACAACTACGAGAAATTACGGGAAATACCTCAGAGTTAACGATCAGAGCTATGAGGCCAGGGTGACCTAACCTCTTCAATTGTGAGAGTCATTCTCCTGGAGCGTAACACTTCCTTGGAGGAAAAAAAAAAACGCTCCTGTGACATTAGCCTTAAGCTGTGTTTAGATGAGGCGCACCCACTCGCACTTCAGCCTCACTTCCGGTTCCTTGCCTTGTTTAAGCGCTCCCCTCTCCACGAGGCCACTCACCTCCAGTGAAACTCAGGGTGAGTCGGCAGCAGTTGGTTTTTGATCGTGAATCAAAGAGAATTCATGGTGAGTCCCTCGCATAATTTTTACTGAACTCCCACGCGAAACTGACTACTCGCTCGTTCAGCCTGGCTCACCTTCCAGGATGAGGAAATGACTGTGTCGTGTAAACAATGGCGTAAGAATGAGTCAACCCCTCTCGAGGGATGGTGAGGTTTGTTAAGCGAGTGGGTGTGCCTTGTCTAAACCCAGCTTTAAGGACGAGTGGCAGCATGAGTGACGTATTTATTTACTCACGCTGCGCACCTCCTCCCTTAATGCCCTGCTTACTTCCAAGGGAATGGGCTGAACGTAAACAGGTTGTAAGGTAATTACTAAACCAAAAGCTAATGTAATGACTCTATTACTTTTACACCTATGTTCTTAACGTATTCAATCGAGTTATAGATTGGACTTACAAAAGTGTTTGATCTAATCAGTTACCTATGTATTATTATTATGGTACAATTAGTTGCTTCGTTAATCCAACAAATACTAACCTTTCATTCCCAACATTTACAAAAGAGTTCTATTATCAAGAAATTGTGTTTATTATCACTTTTGTTATATTATGTATATAGGCGGAATAGTGAAGCATATGTTTAATTTGATTTCATTAATTTCTTTTCAGTACTCACCTTCGACATCAGATAATGATGTACAGTTCTGTACAGTTCTATCTATCATTCAAATCTAACATTCAAATAATGTACATTTGTGTAATAATTTTCAATTTTCCTTTCTTTAATCGTTTGTATACCGCCTTGGTTGTGTAATGCAATATATAGTATATACCAGTTAATGAAAATGTGTGTTTACTGTATTCCCAGCGTATTTAATATTGATTTTGCTGTACGGTAGGTGGATGATCTCACCAAAGAACTAAAGGAAACTTCTGACCGATTGAATGAGAGCATTGATAAGGAACGATCGCTGAAAACAGAACTGAAAGCAGCTATTGATCAGGTGAGTTTGCTTTAAGAATCGGTTGTGTTTTAAGAGGGTTTGTGTTTTTCTTAGCAGAGTTATTGTTGTCTATTGTAACCTTGAAAATGGGTTTAGTTTAGCAAATCAAAAATATTGTGGACCATTGAATTGTTTTGGATGTAAGTTTGTTTAATGGCTTTGTTCACATGAAATAAAGTACACAATCGGATAAATACTTTATCAATTCAGACAATCATTTTTCAAAAACCTTATCATCTTCTACCAAAAGCACCGCTTAATTATTCCTTGATCATCACACCTTAATTATCCCTACCCTCAATGGCAATACTACAATAAATTTCGTATTAAATTACATAGAAACTTGTACCAACAGTATCACAAAAATTAGGGTTTTAATTTTCCACACAGGAAATGGTATATAAATATATATATATATATATATATATATATATATATATATATATATATATATATATATATATAATGTTTTCGAAGTACCTATAAATGTTTTTTTTTTTTTTTTGTTTAAAAAAAAATCATATTCTGGAATTTGCGTACTACTGGAGATATCAATCATTGATATTAGCATCCGTGTTTTTCTTTCCTTCTTTCAGATATGGGTTCTTAGAGACATTATTAAAAATCTCGAAACGCAAGTAGCGACTAAAACAGAAAATGTCGAAGAACTTGAAAGAAAAATTGAATTGCTTGAATGTGAACTGGATGAGAAAAACGGGACTCAATCTCTCATGGCGCATGAGGTAAGCATCTTAACAGGTGGCTAGTATTACTGTTGAATCCACCATAGTTGATTTTATGTGAGTGTGTTTTACCATTTAGCTGTAAATGAGACAAGAATGTAATACGGTGTCTGAGACTTGACTATGGAAAAATATAAACATCATGTACGGGACTTCACAACATCTCTCCACATGTATTTCAACTTTCATAGGTGCTATTGGTGTTTTACTGCGTAAAACCGTTAAAATTTCCATTTTTATCGACATTTTATTGCTGCCAGAGCTCTTTGGACTTTGATGATGTGGATATCAATTATTGTTCCGCTCATGTTGTCAGAATACAACATATGTAACTCTTCTGTTACAGTTGGATTCAGTTCATACATTTGTTATTATCAGTTTGAATCCACTGGAATATATCGAGAAATGAAATGTTTTCAAGCTGATTGCATTCCTAGCTTCCCCCTAGCCCTTTGAGCGTTTTGGGATAGTAAAAATCGGCATTTGCTGATAAATTGGATGTGTTGCTGAATATCATTGCCTCCAACTGGGTTATTTTTTCTGTCATATAATTTCAACTTACTTACAGCTTCATTTTTGTTTAGATTGAAACGTTAAGGAATCAAAGTTTGGAAGATTCCAGAGGTTTTGAGCAACTCCAAGAGCTAGAACAGAACATCAAACTTCGATTTAACTCATCTGTTATCCGTCAGTTTCAAGTTCAGGTATTATACGTTTAACCTTTCCTAGCCCCTAAGATTCCACTACAACCTTATTACCTACATACCTTTTTACCTGTAGGATGTTTTTCATTAGTGAGGCTGAGCAATTTTTGATGAGACTTGCTAACTACAGTCCATCTACTCGTTGTTACAATTCTCAGAATTTAGTATATTAATTGTGTTCCCACAGATAAGAGAAATGGGCAAAACATTAGATTCTCAGACGAAGGAACTCGAAGGCAATAACGTTGGAGTGTCTAGTAACAGCCTCAGCTCGCCATCTGAGGAAATTTCCATCAGGTTCGTTTTGCTTGTCAATCTGTTTTGCGGAGTTCTTAAGATACTTAATACATTCATTATAATAATTTAAAATCGGTTGGTGGTTTACCTGCAGAGAACAATTGGAGTTTTTCAACCGAAGTAAAACACCGGAGCACTGCCCTTCACCTGTTAACCTACCGGTTGATGAAGTCAACAAACTGAATGAGAAAATTATACGTCACGCTCGTGCTGACGAAGTAATTCTGAAGAAGCTTAGGGATCAGGAAATCAGAATGATCAAAATGACAAATTTTGCAGAAGTGCGTTCTTAACGTTATTTAATTTCTCTTTCGAAGGTTATGTTGATATCATTTATATCTATGTTATGATAATGTTGATCCATTTTGGTGTAGTCATTACCCTACTAGAACATTTTTATTAACCAGTTTTTTGTTGTTTTCAAGTTTTCCTGCTCATACTCTTTTTCTGTTGATTCAAGGAATACAGGATACAGAAGATATCTATAGTATATTAATATATTACATTCCTTATCTTCTTGGTCTTTACAGGAGATGCAAGCTGAGCGAGATATTCTTCATGAGCATGTTGAAAAATTAAAAACTCAAATAGCTGATGCCAATAATAAAATTGACTACTTGCGCCTCAAAGCTGAAGCGTCTAATGCTGCAGCCAATCGGGACATAATAAATGAAAATCAGAAGTTGAAGGATTCCCTATCAGAGGCGGATCAAACGTTGAACAAGCTCAACAATCTGGTACAAATTAATTCTGATCTTTCCATTTTCTGAGGAACTATCGACTAATCAGTAGATTCAAAGAATTGAATTTTTTCAAATGTATACAAGTTTTATTCTTCTAAAAATTTCAGTTGCTAGAGAAAGAAAGTCAGTTGGAAAATGCTGAAGAAGTAATTTCGGTTCAACAAGACAAACTGCGCTCTCTTGTACAGTGTGACGAAAATGCTTTAGAGTCATTAAGATTGGAACTAGCTGCTGTCATAGCTGAGAAGAACAAATTAGAAGTAAGTTAACCACTTACTTATCAGGATACACCTACTCAAGATTAGGATTGATTTAATTAACTCTTGATTCGTTTCACCCAGGGTCTTGTGGAAAAATATCGAAACGATTTGGAAAAGTATGGAACACATCCCTCTGAATTGCAAGCCCTTCTGGCCGATAAGAATGAAGACATCCAACTTCTCCAAGATACTATAGCAAGATATCAGAATGTATGTACTACATATTACACATATTTTATCTCAAACTTGCTTACAATAAATCTATCACTTTACATGAATATTACTTTATACAATATTTTATGAACATACATGCCTATCTATTTTTTTTTTAATTTCTAGGAAACGGACAAGAGCTCTAAAAGTAGCGCAAAAGGTCTACGTGTTAGTTTTGCTGCAGACGCGGAATCAGCAGAAACATCCCATACATCAAGACTACGAGATTGTCCACAAAATGATAGCTTCCATTTCGACGACCCTTCTCATATCGTAAAGTGCAACCTTTAACGTTTAATTTACTTGAAAAATCTCATAGTAATATATTCGTCATCTCTCATATCGTTACATCATTATGACTTTTGTGTTCCAGATGCCTTTGAAATCTTCAACCCACAGGGATATAGAAGTATCCGCCTTACAACATCCCACTATCGAACCTATGCTTGATACGTCTTCAGGGAGAAAGAGTGCAGATGTATGTGTTTTTCAAGATATTATACTTTTTTCGTATGTGTTCACTGTTTATCTAGTACGAATCGCCATATTTCTGAATTTTAGGATGATGGAGACAGTGGCGCCTTGGATAAACTCAAACTCCAACTTATGGAAAAACAACAGCACATTGTAAAGCTAGAAGAACAACTTACTGGTTTCAGAAAAATTGAAACTGATCTTTTGAAAACCAAAACCCAGCTTGAAGCAACAGTTGCTGCAATCAGTGAGGATAAAAAGTATTACGAAGAGCAGTTGACATCATTGCTTGAAGAAATCAAGATCAAAGACGAAAAATGTTGTTCACTTGAAAAGTTACTTTCACAAAAGGGGACTGAAATCATAAAGTTGTCTGCAGATCTCCAAACTGTACACAATCTGGTTGAGATAACTCAAGAAAAACTTGCTGAAGCTCAAATTTTGGCTCTGCATGAAAATGCGGGTAGTGAATCTCACCAAAAGAAGGTGTTATCTCTTAAGGAAGAAAATTCTAGATTGGAATCTGAGCATTCTACATTGATGGGCAATCTCTCTCGAATTAAATTGGATAACGAAAATCTTGGAGCTCAAATCAAAACTTTGATTTCTGAGAATGAGAATTTACAGAGTAAATTGACAGAAACCATTATTTTGAAGGAGAGTGTTACTTGTAAGTACTCTGAAATGCAATCACAGAAAACCGATATTGAAAACAAGTTAAAGGAAGTAAGTGATGAAAATCAGAATCTAACAACACGACTTAAGGAACTGGTTTCAGTTCAAAATCAGTTAGTAAAAACTGAAGAACATTTATCATCCTTAATGTCGGAACATGACTCATTGCAAACAATCTTGAACAACATGAGAGTTGCCTTTGAGAGACAGAGCATTGAGACTGAGCAATTGAAGATTGCTGGCGCTAAAGCTACTGATCTAGAAAATGAGCTGGCTTCGCTTTCAAAATATGTCGAGGGATTGAAAATCACAATGAAAACTGAACAGAATGCGAAAAATGAATTGCAAAAACAACTGGATGAACTATTGAATAGTTTAGAGTCGTTCAAAACTGAAAACAAAGCACTGTTAGAAGAGAAGCAGGACCTTTTGGTGAACAATGATAAACTGGCTAGAGAACTTGAGAACTTCCGGATATCTGTAAAAAGCTTGAGGGAGGATTTGTCATCCTTGAAGAAGAGTGAAGGACCTTATATATCTTTACTGAGTAACATTGACTGCAATGATGTGAAGAAGTTGTATCTCGAAGTCTCAAAATTGATATCAGAAGTGGGACAGTTAGAGTTTGAAAGAAATTGCTTGCAGCAAGAGCTTGCTAAAATGAAAACTACCTCTGTAGAAGTGGTTTTGAGAGGATCCGAGCTGGAAAAGCTCAGTGAACAAATATCTCGTTTGGAAAATATTAATGCTGAACTCAAAGCAAACAATTATCAAAACACTGAACAGTTAAGAAGGGAAATCATGAAGTTGTCGCAGGACATTCAATTTTTGCAAACTATCGAGAAGCAATCCAACGATAAATTATCAGTTTCGCTTGCCGATAATAAGAAACTTGGGTCAAAGCTTTCAAAAATTGAGGTGGAGATGAATCAGATTCTTCATATTCGGAAAACAACTTCTGAAAAAGGTCTGCAAATCTCAATGTTACCCAATCTCTCAAGAACAGCTATAGAACTGTTTGAGCATCTACCAGGTGGGTTCTTTCATATTTATCAAGCACTGAATATGAAGTACAAGTACCTTTATCGTAATTTTCTTTTACTTAAACTATGTTGTATTACATTTTTTCCCTCAGAAACAAGTGAGAGACGTGAATATGTGAACTCATCTTCAATTTCGGGAGTAAGAACCAACCATTCCATCATTTCGATTTATTACTCATATTTATTGAAATTTTATTTATATGAATATTGTTTGTTTGGGCTTGGAGGTGCGTTAATGAAATTACTCGCCTCTCCATTCCTCCTGTTTCACGAAAAAGCTTTAAATCATAGGTATATTTTGGGCTACCTTAGTCCCTAGGTAGCTTGCTCGTTTTGGCTGCTTCAGATACCTACCATCCCGCTGGGGGTTCATTGGTATTGCAGGTGACATCCCGCCTCAGCCTGCCTCTCAGTTGACCCACGCCTTTATTTATGTTAAATAAAAATATTTAAGCTAATCATCGTTTGTTATTCCGTTTGTAGGACTCTGGTTGTCAATGTAGTAGACGATTCCAGAATTTAGCTTTGGAAGCAGCTCTTATTGAAAAAATGAAATCTATTGAAGAGTTAAAGGATAGAATTCATGGAGAAGAGAGCAATTCACGAAGTTTGAGAGCTGAAAAATTAGATGCCGAACTCAATTTGAAAACACTGGAGAAAATTAATAGGCTCCAAGAAAAAAAAATTGAAATAATGAGGTAGGTACCTAAACCTCATCCATCATAGCACATTACTTTTATTTACGTACCTTCATAGGTACCTATACTAATATTTCATTATCAGGTTTACCTTTGAGAAATGTAGTGTATAGTGTGGACCACTCTTCCTTAGCTTCTTCTTCTTTTGTTACCTTTGTAACAAGGACTGATGTCCTGTTATATTGAATTTTGCTATGCAACTACTCTTTAGTATTCTAAATCTATATATTTTATATCTATAGGTGTATATATAAGGAATAAGGTGACAAAGTGAGTACACAGATTGAAGGGGATTACTTTGATGTTTTATTCAAAGATTTAAGTGTTGCTCCAAAAAGATTCCACAGGATTTTTCTCACTAAACTGAGAGGAGTTTACCAACAACTGGTTTTACAGTTTGAATAGAAAAAACACCGCTGGGGTTTTGGATAGAGGGATCTAATCTGATAGGATTCGCAAGAGAGGATAATCAATAGGTATATATTGCATAATATGTCAAATCGCCATGCGAATGGGAGATAGATAGAAAGACTTACGTTTCGGTCGAGCGTCTAGAAGCGAGGAGCCCCTCCGACTCAGCTGTTTGCTGATGTCTGTGACTGACAGAGGATCTGGACAGATCGTGTAAGCATGCTATCAGTCGTTACACCTTAGCACATTTGAACTTTTGTCATCATTGTATGAATGGGCAATCATACTCTATAAGTTTTTTTAGTGGTTTTTCTTTTCTTTGGCTTCTGTGATTCAATTGTTTTGTATCGTGGTTTGTTGATTTGGCGGTGGCTGGGCTTCACGTTATGCTAAGGTTAGATTCGCGATTTTCATCTGTTTACATCCGCAGAACGATTGATTATTCACGAGCGTGATTCGGTTGTGTGGTTATCGACTAATTGATAGTTCGGTTTAATAAATCACTCACCTCATCTGACACCATGTAAGATTTACTTAAATTAGCAGAAACTGGGGGAGACGAAATAAGCTACACAGATTCGTAAGCTAGAATAGAGGTTTTTGTTGCACACCCGACATCAGGTTATGGTGTGACGTCACTGAGTTCTCTTGATATCCACTGTTACAAGTTTTCTAGTGTTTTTATTTTCTTTGGATTCTGTAATTACCCTTACTTATCATTATTGATAAGGTGTAAATATTTTAAAACAATCCAGGCTTTTTTTAATGAACTGAAATATTATGTTACAATTCTTATTTTCAGTTCGGAAATGAGGCAAATGAGCAACGACCGCCTTCAATTGGAACTAGATGTGCACAACGAAAAAACCAGCCGCCTTCATGCAGAAAATGAACTCAACACGGAGCGAATGAAAACGCGTTCCATCCAAATGGAAAACATCAATATGATGGAGGTCAGCAATCTTGAATACTTGGCAGTATACCATCATCCTAGTATTTATCTAAAATTTTGAAATTATGAATTCTGGTACCCTATAGCGATTCAAGACTGAGCGGATTCCAATTAGTGCTTATTGTCAGCAGTAGCTATTGCTGGTATAGTTAGTGGTAGCTAATCAGCAAGCAGAGATCAAGGATATTAATACATAAGTGAGAAAATTGCGTTTAAAGGGTAATGAGCACGGTTTTCGAAATGAATAATTTTCATGGAATACCTACTCCCAAAGACATGATTTCAAGATCGCCTGTTAGTAATTTTTCACGCTAAACCAAATGGTGACTCGTGCTTTTTTACTCGGATTTTTTGAAAATGTTTACCCATAAGCTACCAAGTTGGTGGATTAATCTTTTTCAATTTATTATACAACTGTGGATATTTATATGCTTCTACAAGAAGTCAAAAATTTGACGAACGAGCCATTTATTATTTTAATTCTCGAAGATATCAAAAACGTTAAATGGTAACTCAACTCCCATTTATTTTTCAAACAAATATCAATGTTGATTTTGGATTTTGATTACCACGTGACACAGTGGCGCTACAATTCCTTTTAGTTTTTCAAATAGTAATCCCATTTTACATTGCAGTTTCGGAATTCTCGTAAAATTTCATGGTGAAACGACCCACCACTCGAGTTTTGGTGTACTCAAAAAACGGGGGAAATCACACGGAAACCAATTATGAAATATAGAGTTTTGAAAATGTTAAATTTCCACATGTGATCCGTGGTTTTGGGGTATTTTTCAAAGCTGAATTACGTAGTGATGTTAATTTATTGATTTTTGCAATACCAACTTGGGATAACACCGAGTAAAAAACCAAATTTTAGCATGCTTTGCGTTGTGTGAAAACTAGTGCGGAAACGAGCAATTCCAGCCATTATCCGGGTTTTTCCAAGTTGGTATTGCAAATATCAATAAATAAACATCACTACGTGATTTATCGTAAGAATACCGCAAAATCGTATCACAGTTGGTTATTGAATATCTCCAAAATTTCGATATTTCACAATTGGCGCAAGTACCTTTGCGCTTAATTCCCCCCATTTTCGTGCACAAAAAAATTCGAGTGATGGATAATTTTTTCAGGAAATTATATGTGGATTGCGAATCTGCTTCAAAAAATGAGGGTTCCTATTTGAAAATCACGATATAGGAGTCGTAGCGCCACTGTGGCGCGTGATAATCAAAATCCAATTTCACTACTAAACAGTATTTGAAAAATAAAATAGAGTTATCTACTATTTACATTTTTTGATATTTTCAGAAAATAAAATAAAATAAAAATAAATAAATGTCTAGTTCATTAAATTTTAGACACTGTATATAATTGCAGTTTGTGAATAATTCTACTGATTTTTTGTTCTTGAACTAAAGGGGCGACAATTACCCTTCCCAATATGTCTGTATTCGTTTTCTTCTTTGATTTTGGTCAGTAGGAAGCAGTTAGTTTAAGTTGATTTGTATCATTATTACAGAACATGAGAGCGAGACTGAGATTAGCAATGGAAAATGAATCTAAATTGAAGGCAATGGTTATTGAGAAACATGAAGAATGTGAGAGAGCCATTGCCAAGTTCAACAGTGTGATGGTAATGGAACGTTATAGATCTGATTCTGAGAACGATGGCTTGAGTAGTACACCAAAGGTAGAATTCTTGTGCATGCTCCTGTAGTATTTTCGTGTTGAATGGGTTGGTGTTTGCCTCACTTTTCTGTTAACTGAGACTGGAGTTTTTAATTCCAAGTACAAATTATATGGTTGTATCAAAGAAGCTAATCCATATGTAGTCCAGATACGCCAAGGAAAGGTTAGTACTATAATTATTGTGTTATTGCACTTTTAATTACACTTTTGTTGTGTGCATTACACGTCCTAATGTAGAATAACGTATTTAATCATTTATTGATACTAACAATTTTGCTTGACAGGCAGCCATATGTAAAATGTATGGTACCTGAACACTCACAGCATAATGCAATGCTACAACAATAGCACTCACGATTCGACTTATTGAATAAAATAATTGGATTTACCACATTTTATTTATTGGGCAGCGTTGTTTGCTTGGTCCCTTGATGCTATATCCATCCGTCGTCAAAGGGGAGTTAATGCATGCGTATGATATGTTAATGGCTCGAGCTCATACCATTACCTGAAACAAGACTTGGAATGGCTATTCTCTCATATCAAGGACTTTTTAGTTTTCTGTGCTCTCAATTACTGCCCCCCCCCCAGTATATGAACAATATTTTTTTAGACCATTCTGAAAAACTTTGGTTCTGTGTCTCTGTGTGTTATGCAACACGCATAACTAATACAGCTTTCGTCCGATTTCAATTAACTTTTTAGGGGGAGAGGATTAGGCAGATTTTCCCTATCAATGTCATTTCTCACAAATCAACCACAAGGCGCATGCCCGAACGTAATCCATCAAGCATCATTTTCTCACGTCCAAGTTGTCTAATCTCACTCAAATTTTAAGCGTAGCTAGAAAAAGACTTTAATAATCCCATCACATTTCAAAACGATCTTATCATTTGTGGATATGTCGAATGTAAAATCCTAACAACGAGCATAATTTCTACAGTTTCCATTCGATTTCATTGAAATTTTCTAGGAATGAGCGGGTTAGGCAGAGGATGGTCCCCATCAATTTCATCACTCAGAAATAGGTGGTTTTCCTGAGCATGCGAAAACTTAAAATCCATCAAACATAATTGGCAAATAACGATTTGATTACCTCGTATTAGTTTTATCACGAATGCTTCATTACTAACGGCTGTGCATGCGCAAACCTCAAATCCTTATAAGAGGCATGATAATTACAGTTTTCAACCGATTTCGATGGCATTTTCAGAGATGGACTCTTTCGACTTTAAATGGTCCTCTATGAACTCCTTCAATCCAAACTCTCTCGTAGCTTTTGCACATACGCAAAACTTAACATCTGTCATGCATAATTTTTGCATTGCCTAATTGACCGATATCACTCAACTCCAAGTGAATCCTCCAAGGAATTTTTTATGATTATTTGAAACTTTTTTGTGATCTATTCATTCAGAATACGAGAAAGCTATGTGCCACACCCAACTTGACAGACGTTTTTATGATTGATGCATCTAAGGGCGTTGCCAGAACACGGATGCCTAGAGGTTGGGTGGCAGTCATGCCAGATATCCATCCACATCCATATCTAGCCTTCTGCCTGCGTTGTTCAGAACACGGTTCTCTATGAAGAGGGCTGGAATGAGGCCTAGTGGGGGAGAAGCGGCTGTGAAACGTGAAACACAGAACTGAAACATGCAGTGAAGTGTGTGACAGTTCCCGTCATAATCCAAGAGAATGCGCGTCTGTTGCTATCGCGCCGAGCGTCATTGTCAAGTTCTTGAAATGCTGCGTTTGGCGATAGATGGGGATCCGAGAACCAGAAAACCAATTTTCTCCGAACATAGCACATAAATGCTATTAGTGCGAGTTGTATCTCTCGGGGTACTGTCACACTCTCCTCTCTCTAGGATTTGGGCCCCCTTGCACCTCTGGGGGGCGACTAATGTCCTTGATATGGTAGCAGAGCGTGGTTACCTGGATTACGCAAGGTAGTACCTAGTACATCCAGGTCCACTATTATTGAGGGCTATATGTTTCAGAAGAAACATGTCCCGGGTTTTCCAGAAGGAATTTCCATTATCACCCTTTGGTACATAAATAATTTCATTGGTCATTGACTTATGATTTCTCAATTTTTTCCCCTCATATAATTTCTATTTTTCATACCTATGGTATCAGGCCTTTGCCTTTATTATACATATATTCTTTATTCAAGGGCATAGTTCCCAATTATTATTTCCAGGGCTTAGTTCCCAATTTAAGTCCCCAATGTGGGCACATATTTTTATATCTATTTTATTTTCCTAAAGGTATAAGTCTCCATAGTTGGGCCACTGTTTATTCCCGATTGTTCCAATCTTTGATTAGGGGTTAATTACAAAATGAATACTTCATATGAAGATTCATTGACAATCCATCCTGTTTTAAGTTCTCTTTTTCTATCCTTAATCGCCAATGCAGCTATTTATAAATGAGCATCAGTTCTCAACCAGTAAACTATTCCACCTGGTTTACATACTTGCTCTTCAATCAAGTATGTTTTTTAAGGGGAGGAGTGTGACAGTTCCCGTCAGAATCCAAGAAAATGCGCGTCCGTTGCTACCGAGTCGGGTGTCATTGTCAAGTTCTTGAAATGGTGCGTTTGGCGATAGATGGGGATCCGAGAACCGGAAAACCAATCTTCTCCGAACATAGCTCATAAATGCTATTATTACGAGTTATATATCTCGGGGTACTGTCCTCTCTCGAGGATTTAGGCCCCATTGCACCTCTGGGGGGGCGACTTAGGTCCTTGATAAGTGGGATGCATCCTTGAAACAGCCAATCAGAGAAGATGCAACTTTGACAGCAACCTCTCAGAATAAAATTGTTTTGGAAATCAAAATCATCGACGTCCCAGTGAGCCCGACATTGCTCCTCCTGCCACCTCCTCGTTCTGTCCACCCACATTCAAACTTTTGTATTTGTATAGCCGTCCACATCGACATCCGTCCTCTAGGCATCCGTGTTCTGGCTGTACCATAAGAGGGCCCACACAATGGATGCCCTTCACATAAGTACAATATATTGACCTCCTCAATCTCGTTGCCGGAGCGAGAAATTGAGATACATTGTCTGTGGTCATCTAGTCGGTTGACTCATTGGGCTTATTCAAGTTCTTTCATTCATTATCTTCTTGCCGAGTAAGTTTGTAAATGTGAGATGAAGCTAAATTTTTCAGTATATCAAACTTAATGTCTGTCTTTCATTGCAATCTGCTTCTGAAAAATTCGTGTGTCTTTGGGATTCTTACTAAGTTCTGCTTCCCTTAGAAAAAGAGGGAAAAAACTGTATTTCTTTTTTTATTTTCCTAAAGTTCGAAACGTCAAAGAAAGTTATGGACAGTTATGGAACCGACAAGAAACAATTTTTGTGTGATCTCCCAATACCTGCCTGGGTTCGGTTCCCAATGCAACCCAACTTTACAAATCAGAAAAAAGTGTCAATGGATTCTATCATGTCGATATCCTGGGATCATATCCGATTTCATTTTCTGAGTCTGGGTTTTATACTCATGAACAAAAAACTTCCATAAAAATCTCGTGTTATGGCGTGGATTGTGTGTGTTTTTGCAGATTCGTGTTATTTTTTAGATTTTTCTCAATTGGCTCTTACGGTTTTGAAATTCCCATTAATCATTTAGTGGGGAATTTGATATTCATTGCATCTTATCTTATTCATCAAATCCTGAGGGGCTCAAGACGTTGTACAATATCGTTGAAAATATTAATTTTCCTCTTATTACATGGAAGCTAATGCAACTAATGAAGAAGGGAATTTGAAGCATATTAGGAGAGTAATATGAAGCCCCGCACAGAATGTTTTATTCTGAAGACATTTCTACGATCGAGCAACGTTTTGAGCCATTCTGTAAATCTTAATGACTTTCTTCCAGTTGAGAAATTTTCCTCCCGTTGAAAACATTATTAATTTTTACAAATTTAGTTTTAATAAATTAGTTCGTAATCTGCGTAGTCAGATATATATTAATCTATTTTTTACATTTTCCCTATTAGTTCAAGGAGGTCCAAAGGACCTTGTCTGTTCTTCTTCAATCACTTTTTAGAAAACCTCTATTAGTTCGGGTGTAGTGTTATGTGTTTGTAGTAATTACCTGCACGCTTTCTCGTGTTTTTTCATGTTGCATGTTGAATTTGTCGTTTCCGAATATTGTCCCTTGAGTCGAAACATCCCACAACTTGCGGTTTTGTAGACAGTGGTCTGCTGGACTTTTATTTCCGTTTAAGGGAAAAAAACCCTTCAGTTCATATTTTACACTATTTTTCTCTCCTCTATTGAATCCGTATATTTTGGTGACCATTGTATATCCGTATGTTTCTCCCCCTTCACTTGCCATTAGCCAGTAGCCATATCCATGAAAGCATCCGTGTGAATCACTCAAATTACTATTTGTAGAATTTATAACATTTAAATTTAAATAATTTGATTGAGCATCACAATGGATAGCGACAATGAACTCGTTACAGTTTCATAATTTTTCAAAGAAATCGCTACTCACACTATCCCAAGTATACAAAAAGTATAAGGCTTAAATTTTTTGTCAAATTAATAAAATTTAAGTAAATTCTCAGGATAATCTTGTATTTTTTGAATAAATTCTTTAATGTTCGTAGTGGGTGCTTGAGTTTGAGGGAATGAATCTAAAAAGCAATGTGTTTCGGGGGAAGTCGCTTTGGTTTTGGGGAAAGGCTCAACGGAGAGGATGGGGTTGGGGGATCGAAAGAAAACCTCAAAATGGATGAAAATCTCTGTAATAGGTATGTCAGGCTGTAAGTCGAACGCTTAGTTTTGCTGAGACGTAAGAATAAATTAATAAAATCAATCATCATCGCAGACTTCATTGTCAAAAACAATTTCGCGATTGTTGTAGCTGACCCTTCCTCCGCCTTCCTTTTAAGCCCACTACGGGCCTTTTCAGGCTCTATGTTTTCTTCCGGCTTAGGTTCATGGGTGCGATTGTGTTTGGTGGCTATAACTTGCGACATACTGGAATCAGTACATACCGTAGCGTTGCACTGCGATTTTATATTGCAACACCTGGACGTAGTAGACCCGTACAACGTGGGGTTTTCCGAAAATTTGTAATATTTACGACAATTATGTTTGATCACAATAACAAGTTTTTCACGCTGGCTTGTTAATTTAGTTGAAATGACAACATCCATCGTTTACGGAACCGAACCTAAACTGTCTAGTCTCAACGCATACTTGTATTTCATAGCGAAGATAATTTATCGATCACCCAAACGCAATGCTGCTTTATAGTCCAGGAGCCAGGGCCGAAAATGGGTGGTAATTTGAGGTGAAGGTTTGAGATTAGATTTGGAAAATTTAGTCTGTTCTGAGTGATCTAGTGATTTAGTCCATCACTTGATCATTGTGGTTGCTTTTCAGAAAGCAGCTGCAAGTGTACTGAGGCGCTCATCGATTTAGAGCTAGCTCATTTTTCTCATTTAGTACTCCCTCTTCCTTCCCATTAGTAATCCCTGGGACCTATGTTCCGACATAAGAGATAAATTAATTCATTAACTACGAGCAGTTTTAATAATCAAGTGAATATATTGTTTTCTTAGAGTAAAATCAAGTTCTTTTTAAAAAACCTGAAAAGATCTAATTTTCCGATTTTCAGAAACGGTTAGCTGAATGTCAAGAAACATGCAATACTCTGAGGTTTGAGTTGGAGAAGCTGCGAAGAATCAATGCTGATTTGAATGCTGTATTGGCAAGGGAGAGGCGGTCACTGGCTTCTGTGCAAGATCAATTGAAATCATCGGAAGGAGAAGTAAACTCTAATATTAATCTACTTGTGTTTAAGTGTTTATAACCACTAAAATATGCTAATAACGGAGAAAAGAAACCCATTCGTTATGATCTAGTTTAATCTCTAATATCATTAACCAACCAAACATAGTTATTTTATTTATTTTTTCCAGAATGTAAAATTGAAAACTGACCTTAATAATGAAATCATTAAAAGAGAAATCCTTCAAGACCAGCTTCATGAGTACATGAGCGCCAATGATTCTGCTTCCACCGATAGTAATAGAGTGGTACGTTTCCTTTTTTAATACTCCCATTTACTATATAACCTTTTCATTTATTCAAATTTATAGTTATTTATTAAAGGTTATAATGTTATTAAAATGTAACTAATTTCTGTAGCAGTCGCTTCAAAGGGAAGTTGGTCGTCTCAGAGAAAAAGTGGAAATTCTCAAACAACTTAATGAACAGTGGCGTGCAGGGGCTCTAACTTCTGGTCTCAATCGGGTTGAGGTGCGTACGTTTTTGACCAAATTTTAATAATTTTAACTTCTTTATTGATAATAATTTAATTAAATTTAATTAAACACCGTTCCTTGACTCGCAACAAACTGCAAGCATTAATTGCATCAGGTTCGTGATAGTTGTTATATATTTTTCCTGGTAATTTTACTTTAAACATTTCCAAGTCTTATTTCAAGCAAATTTTTTTGGTCGTCTCTGATTTGCCACAAGCTGGGCCCAGGGTGTCTAGGGCTCTATTCCTATTAGGTTTATCAGATCTGGACAACATATGCTAACTCCTCCTCTTTTAAAGTAGAGATGCCAAACAAACCAACACATCAAATCAATTCAAAGGATCTAAGTACAGATTATCCGCAGTATTCTTCATCATCTGTGCTGCTAATGTTCCAGGAGCTGAATTCTAACGTTGACAGTCTAGCAGTAAGAAAACGTGAGCTCCAGAGTTCAATTGATAATTTGGAGAAAGAGCGAAATTTCCTCGTAGCCCAGGTTTCCAAGTTGAGAGAGGTACGTCCAATTTAATTCTTCCATGTATCTTATGCCTTCACCATGTCCAACTGATCATATTACATTTGTAACGTTAATATGTGGAGGAACTCAAGAGTTTGAAACTTGTAGAGTGCAGTTGGTGTCAAACTTTATAGTACAGCATCTATTTTCATTTTAAAATATAAAATGAATACGTCATTCTTGTGTCTAACCTATGTACTATTAAGTTTTCACAAATAAACAAGCCCAGAGGATGAAGATGAGGGGAGAGCTAGGAGCTAAGGAGGTAAAGTTCTGTTAGAAGGATCAGACTATCAGAGAGGGAGTAATCTTATATAAACATTCTCACTGAGGCTCAATCCTCCTCTCTGGTCTACCAACCTCAGTCTATCAAACCTCACTCTCCAGTTTGTGTATATTTTCCATTCATCAGTATTATGCATACCATTACTTTTCATTGCTAAGTTTATAGTTTTACTTAAGTTCTTTTTGCCATTTAATAAGCTAGGGGCCTTAGCAATCTGGTACTAGATTATAGCTATTGGCCTTCGTCGTCTGTAAATTAGATAGAGCTGCGGGCCTATGCGGTCCGGCTATTAGCTACGGGCTAATGAAGTCCGGCAATAAGGGGCGATGGTTAAATGCATGTCTGGCTATTGGGTAGGAGTCAAGGGGTACACAAACAAATCTAGCCCCGTTTGGTTTAACGTTCATCGAGGGTTTTATTAGTTCAGATGACAAATCCGCTCTCAACGTTGTTCCTTTGAAGCAATTTACATTTTCAATTGAATCATCACATGCAGCCTAACAGTCTTTATCGTTGTCACCTTCAATATGGCTCTAGGAATTTCGAGTTGATTTTTACTAAAGCCATTCTTTATTGACCTAAATTGTTTCAGCCTTTAGTATGACAAATATTGCGTGGTAGACAACAACCCTAGGCATTGCAGATGTGACTTTATTTTCTAAAATAATGCATTAACATTTTGTACGTATCTCTTGTATTCTAAGGAGCGAGCCAACATGAGGTTGTCATCCGAAAAGATGGATTTCGCCCCCTCAGTTTCTGCCAAGGTAATTGTCACCTTAAATAATTAATTTTTATACTAATATTTTACTCACATTCCAGACTAAAAAGGTAATCTGGTTTGTAATATTACCTATTGGTGAGTAATATTGAATTTTAACTGACATACTATTTTATTTCCAACGCGAGAAATGTTTTCGTTCTTGTGAGGCGTTAGAAAAATTAAGTATGAGAGAGATTTAAGTACCTTCGTAATTATTAGAGATGGTTAGAGATGGCTTGATATTTAGCTAGGATTAGCTGGATGGTTAAAGCGTACAGCAACGGCCGTCGAATTTGAGAGCAGGAACGAGAATGGCCGCCAGACGAGATTCCCCCGCTTGGCTTTTTGTGGCAGACGCAGTCCTGCCACCTCTCCGGATTATATGTTCGGATGGATCTCATGGAGGCTTGCAAATCCAACACTCCCCTCCAAGCTTCCATCCAGGCAGCTCCGTATTTAATTTCGCCGGATTACGTAAGGATTGAGAGAATGAATGAGAAGAACCTTCTCATTCAATTCGATCTGCAACAGTACAGTTCACATACACACATTCCGATTAGTGCTGGAATAACATCAAATTTCTAAATTTAATAAATTTTGATTTGTGCAGTGACTTCGTCAGTGTGTCTGCAATTTGGTCATCAGTAGATATCCACCGGATTGTGATATTTCCTTTACGGTGTTCCTGTCGTACGTAAAGATAAGATAGCCTAACCAAATGTTTCAGAGTAGACGAATCATCTACTTCCGCTAAGCGGATTGCCGGTTTAGAATCCTCATGGATTGTCGGTATTATTTTGATCCCCGCTAACTCTGAACACATTGTACGTATTGAGGCTAATTCTCTGCACGCCGTACTCATTGCAACGAATTCGCTCTCTGCTGAGGAGAGAGCTATGTGATTTTGACGCTTAGTTCTCCAAGCTACCGGATTACCGAAAAGGTAGATGATGTAACCAGTCGTGGAAAAACTCCCTTCGGCCGAGAGTCCTACCCACGTAACAATCTATTCCATCCCCCTTATCGGAGAACATAAGTCCAAAATCTTTCGTACCTCTTAAATATCTCAATATCCGTATTACTGCTTGCCAGTCCTCCATCGTAAAATTTGACTGTCGTCTACTCAGAATATTAGTAGCATATGAAATATCTGGTCTGACTCCCCCTTGTATGTACAATAATGATCCAATAGCTTGTCGGTAAGGAATCGAATTCAAGTCACCGGGTTGTTTCAATTTTTCATTGACTCCATTCCTATCAACAATCATTGGTGTAGACACCGTTCTATCACAATGAGGGTCAAATTTCTTTAACATCGATTCTATGTGAGACCTCTGAGTAAGACCGATAGTTTTGTTCCTCCGGTTTCGTATGATTTCTAATCCTAGGAATTTTCTTGGTTCTCCCAGATCAGTTATCGAGAATTCCTTTTCTAATATAGATTTTACTTGTTTGCGTTTTTGATTACTATTTGTTGCTAGTAAAATATCATCGACATATAGCAACATTATAGCAATTTGATCTCCGGATTTCCAAACAAACAGGCAGGGTTGGAAAGGATAGGGTTTAAAATCCATTCTTTCCACAGCCTCCTGGAATCTTATGAACCATCTCCTTGGAGACACTTTAAGACCGTAAAGAGCTCTGTGTACTTCACATACACTATGACTCTTTATATCATCACCGGTTTGTAAGTATTCTGCATACCCATCGGGAATTTCTATATATACGAGTTTGTCTAAGGAACCGTTTAGAAAAGCCGTTTTTACATCGTACTGAGCAAGATCTAAATCGAATTTGGCTGCAAGTATTAATAAAAATTTGACATCTGGTAATCTTGCTACTGGAGCGTAGATTTCAGATATATCATACTTATTATTATCGGCAAAGCCTTTTACTACAAGTCTGCTCCTATATCTTATTGAACCGTCTGCCTCCGTTTTCTTTTTGTGAACCCACCTAGTTTTCATTACCCTCACACCTTTCGGTACCGTATTTCGAGGAATGATTTTCCAGGTGTTGCAATTTTCCAAAGACTGAAACTCCGTTTCAATTGCTTCTAACCAAGCATCTGCGTCTGGCGAAGCCAGTGCTTGTGAATAGGTAATTGGGTCCTCCCCTAATTCGTCTGCAGAATTTTGTAGGAAACACGCCAGATTTTCTGCATTATCGAATTCTTCGTAAAATTCGCATTCATCATTTTCGTGAATTAAAACCGGGTTTGATGTCTTTTCTGTTTCTCGTCCGGATTCAACAGAGACATCCTGCACTTGTTCAAAGCCGGATTTAAATGAATTCTCTAATGAAAATTCAACTTGATCAAGTGGCAATTTAACAATTGACCTGTCTCTCAAATAATCCGCGTAAGTCCTACTTTCTACAAAATCTACATGTTTTGATCTCACTACCGTTTTATTTTGGAAATGCAGTAAATTGTAACCTGTTTCACCGCATTCTAATAAGAAACCCAAATTAGCTCTAGGAGCGAACTTTGACGTGCTTTGGGTGTCTAAAATATAACATTCGCAGCCAAACCGTTTTATATATTTTAGTGACGGAAGCCGTTTTAGTGCCAGTTCAAACGGGGTCTTGAATTCCAACGATTTGTTGGGCGTCCTATTGTGTATATGCACGACATGTCTCATGGCATATGCCCAAAAATGAGTAGGAATTCCTGATGAAATCAAGTTAACCCGGATTTTCTCCTCTAATTCTAAATTGAATCTTTCAGCCGTTCCATTCAATTGAGGAGTATATGGTTCACAAACCGTCAAGGATATATTTTCCCTATGTAACAAAAATTTCATTTCTTCCGTTCTAAATTCTAAACCTCCGTCCGTCCGTATTTCTGACACCTTAGTGGTTTCCCCCGTCAATCTTCTAATTTCTTTTAGACATGAGAGCAAAGCCATATTGACTCCCATTTTACTTCCGAGTTCGTAAGCAAATGCATATCTACTCGCGTCATCCGTAAATGTGACAATATATTTGGCCTGAGACCTAAATGCTCCTGGTTTTAAAGGTCCCATTAAATCAGAGTGCAGTCTCTGAAATGGTATTTCGGCCCTATGTCTGACTTCCGAACATGGCTTTCTTTTTGCTTTCGCCATCTTACAGTCAGGACAATCGAGAATGTTTACACCGAATTTTACATTTTTTAATTCAGGGAGAACTTTACCAGCTATTTCGAGATATTTCTTTGAGGCATGGTTAAGCCTGTAATGCCATGCCAATCCTATGTCATTCCGTAATTGTAAAGTTTCAGCCGGGTTTTCTCCGTGATCAGTGTCAGTTCTCCCCTCTAAACTAGTATCCGAAATTTTGATGGATTTTTCACCGGGTTGATCAGTGATTCTCCCCCTTAAACAAGTATCTGTAATTTCGTCAAAATTCGTATCTTGTTTACGTTTAATTCCCTTTAGTTGTTTCTCCGGATTAGTCATTAACGATCCACCGTGACCTAATTTCAACAATTTCCGTTTTTCCCCCGTACTAAGTTTTGACAAGGGGAGAGAGAAATTGAGCCACCAAAACCGTCCATCAAATGAACCCGTTTTAAGTATTTCATTCGAAATTGGATCACTTATTATCACTCCCTTATCCGTCAATAAGGCCGATAAACCTTTCGCTATTTGTTTTCTAATAGAAAATAAATTTTCTATTAAGTCTTGTGCGTACAATACTCCTTTTAAAACACCGAATTTCCGTTTTTCTTCGTTGTAATATATAATATCTCCGGATTGTTTTATTATCAAGTCTGCGTCCCTAGCACTGTTAGCACATGAAATCCGTGTTGGTGTGATCAAGTCCGTTATCGTCGTAAATACATTTATATCATTAACAATATGCTCAGTAGCACCAGTATCCAAAATGAATTTTAACTTAAAGTTTTTACCGTCTATTAGGGACGCCAGAGACACCTCCGATCCCCAGGAGTGTAATGCAGCTGGCTTTTCGATTGCCTGAGCCCTTGGAGTCGCTATCGCCGCCACCGAACTGTCCGACTCCACATCCGCAAATTGCACCCTGGGAGGAGTTGCGCCTCTCTTACTACGAGCCACAGCCTTTGTCAACCGGTTTTGCGCCGTCGTCAACCGGTTTTGCGCTGGCGTGTGGCTCCGTTTTTGAGGGTTGCTACGACCAGCCCCCGGCTTCGACCTATCCCTAGTAGCTGAGAGAGCTCGTTCTTTTCGTTTTATTACGGGGATGGGGTCACTCGTTCGACTATTTCTGCGGGCCATCTTCGTACTCGCAGTCTGTGGACGCCGACATTCAATGGACAGATATCCAAACCGTCCACAGTTATAGCACATCTTGCTATCGTTTCGACATTCTGCCTTTGTGTGTCCTAATATGCCACACTGATAGCAGACCAATTTCGCCTTTTTGACCCCACTTCCCCCTCCGGATTGGGTCGAATTTTTCCGCCGTTTGCTGAAGGAAGGCCCCCTGCTAAGGAAGGCTTTTCCTACAGCCTGCTCTCTCCTACTATTTTCCGACATCATATCGTACATTGCGAACATCCGATCAAAGATGTCCCGAACCCTCATTTTAGAGTTCTCCTGGAGTGCATCTTCAGCTATCCTGGGGCATGCTTCCGAGATAGCATTAATTAAATTCCTCCGGATTGACCTATCTGTCAGCTCAGCCTCAGGGAACCTCCGAATACCCTCCACAAGACCCTCAAATCGATTTTGAAACTCGAGTACTGTTTCCAGCGCCGGGTTAAATCGAGTATTCATAAATTCGATTTGCATTGCATGTTCCTTCGCCTGAGTAGGCGGATCGACCGCCTTCTCAATCATGCTCAATGCAATTGATGGCTCGTTCACATCTTTGATCATCGATTGCAAACCGTGATCAATATTGGAAATTATGTACGAGAGTACGATACACTTCAACTGATGAAGCTCTCTCTCCGTGTAGTTTACTGCCGGTTTTATGTTGGGATCGACGAGAAATTGATAGTCACCACTCGCCAAATCCAACATTACCCTTCGTTTCCACACGGCGATCGACCCTTCCTTCAGTGGATTGCCTCCGTACTTTAAATTCGTAATTGACCTTGCGGCCACTCCGGGTTCTTTGTGGATCTTACAGGCACAAGTGCCCACCGAGTCAGATCCACTCGCCGTTGTGTTTACAACCGGATTATCTAGGGGAACCTCAAGTGTGCGAGGAGCATCCTCAGATCTACCAGAGCCCTGCTCTTCCACCACCATCTCTGACCTCGATGTTGGAGGTGGACCCATGGTCATCGAAGCCAGAGCCGCGAATTTCAGAACAGACTCCTCCGCAAACTGTTTGATCTGATTTTGCATCATCTCATACCTTTGAGCGTACTCAGTCTCAAGCCGAGCCCTGATCGCAACTTCCCTCCTCTCGACTTCCTCGTTTATAAATCTCTTGATCTCTTCCGTGTTCATTGTTCTCTGTAATTAGAACAAGAGAAGGGTTACTCCGAATTCACGACCTTCGTTTTATAAACACATCCCTAATCCTAGTATCATCCGGATTTATGTACTCCGTTCTACAAACACATCTCTAAACTTCGTATCATCCGGATTTATGTACTCCGTTCTATAAACACATCTCATTTCCGGATTTATTTAAGCCTTAGTGGAATCACTCATAACGTTCTATCAACATGGTGTTAGGATTTGAATGCGCCTCGATTGCCACGCATAAATTGGAGTGCGGTCTTGGGGTTATCACATATGCCCCGCTACCTGTCTGTCGATTTCGCTTCCTTCGAGAAGGTACTGTCTCTCCGAGACATGCGCGCTGTGCGTAGGTAACAGAGCCTTCGACCATCTAATCTCCCAGCGACACGCTTACAAGAAGACTATCCCGCTGCAAATCCGCTCACCACTGCCGTACTATTAAATCGTATTTCATTCTCGAACTGTAAATCGTAAATTAATAATTCGCTCATTCGCACAAAGTTCTAGCTAACTTTCGTACTTCTTTATTCTTATGAGTGTTTCCACTATATTTCAGCCTTGGCTTGTCATGTTGGGGTGTGCATAGCGTATTAAAACAATTTTAACTCCGTTCTGTTTTGCTCATGTTGTTTATGTTTCGTACATTTTACAATCGTATTCATATTAGGTACAATTCGCAAGCGACAATGAATTTATTTTGCAGCTGAATAAACATCCATGCTCCGTTCAGCCCAACTGAATTTTCATCGATCTTTTGACTTTACAAGTTATTCTAACGTTCGTTTGCAAGAATTATCAATACAAACATTCAACACAACGAAGGAGAAAAAGGAAACAGTCCACCACTGCGACCAGAATTAATATAAACTTAATTATAAGTAGGATTACTACTATGCTTAAATTACGTTAACTCTAGTAAAAACTAGACATGTTAGCGATCACAGTGATATCTCCAATTCCTCGTCCGTTTCATGTTTCTTGTTTCCAAGTTACATACTCAACTTTTCGTATCAGTTCAAACAATCAAATAAAATATCGAAATCAAATCGTAATGTTGAGTGACTACATTTTCGAATTGTAATCAGAGCAAACAGAAACCATGGTAACTTCGAATTCTAACGAAAAACAAAAAATCCGTAGACATGGTAATCTACCAACAAAACTTCGTGTGTCCTCCGTATTTCAACCAACGTAGTTGGCACCACTGACTGTCAAACATTGACATCTCCAACACATCAATCTGGCATCGTAATTTTACTCTGAGTGTGGACAACACCGTCATAATTCTACATTAGTTTAAAAGCTTAGAATTAAACTTAAAATAAACTTATAAATAAACTTATCCACACTCGAGAATTTCCACCATGATGTAGTTGGGGAGTCAATGGTTTGAGACAGCTTTGGTTTGACATTCAATATGGCTTGAGTTTCGAATTGTCGCCTCGTCACGATATAAACAACATGGCGCCGTATTAAAAATCGAAAAATTCCGTAATTTCCTTCGAAAATAATTTTTCTCGTTTCGAACATCCGTACTCATCGTAATATTTATTCAAAACCGTTATTCCGTACTTTGGGATTTTACACAGCCGTATTTTCATGCTCGAGCCTTACTGAATTCCGTAATTCACGAAAAAGTCAACCCAAAAATTTCGATTATGTCAAGTTCAATAACTTCATAACCTCGTTTAAAATCGTATTTCCGTTTTATGTGACTTCTCCGGATTATGACTTTTTCATCGTAACTTTCTGAAATTCCATATCCAGAGAAAATAACTGTTCGATTACCCTCAGTAATAAGTCACAAATTACTGATTCCGAAAAACGAGAATTTAACCTATGCACAGCCCAACAAGTGAGCAAACCCCAATTGCTCCGCCATGTATACATGTGAGGCGTTAGAAAAATTAAGTATGAGAGAGATTTAAGTACCTTCGTAATTATTAGAGATGGTTAGAGATGGCTTGATATTTAGCTAGGATTAGCTGGATGGTTAAAGCGTACAGCAACGGCCGTCGAATTTGAGAGCAGGAACGAGAATGGCCGCCAGACGAGATTCCCCCGCTTGGCTTTTTGTGGCAGACGCAGTCCTGCCACCTCTCCGGATTATATGTTCGGATGGATCTCATGGAGGCTTGCAAATCCAACAGTTCTGTATCTGTTTATATTCATAGTAATAACTGGTCATCATACTTCTACATTTTTTATACTTAGGTATACTTTCAAGGTGTTAATTTTGATTTAAATTTTTTTTTAATTATAAAAAAATAAATAAATTTATGTAATATAATAAAATTAATATTGGTTTTCGTTTGGTCTCAACAGTTGGATATTTACCTGGGAAGATATTTCAGAGCTGAGAGTTATAGAAAGTCCCTTGTTCTTCAGAAGAAATATCTCCTAGCTTTACTGAATGGATTTGACCAGTCACACAAAAAAACTCTTTCAGTATTGGCTTCGGCTTCAGACAACAAGAAGACTCCTAGAAGACCAAGCTTCAAGTGAGCTTTTTTTGTAGAATAAATTTTGAGGCATCCATTTTCCTAAAATTTTGTGGTTTCTTGTTACCTATTTTTCGAATCATAATCTTTTTTGTTCTTGTTTTGTTACAGGGGTGTGGTGCAAACTGTAGTGGCAATAAGCAGGATGAAGTTCTTTGTGCGAAAGAGAAAGTCAGCTTGCGAGGCAGCCTACATGGGTGTCCTAAGAAGCCTTGGTTTTACCAGCGAAAGTGCCTTGAATCGAGCTAGTAAGTTGAACTTTATTTCCCAATAAGAGGGTCCAAGAGGACTCGGATGTGCTGCAGAACAATTGGAATGACTTTTCCAAGAGTTTGAAACATTTCCACGTTTCAAAAGCTATATTGTTCAAAAGGGATCAATGGATTTCATAAATGAAACCAATACCCCCCCCCCCCTTCTGTGTCCCTTCTTTCTTGGGTTCAAGAAGATTTGGCTGAAGCATAATGAAACATAAGAGTTTGAGGGATTAAATGCTGCGCATTAACATGTTTGGTTAGTTAGTAACATGAATAAAAAACTCATCCAATTATTGTCAATACTGAAGCATATGCCCTAATATTGAATGGAAAATTTACATAGCAGTAAACATTTTAATACTCAGGTTCTTCTTGAGATTACATTCGTAAAAACCATAAGTCTAATCCTAGTTTTTTTCCGCAAAAAATCTGTCGATGACTTGGTCGATGGAAATGTCAATATCAGCCCTCTGATTAATTCAGCAATATTGGCCGTGGACTCGATAATGTACTAGTGGAATGCTCGTTAGAATGTCTGCTGCAGTTTAGAGGTTGCGGGGGTTTGCGTAAATATTTTTATGTTAGAATTGAAGAAAAATTAATAATGATTTTTTTACCAAGGTCGTTAATAATTTGTTTTTACCGAGGTACCGCCCCCCTCTGGATCCGCCACTGCCCTCGACAGCACGTTTCACTCAAGAAACCTATGCTGAACCCCTCAAGATATCACTTAAACAATTTCAATATGAACGCAAATTTATATTTATTTATTTTTTTTAAATTTATATTTTTAATCTCATTTATTTTCAGGTCAATCAGAAGTGAAAACAGCTGCTCAAATGATCTACTCAAACTCGCCACCAACTAAGGAATATCCCACGAGGTAGGATAGAACTCTATAAATGATACGTACCATTTTTATCATTCTCAATTATGAATTACCTATACTTTTTCCTGAGTTGATCTTCATGTGCATCTCGATTTGTCACTACCTTTGTCACATTTCGACGTTTTTAGTGAGAGTGCCCGCAGGCAGAAAATCCGAACTGCTTCTCACAGCGAGTATTTGGCTGCTCTTCAAGAAGTTCAAAAGTTGTCTAGGAAAACATAATTTTCCTTTTGTGTATTGATACAAGACTGCTTAAGTTCCTAAAGACTTAGTTAGGTACCTTACGTTATTGTTGTTTGCTTGTTTTGTCTCTTTCATTACACTTTTTTATTTTACTCTATTTTTTAGTTACATTACCTAGTTTTAGTTACAGCGACTCCCAGTACTAGCTTAGTGACAATAATAATTTATTTTTTTTTTAATTATCCTCGATGATGTCATCATGTAATAATAAAGTTTGTTGGAAATTCCAAGTAACACTTTTTTACAAATGAGAATAAAACGTGGTTTCGTTACTCCACTGTGTTAGTTTATTTTCCTTATTATAATTTCCATTTTGAAATCGGTCCAGCCGTTCTCGAGTTATGGAATGACCAAGAGATTAATTTTTATAAATGTAGATAGAAGTTCGGTGTAAGCATCATCGTATGAGCGAATTTTCGTGAATCATAGTATTGTATTTATGTTGAATTATTTTTAAATTTGAGCATCTATAACTCAAATAATTGGTCAACTACCTATCAATAATATGGCTAAAAACTTTTCTTAAATAATTAAATTTTATGTTAATAATTAAATAATTATAAACAAAGAATGTGAATTTCAGCATTTTTTTTGTCGATGTTTGGGCACATTCAAAATTTTCCTACATTTTTCTTCATAATTTAGTAACATTTTGCAATCTTCAACACACTCTCACGATAGATGAAATTCATGCTAAACTCCCCTCTGGCATTGAGATTATTCGCAGATCGGTCGCTAACATCATCTCAAAGAAGTTGAAGATGGCTAAAGTTTCTGCAAGATGGGTAGTACCGAGGTTGCTGTCTCAGGATCACAAAAATTCAAGAATGAAAGCGGCAAGAAAATTCTTCGAACTTCATACCGCGGAAGGAGACAATCTTTTCAACAGAGTAGTCACCGAGAAGTCAATTTGGGGGGAACCAATTTCAAGAGTTGCAAAAAGAAGTTACTGATTACCTACGTGTGAAGGGGGGGGGGGGGGGGCACGCAGGGGTATGATTAGGGGATACACAAATTGTTGTCAAGGTACCAAAAGTGTTTGGATAAGGGTGGGGATTATGTGGAGAAATAATTATGACTTGTACATTGTAAATAATTTTTTTTTTCTTCAATTTTTCTATGACTTTCTGATTTTTTAGAAAACTTTTAAAATTACTTTTTGCATGACCCTCGTAGTTCGACTATAAAAATCAAAATTGTTTGCCATCGCGGGCACTTCTGTTGTGAATAACACGCTCCAGATAAAGATTCAAATCTTTTTCTGGCCAGTTTAAGTTTTCAATGAAGTGAATGCATACAGTTTTTTTTACTGATTTCATCATCTCTTGGTCTTGAAATCAAGTGTGGCCGATTGGTATGTTATGCTCTAGTCAGTTGGACAAGGCAACGAACCCTCAAGTGTTTCTTTTCTTCTTGTTCACACGATTTTAACCAGTACTTACTGTAGTGGATTTATATAATTTTTACTAAATGTAGGTATACCTAGTGGAATATTTTTTGAGAAGTCATTTCCTATTTTTTGAGAAGTGTCTATTTCCCCCCCCCCCCCCCCCCCCCCCTTCTCGGTAGGGCGCGCTTGGCTCGCTTTGCCCTTGGTTAGCGGTTTCAATGTCGCTTGTTATAAGGCAGTCCGACGTCTTTTGTAATATATTATTTGGTAGTGAATTCACCACATTTACCTGTGGTAAATCTATGTTCGTTAGACAGCCTAATTTCTTGCATATATTGGGAATTTTATACTAAATAAATTTGACACAATTTTATGTTGACTCATCACCAGTTACCAGATCAATAGCTTTTTGCAATGATGTACATCAGTAAGAAGCTTTCTTATAAATCTTTCACTCCCGAGCCCTTACTAGAGATACTTGAAACCATCCGACATCATTGTTTCAACCCACAGTTGTTAAGAACAGAAATGCCCTGGTTTGACGATTACGTTTTTAATTTCTTCACTTATTCCGAAATGTCTACCTCCGGTCTGATCATATTTTTCATTAATTGACATCTAATCTTTGAGGCGAATGCTATGTGCTTGCTTAGTTCATTGGCACTTGGTCGCTGTGCTTCATTCAAACAAATATAATTTTAAAATCTTGGTTTAGGTAGTAGGTAGCTAACCCGCTTATCTGAAATCCAAGTAAAAATGAGAGTATGTGAAAAAATCATTTATTGTAACAATTTTAAATATTATTAGATACTTAAAAACAATTTATTGCTTCTATCATTTAGTTTACTGTAAATGCGATAAATATAATGAATTAAAAAGTCTTTGATCTTATAACGATTTCTTTTTCTCGAATGTACAATAATTACATCTTAGAGGACTGTAAAATGAAAACCAAAAACAAAAATGCTTACAACGAGTTAATAGACATTGGTTTACGATGGGCGTGTTATGTTAATTTGGCGTACATGTCTTCTAGCTGAGGTTTGAAATACGCTTTGAGTTGAGGGCGTTTAGTTTTAAACGTTGGTGTCAGGAGTCCGTTTTGAATGGAAAACGGATCCGGATGAAGGTAGATGTCTTTCACCTGCAACAATAATTTGTTACTTTGGAAGTGGCATTCAGTAGTCAATAGAGGACTTCATGCTAAACTAACTGATTTACGTGCACTGGATTCCCCACTAATGTAGTGTGAGCGTGGGTAGATGGGAAAAAGTTTCAGTAATACAGCATGAACTTATGAGCAAATTTTCATAATTCTTCACTTTTTTATTTATAGCCATTTTTCCTGCTAAATGATAACTTCGTGGGCACAAAATGTTTAACGCAAAAATGTATGGAAATAGAAGTTTTAAAACTTAAAGCCCTTCATATTTCAAGAAGGGTATGAGCATCGGAGCGCGGTTGGTCTCATTCGATCCAGCGTCTAAAACTAAATTAAAACTCGGCGCTCCGCGCCTCGCCAGGGGGCAAGCCCCCTGGACCCCCGGTTACCTCTATTTACATACTTCGGACGAAATTATTGAAACACAGAATGTGTTTGCGTTGTCGCGCAACCAAGTGACAACCAAACAAGCGTCATTGTTTACTATTCATTTATAACATCAATTTATATAGTTATAGTATGAAACTACGAAAAAAAAAAAAAAACGAAATAAATTCGTGATAAATCAAGAGCGATTTATCAAGTAAATGTCCTAAAGAGGCTACATACGAAATTACAGCTTCCTAGAGTGTAAAGCATAGAAATTAGCTTTAAGAGCCACACATCT
Source organism: Adelphocoris suturalis (assembly GCA_030762985.1). Classification (NCBI taxonomy): domain Eukaryota; kingdom Metazoa; phylum Arthropoda; class Insecta; order Hemiptera; family Miridae; genus Adelphocoris; species Adelphocoris suturalis. The sequence continues at coordinate 24,945,640 of CM061047.1, read as the reverse complement.
GATCCGGACCCTGAGCCTCGTCAAGTAAATGTCCTAAAGAGGCTACAAACGAAATTACAGCTTCCTAGAGTGTAAAGCATAGAAATTAGCTTTAAGAGCCACACATCTGATCCGGACCCTGAGCATCGTCAAGTAAATGTCCTAAAGAGGCTAAAACGAAATTACAGCTTCCTAGAGTGTAAAGTATAGAAATTACCTATTCAAATTATTTAACCTCCGCTTCACAAATCAAACCGTTTTCGTAATACTCAGATCACCTGCTATGAATCAAATCATCGAAACACAAGCTCAATGAAATCATCAGAAATTAACAAGCGGTTGCAATCATGTTCACAATATCAATTATTGAGAATGATCACCTGTGTGTAAACAATTATTTATATAACCATGCTCATAACTCAGTTTGTTGGACACGCACTTCGCAGTAGTTAACATAATACTGTTGGATAAATCGAGAGCTTTCGAACGAATGGCCAACGAATTTTGTGGGATGAAAAATGACGAACTACCATATCCCTAGCAACGACTCGGTTGTACGTGAAAATCATCCGTCACACATTTCGTTACCATCCCGCGTTCCATTTTCGGCTAGTTAGTCCATGGCTAAAACACATTCTGTGTTAAAATTGTACCTACCCAAAACTCAACGAAAATTTAAAAATCAAATTCGGAACAGGTGTTGAGACCCGATCGGTTAACGGAATCCGGCTAGGGAATCGAAGAACGATTTTTGGGCCAAATATGAACCCTTTGTCCATGCGAGAGTTAGTGGGCAATCTCGTACAAAAGTTTTTTATTTTTTCATCTTTTTTTTTCTTTACAGATTTTGTTTTGTTGGATTTTTAATTTTTACCTTTAAACATTTTTGTTATTATTTATTTATTTTTTACTTTACCCAATGGGATTTCAGCTCCCTCCTAGTAATAAAGTAGCTATCCACGCTCAATGAAGCCACCTATGATCAATACTTGGAGGGTTAGATTGACAACGAATTCGAAACGGGTCTCATATAGTGGGTCTAATTTTTGTGATTTATGTATAAAAATCTTAGTATATATATATATACCTCAAAAGAATTAAGGGTTCACTTTTCCTTGTAGACGTTAAAGACCGCAGATCAATTGAATAAAGTTCACATTATATCTCATGATTAGGTACCTACCTAGTGGAGATGGGATGCACCCTGTTTTTTGTTTTATCTCAAACACTGAGAAAGACCAGCGATATCAAGCTCCGACTTGAGCCAAAACATAAAGAAATCTGAGCATTTCCCTCAAAATGAAAGTAACCCCACTTTTTCTCACAATTTTGGAGATATCGAAGTGAAACTTGGAGAGCGTTTCTTCTTCCAACAGCATCCGAAAGACCTCTAGCGACATAGAAAAAAAAAACTTGATGATCCCCTCTTTCGAATGGTACCTACTTTGTTCATTGACCTGAGGGTATCCGTTGCCGAGCTATTCCTAATTAAAATGTGATGGACCTTTATGAGAACTTTTTTAAAGTTTATTTTGATAGATTTAGTAGTGTAGATCTGCATTCAAGTCTTACCTGTTCAAAAGATTTAAGGCCACTTTCTTTTCCCCATGTAATCATGTCGTCCATAATGAGCTTCTTCACCTCAGCGTGAGCACACAATACTGAAAACGTTCCGTCAATTCCATTCTCTACAGCCCAGCTCTTCACCACATCCACGTCAGGAACAACTATTGCTATTATACAGGACTGAAACAAATAAAAGAGTGATTGATACGGTACAAGAATCCATCTTAGATTGTGTAACTCTCAAATTTATCGAAAAAAGATAAATTTGATCCCACTCCAAAAACAATCAAATCCAAGTAAAATGTGTGAGTGCTTACTTTGAGTGATTCTCCATGGACAAAAACTTGGTGAACGTATTGACTTCTGATATAAATATTTTCTATCTTTTCCGGTACAATGTATTCTCCTTGGGAAAGCTTGAAAATATGCTTCTTTCTATCGATGATTTTGAGTGTTCCGTTCTATAACAAAAACGTGTCCATGTATGATTATTTGACGGTGGGTAAAGAAGGATTATTGCCAAAGACAAAAATCAAATTTATAGTTTTAGAAAGAACAAAGAAGCCCCTAACGTCTCAAACTTATGGGAAATTTCAAATTCCTGAATGGATATTAACTAGTTTTTCAAACAAAAAAAACACATTTGGTGACATTTTATGGGAAAAAAATTCCAGACATTCAGCATGATCGTATGGGCGAATTTTCGTAAATTATCGTACTATATTGTGTTAAATTATTGTTTTGAAAATTCAGCCCTTTAAGTAAGATGAAATTTTCAACTACCAATTTTATGGCAAAAAACTCGCTCTAAATAATATTCAGCAATTCAAAAAAAAAAGTTTCTTTGTTGAATTTTAAAGCTTTTTTGGGGTTTTTATCGACTTTTGGCATATATTATGAAATTTAAGTACATTTTGCAGCATATTCTGCATAGATTTTTTAATGTTCTAGTTCCCTGTTATTAAACCTCTTTTGACTAAAATTCTGCTTAAAAGTATGAATTTAACGATTTTTAGCCATTTTTAGTGATTTTTTTAGAACATTTTTTGAAATTTGACCAATTTAATTTGCTCAAAAAATGCTGGCCAACGAACTTATCCTTTCGATTGAAAGCTTTGATTTTTTGAAGAACGGAATTTTTATTTCAATCTTAAGGAGAGTTATCGACAAAATGTATTAAATTTAGGATTCGTTTCACAATGTTTCAAAACGGATTTCAATGAAGAAAGTTTTCGAAAATTTTGATTTTAAAATTTTTGGCCCTAGGGATTAAGGAAGTGGCAGAATGAGGAGAAGGAGGGAGAGAGGGGTGAAAGGAAGTGCCCCAATAAAATGACCCTCAGTTGAGATAAGAGCCCCCAAGGTCGCGGGTTGTAATACCACGGAGCACTCCTGCCGAGATGCAGAACTAAAGTAACTCCGTGGTTGTTTTCCCATACTACACATCGTGCCATGACCTTGATGTTATTACCCGACTCCTTTTAGCTCAGATATCGCTTGCTGCGATATAATTTATTTTATTACTTTTAACAGAATATTACTCATAAAATGTTAGTAAATCAATTGTGAACTCGAAATTTTAAAAACGTATGCACGAAATTTATTCTGAAAATGTAATTTCATTAAACTTTGCTAAAATCTATAAAAACTGTGAACAGTGGTAGGTACATATCAAAAAAATTTTATTTGTAAAGCTGATTTTTCTATCAATTTGAGTTAAGGGTCCGCGTTTAGGACAGTCCCAGAAAAAATCAGGGATAACACTCATATCTATATAAAGCTTGCTATAACACTGGTTCAGGTGTAATTAATTTCCATCACGTCCTTTGGTGTGAGGCAAGTAAATATGAAACAAAACTCACTGGTTGCCACTGGCCGATGTCACCAGTGTGGTGCCAGCCCAGCTCGTCGATGGTGAGCACTGTCTGGTCTTGGTTCTTGAAGTAGCCCTGGAAGACGTTGGTGCCTTTGACACAGACCTCGCCCTGATTCATCGAGGCGAAGTACTCCATCTCGGGGACGTCGACAAGCTTGACGCAGCAGCAGGCCACGGGTGGTCCCACGTGCTCTGGAACGTGGTCGCCCTGCACCGTCAGGGTGATGGGCGCGCAGCACTCGGTCTGACCGTATCCTTCCACTATCTGTTAAATAATTTGTCTTCTTATTTCTTACAACCACATTTCTTCAAATAACAGGCATTTCCACGCTTACTTTCTAACCACGTACAAATCATGAATACTAATCGTTTTTTAATTTGTTTGAAAATAATCATCACTACTATAGATTTTGCTTCCGCACTACTAAACCATTTTTTTTTTTTTTACTTCCAGAATCAAAATTCCCTCTAGATTTTTGCGTTTCAGAGCTTGCTGATCTGCATCTGTCTATCTGCACGCTTGTTTGACTGTTTAAATCCTAGTCACGCCCCAAACTATACCAAATTTTAGTCCGATTTTGATGAAATTCTCAAAATTGTACGGGCTAGCTCTTAAAAGGCTCCCTATAACTATCATTGCCGCCGGATGAGTAATAGTCTGTGATCAAACGTGAATTACTTATAACGTCGATCTCTCATCATCTATAGGTCTGATTTCGTTCAAACTTGGAGCGTAGTTGGGTATATGTACCAGGAAAATGCCCTATGAATAATATCGCGATTAATTGACTATTAACGCGCGCATACTTAAAACTTAAATTAATTGGCACAGACAGTCTAATGATCAGATTTTATGAAATTTTCACGGATTATGCGGGTTAGCTTCTAAATTATGTTCTATACATTTCATTGCAGTTGGATTTTATCTGGATTATACGTCGATTCCTCGTGATATACCAATCCGATTTAGTTCATAATCGGGGGAGGGGGGCTCTGTATTTTATCCCGTTTGGTTGAGTAATAACTAATATTGATTTACACTCAAAGACTAATGGATCGATTTTTATGAAATGTTCATGGTTCGTGCGGATTAACCTCTAGACAATCTTCACCAATTCCATGTACATATATCTATAAACATATATACTTAAGATGGCGAATCCCATTGGAAGTATTCTTCCCGTCTCAATTCTCACTCTCGCCTGATTTAAATAATGCACTCAAGAAAGTATGAATTATATGTATCTATATACTCTACATTATTTGTTAAAATATATAAGAACTAATTACAAGGCATCCAAGGGCACAGCGAGCGAATGTGAGGACGTTGCCGGCGAGGGGAGCTGATCCGACGACCATCAGCCGCAACCGACCGCCCATCGATTCTTGAACTTTTCTGAATACGGTCTTATCCCAAAAGCTATCTTTCCGTATGATGCCTCTGGAAAAAAAGAAAAGAAGTTCAGGATATGTCTTTCCTCAGCATCTTATTTTTCCGATTACTAAAGGGAGAAATTAGTAATCGACTTCATCTTGCAATCAAATACCTAGAAAAATAAATCAGAGCCCGAAGAAGGAGAAATATGCCTCTCAATCCTGTTGACGTCTTCTCCTCATAATTTAAAACATGATTGTTGTTTATACCTACCAAATTGATTCCGTGATTTTATAGAATAGAGAGTAAGGGGATGGGAAGTTTGACAGCGTGGTGTTTCCAGGTTTATTGAGAGCTTTCTAATGGGTGGTGAACGATTTTCGTGGGATGAAAACTAATGGAGTTACACTTCCCTAGCGCAACGGAGAGGTTGTGCGTGAAGACCTGGGGTCACCAGGCTGAGGAGTTACCCTTTTCAGCGTAAACAAAATGGGACACAATTCTTTGGTTACCCAAATCCACGTAAAAAAAATAAATAAATTAAAAAAAAGGTTTGAAGAAAATTGGGATTACTGTGGTTTCAAAAATCTTGGAGATGGGTTTTTGAAACACTCTATTCAAAAGTAAATTTTAGGGTACCCTGAATCGCTTGATAAAGAAAGAAGAAGAAAAAAAGACTACGCAGGCCTCCAAAAATTAACTTATTAAACTCAAAGTTGAGGTATTACTGAGTACCAGAGTAATTAAGTTGACAAGCTAGAAGCTACCAATGCCTCAGCTGCAATACCTTGTTTAATTTTATTTTATTTTAAATATAATTACTTTTGAGGTATTACTAAGTACCAGAGTAATTAAGTTGACAAGCTAGAAGCCACCTATGCCTCAGCTGCAATACCTTGTTCAATTTTATTTTGTTTTTAATATAATTACTTTTTATACTTTAAATTCTTCGTATTCGGAAATTTTTATCCCTTAAGTCGGGGGGAGGGACAGCTTAGGGATGAGGGTAGAGGCTGTTGCTGTGGGATGCCTCATTTTTCGACCCTCTATGACACCCTTGCTCTACATCAGATTTCTGGCAGAATAAGGTGTAGCAACGCCAATTCACTCTAGTAGAAGTTCAGGGAGCCAAACAGTTTAGAAGAGAGGGTAGAAGCTACTTTTCTAATAGGTACCCAATTACTTCTTTCTTCTCATGGAATTGCGATCCACTTGAAACTTTACGTGACCTGCATGATCGCGACCTGCCAGTTGGGAACCGCTCTTGTCTAATAAACCGAAATGCCAGTCAGAAAACATAATTTTCCTTTAGCCTTTCAGGGCGTCAAGAAAGTTACAGTTGGTACCCATGTAAATTGAATGTATTTTAAAAATAAGTGAAAAGCTTGGGAGCTGATGCTTTCAATCACCCAGGAACACTAACTTAGCAAGTTCCTTGTGCTTGGAGTTGAGTCCCATGTTGAAGAGTATCTTTTTGATGAAGGAGGAATTGACTTCGGCCATGACCTTGTCGTAAATTCTGTTGAGGAGTCGGGGCACTGCTGGGGTGACTGTGGGCTTGAGGGTTTTCAAATCATCCGCCAACCGAGTGATGTCGCCGGAGTAGAAACCAACTGCTCCACCCACTAAATACATTCCGTTCTGAAACATTTTTAATAGAAAATTATAGACAGATTAGTGATTTGAACGTTTATGCACTTGAACACCTTGAGTCCATTAATGAACAAACTGAGACAAACCATCAAATCTTTGTGGTAGAATTACCAGGATCACTAAAGGAGCATCGAATTTGTACAATATTCGATGCCCAGTTTCTTGGCATCATTGATTCCAAAAAATGTATTCGACAGGATGATGTTGTTTATGGTGCATTGATGAACGAGTGTGATCTTTTTCTACTTGATAATAGGCGTTTTTTGGGCGACTTGTTATTTTTGCATAAGATACATCATATTAACATTGATGCCCTTGTTAACTTATTTTGATTTTCGTACAACAATCTATAAGTGATTTGAACGTTTATGCACCTGGACAACTTGAATCCATTAATGAACAAACTGGGACAAACTAGCGAATCTTTGGGATAGAATTACCAGGATCACTAAAGGAGCATCGAATTTGTACAATATTCGATGCCCAGTTTCTTGGCATCATTGATTTCAAAAAATGTATTCGACAGGATGATGTTGTTTATGGTGTATTGATAAGCGAGTGCATCAGCCATGAGCCACTTGATATAGACGTTTTTTGGGCGACTTGTTATTTTTGCATAAGATACATCACATTAACATTGATGCCCTTGTTATTTTGATTATCGTACAACAATCTATCCCATCACAAGAAGGAATGATTTCTTTACAATAAATTTTACTCTTAAATAGATTTTTACTTTAAATTTATTAATTTTTACTTTAAATTAAATTTAATTTTACTCTAGAAATATTTGTTACAAAACCCTCTTTATCCCATATTATTGACATGTTTCATGTCTTTAGGATGGTCCGCGATTTGAATTTTTGCTGTACCACACAACCGTATTTTTTGCAGGACCGCGAGCAAACATACTCATGGTAGAAACATGTGGGTAGTAACAATATGTGGAGGAGAGACTATCAAATAATTAATGGTTACCTAATTTGGAACCATTGAAGGTTCTATTATCATCTGAGTGAGCTTCGGAGCGAATTTCTTTGCTGTTCAACCTATGAAGTTGGAATTACGTAGGCATTAAATATGATGGCATGAGGTTTTTCATCATCCGTTTTTTTTATTTGAATCACAAATTTCTTAATTGAAGGAAACGGGTCTTTGGAACTCGGGCTAGGAACCTATCTGAATGCTGTTTAACTCCCCCCTCCCCACCTCAAAATTTGTTGATTAAGATGCGTAGAATCCAAGAATAGTTCATGATATTATTTCTATTTTTTTTTTTTTTTTTACATTAACTAAAAAGCGTAAAACTGTGGGGTCCTGGAGCTGTGTGAACCCTATTGGGATGTGCAAAGTGCTCAGTTTTTCTTTATCCCAAAAGTCATACAATTTCATGTTTTTTCAAGCGATCCACTATTTCCCACACTAAGTTTGACTCATATGTATATATCGATTTCTTATATATTATTTCCTATTGTGTATTGGGCTTCTTTGCCGGTGGATGGTTGTATCTAATAACGTAGTATCGTGCATATTGTGGCTAATAAATAATTTTTTACTTTCGTCAATTTTCAATTAACATTTCACTGATTATTATACTTGAGCTTTGGCTGATTTTCGACGGTTAAAACACCATTTATATTATAAATATATATGAATTGAAATTCAAGTATATCTCAGCCTTATTTCATGATGTGTTTTGAAATGTTTTGGGTTACTCCCTATATAGGTTCCTTTGAGCTTGCAGAAATTTTCTATGAAATTTGTAGCGGTTTTATCAAAATGCGTGAAGGGCCATGACTGAGCCCGGCGCAATGTGCTACTATGAAACGCACGACCAAGCGGTCTTGAAAGATGGGTAGAACTACGCGCCGTTTTTGGCCGCTTACCTTGCGAACTGCATTTTTGGAAAGGAAATTTCCATTAATATGAATAGGTATATCGCAGGCACATTGTGGAACGAGGCACTTCACAGTGTCTAGACAGATAGCGAACTTCTCATATTTTCTCATCGATAGAACTACTTATACATATTCTAATCTATTTGTCCAAATAATCTGTATTTTACTGAAAGGATTGATAGATGAAAGGAGTTTTTTTATTTTGCTTCCTCACTACCGAAGATAGGGAAGCTTTGTATTCATGATTGAAGTCGGAAAAATTGTTGACCTCCGAAATCAAAAATTCTACTTGCTTTATGCGTTTCAGAGCTTGCTGATCAATCTTGGATCCGTGTCTGTCCACCTGTCTGTCTGTCTGTCTCTGGTTAAAATTGTTGACCTCCGAAATCAAAAATTCTACTTGCTTTATGCGTTTCAGAGCTTGCTGATCAATCTTGGATCCGTGTCTGTCCACCTGTCTGTCTGTCTGTCTCTGGTTAAATGCTTGTCACGGCCAAAACGAAGTTTCAGTCCGGTTCCGATGCAATTTTGAGGGATTGTGCGGTTAGTTCCGAGACTGTCCCCTATAATTTTCAATGCCCTCGAATCAACAGTAGCCTGTGCGCAAGTGCACTTGTAAATTTCTCATAACGTCGGTTTCTCATCATCTATTGGTCCGATTTCGTTCAAACTCGGTAGAGGATTGGGTATATGGTCTAGGAAAATTCCCTATAAATTATATTGCGATTGGTAGAGTAATAACCATTGCGCATGCACGAAACTAATATCGATTGTTACAGGCATAACTCCGATTCCAATGAAACGGTTTTGATGAAATTTTCAGAGATTGTGCGGGATAGCTTCTAGTATTGGGTTCCCTATAACTTTCATGGCCGTCACATAAATAGTAGTCTGTGCACATGCGCAAACGTTAATTTATTATAAATTCGATTTCTTATCATCTAGAAACCGTAGATGGGTGTCTTAGATAGGTATATGTTCTAGAAAAATTCCCTATGAATTATATCACGATTGGTGGAGTAATTATAACGCATCCGCAAAACTAGAATTGATCAACACAGACAAAACTCCGAGAGTAATGGGCCGATTTTTATGAAATTTTCAAGGATTGTACGGTACGTCCCTATGAATTTCATTGCCGTGGTAAAAATAGTAGTCTGCGCATGCGTCAACATTAATTTTTTATAATGCCGACCTATCATACATTTCGATTTGTACTTTTTCCTTCAACTAATTCTATATATTCATGTTGCAATACGTCAAGAAGCCCACCCAAGGGTAGACGTTTTTAAATGCGAGCTTGCGAGTATCCAGACTACCAAACTATACCTACACATAATTTATTTTTCAACTTCGCTTTCTGCCTAGACACTTCGTGAAGTTCCGCAATGATATATATATATATATATATATATATATATATATATATATATATATATATATATACACATTTACCCTTCATTGATTTGGTCACACATTTTTCTGAGATCTTTGGAAAGAGAGGAGAAAGTTGAGTTTTAATATGAAGTCTTTCAGTTCATTTGATAAATTTCAAAAATGTATAACTTCATAGGGAAAATTTTTATGGTCATAACATTTTCCGGAGTTCTAAACATGCTTATTACATACATGAGAAAATATAACAAATCCAAAATTCTTAAGAAATGTAGCGTTTTAAGGTGTCTTGAGGGATCTAAATTATATTACGTTTCTTTATAAGTACAGTTCAAATTATTACAAGACTTTACGCAAATTTTAAATTTGGTTCTCATAAACTGATATCTTTAAATTCGATTTTTATTACAAAAATAAAATGATAGATATTTTATAATTTCGCTATTTTGAATTTTATTTCTCGTCTCCCTGAAGAAGCCCCAGTTCCTAGGGAGAAACCAATGAACCAATTTAATCAATTTAACCAAAGATTTAATCAATTTCAAAAATTTGATCAATTTAATCAAAGAACCAATTCAACCAATTTAATATAGACTGGTTTACCTCGCAGCAGCGTTCGAGCATATGAGCTAGGGGAAGGAAGGAGATCATAGTGTCGTTGCCGTTTGGACGGTGCTCGCCCAACTGGAGCATCACGGAGCAAACGCCCGCCACAACGTTCTCGTGGCTCAGCATCACGCCTTTCGGGTTCCCCGTCGTACCCGAGGTGTAGCAGATCGTGCACAGATCGGACGGCTTTGGAGGCTGCAAAACGCATTGAAATTATTGAAATTATTCTGTGAAGATATCTTGATTCTTGATGAATGGCGAATTTGTCGCGAATTTGCATACTTTTTGGAGGAGTCCGTCGTCACTAGCATGAGTACATGGGGCGAGCGCTTTCGATGTAAGAACATCAACATCAGATCGTCGTAACAGTACTCAGTAGCAATACTGTTTCTACAGCCTAATGATGATGTTCTTACATCGAAAGCGCTCGCCCCCTATACTCGACTTGCTAGTGACGGTCTCCTCAAAAAGTCGGGAAGTTATGTAAACAATAATTTCACTCTTATTACTAGTGGGAATAACCCTTTAGATTAAAAAAATTACAGATATATTCAAAATTCCTTGGTGATGGGCGCTCATTTCACAGAATACGGGAGCTCGCGGTGAATCTTGGAGATAAAACATGGGAAAAAAAATCTTTTAAAAATTTACTCATCCACAAAAAAAAAAGAAAAAAAAAAAGTGTCGAACGCAGTATGTTCTCCATGTAAAAAAATAGTATCAGTTTTTGTAGATTGTCAATGTGTAAAAATGATATGTAAAAAAATAATACCCGTAACATAATAATGTGCGACATTTGAGGGATAAATCTAAAATTTTATTACTGAGCTGGACGTTTTAGTCATGTTTATGCAAAAGAAAACGTACAGAGGACCATAAATTGTACATATAATTAACATAAGAGAAAAAATTGAAAATTAAATAATTTTCTGAGGGGTGCGCTGAATCTTTGTGATGAAAACCTGGCATGGGGGTCCACACGATATCTGACCACAGTGGGGGGAAGACGGTGTTTCTAAGATGTATCTATATAGAGAGGGAAAATAAAAATATAAGTCGTGTTATGGATTACTGGCCTAAGTGTAAAAACTAATTGCTTAAGGGTCCTTGCAGGCGTCTGTATCAAGTTGCAGAACGTCATGCAATACATGTCTATGAGGGAGGTGTACGAAAGGTTTTACTGGACTGTGTTCCATACTTAGTTCACATTTTCAGTTTTAGCGTTCAGTGATTTTCATCCTCCTTCCCTCTGTGATCAATACACTCCCCCCCCCCCCCCCCCCCCCCCGCAGCTGTTCTTTGAATATTGTCTATAGAATTGTTTACCTATAACGACAAAACAATATCACTTCTACCACCCCATGGTGATGGGAGTAAAATAGAGAAGGTCCACACTTTCAAACAAAATATTGCAAAACAGTAGGTACTCTGTATGATAATGTAAGAGAGCAACATATATTTGTTCATACTGAACGCTTATTTCTTACGGTATAAATCTGGTTTTCAGAAGCGCAGAGAGCGAAATTTCCTTTAAAACTTGATCATCCCTCATTTTCAACACTCCATCCTCATCCAATTTACCGACTACCCTCTTCTTAATGACTTATTTATGCTTAAGCTAATTATTACCAGTACTTTAGGAACACACTCTAGATGAAAAATAGCGCTTCTCAACTTTTTCTGGACAAAAGAGGGATTCCATGTGAGGTCGAAATTTATATATTACCCTTAAATATGTTTAAGTGTTAACCACACACAAATATGTTTAAATGTTACCACACGTTATTACATACATTATACATTATATGTTTAAGTGTTACCACACACAAATTTATTAAAAAGGCGTTTGACGTCTATAGTACCTATATAAATGTTTTCCTTAAAGGAACCCGAAGGATTTTTGCCTATGGGTCTGGATTTTCTCTCTACGGCTCTGCCCAGCTGTCTCCTTCATAAATAGTTATTTATTGTTTCGCACTAAACTTAAAGAAATCATATTTATGTAACTACTATGAACGATAGGAAACTATATCACTAGCATTATTTACCACTTCTGGTGTATTTTTGGAGGCTCCGAGCTTCTCAATCTCGTCGAACCTGAGGATCTCGATTCCACGGTTCTTAGCCCTCTGGCGGGTCGCTGGACTCGCATCTTTGATTATGATGATCCTCCTCAGATATCTTGGAGCTCTTTCCAAGAGCATATTACACTTGGCATCATCTTCGCAAATCACTACAGCAATTTCAGCTGTAAAAAAATATATTTGCGGTTATCAAAATGATCTGAGAATGTTATACGTAGAACTAAATATAATTTGTTATTGTCGCCTAGTACGATCCAATATTGGTGGGTCGGGGGGGGGGATATTATTTCATTCAGTATACATCCCATAGTAATTTGCTCTATTTCATCGTGAAAAAATATTAAACTGAGGTTATTCATTTCTCATCGACTGCGTGTTTTCTAATTCAGCATCTATCCTAATCTACTTCAAATTTCTTATGAGGCTATTAGTAGAACCGTTAGAATAAAACGGCATATCGCTATGGAAGGTACTGGTTTAATGTCTTGAATCCTTTTCTTTCTCTATCTAAATATAAGAATGGATCATACCAGGTAGATTTGGAGTTACAAATCAGCAATAAAATCGATGGTAAGTTAGTGGTGGTTTTACCTTGAGCGATGATGAAGGAACAGGCATCGGGCCCGAGGGTGTCGTAGAGGGGGACAATGACCATCGAAAAGCAATAAGCTCCCTGTTCTACCAAAATCCACTCGGGGCAGTTTTGCGAGTAGATCCCCACAAAAGTGTTGGGTCCGGGTTGGAGGCCGATGGCAACCAGGCCACATCCGAAATTTCTGGCCCTCAGGAGCGTCTCGTTGTAGTGGAGCCACTGATAAGGCTTGCCGGGACCTTCTCTCCACCCCAGGCACTTTCCATTGTCTACATGAACATAAGATAATTAATATTTATAAAATAATGTTATTTGAAATAATGATGGCAGTAATTAGATTTACATGGACAAAAAACATAAGGCCAAAGGGAGAGATTTTTAAAGCTTGATTACGCTAATGTTCACCATAATTAATTTTTTCTTCGCTCACTTGACTGGAAAGGCCAAGGCAAAGTATTGCAATTAGCCATCATGAAATTTTCTGAAATTCTGCCAGGATGTGGATCTACATCATTAGAACTAATATGTAAAGTATGTATATTTCATGGAAATGAATACATGGATCTGTGCATTCAAACAGACAGGTCCGGGTTGTTGTTAGCAGCGTAGAAATGCAGCAGATCTGGCGGACAGAAATGCCTTGCGGCAAGCGGTATCCAAAGTGAAAGAAGTAGCGACAACATCAGGTCATGGCATAGGTGTCGTATGGAAAAATGCCATGAGTTATTCGAGTTGAGCATCTTGACAGCAGAGCTTCGTGGTATTGTCTTTCTGGATTCTCACCTCAACCTCAACATTCTATAGAGACTTCCTCTCTACCCCATCTCCCTCCTCAATTTATTTAAATTTCAAGTTTTTTTTCCGTATTCGTTCACCAAGGGAAGTTAAAAAAAGTAATTTGCTACAAGATTGCTACCGTCTGATTCTGGATAAAAACTTGGAAATTTCGCCGTTGGGTTGTTAATTTAAACCTTCTGAGGAAGGGACCTTGATAAAATCAGCTATTGAGACACTTACATCATTAGGGGTGAAAAAATCAGCGTAGGTTAATCCGTTTTGTCTTCTTATTTTTTTCCAGACATTTATCGAGGGATTTTGATATAAATTCACCGTAATTAATCCTTTTAGAGATACAAATATTATCTAATATTCTTCATGTACAAAAAAACCTACAATATTAGGATCCGAAATGCGTTCGTTGCAGCTGCTATCTATAAGCCTTTTTCACTCCTTGATCAATAATATAAGTCAAAATATCTATACAACAAGATGGGACGAGACGAAACGCGGGAAGTCTCTATTATAGACTCTTCGGAAACCAACAATATCCTTCCGGAAAACCTCGAATTCAGGCATTCAAATGAAAATTTCTCAGCAAAAACAGGCGAAAATTGAAATTGTATTATACTAATGGAAAGCTGGGATGCTTAGACATTTTATTTCGAATTGCATCGAAACACAGATACCTAAGATCTTTTTGCGGTGTTTCCGGCTTGGAATACCTATGTCATAAAATCTTGCTATTTTTACGTTTAGCTCTACAAACTGAGGTTGTGGTCATGAAATAATGTTACTTTTTACCAATAGACAAGGCAAACACCCTTGGACGATTAGGTCATACTGAAAAAGGAGGCATTGTCCAGGAAGCCAGATCTTACAAAAGACCTTCATCTCGCTCAGCTCACTCTTGATACAAGCTTCCACTTGCTATCGTTTCACCAACACCTTACTCCTTCTGAACCTCGAGTTTTCGCGGAATCGGAATCCTTCCCAAGTCCCATGGATTATTGCCGGCATCAAATTAGTTACTTTTATAAATGTGCTGTTTTAAATAATACTGTTTTCAACTGTATTTAAAATTATAATTATCTATTAGTATTTGTATTATTATTTATCACCTATTATTATTATTATCATTATTATTGTTTTTCTATCATTTCACCTGCGGTTTTCTACCAGTGTTCCCTCTTTTGTTTTACCAGTGTTTCTATTTTATGTATTGTATAACTTTATCAATAAACATACCTGTTACTGAAAGGTATGTACCTTAAGGTAGGTACCTGAGTTGGCATAACACTTCTATTGAATCGTAACTACTACTTGGAGCTTTGGGGATATTAATCAATTTCTGGCGGGGCTTGGCATACAACAACTTAAATTCCTACTCGATTTGATTGGACTGAAAAGATAATACGCCTCACGAAACGTCATGCATTTCATTAATAATACTTTTAGTTTTCTTTTAAATGCAGTTTATAGGTGAACGTTTGTTCTTTTGCCCTCCAGCTGATTCACCTTCCAGCATTACAGACGAGGGTGAGCGGGTTCATATAGTGAAGGGCGAGAGGGAGTACAACCGGGCATCCACCATTATTCGTAATGTTCTCTGACAATAGCGTTCGCTATCCAGGTATATTAGTCTATGGGGTTCGCACGCAATATTTTTGGTTTGTTGTTTGAACTGGCTGTTGAGGAGGCAAATGGACGGATCTCTACCTCGTATTTTGCCTTGTTTTCTGCCTCCGAACCTGAAATATCAACGCACGAGGCACTCCGTTTGCTCTGCCTCGTCTCGAACTGCCTTGTTCGTTGTCTCATACATGTGAGCACAGGGCTTTAGATCTGTACAAATAAACAATTCCTATAATCTATCATCCTTTATGCAGTAGTACTGATCACCCAGCCAGTTAGTGGATGGTGGATTACTCCTTAGTTACTAGGGTGTATGAGCATATGAGGAGTACGTACTCATATTAGGCGATTGCCATATTGGGATTTATGCTTACAAGTAAAATTCCCTGTTGATGACTGGATTTTTTATCTTTCAATCACAGGATAGTTGTTATCAGGGTATCATGTCATGATGGAGATATATTCCTAAAGCTATATAGATAAGTTTACCTTTAGGATGTCTGATAGCATAATATTTTGAAATAGATACTCACTTGAAAGTTTGGCTCCCTTCCGGAAAGTTTCGTAGAGTGTTTTGGCGTCTTCGGACAGGCAGCTGACGAACTTCCCTTCTTTGGAGTCTTTGTAGAATTTGGAAACTCTTATCATTTCCGAGCCCTGTGCAAAATCAAACATTATTATTATTTAATATATCACGCAAGATGTAATGTTTGTATTTAGGCCTTCCTCAGATTATAAAAAGGTATTAGCAATCTAGATCCACCCCTCTAAACTAATATATATATATATATATATATATATATATACAGTATGTACAGATTTTCTGTAATGCCCCAACAAATGTATTGCAGGTGTAGTGTAGGTACTTACAACGATAGAATAATAATTTCATTAGACATTATATATTGCTTATATTGCTCTGCGCATTGGGTGGTACCTACCTGCCCAACGAATAACTGTTACTTATCAACAATTCTATTCGCTCGACAGGACAAATTGAATGTTTCTACCACAGCTGTATTGCTGTAATGTATGACTATGAATACAATACTTGGATTACCGCTTTTAGTCCGAGTTTCGTAAGCTTTGGTAGTTAGTAGTTTCGAAGGTGGACTGATTGTTTCCATTTATTTTTATTTGTGCTTTTTTTTAATCTACGTATTTTGAACACAAACCATCACATTTTAAAAGTTGGGGGGGGATTTATTTATTTATTCATGGAAATCGACACCAAACTTAGCCAGCTAGTGGTTCATAAAGTTACAGAAAAAGGTAATAATGGTCGAGTTATCCAGGTTTTTTAACTTTAATTATGTATATATTTGTGTGTGCTGTATTCAATGAAGGTATAGTCTTGTCTCGTCTTGTCATCCCATTCAGCATTACACGATCATAGCAACCAACCTCGGATTTTTTCGAAGGCTCACAACGCCATGCTGCATGTTTAATACTATCTTACATTTTAATTCGAAACCTAATGGGTAACACCGTAACTAAGTTGACTAAGGTAAGTTGAATTTATCTTACCGTTTTGGTGAGTCAGAAGTATTTATATAATCAAATACAATACCTATCTACGGGCTATAAAAATAATAAGAAGGTTTCCCGCTCGAAAATGAATAAAATGTGAGACGGTCCTCGTAGATAAGGTCCCTCTGAATGCCATCCAATTTATTCACTGAAACCTCCCTCAAGAACGGAAATACCTCGTTATTCGGCCTACCTGTCACACAATTATTACGGCTGCGGCTGAGGACAGGGAAAAAAAACCCGAAAGAATTTTTGGCACGCACACAAAGTCCGTAGAAAAACATCAAACAGATTTTTAATAGTTTGCTGTCAGGAAGACGTGTGTAGTAGGCGCCAACGCGATATCAGATTGTGAAGGTGCCTCATACACACATATTCATGCACGTACAAGGGACTAAATTTGGTTAATATGTAAATATGTGAACATCTATGGAATACGTGAGAGTGATTGCTCTATTACAATAGATTTTCATGGTCTCATTTCAAGGCCTATCTGACCTGAGACGTATATGTAATTATTAACATGTAAATTATGTCTATGTAATAAATATATTAATTAATATACGTGTAATTAATATATTAATATGTAATTAATAATAATACATTATCATTAAAAAAAAAATGTAATTATTCACTTTGATGATTGGTTCATAAGTTCTGTTGGTAGTTCGGTTTTACCAAGAAATACTCCGTAGCGTTTCACTATAGCCGACTTTCATCAATTCCTTTCTATGAATACATACCTATTTATCAATCATTCTCGTAAGAAATAAAGCTGTTACAATGGCTTAAAATGAAAAAAAATAAAATTTGCTTCATGGAAATCCGTTTTGTAGCATTCTGAAACAATTCCTGGAGTTTAACCCTTTTTCATTATATATGCATGTATTTGTCATGCCAGATGATATCAGACAAAAAATCTATCTTTAAAGAACTAAGAACTAGAATAAATGATGAGTTAGTTGGAAAATAAAGTGCTCGAATTAAAAAAAAGTACTTAAAAATGACTAAAAATAGTACTTTACTACGGCTTCAAATTATGAAATTATATTTTTACCATAATATTACTTAAAATAACCTTATCAACCAAAAGCCAGAACATTTAGAATCTTGATCACAAAATTATGCTGAAAAATGTACCCAAATTGCATTAAAATGTGCTAAAAAAAAAGTCTTAACAATGCAAAAAATTCTATATTTGCACCGGGATATTATTTAGGATTAGATTCTTCCCAACGTTTAATGGTTGAAAATTCCTGGGCAAACAAAGGGCTCAAATTTCAAAAAAATTTGTTTTAAATATGAAGAAAAAATGAGGAAAATTAGCTCATATACCTAAAAATGTTTTTGACTTTTGGCTTGGAACACGCTTTTACCGAGACCTACCTAACTACCTTTCGCTAAAAAAAAGCGATACCATTTAGCTACCAAAATGTGTCACGGTAGTATCGAAAAAAACATTCGTTGTCTAAACCTCTCCGAAAATAAAAGAATTTGTTAGGGGGTCGCTCTGGAACACACCAGTCAAATGAAATTACTGACTCCATTCTGATCAGCTGAGTAAGCTCAATTCTCTCCTTTTTATTCTAGGAGTTGAAATTTGTTAAGGAGTCTCTACTGCCGACACCAGAGGTAGCAGCATGTTCCAAATTCTCCAATGTTTAGCTGTTGTGCTTTAGACGGAAACAAAGAGGGATCCAGGGGTCCACCTCCGGCCAGGCGCTGAGCGCCAAGATTTT
The DNA here is from genome assembly GCA_030762985.1 of Adelphocoris suturalis. Classification (NCBI taxonomy): domain Eukaryota; kingdom Metazoa; phylum Arthropoda; class Insecta; order Hemiptera; family Miridae; genus Adelphocoris; species Adelphocoris suturalis. Next base: position 24,926,932 of record CM061047.1, on the reverse strand, counting down.
TCTTTCAAACCTAGCACAAAAAATGTCATAATCTACGCCATCATCATCAAGGCAAAAATATTGCGGACAATCACAGTTCTTTCAGGGCAAATAATTTTGGACTAATTCCAAATACTAAGTAGGTACTAATTATCGACATTTTTCCTCTCTCTATGTTTTTCTCACATAATTTTATACATTTTAATATGAGAAGCGGGCTGAAAATTTTGTCATGTATATAAAGTCTTACTATACAATAAAGTTTAATTTCTTCCTTCCTCTACTTTTGAGCTTACTTCTGGAGATTTTTCAAAGTGTTCAAACCTTAGGTAGGTTCACACTTTATTTAAGTAAGAAACAAATGAAATATTGTTCAAAGATTTTTAAAGAAAGATAACTATTTCTGTTACTATATCATTTTAATGATATACACTGTAAGATATACACAGCTTTATGGTAAATGCAAAAACAGAAGTGTAATATAGATATATTATACTCAATTGTATTATATATTTATGTACAGACACAACGGCAGAATTATATCCAGTTATTTACATCAGATGCTCCTTTAGCTGCGATGTTGGATAATACAATTGAATTAAAAACTTCGGCTTGCTAATCTAATACCTTCCCTCTAATTAGTTGTTGTACAAAGAGACTCTACCATTTTTGTTGCTTTGATTCATTGTATGTTTGTGTGGAATGTAAATCCTACGAAGCGGGCGTTTGCATATAAGTTATATGGTATGTAGGGTTTGTATAATTTATTATTATCTATCAGAGTGTTATATTGTTACATCTTCAGGTATGGCACTATTTGTATTATTACATGTCCAGAGGGTCCATGCGCTCTTTTTGTAAAGTGAATGGCTGATTAAGTTCTTATACTTACCCTCATACTATTCTAAACGTACCGGTATAAATTTTATACAATTTATGAGACCCGAGTGGCAAGACGAACTCAAAAATCGAATTATATGTTACACATAATCTGATAATTTGATTTATATACATTTTAGCAGGGATATTGGATATTATGTTATGACTTGTTGACTTCAGTTTGCTATTCTAATTGATTTATTGTTTCCCTGTGATGAACCTCTTGCTAAGTAAGAGCACTGTATTTCTTGTTCTAACCCTTCGGGACAAACCAATAAAATATTTTTTTGCTCAGTTTTTCACTAAAGATCTGTTCATAATGTTCACAATTACATTATTTATCCGCAGCTAAAGATAGTAGATACTCCGATCATCAGTAAACATGGGCTATTATGAGGAAACTCAAGTACTCAGCGAGCCGAATTTTACTTTTGTGTTTACTTTGTGAATTTTGCTTTTTACTTATCTGTCTCTAAAAATAGCTGATTTTATGGAGGGAACAATAAACTGAAACATGACAGTTTAGAGGGATTGCGAATTAATACTTTTGGACTAACTGGACGAATAAGTTGAATTCACAAAAAGCAGGTCGGCTTAACGTTATCAACATCAGGATTTCTGGAGAAATAGGCACCTAGTCGATCTACGTTGTCCTGGAGTATTATCTTGACGATATCTTGGTTTGGAAATAGCTTGGTGTGGGGTCTCTTCCATTTCTGCGTTGTTTCACAGCATCATAATTATTACTGGGTTTTCACAAATGAAGGTAGGTAGTGGTTAATCCAACAACATCTGACGGTACCTAACATGTTTGATCCGAACTCCACCTACTAGGTACTCGATCCGTACCTCACTGAGGTATATCAAGATGTCTTACATATATACATCCTAGGCATTTGCTGCCGGTTTCTGATTTGTTAATTGGTACTGGGTATATTCTAATGTTTTGCTACTACACAAAAGGTTGTTCTCAATGAAGAGACAATAGAGAGTGAGCCAATTGCTTTGGTGGAGGCACTTCCTTTTAGCGCTAAATAGCTGTCGTATAGTTTTGAAACCCAGCCATCGATTAGTTAAAAATAGAGCGACATTATCAATACCGCTCGACGGCGTTGTATTCAAGAGCAAATAACTTCAGTAACTATTATTAATCCACGTGGAGATTTTATACCTACCTAGAACATTTTAGATTCGTGTCAATATATCTGTCCGCTTGTTAATCCTTGTACTTACTTGGTACAACTAAATGAAATTCAGAGTGATTTAGGTGAACTATTCATGGATTGTGCCGGAATGGTGTTAATTGCCACAGGATCGTAGATTCTGCTAAAGTGAAATTCTCGTCACACTAAATTTCTACAATTTGCGTTCGAGGTCGACGAAATTTTTAATGATAATAGAGGCTGGAACTACACAGTTCTTTAAGAGCTTCATTGCTTCCAGATCAATAGTAGTCCGCAAGAACGGAATTTTATCTCAATCCTAAGGAGAGTTATCGTCTAGAAGGACACATATACATAATATATGTAAATAAATAAATAAATAAATAAATAAATAAATAAATATATATATATGAAAAAAATTAAAACTAGGATTTGTTCGATTCGATATTCGGAATTTTTGGAGCCCTTGCAATAACCTTGAAATGTTATTTTATCCCCTAACTAGCAGAGTAAAAATAAAATTTACTATAAATAAAATTAAATAAAATTTACATTCAAGCGCTGATAAAATGGATGTGTTTTTGCCGTTTCTGAAAACAACTAATCCTGAAAAATTAAAGCAAGAAAATAGATCGAATTTCAAGTTTTACAAAATTCTAAAATTTTGAAGTGTGATTCAATTTGGTATGAAGTGGATAAGAAATTCAAAATTCATTCCATTAATACCATTAACTTTGAATTAGGGAAACTATGAGAGTCATAATCAACTCAGTGGCACAAGATTGGAAACGCAAAAAAAATTTAAATAACAAAAACTCGGGAAAATTGACAAACATTGCTCATCATTTTTTGGGAACCCGTTTTTACCCGTAACTAGGGACCGTTCGATTTAGTTTCAATTGATAATCAAGATCTGATTCAGATCTAAAAACGCATCAAGTTTCATGTCTACACTATTATTAGCACATAGCGATCCACAAACTAAGAAAGTAACGTCGCAGGTAAATTATTACTCCCTATCAAATTTTTCACTCAGCTGATTAGGAAAGAGCCCATCATTCCAACTGTCTCTTATTGTCTCAGAGAGTCTCGCTTACGCTATCAAATATCAATTTTCTATGGGGGAATAGGCGAGAATTCAGCTTACTCATCTGATTAGGAAAGAGTCATAATACTTCCTAGAATGAAGATAATCACTCACCAGCTGTTCAGGAGAGTGCTTATCATTTCTATAGTCTCTTAATGTCTCAAAGGCTCTCCCTATCTAATTTAACCGTCATAGAGGGAACAGAAGAGAATTTTGCATTCAGCTGATAAGAAAAGATCCTATAATTTCAATCGCCTCTTAATGTCCCAAAGAATCACCCTGTCAAATTTCAACTTCCTAAGGTGAACTGGAGAGAATTAACTCACACAGCTGGTCCGGAAAGTGCCTATATTTTCAATCGTCCCAAAGAGTTCCTCTCTCAATTTTCAACTTCAACTTTACCAAACGCTTATGCATCCTTGTACGCAAAAATTAAGTTACCGGAAAAATCCTAAAGATACCAAACATGTCGAAACCCCGGAGTATTCTTTGTTGCATATGTTTTGTAGAAAGAACCCCTGAATTAAATTTGTTTCAACTACGCCCATTGGAATAGTGATATTTGATAATGCAATATAAGTAGATTGAGGCGCTCAGAACCAGAAGGGCGAACTAGAAAGTCGATTTTTCAAAGAACCCGATCCTATAGGTTCTTTACTATCCAGATAGATAGGGAACCGTAGTTCGCCTTTCTGGTTGTGAAAACGAGACGCAGGTGGAACGGAGAGCCCTAATAATCATATCGAACAACCGAATATGTTGAGAGTCATATGGGCGAACTGAGCGCGTTCGCTCCCTCCTCCACCTACCTGACGCGATCAACCTTACCTTACATCATAATTACATCTGCTAAATTACAGACTGAATTACTCTCGCTGAATTTTGTTCCCCAACCATGGAAAACCTATTTTTCGTAATTATTCCGTAATCAACCGGGGCTTGAGTGGAAGACAAATTTGAGAGAGCTGAAACTAATGAACACGAACCTAATGAGATGACCATTAATTAGTTTAAGCTTGAGGTTTATGTTGCAGAGTACTCAGATTAGATCGTTATTGTTGGCGTTAAATAAATCGGTTACTGTTTTCCATTGTCTCGTTTATGTGATTAGCCCAACATAGGTAAGAATAAAAGTTTGTTAAAAAGAGTAGGTATGGTGGTTATAGGTACGTAACACCTGTATTTACCTACATGAATTCTACCTATATTATTAGAATATTATTATAATGATTAGGTACCAACCAATCTAATAGTTATGTCGGTGAACGTTGGCAACCCTAAATTCGTCCATTTGGTTCTTAGGTACCAACAAACGTATTTGGAATTTCGCTTTTCTGGCCAATAAAAACTTTGATGGGGAATTTCTCAAATTGCAGTTTTGAAGTTCGCCCTTCTGGTTCTGAGTGAGTCATTTAATTATATATATTGTAGTGTACTGTGTAATTAGTAAGTTGTAACGAACCTGTTTGCCACTGTTGAATATGTGGATAGGTAGTGGTATAACAAGAGTCAAACATTGAAGGATGTCATGATTTGAATCTCTAGTCCTCATGAAACTGATCAAAAATGACGGATCTTCACACAGGTGACTTTCCGTAAAATATTATGGTCGTGTGCTCAATGGTCCGACGGTACATATATCGATGTCAACAAATGCAATAAACAGTTTTTTTGACGGGCGTTTGGCAAAGGGCGGTTTGGCGGGTAGCCATCACCCCCGTGAACTTGTTTATCACCCCACTGGACCGACGATAATGGAAAACGGCGACGGGCCGCGTGGATGACGTTCGCCTTCTGTCAGTGCTAAGGCCAAGCACAGTTGGATAGACAAGGGAATGACACGGTTTACCTGGTTGGTTTTGTTTCGATGCCGTTGAGAATACAAAACTTGGTCGATTACTAAAGTTAATTTTCAAAAATACACCGAACAAAATAATACAGATTATCATGGCAGACCGCTTTACAGATTTCTCGACAAACATCTAACGGGCCAAGTCTGCATGAAATACTACATGTTCAGTACGCCCAAGAAGCAATAGGTTATTATAATTAGGAATTTATTATATAATTATTTATTTTATAATTAAAATTAGGTTTTAAATTAGGAATTTGTGTGCTGCGGTGAGAAAAGGGTAAAATTGAAAATTAGTCTAAGCAAATTTTCGAAAAAATGAAACTATACCAAAGGCTCAGAAGATTTTATGATTGATAAGTTTCAAGTTATTTCAAATTTTAAATTTCAAATTTCAAAAGTTTTCCATTGAAATCCGTTTTTAGGCGTTTTGAAATGATTCCGGGAGTTCGCACTTTTTCATAAATGTATATGCAAGGTGTCAACACCAAATTTTGGCAAAAATCAAGGAGTTGATTCTAGGGCTCATTTTCGATCAGAAGTTCCTCCTAGAGATTTCTTTATAAGTACTTTGTTTTCGAATTATTCAATTTTTAAACTTTTTTTTGTGTCTTTTGTACCTTATGTCATTAATTAGTTATGACATTAAAATGGTCATAACTCCTCTTAACTCAAAACTAAGAACACCTATAACCCTGACATAAAATTAAGTTTTTTTTCAATTACAGGTAATAATCCAACAATTTTTTGAATCGCAAAGAGTTTTTTTTTAACTCAAGTCCGGTAGGTAGTTAACAATTTCTGTGCACTAAAACGGCTCAAATTTCAAATTAGCTTAACATTACATAGGTATTCGATAATTTACGAAACTTCGCTCATACGATCATGCTGCATGACTGAATTTTTTTTTATTTCTCGAAATCGTTTCCAAGTTTCCTCAATGATTTCCTCATTTCACATCAGTATAGTTTTATATAGTAGGCGATATTGTACAACTCCACTTGATCGCGGTACAGTTGTAGTTTCTGTATATATGGTCTATAAAATGAATGATTTTGATTATTACAAGTCAGTATCGGCTATTACAAGTTAGTACAAGTTCCAAATTTTAATGGAAGTTGGAAGAAAAAGTGCAGCCTTTTTTTTTCTTTGTTTAGCAGCACTTTCCTGGAGTACTATGTCTCTTTCTAAAGGATCTGTAATTTATCCAATCAACCGTATGAATACAAAATGAACAATTTTAAAACAAAACACATAAACTTCAAAAAACAACCCTTCTTCTCCCCACTCATTTCTACTTTTAAAAGTTACAATGCCTTTCTCATTGGCTTAATTAGTATTGAAGGTCGCTACAACATCAACAGCATCATGAGCATCGGTTTTAGCAAATTTTGTCAAAATTAAGCTATGGTTTTTTTCCTGAATTTTCTTCTAGGAAATGATTTTAAACTCCTACAAATATACAGGGTGTCCCTAAACTAACTCGCCCTCCCCTAACTTTTCCCAACATCTTTGAGATGTCGAAGTGAAATTTGGAGATCGTTTTTGGGGTGCCTAGTACTAAGTTTTGAGCAAATAAAAATGGGGGGGGGGGGGGGGGGGGGGGACCCAAAAGTTTTTTTACAACCCACAGAGGGAAGCATTGAGTATTTCAAAAAACAATTTCCATTTTGTGCCGAGTGACACCTCCTTTTAAAGGTTTTTTAGAGGTGAACACGATGGTGAAACCATAATCTTTTTTCCTGATTTTCGTTTGCTTATCAGGAACCCCGAAAACGCTCTCCAAGTTCCACTTCGATATCTCAAAAATTGTGGAAAAAAGTTAGAGGGGAGAGGGGGTTACTTTTGGGACATCCTGCATATGATTTACCATAATTATAATAAAAAATTCGATTATATATGGTCACACAACATGACTGGAACTTTATCAACCCATTACGATGTGGACTGAGCAGGATGAGTTCAACTGCACACCATTTCTGGAAAGTTTATAGCTTTTTCCGAAATTATAAAACATTCAGGCTGGGTCACAGCAGGGGTTCGGAATCAAGCAAAACCCAACCCACCAACTACACATTCCAGAGTACACAACGCCAGCCCTTAGTAAACATTGCTTGTATGTATTGGCGGGCTTCAGTATCAACAAACTTCAGAGACCTGCTAGCTTCGATCAGTTTTACCTATTCGCTACCAGCCCTCAATTGTTCTCATTCAAAGATAAAGGCGTCGATAAAATAACCTGTTAATGTATACCTAACAATCGCGTTCCACAGGAACATCAATGGCTGATAAGGGGTGTTTCAAAAAGTTCAATCGGTGGTTTGAGAGGTGATTGAGCTTTTTTTCTCTCGGTCGCATACAAAGTTGCATCACTGAACATAAATGGTTCCAGTAATGCAGTATTACCATTCAGCGAATTCTTGAAAATGTTTGAAATTGCATTTATTTCAATTTTATTTTGAAATTCGAGCACCGTATGTGCAAAAAACATAATATCAAGATCATAATATCATACCATTATATCAGATACATAATATCAGATCAAATATCATAATATCAATAGCTATATCAGAGGGTTGGATCGTGTGACGTTACGTAAGGTATACGCGTTCTGCATACAGGGAGGAGGAAGGCACTTTGAGAACCTGCTTTGATGTTTTATTTATTTTTTTAAAGAAGTAATTATTATTTTTTTATGACACGAGTGATCTCTGATACACAGCAGTATTTTCACTGCCAACCCATCCCATATTATTAGGTACCTATTCAAATGAAAGATAAGTATCCGAGGAGTAATTTTGAAGCATAATTGACTGAGGTAGCCGACCGCACGAGTATTTGTCCGCCTGCCCCTCCGATAATTATCAAATTTTCCTCAAGTATACGAGGCAGATGGAAATGAGTTAGGTAGAGACCCTGAAAGCAGAAAAACGAAAACAAAATCGACAACTTTTACATTTTTTTTTTCTTCAAATTTTGAAATTTGGTAATGTTTTCATTAACTGGAACCAATAAAAAAAATTGTAATTTACATCAGAAAGATAGGAATTTTAACGCTATTTCCAACGGTATCCTCAAATTTGAGAAAACTTCAAAAATTGGGGAGTTTTTGTGATGTAAGGTTGAAAACACGAAAAAAATCTTAAAAAAGAAAAAAACTCGAAAACGAAGCCTCTGAAAAAAGTCTAAGAGGCACTTCTTGTTCCAAATTACTCGTAGAACTGACCCCTGGATTTCTGCCCCGCTGAAGTGTAGATATCCTGTATACATGTCTATGTTAACATAAAAAAGCGTTAAATTTAGGATCGTAAAATGCCTCAAACTCAAAGGGATTTCAACGAAAAAATCCGTGATTGGTGATTTTGATTTTTAAACTTCTTTGAGCCATTGCAATAGCCTATTTTCATTTTATTATTATTTTTATTAATTTACTGGTTGTATTACAACGATTACAGTAACATATTTATAACCAGTTATTCATATGGATATCACTTGAAAATTATAGAAGTTAGACATTAAAGCATGATTCCAGAGTTTTTCATGAACAGAATAATTTGTCTGTGGTCTGAGAGGTTGGCTGTTTTTAGAAACTCCACGAGGTCTTGGCAGGAAGTTGATAAGATTCTGCACGTTCCTCGGCGAATTAAGGGCAGAAGACTTTATGGACGACGACCTCTGTCTTATTAATTTTTAATGATGATGGTGATGATTTTGTGTATGGCGTCAAGTCAGATAGAGAGTCTTCCTCTGCACCACATAAAAAAGTTTCAACTACTCGGAATGTCAATGTTTTAGTGAACATGTCCAATCGTCACATGATTGAAGATGTGACAATGTTTGCTGCCGGGACTGATGACCTCACACTCCAGGCCTGCCTATCAGAACTTAATGTCACAATTGAGAATTAGGCCAGTGCATTGATTCTAAATAAAGATAAAACCCAAGACCTCATATTTCGGCTCAATGATGGTTTGGACCGATCGGTGAGCACTTGGGCAATAGGCTTTCATGGAAAGCATAAGTTGAGCAGCAACGCTTCCGCTTTGCTTCGTGAAACTTCATACTTCGATGTCTCTCAGCCTCAGTATCACCTGATGTTTTTCGGATGGCTTTCTTCGCACTTTTCACGAGAGCACTACATCAAACATGATTGTTACGAGTGGTAGTTTAATTCTAGTAAGGCGCCCATAGTGTTTAAGTAGCAAAAGGTGGCAGTGAGTATATTTTCAAACTGAGACATAATGAGAGTTGAAGGGGTTGTATTAACAGACTTTCCTGTCTTACGATCCTGAGTTCATATTTATGTACATAGTACTATAATACATATAAGGCTCATGTAGGTAATAATTATTGTCCCTCACACTCACGTTTGACCACTTCTTTAAAGATTAACCCATTACAGATTGGGGTACGACTGTATAATACATTCTTCTGAATTTTCGAAGTTCACCCATCAAGACATTTGCCCGCAAACCGCAATCGACTTTAGTCGAAGTCGAATCGTACCTACTAGGTTCCTCATTTGTATTCATTATCGTTTGAGAGGTAGATTTTGTGCTATGATTTTTTTATATATATTTTTTTCTGATTGTATAATGAGGTAGAAATGTATTCCCTGAATGTTTTTAATAGTTTGTAACACGTACCAATATGTGTTGCGTGTTTGTGCTTGATTTTATTTATATTTTTAAGCATTTATTTTTGATGGTTGTACAACCTTTCAGGCTCTTACAATGAACAAACCTTGAAACCTTGTAAAACATATTTTAGCATCATGAATCAGCCAGTTGGGTGCGCTCATTTGGATGTAATGTAGGAGGGTGACGCAATTGTGTTGAACAGTTGCAAATCTACCTACCAAGTGGTCGAAGTTAATATTTCAAAAACGTTACGCCGTAGCCGGTCGGCTCCGAGACGACATAATTTATTTATTCATTGTCTCAATGAAGAGGTAGATAAACTAAGTAACAACCCCCTATTGATTCATATCGGCTCCACCCAGTTGTGACTCAACATGGGGCCCCAACACAGAAAACATTGGGTAGAGACTGAAAGCGTAGCTTTTTATCGGGAATAGGAAAAATATTGATGAAGCTATGAAGCGTCTTATTTCTTAAGTTATTTAAGCGTCTAATCCCCGTATTTATTACTCTTTTACGGGTTTCGTTGGTGCTTTCCAGTGCAATAATAGTAATAGGTAAATAGTATTTTTATCGATATTTTATGCCCCCGACTTTGATATTGGAGTTGAAATATCGCCTATAATTTGAATTCATATGAACATTAATTCATGTAAGTTTCATAAAAAGGGTTAAAGACGTTTGGGAAATAGATGAAAACCCACATTTTCTGTTTCTCTCTTTTTTTCTATTTTCTCTTCTTCTATTTTTCATGTCATTCGATGAGAGTCTTATGAATGATGATCTGATTTTATGGTAGTACTTTGCTCTTGATATTAAATTAGTAGTAATAGTAAAATTATCATTTGCATAACTTTAGGAGGAGTCTATCGTCACTAGAAAGTCGAGTACCAGGGGGGCTAGCGCTTTCAACGTAAGGACATCATCGGGCCGTCGAAACTGCACTCGTACTCGTATTGTGTCCACAGCCTAATGGTGATGTCCTTACAACGAAAGCACTCATCCCCGGTACTCGACTTGCTAGTGAACACAGTGGACTGTGTTAACTTTTATAACAATGATAGCTTTGTTCTAGGGTTGGTCTTGAGCCAGGGGAAAGTAATGCATTTCATCAACAACAGACAGAGAAACAGAGTGAAGCAGGATGACGTAGGTACAGGTCCATTTGCTTTGAAGTTTTGCCTGTAACAACCTGTTTCAAGTTTGCGCATGCGTAGTGGCAATAAGTGAGACAATCTTGGTGAAACTTCTCATTTTGAGGCCCCGATCCCCAACATACCCAAACTACTATCGACATATGACTTAAATTGGGGATTATAGCAATTCCCTTTCGACTCACAGTGTATATTTGAGATAAAAATATATTTAGAGTATATATATTTATTAGTAATAGAGTAATAGAGAATAGAGTAATGTATTTATTTTGTATATTCAGAGATAAAAAAAGTTGATATTTGAAAGTTGATGGAATGAGAATTTTATAGGTGGATTTCAAAGCGGTTTCGTTGTGGAACTTAACCCAGAAACTGTGAGCTCCAACGCTTACTTTGCAATTCATGTCGGGACGAATTAGCCGAATCGTATCATTCTCTTAGTTCCCATTTGATTATGAGTTCGTCAATTGTGGAGTGCAGATCATCCACACGTTCCCCGACTTTTGCCGATCGTTTTCTCAAGTTGAGAAGTAAACAAGTGAACCTATTAATGCTATTTTAAATCTTGAAAAAAAGTGGATTTTTTAAATGATATTTATGTCAACGAAAATGACAATGTTTCTTAAAAACGGTATTAAACTAATGCAGATCATATTGAGTTTTCAAAGGCTCTTTATTTGGATAGTTTAAATTATGAGAAAAACTATATAAAAATAAACAGACAACTTTAAACTTGATCTACAAGAAAAAAATACAATATCCAGTTTGGTTTTCATCAACCATATAATGAAAACATTGTGAGGGATTTTAAAATTTGATATTTTAAATTCGATTTTTAGCTGGAATTTGATGTTCTAACGACTTGGGGACATTGCCAATCGATTCAACACACAAAAATACCTAAGATAGAAGGCAATACAACCGAATTTAGCCCGGACTTTAAATTGTTCGTGCCAATATTGCAATCTGGCCCACAGTGCGACGGCATTAAAATTAACGCCAAAGCTTTAAACATTTCATCAAATTCGGATTGTGGCAAGGATTGTGCTACATCCGGATCAAAATATGCGGAACCATTAGGTACCTACTGTTCAGAAAGATAAGAAACACTGGGCTGTGAGGTAGAAACAGATAGCAATACTTTATTTATTATTAATACGGGTATAGCCCAAAACAACGAGAATACAATAGAGTAAGTACAATAATCATATATGAATTTGAAATTATGAATATCCACATCAGAAGTATTAAACATAAACAGACAGAGCTACTGCTGCTACTTGTTGTTGCTGCCCTGTTGCTGGATTTTTACCTCCTGTTCAGCCGTCCCCAACTAGAAAATACTAGTTCATCAGATTTACTTTCAACATTCACTGACGAGGTGTCTCAGTAACTAACTCACGTCAAGCGTATTTATCATATGAGTTTTTTGTCCTTTCAAATGAAAAGAGCGAAACAGTTATGAAAATCACTTGAGACGTATAACTGTAGTTGGCTAGTTGCATTACATTTGTAAGTGAAACTGGTCTCGTGAGTGGCCGCAGTAATTGGGAGTTGCGTCGGGGTTCCATCCAACTGCAGCTTTATTCATGTATTACCGGCAGTTGAATAACCCGGACCGCGCTAGATCTCTAAATTTGGAAAGTTAAAAATTGGGGACCAATGTACGAGTAGTTTTAATACGAGTGTTTGTCGTTTTATGTACGAGTTGCTGAAAACACTTCGAGATCTGGAGGGTAAATGACGCATGGAATGTTAACCGTCTCCCAAGTGGGGGACATTATAATCTTCGTATTTTCGTCAAAATTGAAAATTTCAGTGATTACCGAATCACTAAATCATCGAAAGGTTTTTGTAAAATCGGCACAGGAGCATCGATGCGATAGTATGGGAATCTAGGCGCCCCCAGACTCCCCAATTCAATACTTTCTAATGAATGTGCGGGTTAGGCTGTAAATGGTTCCTTATTAATTTGATACTTCTCAAATCATTACTTCATTCAAAACCATTAAGTTTTTTTCTTCTCGTGTTTTCGACTTTAAGTTACGGCTAAAACACCCTTAATTTAAGGATTTTACTGAATTTTAAGAACACCACTGAAAAATACGTTAAATTGTTATTCAAAGCTGAAAAAAAGATCCTAAAATTACAACTTTTAGAAGTTACAAAATATAAACTTTTTTCAAATATTTGTGAGCGAGAATGATTCTGATTTTTTCTCAGTGTAAACCTAAAACTTGATCCATTAACTCAGCTATCGAACATAGTTAATTTATTCGCTATATCGGTACAGTTAATTTTACTTTTATTTTGCTAATAAAGGGATAAAATGACGTTTTAGTGTTAAAACATATTAGGACAGCGCTTGAAAGGATAGCTATTAACCTTTCCTCCCCCAAACCCATCATTGGCAAATCCGTTGTTATTCGGTATTCGGTTATTTTTCTTGTTTACATGCTTTAGTTGCCCCCCCCCCCGGATCAATTCTAATATGTCGTCCCTCTTTTACATACTAAGCTTTTGTCTATTTGACATCCTGAAATATGTGTTTTTTTTCTCAAAGAAGTTTTGGGTAGTGACAAGTTTGGTGTCGACCTCTATGTAATTTTTCTTACTGAATCGAATGGTATCTCTTGCAGATCTTCCCGACTTACGTGTAACCGAGTTTTAAACATCCAGCTTTTTAAATCATTTATTATGCTCGACTTTATGTTTTTACGGGTAAAACTCGGTTATAACAGTGTTTCAACAACCTAACAAAATATGAGTTGACCATGAATAGGTTGCTCATATAGTCATGCTGTACGACTGAAACGTTTGAATTATACTTGACTATGCGAACCAAAATGAAAGTACTTATATGTATCATGAACGTCTACAATGTAGAAGCGCCAATCCCCTCTAATCTCCCTCTTAACGATGTTGTACAAGCGCCAGCTTTCTGTCACGTCGGCGAAATCGTGTTGTAAAAGCGCGCCATGTATTGCAAAGTTCCAAGTGTAAACTCGAGAGTCCGTTTAGGTGGAGATGATATCATAAGTGAGGGCAACCGAGACGAAAGTAGAATAAGAGAAGCTATAAATCGGACGAAGCGAAAACACCTCCCACCGAACCCTAAAAGTCGTGAGGACGCTTTAAGTCAACTACAATCACTGTCCATGAACATTCATACTAACGCTGGTGAACAATTTATCCTCGTACACAGTGAATCTGACTTAGTTGTGCTGACAACAAAGACGAATCTGCAGTTTATGTGTAAGCAGCGTGTTCTTTTTGCAGATGGAACGTTTTATGCATGCCCTCGGTATTTCAGGCAGCTTTACACAATTCACGCGCTCGCAAACAACTGTTATGTGCAGGTAGTGATGTGCTTTTTATTAAAGATCCGCTGATGTTTACTTTGCATTATGGACATTTTTAGTGAAGTTATGTGCTCAAGTGAACAGCACGAAAGAGATGGAAAAATTCATGAACTAGATGCCTCCTTCTTACCTATTTACTTCCTGTGAACGTACGTGCTAGTTCAGGAGTATAACATGGTCTCGACACATCATCAAATAGCTCAGGTGGCTCGACAAACTTGAACCTAAGTCTATGTCCACACGCGTCATGTATGATTAATGATGTAACCATCATTGAATATCTTCGGTGGTAACTGATGCGGCGTGTTGCAAATCGACCCTAAGATAGATCCAAGAGCGCCGTTGGCAGTTACTGTCACATTCCTTTTGAAACCATCTTCATCACATTAATTTCTAATTTTAGTTCAAACCACCCTAGAATATCTACTTTCAAGAGCAATTATTTATATGGGGTAATTCACATATTGAAAGGGACGCTCAACGTCGAAAATGATCAAATATAAAGTTCCCACTTCTCCGTTAGTTTGTTTTGCAGCTTCGTTTCAAGGTGGAGTTGGAACGCGGACATGTTCTTTAGAAAAATCACATGGAACAATTGCCGTTGGCAGTCTGGTTTGGCCACATCGAGCCATCGCGATTAGCCGGGATGCCAAGGACCCGTCGCTGGGGTTATGAGGTGGGCGGCTGCTCCCGTGAAATCCCTGAATGGATTTTGGCAAGTGCGTCACCAACTGAAATAGCCCCGCAGGTGCACGGAAGGTCCCCCGTGTTCAACCAGCTTTATTCCTTTGCCGCGATCCCGCGTTTATTTTTATTTAAAATAAAATCCCGTTGGGGAAGTATCAAGAAGAAGGAAAGAAACGTACAGGGAATGTGGTTTTAGGGGGTAAAAAGAGGTGCAATGGGGTTTCGCACGCCAAGTGTGGATGATGTGGTGCTTCACAGTCGAGAATAGTCGGAAAGTCGAGACACGAGGCTTTAAAAAGCCACTAACCTTGGCATTCGCACCAGGTTACGTACTGGTCGACTATTAGCGAGGAGTCGACTATTAACGTCGAGATTTTTGACCCATCTAGCCGGCAACGTTGCTTATTGAGAAGTTTGACGAGTAATTTATTTACTGTTCTGGCTGGAGGTGTTGAATAGTAATACGTAGATGTAGAACACACTTGAAACATAATTCCAAAGTCGCAACAGTGAAAATTGACAAAGGCTCCAAAGGGATTGATGGTTACTGATGATGACCTAACCGTCGAATTCGATTTAACATTGTAACTCTTTGTTTTATAAACTGCGAGATAACTAAGGAAATAAACTACGTTTTTTACTAACTTTTTTTTGAAATGGGCTGCCACACCTTCGTAACGAGTGATGTTGTTAGTTTTTAGTTCGCTCCAAAGGGTTTTGAGATTTGAGCACAAAGACCTGGTTAACTATACATTTTAAGGCAAACAAACTTGTTTGCAATAAATATCTGCTTTTGAAAAAAATTTGCTGTTTTTACCGGTTTTTCCAGCAAATATTAATGAAATTTAAGTACATTTTTCAGCATAATTTTGCGTGAAACTTTTTAATGTTCCACTTCATTATTAATAAACTTCTTTTGAGTAATATTCTGCTAAAAAAATAAATTTAATGATTCTTTTATAAATCTTGATTTATTAAAGATAAAAATTCAATGATTCTAAAACTTGATTAATAAAATCAAGAATTTACTAATCTTGATCCATTTTAAGTTTTTTCGATAGTTGTATTTATGTATTTATTTTATTTTAAGTTGACCAAGTTATTATTTTATTGTTAATTAATTATTTATTTAATGCTCAAAAAGTGCTACTCAACAAGCTAATCCTTTATTTTGGAACGCTTGATTTTTTGGTAAAAGATTGGAATTTTTATCTCAATCATAAGGAGAGTTATCGTCTGGAAATCAGTATTTATCGATCACTTGATTATTTCAGGTAAATTCACTTCATAGACTAGTTTTAATATTTCTTAGATGCCTTTTTCAAACTTGAGTAGCTTAGGATTGAGTTTTGCATCATCTCTGTAGTCTTGGTGAATCGTTTGCTCTCAAAACGTTGTGTGAGCTTTTTCAGACTGATGAAGCAACCGCTTATTATCCTTGAGTCTCATCTTTTAAATATTTTGATTCGTCATTCGATGTCTGTTTCGGAATCAAAATATGTTTTAGTAAAACAATTTCCATAGCTAATAAAAAACTTGGATCAGCCTTCTTCCCTGTCCAATACTTTCGTTACAAACCAACACTTTTTATATAATGTCATTGACAATTATGTTCATTTGTCAGCTATTGCAATAAGAGCTTTCACTCGCCACGAACCGTTACAACACGAAAACTGCATACGTTTGAGCCGAATGAGCTGAAGGTCGGCATATTCTTGCATCCGAAAACGCACAGCCGTTTTTTCTAGATATTTAATCTAATTTTTTTGGCATTTACTGAAAAGCATACAAATTGTGGGGTCCTGGAGCTGTAAAGATGTGAATCGCCAAGTTTCAATGATATTCTATAACGGGGTTTAATATTATAACCTTTTGTGTAATGATTTGCAGCGTTTTTCTCTTAGCTTATACTAGTAATGTAAGGTCCGATTATAAACTGTGTAATTATTTAAGGCGAATTATCCATTTATGAGTGAGAAGTCGTGTTTCTTCTTTATAAATGTGTCACTCACATTTAGAGCCTGTTGAACATCTGAAGGGCTGTCTCGAAGGTTAGAAATGAGACAGACTTTATTTATTTCTTGACTCTCGTTCTCTTCAAGAGTGGAACAGCTTACAGTGCCCGTCTGAGTTTAGCACACAAAACATGAGTTGCGACCAGGTCCCTCACGGTCGCAAGGTTTAATAGCATTTTCAACAATTTCGGAGACTACCTACAAGCATAGCTACAAAATATTTGTTATAAGCTTTAAATCCCCAGGATCTTCACTGGTAAAATGACTAATAATTCTCGAAATAGGAGAGCCTTTTTATAATCTTGCCGATACTCGAACTTACAACTTTAAAATACTCGTCTACTTACTAGTCAACTTATATTTTTATGGATATCAATCACTCACACCCAAAGAAAACATTTTCAGTTGTAAATTTCGTGGAACGTAGTTTCCTCATTCAAGAAAATAACTTGAAAACAAATCGTTTAAAAAAATCTCCAAGAAAACTTTAGATCAGAAATGAGCTTTTGAATTGACTTCTGAAGTTGTACCATTAGGTTTGGGACACCCTGTATAGTAACTTACAATATGTGAACAACAGGTAGGTTGTTGGTTTTCAACAGTACCTATCGTTAGTTTTTATTTGTTCAGGTAAATTAGTTTTTTCGAAATACTAACCCCGTTACCAGAAATTGATGCGAAAAAGTCTTGTGTTGTTGGTCAAAGGGCATACAATAAGTAGTAACATGAACAATAGTAGTATGAAATATCTCGTCTCAACCGAGAAGTGGTGGTCTTGTGATGGGTAGGTAAGTTTAGTTAACTACACCTTATTAAGAGCAGGGTTGTTAAAAAAGGAATCCCCATTCCCATTAAAAATGCTCATTCATTTGAAAGAAATATAATTGCAATTACCAATAATGTTAATTACAAATAATGGTAATGGTTTTTTAAAATTACCATTACTTTTAATAAGAAAAAGTAATTGCAATTTCGATTACTATTACAAGAATTGGATTGGAATAATACCATTACACGTCTGTAATTAGATTACAAGTGATGGGAATTGTGGGTTTGAAAAATGAGAGTTTTCGAGGGAAAGGGAGATTTTATGCAGTGCTCAGGAAAATCTTAGTCTATTATTTATATTGGTCTATCTTTATCTTAAGGGGAGGGGGCCTGCAGACTAGTGGCTACAGTTTGTCTGTCTCTGAGTGAATTTTCAAGTTGGTTTTCACGAGATATGACGTGGCTTTACAATGTCACTACTGATACATGAATCGGACTTTGGGATGGTTTCTGCTTTCTGGGCAGAATTTCGCAACTTCAAAATTTTCGAGCGAGCCAAATAGCTACACTTTTTACTAAAATTCGCAACAGATGTACATTATTGTAGTAGATCTAGATGATTAATGAATGATATAAGCCATGTTATTGTAGCTAAGCCACATTTATTGTAGGTATGTATAAATATGATATGGTATGTTTTGGTATTTGTATGGTAGGTATAATTAGTCCATTCCAATTCCTGTAATGGTAATCGAAATCACTTTTACTTTTCCTGATTACAAGTAATGGTGATCAAAGAAACCATTACCATAACCTGTAATCCGAAAAAGTAATTGCGTTTTCGATTACCATTAACGGAGCTGGAATGGTAATTGCAATTACTTTTGATGTACTGTTTAGTTCGAAAGCCAACATTCCGATATTTGACTATGGCTGGTATAATTGGATGGCCCAAGGTAAATTTCCATTAAAACAGTAAAGTAATTTATGAAGTAATCATTAGTTTCCAACTCTGATTAAGAGGTCCTGTTACACAGTCAACTGGGAATGAGTAGTTTCATTAAAACGTAACTTGTCGTAGTTCAACAGCCATTCGAGCTTCAAACTAACTCAAAAATCTATCAATTTACCCTTCAGAACGCCCAAAACATATATCCAAGGTAATTTGAACCATACTAAGAAACTGGTACAAAAGTCGTCAGGTCATCCTCCTGAAGCTGAAAATCATACAGACTGTCACCTATTATCTGTTTCTGAAGAGCGTCGATGTTGGTATGCTGAGTCTCAGTAAAATCGGATGCTGTGCGTTGGCACTAGCAGTCACAGAAACGGAATTGTTTGTTTCAAAAGGTAATATTACACCCAATGATGACACAGAACAAATCCTTGAAAAAATCCAATGTTAAATTTGAACTACATTTTATCAACACAAAAGTTGAAGCAACATACAAGTTAGTGCAGTCTACCTTCTTTAGGAACCATACATACACAGTTTTCAGCAAATGAATTGAAACGGAAATCAATTGATGTATTATAATACATACTTCTTTCTCACGCATAATTGCTCTTCTACACATTGATTATGTTGTCTAAAAGCTTATGCACATGATCCGCCATAGTTTGGACTGTATTAGTTTGTAATATGCCAGGAAAGTAAATCAACAAGTTTTTCTAGCTTTACCAACAATAGTTTGGTGTTCAGCAAAAACAGCATTGTATTCCGTAGATCTGAGATTACTGAGTACTATTATCATATATTATCCTTTGTCGTTTTTCTTGGTTCTATTTCTTGACTTCAATAAAATGTTCCTAAATAAAATGTTTAAAAAAAATATTTTTTCTTCTACTTTTCTATACTCTCATACCGGCCATATTAAAATTTTATAAGTTAAGGCATTCGCTAGTTATCTACACTGTTCCGGAATTTTGAATTTAATTTATCATTAATGACGAGGCGCACAATGGCTCGTTATTATCTTGCCTCCAAATTAGTATATTTTAAGGTTTTTTAATGGTTTTATAGCAAACATTTAGCTTTATGACAATATAAATCTACGTACGGATAGTCAAAAGGAATCGAAATAATATTTATATTTCAAATTTCAAATGTTGAATTTCAAATAATCGTGCTCATATTGCTTTGAATACTCTTTCTCTAATGATCTAGAAATTCAGAAAAATCTAGAAAGGAGAATTTTTTAAACCTAATAAAATAACCTATAATATAATATTGGATCACTCTCTATTCAAACTCCGCTAATCTACCAGGTCAAAGCAAAGACACAAAAGTCCGTCAATCCAATCAATTACCTACCATTATGTCGTCAGTGCAAAGACGTCTCATTGTCGGCACGGGGCTCACATGTGCGTTTGACGGTCTCTGTAACACCGTTTGGTTTTGCCAACAGAGAGATCGCTATGATGGAAAGAGTTTTAAATGATAACCTTACTTATATTACATCAATTCTTAGGAAAATAAGAGGGAGAAGAAGAAAGAGGAGCTAACTAGTGTAGTAGGTGTCTGTGAATCAAGTTTAGATTGTATTTTCGACGACTTAGTAGTGATAAATAGGTTGTTGTTTGAACCTGGCAGATTCACGTCTCGAAAATATAAATTTGTCATTATTGAATATTTACAAAAATACAATAAGACTTTAGGGTCTATCATGGCCACTACAGTTCGTTAGTTAAGAATTCGTTGTTAACAGTTACATTCGTTGTTAAGATTTTGCGGTCTTCTAAAAAAGTATAGTAAAGTTTTGAGTGAGTTGGTGTTGTGAGATCAAAAATAAAGATCGTTAATGCTATTTTGGTTGTTCTTCAGTTGTTACAGTTGAACACTGAAGGAATCCCACCAATTTACTTCCTCACTAGAAATTTTCCTCTCCTTCCGGGAAGACGTTCTACTATCTCAATAAAGGTATCAAGTATTTGCTAACAAGTTCTCGCTTATATACTGTGTTGTTATATTCATAACCAGAAGGGTCAAAATAAAACAGCAATCGGCTTAAAAAATATTTTCTGGAACTCTACCATTATATGGGTCTTGACCGAACCTAAAAAATATCTATGCAATTAAGCATGCAACTGAAGAAAAAGATCGGTCAGAAAATTTCAGTTAAATTTACTTATTGGGGTTGAATGATTATGCTCAAGAGTAAAATCTTATTATTAAAAATTGAAATTGTACTATTCCAAATAAGAGATGAACAAACAAAATAGATACGTATATACAGACATGTGTTCTGCTAAGAGAGGTATAAGTGGCATGTCTGTTAAACAAATATGATCAGTAAACAGGGGGTAAAATGTACATTAGGCATACGCTACAATAGGAGTGGTAGATCATGTTCTGCATTAAAATCAGATGCTCTGTCAAGGCAGTAAATGTTTCTTTGGAGCAAATTAAGAATGCCTAAAATATTCTTGCATTGTAATTGAACTGTTTTTGAATAGGTTCGATCTTAGATCTTCTAAAAAATATTCCCTATTTGGAAACTTTGTCTGGGTGACAGATGTCCCGATAAATGTTTGATTTGTATCAGACTGCTGCTGTATAGTGTCCGCTGTTGTTCTACTTAATCGAAATGAAAACATGTTCCGTTTACATTGTTGAGTAGCTTTTTCATTGAGAAGAAGAGCTGTGTTAGTAAGAGCGTTCCATCAACAACAAACAAACTTTTCGAGATGTGATAGTCTTTTTCCCACTCACGACACACGAATGATTTTTGTGTTCTTTTTCAACTAATAATTGGTTTCTTAGTGGAACTGCCAGGAGGTACTCGTATTACAGATTGATGTCCGATAGTGCATGACGTGTCGATGTAACGCAGATATTGCTTTTAACCGAGGAAACTCGCAAACTGTGAAGTGCCTCCAGTTTCCGATTTTCTTTGTGCATCACGCTCGTGCTCAAGTCAAGCGTAGTGGGGGTTCACCGTTGCCTCAACTCCTCTACTTCAGTTACTCTCAGTCCATTTCCAGACTTCTTACAGAGGCTTTGGTCGCCATAAAAACATACCAGGGAAGTTGCTAGAGCACATTTTATTTGTTCCACTTTTATCGAAAACTTAGACTTTCCGAAATATCGTAATTAGGTTTTTTGAAGTATGTACCACAATTAAGTTTTTCTCAAGTAATTCACGAATAAAAATGTTTACAAGTAAATTTATACAAGTCAACTACTAGTGATTGCGATGTGACTTCTGAACAAACTTTCTTGATTATTTCGCTAATTTTCGAAATAATATTGTTGTGAATTTATGTTACCAATGACCAAAGTAGTGAGTTCAGGCCGTGTTCGCATTGACTATCTAACTACTATGAATCCTACTTGAAATTTGTACTGGTAAAAGAGTTAAGGTAGGTACAGGTAGGCACTTAGCAAGGATCAGCCTGATGATGCAATATCACCGTAGACTGGGACGGGTAGGAACTTAAAGTTGGCGGAAATACCACCGTGCACTCTCAGTATAAAAAGGATAAAAAGGTTTCAAGGCGTTGTTACGGTATGGCTTGTAGATATGGTAGCACAGACTTTGGCAACACAATATCACTGAGCACTCTGTGTTGGAAAGTCACTTGGAGTTCAGCGCTCTAAGGGTGAAAATACAGTGGGCCCTGGCTAGTAGCTTTCTCGCACACCCGTTTACTCGTTGGTGGGTCGTCCACATTAAAACAGCGAAAGAACAACTAGTACAACAATTAGTACCGTACATTCGAGATTTGTGCCATTTCCAGTTACAGCCATGTAAATAATCAACTTGGCAAATACCCGCTAACTGTATAAAAACTCACATCCTGGCTACCTACTAAGCACGACTACCAGTTCCACATGGCGGAAAGCGACCAGCCAGGTTACCATTCAGACTTCAAAGTGTATTTAGCCTAAGTAAGGAAATAGTGGAAGGTTGGAGATAAGAACTAGGTTGAGAAGTGAGAAACAAGAGTTTGACTCGAATAGAATAGACTGACCTAAAGATCTGGACCGAATTGACACCTTCCGAGCCTGCACTTTGCTTATCTACCCGTCTACTTGCTTTCATGCAAGGGTCGACCACCTTTTGGTATGGGTGGAAAAACGAAGTCAGGTTTGGTTCGAGATCTGAATATATTTAGAAAACCACTAAAGAAATATAAGAGTTCACAAAAAATAAATACGTTAATCTCTATTTTTCTAAAATGTATTTGTTCTTACGAAGTTCATTCCACATTACGTGTTGAAATAATTGACCCCAGGCCTAAAGATTCACTGAAAACCTCTCACATGTATGCTAGTGCCCGTGGTATTTCCCTTTGATTGCGAGTTCCCTCCGGTTAATTGCCTCTGCTCGAAAACATGAAGACGATTGACTCGCTTATAGATTGCGGGGGTGTACTTGTGGTTACTTAAGTAAACAATCTACTCCAAATAAATTCTATAATAATCCATTTCGTTGGAAAATCCCATCCCGCCTTGACCCATTTGTGCGGGAGGGCAAGCGGATGGACTTTCTATTTATTGAATATCGCCGGTGAGCTGTCGGCTCTGGATGAGTTGTCGCTTTCAAAACACTCTGCGGGGTCGCCGAGTCAACATCGATGTGGCGACCAGACAAATCCCGTGAATGAAGCCCCAGTAATCCACGCTGATCCCCCGGCTATATATCAAAATGAAAGGGTGAAGAAACAAAATGCGTAACATCCGAAAATGTTCTAATTTCGAGCCCAGTGGTAAACTACTAAATAGTTTATCGAAGCATGGATACAAAGAGAAAATGTTATTTTGTCATTTTCATGGCACTATATCATTAAATAAAACGACAAGTAATAATTATAAAAAATAAAACTTCTATGAGAGATTCCACGCTGCATTCCCAAAATTTATCCCATTCACATTGGTGCTATTGCTGTTTTTCTATATAAACATTTGGTATGGAGTAATACGTGAATTATACGGGCGGCCTCAGTTCTTCACTGCTAATGTGAAATCAGTTTAAAACTTACAAAATAATTATATATATATATATATATATATATATATATATATATATATATATGTGTGTGTGTGTGTGTGTGTGTGTGTGTGTGTGTGTGTGTATGTGTGTATTATATAGGGGCAATCATCGGTTTTTCTGCTAATAACTACTAGCATTTTGTGGGATTTGGAAAAGTTAATCAAGAGTTGTTATAGCTTTTTATTGACTCTATATTATGTAGCGTATAATGCAAAAACACAATGAATTGTTTATGGATTCATGTTGTGGATGGTCATACAATTTAGAAATCCAAGTTTTATTCCTTTATGAAAAGTCCAATACTTGAAAATTTCATAAAATCGGTTGATTAGTCTCGGAGTTTTGCCCGTGTCAATAAATTTTGGTTTTTTCAAGTTCAGTAGTTATTACTAAACCAATTGCATTATAGTTCAGATGATACATTTCTTGAAAATGCATCCAACTACAACCCAAGTTTGAACGAAATCGTACTAATAGATGATGGGAAATCTACGTTATATGAAATCCACGTTTGCACATGCGCACATTCTGCTATTGATCCGACATTGATGAAAGTATAGGGGATCTTTCAAGAGGTAACCCGCACAATCCTTGTAAAATTTCATCAAAATCGGACTGAAACTTAGTTTTGATCGTGACATGGATTTACCACAGTCAAAAATCAGACAGTCAGATAGACAAGTAATGAGAATTTATCTGCAAGCTCTACAACGCAATAAACTAGTGAAATTTCGGATTTGGAAGACAACATTTTTTTCAACTTCTCGCACGAACACAAAACTTCTCTAGGAAGTTAGAAAATATGCTTATTACTGCAATAATCATCAATTATCTGGCGTAAGACACTCGTCAAGGAATGTATGCATACATGCAGTAAATGATACCTCCCTCCCCAACCTACTCAATGTCACCCTAACTCTCGAGTCTTGAAGAGGCTCAAAGGGGAGAATGCGCTCGATAAGTGCAAAATAAAAACATAAAAGCTGATTGAGGACCACCAGGCTTTACTCCTCACCTCTACTGCCCCATAATATTTTTCATCTTCGGTATAAGTACTGTTGAAACGGCTTGAAAGAAATCGTAATTCTTAGCGAATTTTCGTAGAAATGAAGCTATTGCAATGGCTCCAAAATTTCAAAATCGAAAAATTTTCGAAAATGTTCTCCATTGAAATCCGTTTTGAGACATTCTGAAGCGAATCCTAGAGTTTAACGCTTTTTCATACGTATATATTTAATATATATATTTATGTATATATATATATATATATATATATATATATATATATATATATATATATATATATATATGTCCTTCCAGACGATAACTCTCCTTAGGATGGAGATAAAATTCCGTTCTTGCGCCAAAAAATCAAGCTTTCCAAACGAAAAGATGAGTTCGTTGGCCAGCATTTTTTGAGCACATTAAATTGGTAAAATTTCAAAGAAGTGTTGAAAAAATCGCTAAAAATAGCAAAAACGGCTAATAATCGTTAAATTTATATTTTTTAGCGGAATATTGCTCAAATCAAGTTAATTAACTATAAAATAGAATATTAAAAATATATGTACAAAATTATGCTGAAAAATGTACTTAAAATGTCATTAAAATATGCCAAAAAGTAGATAAAAACTGCAAAAAAGCTAAAATTCTAAATTCTTTTTTTAATTGCCGAAAATGAAGTAGATTGAGTTTTGTTGCCATAAAATTGGTAGTTAACAGTTTCTCTTCACTTGAAATTCTGAAATTTCAAAACAATTTAACATAATATAGTACGATAATTTACGAAAATTCGCTCATACAATCATGCTGCAAGACTGGAACTTTTTATTCTACCGTTCTATTTACAAGCCAGAAAAAAATTAATTTTAAACCGGGAGCGGCAATAAGTTGGAGATGACGGTTACGGCTCGGCCAAATAGACATGACGCGTTCCGATGTTCTTTGCTCTTCAGAAAAACCCTGGTTTTTTCCTCGGATGTTGTAATTTACAAGTTGGACCTGTCCCCGTACACACTGGAGTCTTGTTAGCCATTTGGAATGTTCTCAACTTATAGGAGATAAACAAATTAATCAGGTTTGAACTTTAGGTTTAGCTTTAGATAGAAGTGTTTCAAAATGTTCAACAATTTATTGATGGTTAGTTTACCAATATCACTTGTGAGTTGGCTTAAACTTATTTTCAGGTTCTAAGTCTAGATTTTCTGGAATACCCTTCAGTGTAACATCTTACTAAATATGTAACATGTAATGGTGTAGAAAACACCTACGAAATGATCTCTTTTATACATCATTTGAATGAGTACGTATATATCACTCAATAGTCATGATGTTTTGTCTTACTATTTTCAATTATGAAAATTTGTAATCAAACTAAAAATGTTCAACTAAAAATTTGTAAATGAATAAAACATTTGTCGTATTGGAAAATGGCTGATTTTGGGACCAAACCTCAAACCGTTCGAGTATGTTTCAGAAGGGGACGGGTTATTATGTTTTTTTTTTTTTTGGGTCGCTGAATCGATGGAGATGGCTCCCAGATTAATTTTCTCACACCCATGGAGTCTATAGGTAAAAAATAGGAGTAAATAAAAAAAAATGACTAGGTATATTTGATGTTTGTTGTATATATGATCACTAGCAATAAAAGTCTGAATAACTTTGGACTATTTCATATTTATATTTTTTTAAATTATTGTTTATGATCATTTTTATAAAATGAGCATATATTATTCAATTGTGTGAGGGAAACTACGTAATATACCTAAATCAACGTCTGAGAGAAGAGATAAAATGTCAGTCAAAAGCATTATTTTGGTTAGAAAATAAGCACAATACTCCAAAATCGAATTTGAAGCTCTTATGTAATGTCTTCCAATCTCAATTCACGGTTCATCAAAATTAAGGAGACATTGCGGTAAGAAATCTCGAAAATTACTCTTTTTTCCGCTTTTAGCCTACATAATAATATGTTTTTACCCCCTCATTTGAATAAAAACTGAGGTATGAAGGACTTTCATTACTTTGAACGGATAGATTCATGTTTGAACTGAATCGTGTTCACTGTAAACAAACAACCTCCCAGTAAGATTAATTATTTGATTCCTTCTAATTATCCCTGTATGTAGCTACTCCTGCCTCGGTCTGCCTTCAGAATAAAAATTGAACTGTGACCGCACCCGGACGTATTTGTATCTGAAGCAAGTTGAAACTTACAAGGGGAGAGCGCCGTAAGGTCGGTCGCCGATCTCAATGAAATATTTACCGGAGTTTTTAAATCGAAAATGAGTCGACACGTATTTAACCGATCCTTCTTGAAGCTTCGAGAACAATGAAAAAGGTGTCGAAATGGCTAAATTTGGCGTTTGAGATACCTACTAATGCTGTTCAAACCAATTTCAATGCAACTCACTCTAGTGTTTCTACACCCAAAAACATTAGTCTACATTAAATTTAAGCCCCAGGAAAGCCAGCGTGCAGCGGGTAAAATAGGGCTTACACCATTGCTGGCTAAAGCGCCAACAAGCAACTCGAAAAAGCCCACAATATACTTATCAACAAACTGAGGAATTGTTAGGCTTTCAGAGGAAATTGACACTTTTGTGATGAATATTCCCAAGCATTTTAGGAAATTCTACAGGAAGTCACAATCAAAAGTTACATAATACAGGTTGTGAATTTATTCATATTTTATAAGGGTATTGTAAAAGGGTTAATCATACTGTAAATTCTGGGTGGCAGTAGACTATAATCTACGCTTGTCAATTACTTCGCCAAGACTAACGATTCCTAAATTTGTTGAAAAGTATGTTTTGGGTTTTTTAGAGTTGCTTGTTGGCCCTCTATCCAACAAAGGAGTAAGCCCTATTTTACGCTGCATTCTGACCTTCCTGGAGCTTAAATAGGAAAATCCCTATACACGAGTCTAATTTGTTTTGGTATAGAAACACTGGGGTGAGTTTCATTGAAATTGGGTCGAACACAGGCAGCATTAGTTTCGTGAACACCAAATTTAACCATTCTTATTTTTCTTGTAGCTCCATGGGCCTATTCTGTCCTCCAGGAAATAATTAATTGAGATCGGTGACGGACTTACAGATAGTGTAGGTCCGTGTCGGTATCATTACAAAAGTCCATAGAACAAAATTCTAAATAAAAAGTGATTCATAGTCCAGGGGTATTTAGGTGTAGAAAAATGTCCAAAACATCAAGAAGGACATTGAATTTTTGGTTTTTCCCTCATCGCATCAACGTGCGTTCAGGACTGAAGTTCATGAATTTAGATCGATAATTATTTTGGAATCCCTTTTTCAAGAAACCGAATTTATTATTACTTTTGTTCCATATAGAAGGACTAGTAAGCGTAGCTAGGTGTTTAATTTTATATCATTAATTTTCTTTCGGTCCTACTTAGGTACCCACATCCATTTAGTTAATACGGAGATATTTAATAACAGTAATTAACTATTGTACCCTTCCAAACACGCCAAATACGATGCAGCAGCAGAAGACGTGAGGGGATCCTTCACACCACTGGTGGTTTCGTGTGACACTGCACAGAGAATTTGAATATTTTCTCAAGAGGCTTGCATGCGTGCTCTCTGATAAATGGCAGAAGCCCTTGTCGCACATCACCCAATGGGTGAGAGTAAAAACCCAAATTTCAATCGTACGGGCGGTTTCACTGAGGATAAGAGGCACCAGGAGGAAGGTGGACTAGAGGACTAGAGGTGGACTATGCCTTGGACTAGAGGATGGCGCACTAATGCCGATATGAAGGATATTATAACAATTAATTAAATAAGATTATCCACAAAAGTAGAAGAGAAACCTCAAACTTTCAAGCGAATATCCCCCTCATTCTATGTATCAATAAAATGCTTTATTCAAAAAAAAAAAAAAAAAAAAAAAAAAAAAATGTACCCTAGGGTTTCAAATTAATAATTGACTGCAGTTTTTTTTAAGTCTGATTTTATTATGATATGTACACGTGTATGAATTATTAGGATAGGTAGGTACTCATCTTTTTACTTTTACATTCCGTAAGGGTCAGTGAAATGTTACGTAAATAATCTCAATAGAGTTTTTTTTTTTTTTTTTTTTGGCAGTTTCTAGACACATGGCCAAAATCCAAACTGAAAATGTATTTTAAATCAGATGATCATATATACGTCTGTATGTCTGCCAATATATTTGTTTATATCATATGGATGAGTTTCTATCTCCTTCAATGACAACAAATTCCCGTTTCGAGGTTAGATTTTTATATGTTTTTTAAAAATCTGCTCTAAGATTTGCACTTAAGAGGTTACTAATATAATCCAATACCAATGCAATTTAAAGGTGGTGATCTCAATCCCAAACCGCACAACCCTTGACAACGTCAAAGAAATCGGACAAAAATTATGTTAATTGATATAAATGCTACAGGGGTTTAATTGATTTCACACCAGCATAGAAGCTGCAATTGATCCGGTAGGTAGCTACAAAATAATATAGGGCCGATTCACCGATCCCTGGAAATTTCCATGAAAAGTTGGGTACAAATGATTTCCCATTATGCAGTGAGAGGTTGTAGAAACAAGCAAATGGCGTTATAAACGTTATTTTCAAGATTTAGTCAGAAAAACAAACAGCAACCATATAAATCAAGTATACATATTGGGAACGTAGCGTGATCGCACCATATCTTATGTAGATGGATTAGGCATGGGTTGAATAGATTTCGGATTACACCTAAGACTGGGGATTGATCTGGAAAGTCCAAGAGTCATTGTCAGTTGATGGCGAGCTTCAGATTTTGTATAGGTTGTAGGTCCCTATAATATTATCATGTTGCAAAAAATATGACCTGAGTAAATAATAATACAGGTATAATATTTTAATGTTGAGTAATAATATGTAGAGATTTTTATGGACCTACTTTTTCTCAATATGGCCAATAGTTATAATATATTCTTAATTGTGCGTATACATTAATATTGTGTCAATGAAGTCCTACGATTCTGTAGCAAACTAGTTATAATCAAATCTGTGCTCAAAGTATAGAATAGTCGGCTCAACATTGATGAAAATGGAGGTAAGTAGCAGCAAATATCAATAAGATAAATGACATTTAGAAATTTTTGGGAAAGTAAATTTGATCCAAATTATTTAAAAAATTATCAATAAAAGTTGTTTATGAGGTATCCTATACGACTGGGAAGTTACAAGTACGTGTCTACTAACTTTTGTAAAGAAACAAAAGTTCAACATTCTCAAACATATTTTATTAAGCTAAAAACGAACTTTGATGTGCTCCGATTGGTTGTTGAGGTCAATGGGGATTTTGATGGGCTCGTGAAAACAGCAACCGGCGCAGCACTTGCAGCACATTTTGATGCGCCTTTTGCAGCACAAATCTTCAACACGCGAGCGCTGTGAACACGGAACACGCGCGAGCCGGACTGACCGAACCTTCAGCCCTACTCCTCACCGAAAAATTTTTTCTCTGGCAAACACTATTTCGAGCGCACCGCGCCACAACCCGTCCTGCCACGCACTACTAAATATAATATAATGGATAGAGCGGGTTTACTATGAAGCGTTTTATTTCTTAGTGAAATCCCCGTTTATTATTTCTAAACAGAGGTAGTATTTGATAAATAAAAATGTTGAAAATTAGGACATGTGGGTAGGGGCTACTGGTCTACCTAAACTGTTTAGCTGCATCCTCCCACTGAGCAATTGAGTAGGTGATTTGAAAAACCTCACAAGTCAATTTTAATTATTTTGAGTATACACAAAAAATCGACCTATTTTCAGTGAATCCTCTTCCAAAACTTATTAGATGCTGCGAGCATACCATGCAACTATGGGCGCTTGATGTTAACGGAATTAATATTTTAAAAATGGTAGAAACGTTTGGTTTTGTGGGGTGCACATTAAATTTATCATACTTGAGTGGTTTTTCTCGAACACTGCCTGGACTTGAAAAGTTTCAGTACGATCAATGACAGAAGGGGTCATTTTTCATTTTCAAATTAACATTTGAAAACAAATTTTATTTAATTTTGATTTTGATTGTTATTTTATGTTTTTCAATGAAAAAGCTCCTTGTGGTGACAAATTTTTGAAAAGTAAAATTCAAATTATAAGTAATTGTTATTTTCATTTATTTTAAAGTAACTTGACAACTTTGGTCAAGCATGGGACGTAAAAGTCCCAAGAGATCTCAAATAATTAAAAATTTTAATTAAAGATTCAGATAAAAGAAAAAAAAGAGATCATGTTTTATGCCTACAAAATTCCAGCTTCATACGTTGAATAGCAATGAAGTTAGCTCCGATGATCACTTAGATGATAATGAAAACGTCAATTATTTCAAATTAGGTAATACTATTCAGTAGTATCTCCTCCACATGAACTACCCACATGTTACTACTATGACTACATTTCCTCGTCTCAGGGTCCTGTTAAAAATGCGGTCCTGCAAAAATTCTGATCACGAGCCATCCTAAGGATAGAAACATGTCAAAATTAATTTAAAAAATAAAATGGCCTACACCGAACGGTCCCGTGACCAGTTCCTCGTTTCCTATTGGCTGCTAGAAGTTGAGTCGTTCATGTGACTGGACTTGCGAGATTCTGCTCTGTATTCTTACCAGCAGCAATGATTTGTCAGAAAAAAAGACTTGGGATATTTCGCATAACACCTCCACAACTGAACGAAATTATAGTTGATTCGTAGGTTTGCAGCAGTGCAAAGGACAAAAGAGTTTAATCCGCCTAATCCTCGAAAGTTTAATACAAGTGTGAAGTTGCAAGGATTTTGCGTGTTCTTATACAAAAGAGCTGAGTTTCTATTTTTTCTATAATTTTCGCCATTAAATCTCATGCTAAATTCAATGTAACTGTTCGAAATTTCATAGATGGTGGAGGACTATTCAGAGGAGGTCAGGTGGCAATAACTTCTGTGTAAGTTCTGTTAGCATGTTAGCCGTGCAGACCGGTAGGTTTTAAAAGACCATCTTCGATAATATAATCTCGTAGACCAAGCTGTTTTCATCAAACTCATGCTGCCGTAATTTATGTTTTTAAGTCAAGTGAGTTGCTATACTTAACGTGGACAGATTCATTGACCGATTCAATAAGTTTTGTACCTATAGAGGTACGCTTTGAGATTTGCAGTCTTGTTGATGGAATATATATGTATATATATATATATTTTTTTTTAACACAACCTATTCAAATTCAATGGACTTTTCCTACTTTGTGTAATGGGCATATTGGCGAAATGTCTACTCATTGGCGAGTTGTTTGCAGCGGGTTTTTATGGTAAGCTTACAGGAAACCCACGGGAATCCGCTTGAGCCGTACTAAATGAAGAGTCAGGCTAGGTTATACAGAAGATGATACGGACCCCCTATACATGTCAGCGACCTTGCATAAGTAAGCGAGACATGGTCCAATCCTCTTTGATGAAGCAGCACAATGATACTTCTGCAAACCTCAATACTAGGTGCACTCATACCTCTAGGAAAGCCGCGCTCACTCAACCATGCACATTCTCACACTGCCAATTTTTTTTAATAGGATATTACAACAAGTAATCTCACATCTCCACAAAATCCCACATCTTGGGATTTTACAGCCTGAAGGAGAAAAAGGTCTAAGGCAATGAATGATGACGTACTATAGCAAACCCGCGGGAATTCGTTGTGGCCTCCAAGATCCTGCATTTCGAAATGTGGCTCCTTTTTTACTGGTGGAAAGGTAAAAGTGACAAAGCACAAAACAAACGTGATTGGCTAAGTGATCCCTGAACTATTTACTATCCGATTCAACCTGCGATGCAGGAATTTGAAACAAAAGGACCTAACAAACAAATATGAGGATGCAGAGGCGTCCTGATCGGCAGATTGGACAGCAGTAGAAATGAGGATAGTGTTTGAATATTGTACAATAATTTGAAAGAGATGAAACTGGAAGTAAGACATAGAGGATTCAGATAAAGAGAGCACCATTTTCTCTTATAGTGGATAGTTAGGTACGTTCTTAGTTAAACTGCGTTGTTCAACTTCAAACAACTAACATAACTACCCAAAAATATTTGAAAACTTTTCGATCGCGAGCCTATGAAAAGCAGCGGTTTTCGCTTTCGGGGGAAGACTAATTTCCTTGTTATCAGTTTCTTGTCTGTACATACTATATATATATATATATATATATATATATATATATATATATATATATATATATATATATATATATATATGTATATATATATATATATATATATATATATATATATATATATACTTCCACAGTCTTACCGCGCAGGTTACCAGATCCAGTATTACGGCGCTGACGCGATAATACTGCGTTTGTATCACACCGGTCTTTTATATACGTTTAACACCAGTTACAGGATTGTCGCGTCAAGTTGTCCTCCTATGGCTGGCGCTTGAGAGTTCCTCTTTTCATCAAAATAAACAGGATCGTCCCTCTTATTTCATCATTTAAAATGTGAGAAAAATAGTGTCCTATGGGTAAAAAATCCGAGGAATCCGATTTTCAAGGTCTCGTCGCGCGGAGCGTCTCATGGGGGGGGGGGGGGGGTAATTCCGAAACTTTTCTTATTTTGTCATTTAAAATGTGAGAAAAATAGTTTCTAATAGGTAAAAAATCCGAGGAATCCGATTTTCTATGTCTCGTCGCACGGCGCGCCTCATGGAGGGGGT
The DNA here is from genome assembly GCA_030762985.1 of Adelphocoris suturalis. Classification (NCBI taxonomy): domain Eukaryota; kingdom Metazoa; phylum Arthropoda; class Insecta; order Hemiptera; family Miridae; genus Adelphocoris; species Adelphocoris suturalis. The sequence continues at coordinate 24,893,628 of CM061047.1, read as the reverse complement.
AATTCCGAAACTTTTCTTATTTTGCCATTTAAAATGTGAGAAAAATAGTTTCTAATAGGTAAAAAATCCGAGAAATCCGATTTTCTAGGTCTCGTCGCACGGCGCGTCTCATGGAGGGGGTAATTCCGAAACTTTTCTTATTTTGCCATTTAAAATGTGAGAAAAATAGTTTCTAATAGGTAAAAAATCCGAGGAATCCGATTTTCTAGGTCTCGTCGCACGGCGCGTCTCATGGAGGGGGTAATTCCGAAACTTTTCTTATTTTGCCATTTAAAATGTGAGAAAAATAGTTTCTAGTAGGTAAAAAATCCAAGGAATCCGATTTTCTAGGTCTCGTCGCGCAGGCGCGTCTCATGGAGGGGGTAATTCCGTAACTTTTCTAATTTTGTCATTTAAAATGTGAGAAAAATAGTTTCTAATAGGTAAAAAATCCGAGGAATCCGATTTTCAAGGTCTCGTCGCGCGGCGCGTCTCATGGAGAGGGTAATTCCGAACTATTCTTATTTTGCCATTTAAAATGTGAGAAAAATAGTTTCTAATAGGTAAAAAATCCGAGGAATCCGATTTTCTAGGTCTCGTCCCACGGCGCGTCTCATGGAGGGGGTAATTCCGAAACTTTTCTTATTTTGTCATTTAAAATGTGAGAAAAATAGTTTCTAATAGGTAAAAAATCCGAGGAATCCGATTTTCTAGGTCTCGTCGCACGGCGCGTCTCATGGAGGGGGTAATTCCGAAACTTTTCTTATTTTGTCATTTAAAATGTGAGAAAAATAGTTTCTAATAGGTAAAAAATCCGAGGAATCCGATTTTCTAGGTCTCGTCGCACGGCGCGTCTCGTGGAGGGGGTAATTCCGAAACTTTTCTTATTTTGTCATTTAAAATGTGAGAAAAATAGTTTCTAAGAGGTAAAAAATCCGAGGAATCCGATTTTCAAGGTCTCGTCCCAAGGCGCGTCTCATGGAGGGGGTAATTCCGAAACTTTTCTTATTTTGTCATTTAAAATGTGAGAAAAATAGTTTCTAATAGGTAGAAAATCCGAGGAATCCGATTTTCAAGGTCTCGTCGCGCGGCTCGTCTCATGGAGGGGGTAATTCCGAAACTTTTCTTATTTTGCCATTTAAAATGTGAGAAAAATAGTTTCTACTAGGTAAAAAATCCGAGGAATCCGATTTTCTAGGTCTCGTCCCAAGGCGCGTCTCATGGAGGGGGTAATTCCGAAACTTTTCTTATTTTGTCATTTAAAATGTGAGAAAAATAGTTTCTAATAGGTAAAAAATCCGAGGAATCCGATTTTCAAGGTCTCGTCGCGCGGCGCTTCTCATGGAGGGGGTAATTCCGAAACTTTTCTTATTTTGTCATTTAAAATGTGAGAAAAATAGTTTCTAATAGGTAAAAAATCCGAGGAATCCGATTTTCTTGGTCTCGTCGCACGGCGCGTCTCATGGAGGGGGTAATTCCGAACTTTTCTTATTTTGCCATTTAAAATGTGAGAAAAATAGTTTCTAATAGGTAAAAAATCCGAGGAATCCGATTTTCTAGGTCTCGTCGCACGGCGCGTCTCATGGAGGGGGTAATTCCGAAACTTTTCTTATTTTGTCATTTAAAATGTGAGAAAAATAGTTTCTAATAGGTAAAAAATCCGAGGAATCCGATTTTCTAGGTCTCGTCGCACGGCGCGTCTCATGGAGGGGGTAATTCCGAAACTTTTCTTATTTTGCCATTTAAAATGTGAGAAAAATAGTTTCTAATAGGTAAAAAATCCGAGGAATCCGATTTTCTAGGTCTCGTCGCACGGCGCGTCTCATAGAGGGGGTAATTCCAAAACTTTTCTTATTTTGTCATTTAAAATGTGAGAAAAATAGTTTCTAATAGGTAAAAAATCCGAGGAATCCGATTTTCAAGGTCTCGTCGCGCGGCGCGTCTCATGGAGGGGGTAATTCCGAAACTTTTCTTATTTTGTCATTTAAAATGTGAGAAAAATAGTTTCTAATAGGTAAAAAATCCGAGGAATCCGATTTTCTAGGTCTCGCACCGCGGCGCGTCTCATGGAGGGGGTAATTCCAACATTTTGCTTATTGCGACATTTAAAATGTGAGAAAAATAATTTCTAATAGGTAAAAAATCCGAGGAATCCGATTTTCTAAGTCTCGTCTCGCGGGCTGTCACATGGAGGGGGTAATTCCAACACTTTTCTTTTTTTTGTCATTTTAAATTTGAAATAATCAAATAGTTTGTACTATGTAAAAAACATGAGGTATACCATTTTCTAGGTCTCGTCGAGTTTTGCATCTCACGGAGGGGGTAATTCTGACACTTTTCATATTTCGTCATCTTACATTTGACCAAAATAGTATATATCAAGTAAAAAGTACGACGAATCCGATCTTGTAGGTCCGGTCGTGCGGCAGGTCTGTTTTGGGAGGTAATACAACACTGTCTGTAAAATTGCAATTAAAAACATATAACCGAAAATTCCTTAGGTACATTGTCTGAAGGGAAGTTGAATCTTCTTTTTATTTGTAGCAGAAACCGAAAAAGAATTCAGGGCTCCAATGTGGATGAAGGAGTGGATAAGGATCATATTTGCTCCCTATAAATCCTTGTGTGTTGAACGAAAAATATTTCTGAAACTCTCCATTCAAGTGATGTAGCTGATCAAAAATGCTATTTTCCTCCCTTTCCTTCCGAGTTTCGTGTCACTCCTTTGTGCTTCCTCAGCAACCTCAATTCCGGCCCCCATAATAATTCTCGGAATAATCCCTTAACCTATAACCTTTAAATTACACCCTTTCGAATTGAGTGAGTGTGATACAAAGTGTCAAGGATCATCTTCGGGTGATGTGGGGTTTTTCAGCCAAATTTCGTAAACTTTGGTAAGGAAGTATCTGAAAAAAGCTTCGAACGGCGGACGGTGTGGTGTAGGAATAGGGCAGACGGCGGACGACAAGGGGACAGATTTTTTAAAATCGATTTTGGTAATTGACGTATCTCAAACGTAAACCATCAAATTTTGAGGGGAATTGAAAAATAAAGAAATAGTTCTTAATCGATTACAAAAGCGCCACTATCAGAGGGATGATCTCCCCAAGTACCATCCAAGCTTGTGCGAAAACAGACATAGTGTCTAATGAGAAAATAATTCTTGGAGGCAGACGGACAAACGGTCATTTACACAAAACGGAAATTGCCAAAGAATGTCTACAATATAAAATACGAGTGGAAATATGATTTTGGTGAAAAAACGTGGTTCTGCGACTACATTTCATTCAATGAGGTGCATCGTTCAAAGTTTACAATTTGTTCAAATACGTTCTCGAAATCAGGTCAATTCCAAATTTTGGTGTCATCCCTAGTGACTTGACGTGAACAACATAATTATTATAATTTTTTAATATATCACTTTGCATGAAGGAAAGTTTAAAGAAGGGAAATTTGAACAATAGTTGAGATTTCAACGTTCGATGTTTTGCCCCGAAACTCGGTTGCCCAAGGTTTTGATGGATGAAAAACAGTTTAAAAACGCAGCAAATTCTTGACAAAGGTTTATTATTCCCGTTACAGACAATAGGTACACGTCACTTCCACGTTCAACACTTTCATAATTTCTGTGATCAATATTGCATTGCTGAATTGATACAGATACCTACTGTAGTATCTCTTCAATCTAGATATTTTTTGTGATGATAATTTGTTAGTGTTGTTCGGTACTACCTAGGTAATTAGATTTTGCGATTTACATGACCATGGACTTGTGAGGTTTAGAGTTGTCTAACCAATAAAATAATTATTTGTTCCCAAAACCTTGCAAAACACTTCAAAACCCAATTTTTACCCGTTTTTTTTTTTTTTTTTTTCCTAAAAAATTCTTGGGTGATGAAGGATTGGACTGCTGAGTTTCGGGGCACTACGAAAACCTAAATGCAGCCCCTGTGCAAAGTTTCAGATTTTTGAGATTTCCATGTCTATACTAAGGCCTCCCTGGATAGGAAATTATTACAATTTGCATCACTCAAAGCGTAACATAACGGAAAACTTCTGATAATTTTGGCATAAAACGACTCATTTGTTACGTTTGTTCACCTTCTTCCCTCTTTAAGGCAAATGTGGACAGGAGTTTAATATGATTCTGAGATAAGACATAGTGCTACGGCCGCACCAAAAGTTTATTCCATTTTTGTAGAAACATTTTCATTAAAAATTAAAATTTAATTATGGAAATGTTCTCAAGACGAATACGAGATTGGAAGTATCATCCATCATTTTGAAATGTTTTGTAATTTTGTCTTCAAAATTGCAATTACAAGTTGAATTTGATTGAATTTTTTTTGACAAATTCGATAAAGGGGCATTACCTAAAATATCCTAAAACCGCACTTTCATTCATTAAATATATATGCTCGCATTTTCAGCGCCTCGCACAAGGACGAGTAGTTGTACACAAACTTAATGACGCTCGACGTTGGGTTTAAGAAAAAGTTTTCCGTGTAATACATAGATCAGAATGTTTACTAAGTTTCTCTCTCGCAAATTCATATATATGGCAATCGAACACTATGTCGATCAATGTTTCGGGCTCTTGCCAGTCTAATACCCACAAATGGGCCTAACCCGAAGAGGTAGGTACCCCACATTGCCACCAATCTGTAGCTGCCTGAAAATATCGCTATAATTATTAGATTCCTAAGCTTGCCTATCTGCCATTTTAGTTTTATTTTCATAGGCTAGGACTATGTTGTCTACGTTTGCGGGTATGGAATTATTATTATGCTCCTGAGAGATCCATAGACTCTCGAAACCCAGGTCGCAGATGATTTGTTTAATTTGCGTAGCCCTATTATACTTTCGCTGGTTGTTTCCCACCCCATCCAGATCCAAAAGTTATTTGTAACATCTGTAGGTGCATCTTTCCTTTGCACTCTCAAGGCCATTGTGGACGACAGTTGTGCGAGAGAGAGGGTAGATAAAAAGTTTATTCCAATTATTTCTACAAGGGATGAATCAATTTTCCTGTTCCAATATATATTTGAGTTTGTATCTACGAGAATATTGGAAATATCATGGAACTTGGAAAAAAACATTTTAAATTTCGTTTTCAAATTGCAATTTCAAATTGATTATTTTTTTTAATTCAAAAAATCAGGTTCAAGCCGTGTTTGGGAACTATATGAGAACATGTAGGCACAAACAAGAAAAAATTTCCTTGATCATTAGAGGCGGAAAAAGAAATTTAGGACTGGCGAACGCGATCTTGGGCGGCGCGCTTTGTTTTCCTTTGATCTTTCCCGACTGGAGGACTTTGGATATCTCAAGCTGCCCCCTCCTCGGTTCGGGGTCTTGCCATTATTCAGGTTTAATACAGGTCTGTAGCCCTTCAATTTCCTTGCTACTAATTCCTTCGTATTTTCACAAACTTTTTTAGTAAACCTGTGTAAACTACCTGTGAAAACGACTCATTGCACAGCTTACGGTTGTAATAAGCGAAAAAAGATTGCAGAAGCTGGCGAAGCAACAGTTTCATTTTATCGTTTTCCTATTGATCTTGAACTCGGAAAGAAATGGATTTATACAATTTAGAGGGGCCATTGACAGGCAAACACAAAAGAAAACGTGAACAGCAATTATCCTGATGGTTTCGATACTGAACGCTCTCTCCTAGTTTAGTGAGTAGCCTATGATGATTGAAAGTTCCGAATAATTACTAGGTACGTCACAAAGGGCTGTGATGTAGTTACTATTCGAAACTTCGAAAAATCATAGAAATATGTATAATCATCGAAGGAGAGCGTGATTGGTGTCAAAATTTTCAGAATGATATCGAGTTGTATTAAAAAAGAATAATAAATAATGCACCCAAGTCGAAAACAACTAGTAAGAAGACAGTAATCTAGGTAGGAGGCCCCTCTAGTTCATTCTATAATTTATTGCTGATCGCTAGACTTGTTGGGGGACCAGTACCTTCTTATAACAGTTTTTTCTTCTTAGGGAGTTGAAAATTTTTTTTCTCGCCAAAATCAAAATTACCACTCTCATTTTTACGTTTTAGATAGTTCTGAATTTGATTTGTATCAATTCTCTCGGTAAGAGGATGTTGTTTGTCTGAGTAGTTATCCAAAAATACTTGTAACGACCTAATTCCTTAGTTTACCTCTGGAATTGATTAAATTCTCGGGGAATGATTATTGCTGATGGTTCCCTATCAGTTTCTGTATTCACATATTAATATTTCACTCTACGCAAACGAATAAAGCGCTATTTTCTCAAGGTCTATTAATCGAATATACCCCAAGTTTGGAAGTTACCTAGGCGGGAAAAGACGATTTAATTGCCCCATATAAAATTCGACACGATCATAACTTAGTAGGTGCTACTCGTGCAAGAATGAAATACTTTTAACTTGCATCACGTCTACACGTTTCATTCGATATAGACGACATTTTCTGGGAATGTGCGGATGGTCTTCGGTCAATTTCTCTCTCAAAAATTAATATTTTTCACCACTCAAGCGCAAACAAAAACAAAAAAAAAAAAAGTTCAAGTCATGCAGCATGATCGCATGACGGAATTTTCCTGATTTATTGTAGGATAATTCTGTTAAATTATCGAATGTTCATATTCGTTCCTATATTCATTCCTATTCGATGATGAAGTGAGGACCCCCCCCCAACCATTCGCTCTTGGTGCGGTAGTGTATACTTTCATTTTGATGAATCACTCTAATCACCATAGTGAACTCTGATGCTTATTTGATTTCTATTCAACTTGAGATGCTGGACATTGGAACGGGATCTCTTTGGGTGTAGTAGAGTATAATTACAACTTACAGAATCACCCTAATCAGCAGAGTGAACTCTGCACCTAATTTGGTTCCAATCAAACTTAAGATGCTAAAAATTGGAACGGGACATCTTTCGATGTGGTAGAGTAATTATATTACAACTTAACAAACCCTTCTAATCAGCTGAGTGGGCTCATTAGCTTCTTTTGTTCCTATTCAGCTTTTCTGATGTACCTATCTATACTGAATTTTTAAACGGGGCCTCTCTGGGTATGGTAGAGCATAATTACAACTTGCGATACCACTTTGATCAGGTACAAGTTGAAACTTGATTGTTGAAATTTGAATTGAAGCTTTTTCGGTACTGCTGGATAAACATGGCAAAGTATGGAGCCACCTTACAGTGGTGGTGGCAAAAACCTTCCACGTCGTCCCAATCAGCCCAAATGTGTGAATCGACAAGTGCATCACACGAAAACAAAAGTGTCACTCTCGTTCAAGTGGTTGAGTAAGACCAGGAAATAGTCACATTTTCAATTAATATACAATTTCCATCATAAGACGAAGGAAAGAATTATCGTATTCTTAGGATCAAGTCATCAATGATGCCCACACACGTATACACCTACTTATAGTAGGAAAAATGTATACATTGGTAGTTTCTAAGGAATATTCAAAAATATTGAGCATTATTTTCGTTTGCTATTATAAAAATCAAAGTCCCATACGTACCTATTTGCCAAATCCGTTCCACGCATCAGAGAGTCTTTATTTCTATTTTAAAGTTTTTGTTATGTGTTATGTATGTATCGCTCATTCCGGGCAGCAATTTTCATACGAAAAATCGGAAATTTGAATTTTTTTTTTTTAATTCTCCAGGCCATACCATAAGTTGAGCTTCCTTGATCCATTTCACTATTGGTGCGTTTTGAACGAAAAAATGGTTGAAAGTAAACCCCTTGAATGTGGCACATAAGATGTAGTTATCAACGCTGATTCAACTGGTTCTATCTGGTTTGGTTAATTATTTTCATTAATTAACCTTTGCAATCGACCAAAAAAAATTTTTTTAACCCCCCCCCCCCCCCTTAAAATTTGTAGGTTTACGTTTGAGGATTCGTAAAATCAGAAAATCGAATTTGGAAAAAAAACCGTCCGCCGTCCAGAGCTTTCCTCCGAAACTACTGGACCGAACTTTATGAAATTATTATTGTTCATGCAACTTGCATCCAGTTCGATCAACCCTGATACCTCGTTTATACATTCAGCCCACTTCCGTGAAAGTTGGAAGTGAGCAGGGAAGAGGGCAGCGAAAGCATGTAAACACCTCTCTCGCGCTGCCCCTTGCTCCTCCCACTCGTCGTGCCTGTGCTCCCTCCACTGGCGGTTTTTTCGGTGCGGACCTCAAAGAGCGGGCAGTGCGAGTGGTATGTGGTAGTGAAGGCGGTATGTAAACGCCTCACTCGCGTGACTGCCAGTCGTACTCCTACCGTAGTCCGCCTTCTCTGTTTTTTCTTCTATATTTTGTTTTGTGTATTTATTTATTTTTATTTTTATTATTATTATTTGTTTAAAGTATATTTTGTAAGTTAACTATTACGATCGAGTGGACCAATAAGTTAACGTTAAAGTTGAACTATAGATGGATAATTTATTAGGCTTAGGTAGGGTTGTCTTCACGGGCAACATACTATTTTCATCTTCATAGTATTTTTGCACAAAATCTCGGAAGAATTTTGTATTTGCAAATAAATATAGCATCATTCTAAAATTCAGTTTTCGTCACTCTCGTACAAATACCTACACGTCGCGTTTCATGAAATAAAAATTAAGCATCCATAATATAATATGGATAATTAATCTATAATATAGATATAAAAATAACTATATCTCTGAGGTCTATTAATCCTTTTCAAAATACCAGGGTTTTCTGCAAGTAACTGTATGGACACAATCATTGTGGGAAATATTTTTATTATTGCAGATAGGTGACCAGAGTTAAAACACCAAGGAAGCATAGGTACAGCTTCATAAAATACAGCTATCGAATAATAAAGACGTATTCTATAGAGCATACCCACGATGGGTAACCCACCCAAATGACTAGACAAATTTAAATTAATTAATAAATTAAAATAAATATAAGAAATTGAAATAAATACCTACGAAATATTGTTTTACATGATTTCATGTGAATGTTAGGAAGTTTGCATAGTAGAAGTAAATAGGTACCTAGGTCCCGTAGGACCTGTGGAATATTATTTCCAAATCTACACTGTGATTACTTTGTTATTCTCAGTTTCCTGAGCAATGGGCACTTGAATTTCATATTGTCAAGCGAAGAGTTAGTTAGGTACGTTCTACAGAATCCCTCTTGAGCTGTTTACATTAGTAGTTCCAGTTTTATCAAGGATCCGTATATTTACAGTTCCTATTTTCACATGAAATCATGTAAAACAATATTTCGTAGGTATTTATTTCAATTTCTTATATTCATTTTAATTTATTTATTTATTTAAATTTGTCTAGTCATTTGGGTGGGTTACCCACCGTGGGTAGACTCTACAGAATACTAGACTAAAATTGGGATCGAACAAAGAAAGAATCTCGAAAATCGGTTGACAATAGTGGTTTGGGCAGCGTCGACAAAATTTGTGTCACACACACACACACACACACACTGGAGAGTGGTATTGAAGCACACTCGGGCGCATGTTGGCACTGCTGGGAATGAAGAGGCGGATTCCTGTGCAAGGGAGGCAGCCATGAGCCTGGACCTCCCGGTTGCTTTCTCCCTAATGCCTAAGTCCAAAATCAAGCAGGATTGTGGTGCTCATAGTATCGAGCTATGGGAACAGATGTGGAGGACGACAGCTGACGGCCGTAGGACAAAGACATTCTTCCCTACAATAGGAGACCGACTTGCCCTTGATCTTCCTATTTCTTGGAGGTTAACTCTTATGTTGTCGGGACATGGAAGAGTACGTGAGTTCCTGCAACGGTTCGGCCTCAGTGAGGATGCTACTTGTATGTGCTCAGGGGAGATACAGGATTGGGACCACCTTTTGTTTCGATGCAGCAAATTTGAACAGCAGCGTGCACGTCTGGAGAGGAAGTGCTTCCTGAAATGCGGTGCCTGCCCGATACCGATGAGGGATCTCGTTTCTGACCACTTGGATGAAATTATTGTATTTCTTAACTCTATGAACTTGGACTTATTGTGATAGTGATTGGATTTCCAGCCTATTGTACTATCATTTAAAAAGTGTAATATTAGATTATTTTACCGCATATTTTTGTAATTTACATTCAATACCGTAAAAATAAGAATGCGTATGTTAATTACTGATGTTATAGCATGTAAATCGCCTGTAGTCTCTTGGGGAGCAGGCGGAATAATAAACTCCTCTTCCACAGGGGTACTGTGGAGGAGAAAAAAAAAACAAAAAAAAAAAACACACACACACACACGCAAAGACAAAGACGGAGGGGGCACGCCATTAAATTGGAAAATAAACAAATAAAATAAAAAAGTGGGGAGGACGCCCAGGTTTACCCGACGCCGGCTCTAGGGATAAGGGAAGTTGCAGGACGAGGAGGAAGAATGGGATGAAAGGAAGTGCCCCTATAAAATGACCACCAATTAAGATAAGAGCCCCGAAGGACGCGGGTGGTGATACCCCGGAGAACTCCTGCCGAGATGCCCAACTCGAGAAGCTCCGTGGCACTTTTCCCGCACCACACCCCGCGCCATGAGACGGTCGCGGCCATGACCTTGATGTTACTAGGTGCCACTCCTTTTAGCTCAGATATCACTTGTCTCAGATCACTTCTATCATATTTACTTTTCTTAGCCCGCCAGGTCTGCTCCATGTCCACGCTGCCACTGACAACTTGGACATCCAGGATTATGGCAGACCCATCGGGCTTGATTGCAACGATATCTGGCTTCTTGCTCCGGTCACTCGGCATGTGGTATAGTCTCTCCCTTTCGACATCTCAACCGCTAGATGACAAAGCACCTGCTATCTGCTTGGCAACCGCATCGTGACGTAATATGCGGCCACCATGAGTACGAGGACACTGCTGCACCACATGATAAAGATTCTCATTTTTACCCCGACAGGCACGGCAAAGGGTATCTACTGTCCCGCGACTACTCCTCGAACACCTCACCGAGGTGGCTAACGTAGCCACCCGGACGGCGTGAAAATGGCGATAGTCGCGAGCCCCAATGCCCTCTGAAGCCCATTCCACCCACTGGGTAGAAATGGGGGATTCAGAGCACTGTCGGAGTTCTTTACCATCTACTGACTCATGCAGTGCAGCAGCGAACTCAGCAGATGAGCTGGGTTTTGGAGCAGTTGGTGTTGCTCGATCGCACCACAACAACTGCTGCCGGACAAAGTCCAGGTCAGCAGCAGTGCGGGCGACCTCCCAGCTCGAGCCCCTAAGGGCAAGCAGGCGCTGGCGGCGTAAAGATGGGATGCTGGCAGAAAGAGAGACAATACCGAGCCCACCGGCCTTGACCGGTGCGTGGATGTAAGCACTTGGGACACCAGGTGGAAAGCCTAGCCAAGAGCGCACAGCAGAGCGAACTTCACGATCTAACTCAAGCAGCCTCCCCGCAGTAAGCCTGCCAAAGACCAGCCCATAGGTTAGCTTTGGCAGTAAGTACGTGCGAAGGAGGCGCAGCTTCTGCTGTGGCTTCAATGGAGCCTTGGTGACACGAGCTAATGCTCCACCAAGGTCCACACGGCTTGCGGCTATAGTGGCCACACCCATGAAGTCGACCCCAAGGTACCGCCAGACCTCCAACACGGATCGGGCAGGGATGGAAGTTTGTCCTAAGACAAAACACTCCTCATCCACTACCTTCACCTTATGCTGGCGACCCGACGGGACCAAGGAGACCGACCCACACTTAGCTGGGTTGACCACCAAACCACACCTGGCTAGCTGCTCAGCAAATGCGTTGAGGGAGATCTGCAAGCCCTCACGGGTTTCTGCGCGTAGGATGACATCATCAGCAAAAGCCAATGCACCTACTCGCACCCCAGGGGCGAGATCGAACCCTATTTCAGCTGGCAGCTTACCCAAGGCCGTATCCACGTCCAGGTTGAAGAGGAGTGGCGACAGAGGATCCCCCTGACAACTCACCTCGTGCCTCTAGGACCGTCACGCCTTCGTGGTACAGACAGGCAACATACTCAATTAAACGAGCAGGTGCCCCGACACCACGAAGACAATCGGTCAGGGCAAAGTGGCTAACTGTGTCAAAGGCCTTAGCGACGTCCAGAGCGGCAAGATGGAGCTACCGTTTCTTGATACGAGCCAGCGAAATGACAGTTTGGAAAAGTGTTAGATTCTCCGCTGTGCCATCCGCTGGGCGAAATGCTCTCTGGACGTCACCTATGACACCAGCCACTTGGAGGCGAGATGCCAGAACTTTTTGGAAGTGGCGGCACACACACACACAAACACACACACATACTCACACCACAAATAATACGCAGACATACACCTATGGTTTTTTCACAGATTCGGTCTTAGAATGGTCTGAAATGGTATCTACCAACCTCGTACCTACCTACATACAATCAGAGATGAGCAAACACATATCCGAAAATACAAATATATATTTATCCTTTATTTTTTATTATTTATAGTTGCATTTCTTTGTAGGTACCTATATGAATAAATTTGTAAGTATTCATATTTTGGCTACGAATATTCAACATTTATACTCGAAACTATGAATATAGGAATTACATTCGAAGAATATGAATATTTCAATACTTATAGAAGTGCATATTATTATTCAATTTTTTTTTAAATATAAAATAATAATATTCACGTAGGTATTCAATCTCGATAGGTACCGATTCAAATTTTTATTCATCATTCAATTTCACAAAACCTAATTTTTGTCTACTTGCTGCACGAATACAAAGATGAGTGAGGGAGCAAAATTGAAATCTAGTTATTTTTGGCGTTTACCACATAAGTGAATTGACTGGATCTCAAAATTCAACGTAGAATACAGAGAATTTGAGTAATTTATGATAATTTCAAAGTAGGATAATGGAATACGTTAAAAAATCTGTCACAAATCAGCCGAATCCAGCCTTGAAAACCGTCACGTGTAAACTTCTATAGGCGCACCGCGTCGAAAAATTTAGCGGGGTGTGAATACGATTTTACCGTCACGTTTTTTTCCGTCACGCTGTTTTGACAACCAAGCCGTTGCTGGGGAAATAAAACTTCTTTATTTTTCACCGGACAAAAATCGTTCTCCACTCGTTGGAAAGCTCTCGATTTATCACGCATTTCTTTCGTACTTGTTCTTCTATTCATGTCGTTGTTTTATATTTATTTATGTTATAAATGGATATAGTAAACAATGCCGCTTCTTTTGTTGTCACTTGGTTGAGAAGTTAATCTTGCTTATAGTGGTTGTAGACGCGCACCATAACAGAAAATTACCTACTTAGGTACTCTGTTCTAATTTCGATTTTTTAAACATTTATGTCGTACCTAGTTTTAAATTTATTTACATTTACGAATTAGCGGGAAGAAAGCATGTTCCACGTTTTAGCATTTTAGCTAACACATGCCCAACATCCCAACAGAGTGGAAAGTAATGTCTAAATCGTCATAGAAGTTTACACTTCTCCAGTGTGGTTTTTAGCACACCTGTTTTTTTTTTTTTTTTTTTTTTTTGTATGTTTGCATTTTCAAAATAAGATGATGAAATTCACCCTAAAGACCCTTGAATTTGACCTACGACATACCCTTATGTCGTAGTTTTAAATTTATTTACATTTACGAATTAGCGGGAAGAAAGCATGTTCCATGTTTTAGCATTTTAGCTAACACATGCCCAACATCCCAACAGAGTGGAAAGTAATGTCCAAATCGTCATAGAAGTTTACACTTCTCCCGTGTGGTCTTTAGCACACCTGTTTTTTTTTTTTTTTTTTTTTTTTTTGCATTTTCAAAATAAGATGATGAAATTCACCCTAAAGACCCTTGAATTTGAGTGATTATCTGTTTACAAGATAGGTAAATGGACTACTTTTCAAAATGCATCAAAATTCTGCTTTCAGGAAATGTATTGCACAATAACAGGTAAATATTATGAATATCATTTACAATAATAATTCATAAAATAAATTATAACAAAATTCATTATTGACTATTATCAATTACTTATCACTTTTTTGAGGGAGCCTCATCCCTTAGAGACATTAACTTACAGTTTCTGGGATCCTTTGGGGGGGGGGGGGGGGGGTTTGCCTTTACTGGAATATCGCCTATTAGGCATCATAAATAGAATGGAAAGAAAAACGAACGAAAAACACACACGAATCTGGGCGCCGATACCTAACCGCGTTATAGGCAAGAAGCGAGAGTTGGTCTGCGGGTAAAAAATGTAAACAAGAAATCAAGAAGCTAAATAAACCCGTTTGCGAAACCCCCCGCTCCACGCTGCAGCGGTGGCAAACCCCCCTCGTAACCGACGCGTCCGGCAAACGCATAGCAACGCCTAGCAACAAGCATTATTACAGTTTGTAGAGGACACTATCACCATCAATTTCGCACTGCGTTTTTACACCTTCATTCTCACTTTAGGTCTGATTCCCACTACAATTATTTATAAGGATAATTCTAGTAGATAGTTGAGATACGTAAAAATATGGGATGTTAGCGTTTTCCAGGAAAAAATTGTTCAAAATAATATTTATGAGCAAAAAAAAAAATTGAGAAAATAAATTTTTGTTAGCTATTTTTTGGAAACTTTATGTTCGCTCGATAGCCTAGGATGAGACAAACTCAAATATATATTTAGATTTGAAAATTGATTGACTGGTGTGGAGATGATCAAGATTATTTATTTGTATCTCTCTCTCTCTCTCTCTCTCTCTCTCTCTCTCTCTCTCTCTCTCTCTCTCTCTCTCTCTCTCTCTCTCACACACAACTGTCGTCCCCTTTAGACACAAACAAATCGTCATCCCCCAACTATCAACCATAGTAGAATCAATGCATAGTAGAATTTACGTTTGCGCATGCGCGGAGCAAAGTATTGAGTCAGGAACAAAGAAACATATAGGGGACCGTCTACACCCTAGCATACACATTCCCTGAAAGTTCCATCCAACTCGGATGAAAACTGTGGGATATAAGGTCGTTACAAGGACTTCACATTGGCGCATGCGCAGTAACTATTGATGATACAGTCATGTTGAAATTGATATGGGATGATCAAATCTTCATCCCCCCAACATCCAAATTTGAGCGAGATCGGGCGACTAGGGCGTGAGAAAATGATGCATGGTAAAATTTACATTTGCGCATGCGCAGAGTGAAGTATTGAGTCAGGAAAGAAGAAACATATAGGGGACCGTCTTCACCTTAGCCCACACATTCCTTGAAAGTTTCATCTAACTCGGATGAAAACTGTGGGAAATGAGGTCGTTACAAGTTTTCACATAGGCGCATGCGCAGTAGCTATTAATGATATACAGTCATGTTAAAATTGATATGGAATGATCAAATCGTCATCCCCCAACTGTCATCCAAATTGAGTCAAGAACGGAGAAACAGGCGACCGGAACCAACAAGCAAACGAAACTTAGGAAATACATGAGTCAGTAATGAACGAGTCCCACCAAAATGAACGGCTGAGTGTAGTAGATTGGTGGTGAAGGGGAGAATAGTTCTTAGTAAATATGATGTTCGAGGATCAAAGTTCACACGTGTCCCAACCAATCGGGGTTCTCTCGACCCCGGCACCCATAGTTACCTCTCGCTCCTTCATCTCTCTCTCTCTCTGGGATTCCGGATTTGTAAAACCTATGCGATAGTGTAGCGCCAAAAATAGTCTGCTCTCGATCGTAGGTAATACTTAAATGGGAACCCGTTTTTGTAAGGAAACTATGATAATACGAGTAAAAATAAATTATAAAATAATATTTTAATTAAATTAAAAAGTTTAATTTGATTTAATTAATTTTAACTTTTCAAATGATTGAATTTTGATGATGTTCTTCCAAAATTGAAATGTCCACTCCTAGTTCACGGGCCTGGTGCCGTAGATTCAAAAAAAGGGCTGGCGCGAGGGTCTGGGCTACCTGTCTATTGTTGCCTCTCCAATTTAATATACCTACTAGAACAAATTTAGATGAATTTGAATGAATATCTAGGGGCTGTAGAGGGGCCTCAAACAAAATGGCCGGATTCTTTTTTAACTATTCCGAAGCACCTATGTAAGCTGGGGCCTCAAAATTTTGTATGTACCCTTCACATACTCCGTAGAAATGGCGTAAAGAATTTTTTTTCGAATTTTCATGAAATTGTGGAATCTAGCAAACGCGGCTTCTGAGAGAAAAATGGACTTCCAATTTTCATTTAGCGCATCGATTAACATAAGGATACCAATTTCGGTGAATTTTAGACATTTCCCAAGGGCATTTCGGGGAGATTTTTATGAAATTCATGAAATTTCTGATGTCTGGTGAATGAAGCGTCCTAGCGCAAAACGGATTTCAAAATCGAATTCAGCGACTCAAAATACACACTGGAAAGCATTCTCGTCAAATTTACTGTGAGTTTTAAGGGAGAAATTGCGAATTCAAGATAAAAAATAAATTTTTAAAACAAAATGTTTCTCCAGAATGAAGCCCAGGTGGTTCCAGTAAGTGCCCGCTCAGCTTTTTTGGCAAGTTCAGTTTCGTAAATTTTTTTTAAATTTTCATCTTTTGGGTAGGTTATCTGCATATATTATTGAATATTTGAAGTGGTTTTTAACCACCATACAGGGGTCAATCAGTAGGTAGGGGGTGGGGGTTTTTGGGGAGATTTCTATGAAATTCTTGAAATTTGAGATACTAGGTGAACGAAGCGTTCTAGTGCGAAACGGATTTTATTCGGAATCAGCGCCCCAATTTCCATATTGTAACACAAGTTGATGAATTTTGAACAGTTTCCTAGATGAACTTTGGGGGTTTTTCATGAAATTCAATCCAAAGAACTAAACCTTGAAGAACAAAACGGATTTCAAAATCGGATTCAGAGACTTAAACGAACACGTTCGTCAGGTTCGAGGACCACGTTCGTCAGACCTAAATTTCGCCTCCCGTCTCTGATTATCAAGGAAAATGTTTACTGACTGTTCCATTTTGTTCTCAATTAAATATCAATTTGTAATTGCAATTTTGAAGACAAAATTACAAAACATTTCAAAATGTTGAACGATACTTCCAATCTCGTATTCGTCTTGAGAACATTTCCACAATTAAATTTTAATTTTTAATGGAATTGTTTCTACAAAAATGGAATAAACTTTTGGTGCGGCCGTAGCACTATCTCTTATCTCAGAATCATATTAAACTCCTGTCCGCATTGGCCTTAAAGAGGGAAGAAGGTGAACAAACGTAACAAATGAGTCGTTTTATGCCAAAATTATCAGAAGTTTTCCGTTATGTTACGCTTTGAGTGATGCAAATTGTAATAATTTCCTATCCAGGGAGGCCTTAGTATAGACATGGAAATCTCAAAAATCTGAAACTTTGCACAGGGGCTGCATTTAGGTTTTCGTAGTGCCCCGAAACTCAGCAGTCCAATCCTTCATCACCCAAGAATTTTTTAGGAAAAAAAAAAAAAAAAAAAAAAACGGGTAAAAATTGGGTTTTGAAGTGTTTTGCAAGGTTTTGGGAACAAATAATTATTTTATTGGTTAGACAACTCTAAACCTCACAAGTCCATGGTCATGTAAATCGCAAAATCTAATTACCTAGGTAGTACCGAACAACACTAACAAATTATCATCACAAAAAATATCTAGATTGAAGAGATACTACAGTAGGTATCTGTATCAATTCAGCAATGCAATATTGATCACAGAAATTATGAAAGTGTTGAACGTGGAAGTGACGTGTACCTATTGTCTGTAACGGGAATAATAAACCTTTGTCAAGAATTTGCTGCGTTTTTAAACTGTTTTTCATCCATCAAAACCTTGGGCAACCGCCGAGTTTCGGGGCAAAACATCGAACGTTGAAATCTCAACTATTGTTCAAATTTCCCTTCTTTAAACTTTCCTTCATGCAAAGTGATATATTAAAAAATTATAATAATTACGAGCCGCTCCGGCTCGCTACGCTCGCCTCCACGTCCAGCCGGGGGGCAAGCCCCCCGGACCCCCCATTAAGTTGCTCGCTTCGCTCGCAACGTGTGGCATGTAGGGAATATTGCTCGCTTCGCTCGCAAAGTCTGGCATGTAGGATATGTTGCTCGCTTCGCTCGCAAAGTCTGGCATGTAGGAAATGTTGCTCGCTTCGCTCGCAAAGTATGGCATTTAGGGGATCTTGCTCGGTTCGCTCGCAAACGGTAGATCTCTAAGGGTAGGTTTAACTTCTGTAGGGGATGCTGCTCGCTTCGCTCGCAAATGGTAGCTCTCTAAGGGTAGGTTTAACTTCTGTAGGGGATGCTGCTCGCTTCGCTCGCTTGAGGAAGTTATACTGCCCACCCAACTTGGCAGACGTTTTTTTCAGTTGGGAATTCTTACAAACAAATTAAATCTTATAAAACTACGTGGAACCACGAAAAGTTTATTCGGGGATGTTGCTCGCTTCGCTCGCAAGGTATACCTGTATATGTGTAGGACAAAGTCCGTATTTATTATTTGAAATGGCTCTCGCTTCGCTCGCAAGGTAGGTACCTATGTAGGCATTCCTGCTCGCCCCGCAATGTTGTGACATCGAACCCTTCACGTCAATTCTTGAGCCTTCTCTCGTCCACGGCAGAATCATTTTAATCGCTTTGCTCGCTTCTGCTCGCAATTTGACCGAGTTCTCGTCACTTTTTTCGATATCCGATTTCGGATTCAGATTCGGCGGACCCAAAGCTGTATTTCGCCCGCGAAAACCGTTCCGAAAAACGTACCTTTATGGGGTATATTTTAATCGGAAAAAACCAAGTTTTTCGGCGGACTTTTCGAGAAAACGGGTCCGTACTCTCGCATTTTTTAAACGCATTTCCCGATACTTTTTTCGCGATCCGATCGCGCCGTCGTCTTCCTCGTAGGAAAACCTACGAAACCCGTATTTTTCCGGAATTGTCAACGGCCGTTTAGAGGGGTAGGGGAAGTGGGGAAGTCCAAAAAGCGCACATTAATTCTTACTTCGACCCCCCTCCCGCCCTACGGCCCATGGTTCGGGTGGGATTAAACAATTTTAAATTCGCTTATACACCCTATCGGAAAATCCCAAGAAGATCCCCCCACTCGTAGATCCGGCCCACTCAGCCGTTTGGCCGTGCATAGACACGACAAACGGACGGAGTTTCATTCTTATTAATAGTATAGATATAGATAGATGTTGTTCACGTCAAGTCACTAGGGATGACACCAAAATTTGGAATTAACCTGATTTCGAAAACGCATTTGAACAAATTGTAAACTTTGAACGATGCACCTCATTGAATGAAATGTAGTCGCAGAACCACGTTTTTTCACCAAAATCATATTTCCACTCGTATTTTATATTGTAGACATTCTTTGGCAATTTCCGTTTTGTGTAAATGACCGTTTGTCCGTCTGCCTCCAAGAATTTTTTTCTCATTAGACACTGTCTGTTTCTGCACAAGCTTGGATGGTACTTGGGGAGATCATCCCTCTGATAATGGCGCTTTTGTGATCGATTAAGAACTATTACTTTTTTTTCAATTCCCCTCAAAATTTGATGGTTTACGTTTGAGATACGTCAATTACCAAAATCGATTTTAAAAAATCTGTCCCCTTGTCGTCCGCCGTCTGCCCCACTCCTACACCACACCGTCCGCCGTTCGACCCTTTTTTCAGATACTTCCTTACCAAAGTTTACGAAATTTGGCTGGAAAACCCCACATCACCCGAAGATGATCCTTGACACTTTGTATCACACTCACTCAATTCGAAAGGGTGTAATTTAAAGGTTATAGGTTAAGGGATTATTCCGAGAATTATTATGGGGGCCGGAATTGAGGTTGCTGAGGAAGCACAAAGGAGTGACACGAAACTCGGAAGGAAAGGGAGGAAAATAGCATTTCTGATCAGCTACATCACTTGAATGGAAAGTTTCAGATATATTTTTGGTTCAACACACAAGGATTTATAGGGAGTAAACATGATCCTTAAGCACTCCTTCATCCACATTGGAGCCCTGAATTCTTTTTCGGTTTCCGCTACAAATAAAAAGAAGGTTCAACTTCCCTTCATACAATGTACCTAAGGAATTTTCGGTTACATGTTTTTAATTGCAATTTTACAGAAAGTCTTGTATTACCTCCCAAAACCGACCTGCCGCACGACAGGACCTAGAAGATCGGATTCGTCGTACTTTTTACTTGATATATACTATTTTGTTCAATATGTAAGATGACGAAATATGAAAAGTGTCAGAATTACCCCCTCCATGAGACGCGCCACTCGACGAGACCTAGAAAATGGGATTCCTCATGTTTTTGACATTTTATGTCTTTACTATGGCACACAAATGAAAAAGCGTCACGTGGGGGAGCGTCACGCGGAGAGCGTCACGCGGAGAGCGTTACGCGGAGATTCCCTAATGACCCCACGATTCTGAGATTTGGTATGTAGCTCCTTGAGGGACTTCTGAACACAACTGACCGATCCCAGATCAGCTGAGTGGCTCTAGAATCCAGTTTTTTCCCTAATGATCCCACGATTCTGAGATTTGGTATGTAGCCCCTTGAGGGACTTTTGAACACAACTGACCGATCCCAGATCAGCTGAGTGGCTCTAGAATCCAGTTTTTTCCCTAATGATCCCACGATTCTGAGATTTGGTATGTAGCCCCTTGAGGGACTTCTGAACACGACTGACCGATCCCAGATCAGCTGAGTGGCTCTAGAATCCAGATTTTTCTCTAATGATCCCACGATTCTGAGATTTGGTTTGTGGGCCCTTGAGTGACTTCTGAACACAACTGACCGATCCCAGATCAGCTGAGTGGCCCTAGAATCCAGTTTTTTCCCTAATGATCCCGCGACTCTGAGATTTGGTATGTGGGCCCTTGAGAGACTTCTGAACACAACTGACCGATCCCAGATCAGCTGAGTGGATCTAGAATCCAGTTTTTTCCCTAATGATCCCACGATTCTGAAATTTGGTATGTGGGCCCTTGAGGGACTTCTGAACACAACTGACCGATCCCAGATCCGCTGAGTGGCTCTAGAATCCAGTTTTTTCCCTAATGATCCCACGATTCTGAGATTTGGTATGTAGCCCCTTGAGGGACTTCTGAACACAACTGACCGATCCCAGATCAGCTGAGTGGCTCTAGAATCCAGTTTTTTCCCTAATGATCCCACGACTCTGAGATTTGGTATGTGGGCCCTTGAGGGACTTCTGAACACAACTGACCGATCCCAAATCAGCTGAGTGGCTCTAGAATCCAGTTTTTTCCCTAATGATCCCGCGACTCTGAGATTTGGTATGTGGGCCCTTGAGGGACTTCTGAACACAACTGACCGATCCCAGATCAGCTGAGTGGCTCTAGAATCCAGTTTTTTCCCTAATGATCCCGCGACTCTGAGATTTGGTATGTGGGCCCTTGAGGGACTTCTGAACACAACTGACCGATCCCAGATCAGCTGAGTGGCTCTAGAATCCAGTTTTTTTCCCTAATGATCCCACGATTCTGAAATTTGGTATGTGGGCCCTTGAGGGACTTCTGAACACAACTGACCGATCCCAGATCAGCTGAGTGTCTCTAGAATACAATACGGGGTTTTATAGGAAGGGGAAAGGGGGCGCAAAGACATAAAATGTCTCTCGTGGTTGCGAACTTGTACGAAAGCTGTATCCACCGTATGAGTTTCAAGAGGTTCTAATACCAAGTTCAGTTTCTTTTGATATTCACGTACAACCAAGCCGTTTCTGGGGAAATGAATCTTCTTTATTTAAGTAGTGGGACACTTTGGTCTAGCTGATGTTTTCAAAATAAATTTGCTCATATGTTGAATTTTGCCCTTGCTCACCTATCTAAATATATTTGAAAGTAAGCATGTGAAGTAGCAGCAATAAGAATTCAATTTTGATGGATTTATCACTGAAAAACTTGGAAAAAACTATTTGACATGGATATTTCTATTGGCTGGGCCACGTGAGTTTTACCTAGTACAAACTATTTATTTAAAATTTAAAATGACAAAAAAAGAAAAGTGTTGGAATTACCCCCTCTATGTGACGCGCCGCGCGACGAACCCAGAAAATCGGATCCCTCGTATTTTTTACCTAGGTATTAGAATTTTTTTTTTTTTTTCAAATTTTAAAAGATGAAATAAGAAAAGTTTCGGAATTACCCCCTCCATGAGACGCGTCGCGCGACGAGACCTTGAAAATCGGATTCCTCGTATTTTTTACCAGTTAAAAATTATGTTTTTTAATTTTTAAATGACAAAATAAGAAAAGTGTTGGAATTACCCCCTCCATGAGACGCGCCGCGCGACGAGAACTTGAAAATCGGATTCCTCGGATTTTTTACCTATTAGAAACTATTTTTCTCACATTTTAAATGACAAAATAAGAAAAGTTTCGGAATTACCCCCTCCATGAGACGCGCCGCGCGACGAGACCTTGAAAATCGGATTCCTCGGATTTTTTACCTATTAGAAACTATTTTTCTCACATTTTAAATGACAAAATAAGAAAAGTTTCGGAATTACCCCCTCCATGAGACGCGCCGTGCGACGAGACCTAGAAAATCGGATTCCTCGGATTTTTTACCTATTAGAAACTATTTTTCTCACATTTTAAATGACAAAATAAGAAAAGTTTCGGAATTACCCCCTCCATGAGACGCGCCGTGCGACGAGACCTAGAAAATCGGATTCCTCGGATTTTTTACCTATTAGAAACTGTTTTTCTCACATTTTAAATGGCAAAATAAGAAAAGTTTCGGAATTACCCCCTCCATGAGACGCGCCGCGGTGCGAGACCTAGAAAATCGGATTCCTCGGATTTTTTACCTATTAGAAACTATTTTTCTCACATTTTAAATGGCAAAATAAGAAAAGTTTCGGAATTACCCCCTCCATGAGACGCGCCGTGCGACGAGACCTAGAAAATCGGATTCCTCGGATTTTTTACCTATTAGAAACTATTTTTCTCACATTTTAAATGACAAAATGAGAAAAGTTTCGGAATTACCCCCTCCATGAGACGCGCCGCGCGACGAGACCTTGAAAATCGGATTCCTCGGATTTTTTACCTATTAGAAACTATTTTTCTCACATTTTAAATGACAAAATAAGAAAAGTTTCGGAATTACCCCCTCCATGAGACGCGCCGCGCGACGAGACCTTGAAAATCGGATTCCTCGGATTTTTTACCTATTAGAAACTATTTTTCTCACATTTTAAATGACAAAATAAGAAAAGTTCCGGAATTACCCCCTCCATGAGACGCGCCGTGCGACGAGACCTAGAAAATCGGATTCCTCGGATTTTTTACCTATTAGAAACTATTTTTCTCACATTTTAAATGACAAAATAAGAAAAGTTTCGGAATTACCCCCTCCATGAGACGCGCCGCGCGACGTGTCCTAGAAAATCGGATTCCTAGTTCTTTTTCCCTATTAGAAGGGGTATATATATAAGGGGTAATATAAAACGGAAGTTGAAGAAGTTAGAGTTTTTGTAGGGTTTTTGAATGCTTACAGTATAAAAAACTCATTTTGAAAGAATACAGATTTTACGTTTCATCCTGACCGATAAGTAGGTTAATTATTCAAGTATAATGCCATAAAACATTAAATATTACAATTTCATAAACAGCGACATAGCAACTGTTATCTTGCTTCAATAGGACTGAACTCACTTCCAATACACCCCCTTCCATCAAAATATAATCAACGACGGGATCTGCCATCGGAAACGAAAAAACGCAAGGAGGGAAACCTAACCCGATAGATAATTACTTCACCTAACAAACAACCCATCTACCACCCCTTGCGCCACAATCCTGTGAACTGTGATGGAGAAAGAGCGCCGTTTGTTTTTTCGATTATACCTACCCACCCTTCAAGACCGTGCGCGACAAACCTGTCGAAGTATTAAAAAACCCAGGATTATGGCGCAGGTTTGTTGCGCTGGGATGTGACGCGGTAGTCCTGTGGTCCGTGATAAAACGACGCAGCAATCCTGTCAAAAGATAACTATATATATATATATATATATATATATATATATATATATATATATATATATATATATATATATATATATATATATATATATATATATATATATATATATATATGGGTGGGTATCCCAGATACGGAGGTCAGCACTTGGTGGGGGGGGGGGGGGGTGATTCTGGAGCTCATTTCTGATCGAAAGTTCCTCATGGAGACTTTTTTTTTAACGCTCAATTAATTGGCCGTGTAAATTGAATTTTGAGGATACCTTTGGAAAGAACATTAAATTTCCTATTGCATAGAAGCCTGATATATTTTTAGAATTAGGGTTTGAGACATGAAAAAGCCCTCTGAAAAGCAAATTTTACCTAATTTGGAAAACCTTGAGTTTTTTCAATCGGGAATAGAACTGTGAGAAACTGGGCCAGGATCTGACCTTTCAGCGGTGTAGTCATTTTACTTTTACTTTGCTAATTAGGGAGAAGAACTTTGTTTTAATGTCGAAAAACATTATTTTCTAAAAAAAAGGACCTTCAAAGAAAATACGAGGTTGAGTTCGGTTTCTACGTATTTTTTTTTTTACACTGAATCAAATGGTAACACTTGCAGATCTTCCAAACCCCGTTACAAGTGATTTTTACACTTTAACCAACTAGTTTCACCTCTAAAAACACATAAAATTTATCATATCAAATGAACTAAAATTTATGAGTGTCATTACGATCGTACTATTAGTAGCTGATGCGGACGCGCGAACGTCAAACCTTTGTAACAAGCGTAACTCTTACAGCTGTCATCCGATTTCGATGAAATGCTCAGGGATTGTACGGTTTAGGCTGTAAATGATCCTCAATGAACTGCGTCGCTTCCAACCCAACGGTCGCTTTTCCAAATGTGAGAAAGCAACATCAGTCAAATATTTTCTCATTCCTTAGTTGTCTGTTTTCGACCCTTCACGCTCCAACTAAATGTACTGTTTCCCCCAAACATAAAAACCCGCTATTTAAATTTATTTCGATTTATTCAAATAGGTAATTTTAGTTTATATTCAGATTAACCTTACAATTCCTTCGCAGGCCACCCTGTGAAAGGGATAGGTAATACCGTACTCTCAAAATTATGAAGAAGAAAAATCCTATTATTGAGGCTCAATAAAATCCCCCCCCCCCCACTCTTTTTACTCTTTTTTTCAGTAGATTCTGACCCTGAAATATGGGAAGAAATCATTAGTATTGATTATATTAGTTTTGGAGCCAAAATACGCTGTGCTACAACTCAATCAACACATGCATCTAATCTTGGCTGGCTACGACCTCTTTCAAATTGAATTTATGGCATAAGTCGGAAAAGGACTAAAAATTTGGCGTACGACTCAATAAAAAAAAACCAACTGTTATTGGTGAAGAACAAATAAATTAAATCGGTAATAGGGTGGAACAATAGGAACTAATTGCCCTTAAATTTAGACACAAGGTTCGACCAGATGTGGTAAATTTAATCGTCGTACATCTCAATAGGTTACGGCCGAGAATAGCATTCGGCCCCATTCAGATGGCCATTGAGCAATCCCGTACCTACCGCCCTATTTCGCTGTTTAGCTTGGAAGCTCGTAGTTCATATTTTTTCGATCATCTCCGTTCTTTATTGATCTGGAGAGTGGGTTTTCAAAACAGAAGGAATTCGATGGGCTGCCTTGAAGGTTTTTTCCTCTCATGTTTTGTACTCTTTATAGAAAGGGGTTTCTTTGTGCGTCACAGTTGGACTTCATCATCACTTTTGTGGATTCTGTGGAGTCACCAGGTTTGAAGCCCATTTTTAGCGAAATTTCGAGAGAAAAAGTGAAGTTATTGCAATGGCTCTAAAAACTTTTATATGATGATTTTCCAACATTTTCATCACGGAAATCTGTTTTGAGGCATTTGAAACGATTCCTGGATTATAACGCTTCCACAAATGCACAAATTTTGTTTGACACGGATATTATGTATTTTAGCTGGGGTATTTGAAAAATTCGTGTGACTTTTTTTAGCCCGAAAAAGTGTACAGGAAGCTTTATTTTCTATTGATTTTCACGTACAACCAATGCGTTACTATCGACGTGTAACTCCCTTAGTTTTCATAGCAGGAAAACCGTTCGCCACTTTTTGGAACGCTCTCATTTTATCACAACATCTCATGATCCCTAAGCTATTGTAGTGTAAAGGAAAGCTGATTTATTACGCTAGGTTATAAACTAATATTGCTAAGTAGCCATAATGAACGATTAATGTGAAAAGAAGGCACTGCATGGTAGGTATACTATTGAGTTGTAGGTACTTGTAAGCAGTAGGTACTAGACATATCCATGATCTATTGTTTTTCCCATCAAGAGAGAAATTTAAAATTTGGATTTTTTTCAAACTCCCCTCAAAGGTGGAGGGAGCACACCATAAAATAGAAAAATTAACCAATAAATAAATGAAAAGTGGCGGGGACCCCCAAATTTACCCGACTCCAGCTCTAGAGATGAGGGAAGTTACGGAACGATGAGGAGGAAGAATGGGATGAAAGGAAGTGCCCCTATGAAATTACCACCGGTTCAAGATAACAAGATCTTCAGGGATCATCCCACATATTGCGATAGTAATTCATGTTTAGTCGCAATAATCAAATTCTCAAATCAAATTAAATAGCGGGGGTAAAGTGTGAAATTTGGCCGTCCGGAACAAATTAAAAGAACGAATAATGAAGATCATAAACAAGAACCAAGCGAATAGAATAGTTAGCTTGAATATTTTTACGTCTCGATTTACTTGTCCATGGCTACTATGATAGACCGTAGGAAATCGAATTCATCTTTGTAATAATTGTCCTTTTTCATTCTGTTGTGATTACATGAATACTTCCCTACCTTCGTGTTTCTACGATACCGAAAACTTTTCCAACACAACACCCTAACGAATAGAATGAATAATTCATGATTTTGCGCTCTACTGGTTTTACTACTGTTAGGTCACCATGATTCCCAACGTTTTGATAGCAGGCGTAGTTTCTTTTGTTTCTATTCCGTATATAATCTCCGCATATAAGTTACAAAATTATTAGTAATTATTTCCAATTTATTTATTATTAATACGGGCAAAGCCCAATTTTGATACAATTCATAACAGAAAACATATAATACATAGAATAATGTGAACAATTGGAAACAGAGCTAAGAGCATGGTGGGAAAAAATAAATGAAGTAGGAAAAGATTATAATATATCGGTGAAAATTGGAATTTGTAAGAGTCGCAAGTAATTTAAGGAGAGAACATAGGTGAAGAAAAGTACTTATACATGATTAACAATGTAAATTTTAAGAAACCTGGTCGTTCAATTATTTTCGAATTACAATTTTGAATGAACGAAGGGAGTTATTGAAAAAACCTATGTCAGGGGAATCTAGCACAAGACGGCAGTCTATAGAGAGGTTGGTGAAACAAGTAATTATTAGGGGCGAAAGGGACGTAGAAAAGTGGAGAATGTCGAGAACAATAGGCCAGAATATAGAATGATATGTGAGAAAGGAGATTAGGGGAATCAATATGGCTATTTAACAATTTGAACAGAAAATCCATCTCGGAGGCATTTCTACCAGCTCCCAAGGACTCCAAACCACAGAGGGCCATCGAGTGGTAAGCCTCACCATTATTGAGCTTGAAAGCCACATAACGTAGGAAACGCCTCTGAACTTGCTCCAGGTCTTGCTTGTGTGCATAATAGAAAAGGGACCAGATTATTGCAGCGTATTCCATCACTGGGCGTACGATGGACTTATACAGAAACATGATCGCGTTCTCATAATTGAACTCCCTCGTTGATCGCTTAAGGGAGCCAAGGGCTTTCATAGCACGGTGGGAGAGGGATTCAGCGTGTTTTTCGAACGTCAGGAGTTGATCAAACAACGCCGAAATTACAGGCTTCAGTTTTCCTTTGTACACAGGCGTTATTTATTGAGCAATTGTAGGCAACCTCATTAAATAACAAAACATTTGGATGGATTGAGGGTCACGCTGTTAGTAGCACACCAACTCATTAAGGTGCCAAGGTTGTTTGCAAGTTTAGTGCGTCGGTTTCAGACTTTATAATATTGAATATTTTCAAGTCATCGGCATTGAAGAGGAATCTGACGTTAGCGAAAATGGAACCTGTTTAGGAGGAGGAGAAAACATAGCGGTCCCAAGTGCACACCTGAGGAAGCTGCAAATGGATTCGATTGCACACCCTTCACAAGAACGATAATCTTTCTACAAGACAGGTAGCTGTCAATTCAGGCCAAGAATGCACCATGAACTCCCAGGGACATTATCCTAGCCAGAATATGTTTTTGGGAAAGCCGATCAACGCATTTGGAAAAGTCAGTGGAGACTGTATCAACCTGTCAACCCCTTTCGAAAGCATCCATTATGTACCCATGAAATTCAAGTAAGTTTGTGGTGGAGGATCTGCCAGATACGAAGACGTGTTGTTCTGGAATTATAAAAGGTGCAAAAAGGGGGAGAATCTGTTCAAGTGCCAATTTTTCAAAGACTTTAGGGATTGAAGAAATTGTACAAATTGGTCTATAGTGGTCAATGGTAGATTTTGAACCGGATTTATGCATTGGTGTTATGAATGAGGATTTTCAGATCGTTGGAAATATGCCAGAATGAAGGGATCAGTTGAATAATTGTGTTAACAGGAAAGCAAGGGAGGGACGATTCAGGAGAAGTATGGGGGGCACTCTGTCAGGGCCCTTTAGAGGGATCAAGTGCCAAGAGTGCATTTCCAACACGATCCTCCGAAGCCGCCACCGATCCAAGAGAAACTACATCTATAGAAGGGTAGAAAATGGGGACCAAGTCTGAAGGCTGATGGACGGAGGAGAAATATTCTGCGAATAACTCGACGGTTTCTTGTAATGAAGTGGCTTCCTCACCCTCGTGATCCATGCAATTGGGGAAGGCTCCCTCAGATTAATTTATACGATTGCAAAACGACTTTATATTGGTAGACAGAGAGGACTTAACATCATTGATATAACTTTTATAAAGAGAACATGAAAGTTCTTTGAATTTTGATTTTAGTGCTGAAAACATTTAGTAGTCTGTAAGAATACCAAAAAGCTTGTATCTGGAGTGAAAAGTGCGTTTTTGCTTTATCAGTGAAATCAATTCCTGAGAAAACGATTTTGAAAAATTGTGTGTGTTTACTATTGGTAGCAAACCAGGTATTTGATAAAATTTATTGGTGGATTCTTCAGTTGGGGGAGAAATACTTTTGCTCCAATCGAACACCTCGAAGTACTAGGGCATAGATCGGTAATCACCGTTTCCGGTTATGAATAAATTCTGTGGGTTTAAAATGTGAGGGATTACAAGGAACAAGAAAGTAACATTCGTAAGGTGGATGGGCAGGATCGATGCCGAAGATGGGGATGTCTTCATGAACACTAGACGGTTTGATGCTAGAAAGGCAGAGATCCAGCACGTTGTTAGAAATATTCTTCAAGGAGTTGTACTGGCTGATGTTTGAGAGTCTCATATAGAAAAATACCTCTAGGCAGAGTCAATATTCAAACTGTCCCATGCATCTTTAGGAATATTGTTTCGGCCATAAATATCCAAAATGTTGACTTGGTACCTACATTCCTACATTCCTGTGTAGGTCACCTTTCTTGAGATCCCACCCTTTCATTGTCCATTTTCTGATGAATAGGACCTAACGGTATACGGCTCAAACTAACCCTCCCTTCCCCATCCAACAAAACCTTCACTACTAATGTGTGTTGCCCTGGAAGTCTTTATGAGGAGATTGGCACTGTGAGCCAATTTTTCTGTGCAAATATTTACTTCACTCCCGGAATCTAAGATTGCGCGTGACGAAACCCAACTTCCACCATAGCTATGAATATGAACTGAAGCAGCTCCATTCGTCCCCCCTCCCTCTCAAATACATCGAGATACTTCTCCAGTTGTCTCACAAATCAGTCAACCAATTGATGTGTTCTCACAAGCAATGAAGAAACATAACTCCTTACTACCCACTGTCCCACACTTCACCTCCCAGTTATATTTATGTCAACCTTCTAGACCTGATATTCTTATCACAGTTAGGATTATCAAAACCGCCACCATCGATGTCCCCTGAAAAGAATTCTACGAGTAAATCGATAATTAAATTCTCCCTCGATCGATCTGTAATCCCATCTGCTTCAGTTCATATTCATGGGATCTCAAGAAAGGTGACCTGTCCCGAGAGTTTTTCCTTAAGGATGCGTCTGCAAACCCAATAAGATATGTGGAATCCTCCCCTCCTGGAACAAATCGAGGTATCCTAAGTTGAGATAGAACAGTGAAGCTCGAACGCAGTGGATAAGGAGGAAGCGAATTCCAGGTGGACTGCTTTAGTGGAAAAACATACAAACACTACTAGGTAAACTTTTCTAGTCCTAGTCGAAGCAGGAGTGTTTCGGGGGGAGGATCTGAAGGAGGAGGATAAGTGGAACGGGCCTGCATAATCAACCCCAACGGTAAGGAATGGAGAGGTAGCTGCAATCCGAGTTGCCTGAAGTTGGCCAATCGGAGGTTGGAAAGGAGAAGGGGAGAATGAAAAACACTTGTTGCAAGAGGCAAGCTGTCGTCTGACCACTCTTTTTCCATCCTCTATCCAGTAACGTCTTCTGAGAAAAGCCAGTGTTGAAAAAGGTCCTGAATGAAGATTGGATATATGGGCTTTGCGAATAAGGAGAGCAGTCAAAGGATGGTTAGAGGGTAGAAGTGGTGGGTGAATAGTTTCAGGATCAAGGCTTGAAGCGGAGAGGCGTCCTCCAACTCGAAGAAGCCCATCAGTTTCATCAATAAAATAACCTAATGAACGACCAAGATGAGATTTAATCAAGCCTGACCGAGCTTCTTGTAACTGAGGGCCTAGTGAATGTAGTTGAGCTCTTTTCAGCAAGGTGATTGTGGCTCGTTCTCCCTCTCTGACAGAAAGGATTGTAATGGGTTGGGAAAAGAATTAGGAAGCGTGGAGGCTTCACAAGGAGGAAGCGGCAGATAATTGCTCGGAGGTGGAGATGTAGGAGGTCTGAGGATGAGGAAGTGTCCAGGTGTAAGAAATTCCAAGTCATCAGGAGATGTCGAGAGATCAATGAGAGGACGAGAGCTTAGTATGGCTTCGACACGAGATAAGAGACTAATGAACATTTCCCGGGAGAGAGACTGTCCTCGCAATCCAACTCTGAGTAGCCTCTTCGATGATTTTACGGCAGCCTCCCACAGTCCACCAAAATAGTAATTCCATTACTATTTTTGAAGCATAAAATAGAGCGCTGCCGTCTGTCATTCAACGTGTGGTTATGATAAAAATCTGGACAATGCACATTTATGTATATCAAAGTGTTAATAGTTTTATGTAATTATTGTTTATACAATTATCCGAAAATCATCACCAACTTTCACCTACGTTTCGTCATCCCGCAATACCCTAGATATACGGTACAAATATTGACGTCACCATTTATTAAGAGCTTATAATCAGGATACTGGAGGGTTAGTGTCTCAATTTCATCTTCTCATGAAACGTTATTGGTTAACTAGGTCTCGGTAAGAAATAAAATGTCTTGGGTAAGATGAGGAGACTGATGGTGCAAAGTGGACAGCTTGGTATTCATCCCACGAACATTCCAATAGCTTCCATTCGAAATTAAAATTACTCCGAAAATTATTATTATTGAATGGTTTTGGTTGAACCAGAGCGCATCGTGCCTCCCAAAAGGGCTCACACCTTTAGAGATCAGGAAACCACAACTTTACGGTATATAGTAGGTGAATGTTGAACAATTTTCTAAAAACGTCAAAACAACAAAACAAAAAACTTAGTAAAAAGGTAGTTTGAAAATAAGGAAACGAATTAGCCTCAGAGACCCCATCAGCCATTCAGTGATCCTCCGAACCTCGTAATTGTTTTTGAGGTATCCCAGGCTCCATTAAATTTCAGCAATTTGTATCGATTAGGAGAGAAATTAGCTACGAAGGTTCCAAAGCTGATAGGAATAACACAAGAACTGAGAATATTACAGCAATATAAAATAACCAGGTGACTCAGAAAGAGTAACGCTCAGACCACCGAAAAGTTTCAACGACCCTCTATTTGCTCGCAAGTTGAAAAGAACTAGAAATTTTTGATTAAACTCTATAAACACATATCAATAAGCGTTAAACTCAAGGAATTTCAAAACGAATTTCCATGAAGGAAATTTTGGATTCATCGCAATAGCTTAATTTTTCAAGAAAATTGGCTGAAACTTTCCGACATTTGTAGACCTTCTGTTGTTGGAATAGAAATATTAATTTAATTAAGAGTAATTCCTAAGTATTTACTAATCAGTTATTTAATAAATTAATATAATTGAAGTAGGTGTTTAGGTACCTACCAACGCTTCACAAGCCCAATAGAATACAGAAGTTATAATAAACTCGATTTCGGGAAGTCAGAATTCCATTGGAATTACATTATTAGCTGATACAATTGTCATAGTTTTAAAGGCTATTTTTGATTTGTTTTACTGGTTACGATTCACTCCCGTGTTGATGTCTGTTTTTCTTGTCGATGCTTTAGCCCTAAGGGATAGCAAACAAATAAACGCATTGCGACCGCGGCGGTTTCGTCCAGTTCTTTGGGCGGATACCTACCTATAAATGAAACTCAAAAAATCATTACTGTTCCAAAGAAAGATTTCAAGAATTCGATTTTTTAATATTTCAGTCCTTAGGTTCTACCATTTGGTGTTGATTGAACGCGATGCCAATGTTACTGGCACATCCTCGGCCGATAAATGATTTTTAAGCCAAATTTCTTAAAGTTTGGTCCAATACTTTTAGTGAAAAGCTTCGGACGGCGTACGGACGGATTTTTGTCTTTATTCGATTTTTGGATTCTTCGTATCTTGAAACGTAAACCTACAAATTTTGAGGGGGGGGGGGGGGGGGCTAAAATATTTTTTTCTTGGTCGATTACAAAGGTTCATTACTGAAAATAGTAAACTAAAAATCACTAAAATTCCATCATGAGTTCATGCTGAGGGACTGGAACTTTTTTCTATGTGTTCGTGTTTGTGATGGTGAACTAATGAATTTCCATTTATTATAGCGACCGGGGTGGTTTCGTTCGATTCTTCGGACCTATAAATGAAACTCAAAAAAATCATTACTGTTCCAAAGAAAGATTTCAAGATTTCGATTTTTGAATATTTCAGCCCTTAGATTCTACCCTTTAGTGTTGATCGAACGCGATGCCGATGTTACTGGCACATCCCCGGCCGATAAATGGTTTTTAAGCAAAATTTCTTTAAGTTTGGACAATACTTTTTGAGAAAAGCTACGGACGGATTTTTTTCTTTTGATTTTTAGATTCTTTGCATCTTGAAACGTAAACCAACAAATTTTCAGCGGGGCGGGGTTGGTTTTTTTCTTTCTTGGTCGATTGCAATGGTTTATTATTGAAAATAATAAACTAAAAACACGTATTCCAGTATCGAAAACTCCCCCGTTCAGCAAATTAAAAAAGTAAAAGTAAAATTGATTATTCCGTTGAAAGGAATATTGAATGAAGCAGTTTTTGAAAAAGGTTACGGTCTCTAAAATTATTTTGGGGTAGTGGCTAGTTTGAAAAAAAAAAAAAAAAATTTTTTTTTTAATTCCAAATTTCTAAAAGAATTAACGTTTGTTTTCTAAAAAATTAGTCTGCGAGTAAATGGTGTTAAATAAATATTAAAAAATTCTTCTAACCATACAGATAGTTCAACTCTTATTACAAAAATGAGGACAGAAATGAGAACAAATTATTTGAAGGAAAAATGTGGGTTTTTATGTTTAAAAAAAAAGAAAAATTGTGGTTTTCTTGGAAAAAACTTCAAAAAATCATATCTCGTCAACAGATTGAGATAGAAAGGTCGCATTCTACTCCATTTTCGGCCAAGTTTCACCCTATTGTTTGAAGTTACGACGAAATCATCCTATAATCAGAATAATTATCTCAGCAACAAAGATTAATTTTAAGACTATTGTAATAGACAGCGATTTTGAAAATGTATTTTCAACATTTGAACACGTTCATTTGCATTATTGTTAGATTTTTATCATTGAATTATTATTATTTTATTTAGGTATTTAATTATTTTTATGCGGTTTAACATTTTTGAAACTCGCAATTTCGTATCATGTATCTCAGTTTAGATATTGACCTGAAAGTTTTACTAGCATGATCAAAGGTGCCTCAAAAAATATCAACAAGTGTGTGAAAGAGGAGGGCTATTATTATTGATTTTTTTTTCTTCCAATTAACGGAGGTTAACACAACGGAGTTTTAATACGCGAAGCTGAACGTTGTCTATCTCTACGAAATAAAAGATTAAATTGATAGGTCGGTTTTTACGGTAAGATCTTTATCAGTAACAAACAATATCATATTCGTCAAAATCAATCAATCGATGTGATTCTTATTTTGTGGAAAGAGTCGAATGTTTTTACTAACTTCCGTTTTCTTGGGTATCCACAACTTCGTCAATTTAATTCGGAACTTTTAGTTAAGTGCACCTTCCCCAATAAGAACTCTTCCCCAAAAATAACTTCTACTACAATCAATTCGTATACAAAAATGTTGGAACCTCTGTATAATTCAACTAGATTTTGTAGGGTAGGCAAGTAAAAGTTAATTTATTATCTATTCTCCGTTGTATTTGTATTCCACATAGTAAAACATCAATATTTTTGTCTCTTATGATATTAAGAGAACAGATGTAAGGAGCTATTACAGTTGAGTCAGCCAGCCGTCCAAAACTTAAATGTGACGACGTGACAATGCCTGATAGGTGCCCACCTCCTCTTAAAATAAATCTCGACCTCCAACACCTTGCCAAAACCCTCTGCGTTTGACCTTAGCTATAAGAATAGGTTAATTAATGCTGTTTAGTACCGAATCCGTTTCATATTTTATGAAAAGGTTGTCTTGCGAGACGTTTGTTCGCAGGGTGTGTTCGCCTCGTTGGACACCTCTGATCTAATTACTTAGGTTGGTATATTGATCGCCTTCTTTCGTGTGGCCCTAGTGACACTATAATTAGATGAGTCAAGTACCTACATCTACTTCCCGCAGCTCCCTAGAGGTCTGCTAAAACATTAGCGTCTTCATATAACCTTACCAATGGCACTACCGCAAGAAAAGTCTTTAACCACAAGATGGGATGCAGATATATGTATCAATGTTGCAGACTCTGGAGTACAAAAGGATCAAAGTCCCAATACATTCTATTTCATCAGTAACATACGTAACTCCTTTAGTTTTCATCGCATAAAAATTCGGAATCTCACGAATAATCCTCATTAATAAAATCGTAAGCATGTCTGTCTCTACATTGATTAGAATCATGAAATTTTGCGTTTCTTTTCCGTTTCATGCTATTTGTAGACGATTGGTACCATTTTATCAATTTTTTGGGGGAATATATTTGGATTATTCTAACCTTAATCACAGGCTACTTGAAATTTTTCAAATCTGCTCCATAGGGGGTGTTTGGATGGGGTATCTTTGACATCACTGAACAAACTGGGGATTGATTGTCGAATATGTTTGGATTACTCTAATTCAAGTCAAAGACTACTTTTTTCAAATTTTTCAAAACTGACCCACAATGGAGGGGAGTCTTTTGGGTTACATATCAAGAATATTTTTAATCTGAAATATGGGTGGTGTTTGTGTAGGGGGAGGGGTTTATCTCAGTAGTTTGGTCCTAATATAGGTAATTTATAAGTAAGGACTTTAAGTAAGTACTTTTAAGTAAGAACTTTTTTGAATCAGATCCATAGGGATGTTCCAAAATGTGATGGGTGAGGGGGGGGGGGGTGGTTATATTCAAGTCAACCTGTTCAACGCACAGGTGAACCAGCTACTACAAAATAATTATATTACTATTAATTAGGATGTTAAGAACAAAGCATAAATTCCAAAGGACAAAGATTAAATTAAAATAGATTTAGTCATCGATTATTTCAAGATGGTGTATTAGATTTCTGGAATTTTCTAGTTTTGCCAATATGTTGTTGGCGTCGTTGAGTTGGGCACAAAGAGTACACATAGAGTGAATTCCGTTCGCCAGTGAGTTGATTGCAGAGGTTGGTAATAATGTCTTGCGCCACGATATCCCTTTGCTCGTTGTTGGTGATTTTAATTTAGATTTACGACGGCCGCTCGGGCCAGAATTTATCGCTTTTATGGGTACCAAACTGGCATTACATCTGAAAAATTACCTACCTATTTCAACCACGAGAAATAACACGTTTATTGATGCAGTAGGCATTCAGTCGTCATGTCGATCACCTTGAAACACGTGAAAACATTTCCTATTTTAGTACCCACCGTCCTTTGTAATCTGTAACTACCCACTCAATGAACCTTCTGATTCAAATAATGTACTCTGTACAATAAATGACGTTTCTTTGAGCTTTCTTTGTTTTACTTGTAGATAAAAACATAGGTATAAAAAACGAGACAAATCAACGTATTGATGTGTCTGCACATTGAAGAGACAGATGCTTTCTGATGTTAAGATCACATAATATATCTTTGATTGTTAGGGAGTGAGATAATAGCATATTTTCTATCAAAAGTGTCTCATAGCTATTTTCTTGAAAACCCTTAGTTTTCATGTTGTTTGGCATTAAACCCTGGATTTCTTCGGAAACACGTTCGTAAGTTATACTTACCAATAGTAGTTAATCACAGGGATTTCCCTATTTTTTGTTCATTGTAAATGATTTTGGTGAGAATAGCGAGTATATCGTGGTTTTACTCTAAAGCCAAAACAACTTGAACACTAAGGATTTTCGAGAAAATATCTATCTATACTGTCCCTTGGCTTCTTGCAGACCTGTTCTTCGGTTATACATTTCCGTTTATGGAGTAGGTATGTCTATTTACAGGTACCTACCATCAATTCAAGGAGATTGCGTGAAAACCCTTTGTTGAACTATGTATGCACAAGTTCACAACTATTTAAATCAGTTCATTTTCAACAGCACAAAGGCATAATTTCGCAACAATGAGTGTTACCCACGTATTAATTTTATATTTTTAAATGAAAATAGATTCTGTTCTAAATAATTTGACTCCAACCGCACTCTACTCTGATGAGTAATTTTCTTTCTAGGTATGATTTTTCAGTTTTCTGCACAGGTATCGTCTCACTTGACAGGGGGGTCCCGCCCAGGCTGAGAAGTGCTTTGATGTGACCTGTGCGTGAAAATTTGAACGGTTTCACCAGAGGTTTAGAAAGGTTTTATCAAGATTTATTAGTAGCAGTGCTTAGATACCATCACAAGACAAAAAATCATGGGAACAATATCTCTCTTGTCAAAATGCAAAAGTCCGCCAATGACATCTCTGACATCGTGGATGCCTGCGTCGACTCATCAGACCATAATAGAAGAAGATTGAGAAATTTAAACTATATGATCGGATTCTTCGTGATTGTGTAATTTATAGTGTACATTTGCTCAGCTTTGTATATTTATGTAGATAATATATTTTTTTCCCTCTCTCTTTGTTCATTAAGGGGTTGCTTAATTCCATATATTCTGATTTTAAAAATAAATAAAATATAAAATTATGGAAAGAAAACGGCTTTAGTGGTAGAGTGTGGTTGATGTCAAACTTTTTAGGATGAAATGGGGAACTTTCGTGTGCCAAAATTTCAGTTTTGACCTCAGAATCGGATTCAACTTACTTGAAAACCCGCGAGCAGCAATTTTCAGCTCAAAAGTTTGGCCAATAAACGGGTAGGAAGATCGCGTGTGACGTAGTAGTGCAAGGGAGCTGAAGGTTCCCCCAGGCAGGCCGGGGCCGTGACGTCATCGTGCAAACTAATTTCAAGAGCCTTATTACTGGTCACATACCCATCATATACCACCGTTTTGGAAAGCTCTCAAAATGATCTCGCTCTTGAGAGAATAAAAAATAACCACGAAAATTCCCCATCGCCTTCCATTTAAAAATAGTTTTTATTCACCGAAGGGTAACACTTATTTCTGAACTATTAAGATACGCATTTAAAGAGAAAAATTTTCCACTCACTGGCAGGAGGAAGCTTTGTCTGTCCAGAGGGACGAGAGGCTTTTCTGGTCTGGGTCTTGAGAGGAAGTACCAGGTGGCAGCCGCCACGCTCGCCATCACCAGCACCCCCGTTCCCGCCCCCCATTCCTCCATCATCAGTAGCTGCAACAGCTGCAACATAAATAATTTGCCAATTAAAGTATCGCCAGCATTATAATTCAAAAATAACAAACATCGCGTAGCTACGTTAGGACCAAAATAAACTCCATTGCTTACGGAAATATCAAGTATTAACGACTGAATTAAATGGTTCATTGAACATTACCTAACTTCTAAGCTAAATGAGTTAAAACATAATAAAAGAAGAAGAAATACCTTTTTTGTCAACCATATGTAGTTTCTTATGCTCTTCAAGGGGACAAATATACAGTAGGAAAATAGTATTATTTTTGAATTTTTTATTTTTGATTTGTATACATATATATCCCTCTGCCCGGAACATCATTTTGTTCCATGTTACCCGGAACATCAGTCATAATGACCGCTATTTCGGAAAAGACGATTTATTATTAGTTGTTTTCTTTTGCTGGAAATTGTAATCTTTGTCAATCAATGTCTCATCAATCGTCACGTGGGCTCCTGGCGAATAATCCGCTTGACAGTTTGTAATAAAGTCAGTGAAAATTTCTGAAATGCATGCCGCCTTATCTGTTTTTTCTCCCTCTGCTCTGGTAGTACCGTCATCGAACCTCAAAGCTCTGAAAAGTACTGAACACCTTTTTTTCAGTCATTATGGCTCGAAATATTGGACGCCCAGAAATAGTGGTTGAAAATAAGGAGGCCAGTTGATTCGCGAGATGATTCGAAAATGGAACAAAAAACCGATACTCCAAAAAGTGCATCTATTTCGTCTCGGGTTATTAATGAGGAGGAGGGTAGGCGTCTTTCTTCGTTTTCGCGTTCAGGAAACGGTAGTCGCCGGTGATTCTCCATGACCCGTCTTTTTTTGGCACACAGTGTAACGGGGATGCCCATTCGGAATCTGATGGTGCAATTATGCCTTCTGAAAGCATTTTGTCAAAAGTACTTTTGACTTGAGCCCGTTTTTCGCCTGCCATGGGTCTTGCTCGGAAGTGTACTGGTGTTCCCTCCGTGGTTATACGGTGGTAAACCCCGTTGTTTTTCCACTTTCCTTGAAGTTTGCTCATTTTTTCATTGTATTTGTCAATGATAGAGCGAATGTTTTCGTCCTCCGTGATTTGCACGTCCTCTGGTTGAGGGTTATTGTCACGATGAGGGATAGTAGCTGCTATTTGTTCGTCAGTGAATTTTTTGTTCATGACTGCAGCTATTTTTTGATCGGCATAGCTCTTTATTTTATCGTACTTATGTTTGACCCGTATTCCGATATCCCAAGACTCGAGGAATGGTATACCTAGGATCGCTAGATCAACTTTCGTGATCATAAAATCGGTGGTCATGTCTCCGAGGCCGATGTTAATTGTCGTGTCAGCTCGCCCTAGTGTGTCTATAGGGGCTCCGTTAGCTGCTGTGAGCTTAACGTTGGACTTACGAATTTTTAAGCCCAATTTTTGTGTGACATTGTGGGGCAGAATGTTCACTTCTGCTCCCGTGTCGATGAGAAATTCAGTGCCATTTAGTTTGCACTTGAAAAAAAGCCTTTTATACTCAGTAGACTGCCGGTGTATAGGCTCAGATACACTGGCAGTTATTCGTTTTCCGAACTCTCTACGTCGGAGGTTGGAACGGTACTTTCTTGTACCGATCTCTGAGTATTTTCGTTTGAAACCCAGGTTTTAGGCTGGCTTATAGTCGCTGCCTTTTTGCTAGTTTTGGAAGCAGTGTTTGTCTTCCAAGTGCAGTGTTCTGGGTCTGCACATTTGCGAGTTTCGTTACCGAAACGTGCGTGGTTTCGACAGACATAGGCCGTCGGTTTGTGAGGCCTACTCTCTACTGGTTGGGGTTTGAACTCAGCTTGTTTTGAGAGGGCCTTTTTGAAACCAGTATTCGTGGGTTTCAGAGTAGATTCTACTCCTCGTATGTTTAGAGAGGTATTCTCTGTTTTGTACGCGTGTAGCGTATCAGCTAGGTCGAGCCGGGCGGTCGTGTTAGGCTGAGCTGCGACCATACCTCGTGCTTCGATGGGTAGAGTCTCGATCCACTTTTGAGTGATCAGAGCTTCCGAAAAGTACCCAACAGCTTTAGAGTACATTTCGTGGTACTTGGTGCTGGGTTTTTTGGCGAGAGATGCGGGGTCCTCGAGTGCGAGGAGCCTGTCCTGTAAGGACAACCCATATTCTCGCTGTAGGCGCTGTTTGGCCTCTTCGTAGGGTGCGTGGGGTGCCGTGAGGTAAGCTGAGTCGATAGCTTCCCTCATTTCTTCTGGTACCCACTTGTATATAGCTGAGAAGCATTCGTTCTGCGTTCTCAGGTGTCTTTATAACAGACATCATCGGAGTTCTGTATTTTCGAACGCACTTTTTGAAAGTTCCATCCTGCTTTCTCTCTCACTTTCTCAATTTAATTCCAAATTTGACAATATTGACACCCTTATACGCATAAGGACACAATAACAAGACAATGAGTGATAAAACCACCAGATTTTCACAACCTTATATTTATAAATACGACGAAATAAGGTACCTTCTGGGATGTTGAGGAGGCCCCAAAACAAGCAAAAAAATGAAGTACCGCACCACTAATATGAGCTCTGACGAGGCCGATAATGGCGAAAGCGCTCAGCATTAAAGAAAATTTAAAAATTTGAGAAGCCTACTATCAAAATATCTCAACCCTCAAAAAACCACTACCGTCTACGGCAAAGGCAACACCCCCACAAAAATAAGCTTATAATAATGAAATTTAAGTACATTAATCAATACAATTTTGTGTATACATTTTTGAATGTTCTAATTTGTAGTTGATAAACTTGATTTGAGTAATATTCTACGAGTCTTCAATTCAAGTCTTTTAAGCAATTTGTGGTGAGATGGTTTTTTCACCACATTTTTTTTTTTAAGTTTGACAAATTTATTGAGCACAAAGAGAGCTGCCCAACGTCCTTCGTTTTAAAATACTAGATATTTTGTTGATGTAAAAATGGAATTTTCATCTCAATCCTATGTAATGTTATCGTCTGGACTGACACAAAACACACACACACACGCGCGCGCGCGCGCAGAAAGACTCGGAACGAAAGTTGTTCAGAATAGTCTAAAAAGTAAGATGCGAATGGAAATTTCACCACTGCAAAGAAAAAAAACCGTTAGTTTTTGGAGACAAAAACTTTTACAGCTCTCAAAATACGTAGACATGGAAGCAATTTATGAGATGAAATAAGTGTCTACAAATGCTTCACTATTACATCCGCACGGACAATAATCAAATAACTCGATTTCGCTGGATTAATACATACTGGAGGTAGAGAATGACCAGACTTGTCTATGTTTGGAGTGGTTTTATTGTCCTGCAAAAATGTGGAACGCTTCACGATTCTGCACGAAGACACACCAGTTTTCTCGACCTCCAGTGTACAATTTTCATCCAACCTCAATCCAATCAATCCAACCTTTTGCTAAAAGGTTGAATTTCACACATTTTAGTCTATAGAAATTATTGTTCAGAAGAATTAAAGGTTCAATTATAAGGCAGATCGTACGGTTGGGGCTTTTGAGCCCCATCCATACTTGAACTTCACCTGGAGTTTCGAGAATGGCTCACCATTAACGAGTAGTTGAAACTTCGTGTCGCTACCAATCAACGAACCGCTCTTAACAGCCAATAGAAGTTATAAATAGGTATCAAACATATACTGAATGTGAAATGGAGCAAGATACCACTCCACAGAAATGACCTTTGAGCTCTAGATTGGTATGTGTGCTCACTTTAAGATAAGATTTAACGATAGAATATCAAGGGAAAAGTTTCTGTCATGCAGCATGAGCGTATGAGCGTATTTTCGTAAATTATCGTACAACATACGAGTACTATATCATGTTCTGAAAATTCAGGACTTTAAGCAAAAAAGGAATTGATAACTACCTACTTTCTGGCAAAAATTCGTTCTAAATAAAATTTGACAATTTAAAAAATAATTAGGAGTTTTACCTTTTTTCGGTTTTTGTCTATTTATCGGCAAATATTAATGAAATTTAAGTACATTTTCAGCCTAAATTTATGCATAATTTTTCAGTGTTCTAGTTCATCATTAAATAAACTTTTTGGCTTCAATCCTGCTAAAAAAAAATTAATTTAAACAATTTTTAGCCGGCTTTTAATCATTTTTACGTAGTAATTTTGTTAGCGCATTCTTTGAAGTTAGACCAATTTAATGAGTTCAACAAATTCAGGCCAACAAACTCATCCTTTCGTCTGGAAA
This sequence comes from Adelphocoris suturalis, assembly GCA_030762985.1. Classification (NCBI taxonomy): domain Eukaryota; kingdom Metazoa; phylum Arthropoda; class Insecta; order Hemiptera; family Miridae; genus Adelphocoris; species Adelphocoris suturalis. The sequence continues at coordinate 24,851,144 of CM061047.1, read as the reverse complement.
GCTTGGTTTATTGGCGCAAGAACGGGATGATTTTTTCAATCCTAAGGAGTTATCGTCTGGAATGACACATGTGAAAAAGTGTTGAACTCTAGGATGTGTCTCAGAATGTCTCAAAACGGATTAAAATTTCGAAAATTTCGATTTTTAAATGTTTGGAGCCATTGAAATAGCTTAATTTTTTACGAAAATTCGCTAGGTAGTTGTTTTTGATGGTAGAAATGGTGAAACTCGCCCATGGAACCAGAGTGCAGGTTGGGGGGGGGGGGGGGGGGCTTTAAATCTGGAAGACTTTTAAGGAATTCTAGATTTCTTGGACATATTCAAATTCGCTTAATTATTCTTTCGAATTTTGATTTTCCGGCCACCAAATTCTCCACATTCCACCTCTATTTTTAGCTCCCTAATTTTTTAACCCAAAAAAAAAAAAATTCCACCAGTGAGTTTGGTTGGGTTTTTTTTGTATGATTTTTTTTTTTTTTTTTAATTTTGATTATATGAAACATTTAATTAACTTTAGCTCATCAGTTTCGTCGGAATTGACGTACAACCTAAAAGATCCGGGAAAATTATCGTCATCCTGTGAAATGATGGGACATACAAAATTGACCAAAATCGATCTCGTGAGGCGATTCACTAGGTACTGCCTACGCAGGAGTTTTATAAATTCGTGCTATTCAGAATCCGACTATGAACGATGATTTTCCATTTATTATTTTCCATTCTCGAGGCACAAAGTGCGTTCCCCAAAAATAGACACGCAGTGAGTCAAACTGATTTACGTCCGAGATTCACACTTACTTGTAACACTGCCAAAATATATATTTTACAAAAAAGAAGCACTAAACCATACTATATATCAAAATGTAACCTATGCTCGTGGAAAAAAATACAGTATTTATTTGCCATTTTTTATTGAAGTTATGTTTAATCACAAAATTAGTTTCAAGTATCAACTTTCAAGTTGTAACAATAAAAAAAAATTAAAAACACTTTTTGTTGAAATTTCAACGATTCATTTAACGATTGCCCTTACTTCAGAATTAAATTTCAAAACGGTATGACGCTGTGCGCAATTAAACACAATAATTGTGTTTATTTTATTACTATAATTGTAATTATTAGACCCAAATTAAATTAATGAAGTTAGTCGAATGAAATTAATATTGCTAAACGGTTGAAAAGTGTGCCCAGGAAATAATTTAACTATACCTAGAAATGAGAATTTGAGATTAAGTTTGAAATACTCCTACTTCCTATTTAAAATCCCCTCCAAACCAAATTTCAAGTTTCTAGCGACGATTTCTTCCGTGTAGCTACCTCACCTTAAATGGATTTTAAATTTTCATCTACTTGGTATACAAGCCCAGCACAGAATGAAGTAGATAAATAATGGAGTGGAGAAAACGCGGTAACTACATCCTTGACATAGAAAGATAATCAGAAAGGAAAAGCGCTGCAAATTATTACACAAAGGTTCATTATTTTGGTTTATTCCGTTAGATAGCCCTTCTATGCAGATCACTGATCTATAATTATTAGCAAATGATCAAAACTTGGCGCATCGTGCTTTGCAAAAGGATTCACACCTTTACAGCTCAGGACCCGACAACTTTACGGTAAATAGTTGGTGAATGTTGAACATTTTTCTAAAAATTTCAAAACAGCAAAGCAAAAAAACTTAGTAAAACGGCAGGTCGAAAAGGGAAGAAATTAGCCTTAGAGGCCCCATCAGCTATTCAGTGATCCTCCGAACCTCGCAACTGTTTTTGAGGTGTCTCGAACGAGCTACATTAAATTTCAGCAACGCTAGTCGATTAGGAAAGAAATGAGTCTCGGAGGTTCCGAAGCTGATAGGAATAACACAAGAACTGAGATTATTACAGCAATATAAAATAACCAGGTGACTCTAAAAGAGTAACGCCGAGATCAACGAGAAGTTTGAATGACCCTCAGCGCGCAAATTGAAAAGTACCAGAAGTTTTTGATCAAACGTTACAATAACTTTATTTTCTTAGAAAATTGGCTAAAACTTTCCGACCTTGGTAGACTCGGAAGTAATTAAAGTTCTGTACTTGGAATGAAAATAATAATTTAATTTAGACTAATTCCTAAGTATTTACTAATCAATAATTTAATAAATTAATATCATTGGAGTACAGCTTACAATTTAAAGCTTAATACAGCTTTGTTCTATACCTACCTACGTTGATTTCTCAAGCTTCACTTTATTCCATTTATTCACTAGTTTATTGTCACTCTATTCTCATGGTAAACCAATGCTCTGTCATATATTTCTAGGTTGTTACTGTTAGTATCAAGCTTGTCCAAACAACTGAACTCCAATGAGGTTTACCTACCTACGCTTCACAAGCGCTTCACAATAGTTATAATAAACATCACTATAAGTTATAATAAACTCGATTTCAGGAAGCCAATGGAATAATAATATCAGCTGATACAATTGTCATAGTTTTCAAGACGATTTCTGATATGTTTTACTGGTTACGATTCACTCAATTTTTTATTGCAGTTGGCACTTGGCACCCATGACCACTAGATGGTTGAATGTGCCTAAATTAAAAAAAAAAGAAAAAAAAAAAAAAGATTCACTCCCGTGTTGATGAATTTTTTTCTTATCGATGCTTTAGCCCTCAGGTAAGGCAAACGAATAAACGCATAGCGACCGGTGTGGTTTCGTCCAATTCTTTGGGCGGATACCTATAAATGAAACTCAAAAAATCAATACTGTTACATAGAATGATTTCAAGATCTCGATTTTTGAATATTTCAACCCTTAGGCTCTACCCTTTAGTGATGATCGATGCGCGATGCCGATGTTACTGGCACATTCCCGGCCGATGAATGATTTTTAAGCAAAATTTCTTAAAGTTTGGTCCAATACTTTTGAGAAAAGCTTCAGACGGCGGAGGGATTTTTTTTAATTTTTGGATTCTACGCATCTTGAAATGTAAACCAATAAATTTTGAGCGAGGGTTAAATTTGTTTGTCTTGGTCGATTACTAAGGTTCATTATTGCAAATAATAAACCAAAACTAAATGAAATAAGATAAATCAGCAACCTTCCCTTCATTTGACCGTATATTTTATATACCTACAATAAAAGGTTTATTAAACTCGATTTCTCGAAAAAAATAAGTCCATTGTAATTACATCTGTTCCTTCAATCGTCGTAGTCCATAGGGGAATTTTTACGATATTAATCAATTTCCAAGCTTTGTTTTCGTGATTGAAGTCGAAACAATTTTTGCCCTCCAGAATCAAAAATTCCACTCGCTTTTTGCGTTTAAGAGCTTACTGATCAATTTTGGTTCCGTGTCTGTTCTGATGTCTGTCAGTCAGTCTGCTGTCTGTCTGTAGTAAATCCTTGTCACGCCCAAAACTATACCAAGTATCAGTCCGATTCCGATGAAATTTTCATGGATTGTGCGGGATAGCTTGTAGACGGTCCCCTATATTTTTCATTACCGTCGCATAAATAGTAGTCATGTGCGCATATTATCTATTGATACGACTTCATCCAAATTCGGGGAGTATATGAGTGTATGTTCCAGGAAAATTCCACATGAATTATATCGCGATTGGCGGGGTAATAATATAGCGCATGCGCAAAACTAAAATTGATCGTCACAGACAAAACTCCTAGACTAATGGACCGATTTTTATGACATTTTCAATGATTATGCGGTTTAGCTCCAAGGTGTTCCCTTATAAATTTCATTGATTTTTATGAATTTTCTGATTTAAAACGGCCCTCTATTACTTAAATTTGTCGCAAATCAATACTTCACTCTGCACATGAGCAAATGTAAAATCCATCAAGCACAATTTACTCTCGGCGTTGTCGCTCGATCTCACTCAAAGTCGGAGGGTCATTGGCAAAAAGGGATCTGATTACCCCCTACCAGTTTCATCACGACATTATCAAAAGCTTTGAAATCGTCCATGACGACAACACGACGTCGTCGCCACTGACGTCAGTCATTATCAAATCATTGAAATTCGAGTTGGGCACGTTTTCTATATAGTTTTTGCCACGCAGAATCGATTGAAATCCCTTTAGAAGATCTAAAGTAATATAACCGATGCAATATTGTGATGGCATCATCGAAGACGTGGGACGGAACATCTCAAAACAGTAATAAATTCTGGTCGTTTTAGTTATTTGTAGGGCAATGAATCGAACCGGACAACGTTCATAGCTAGATTTACCATCCTTGCCTTTTAAAACCACCGTTGGTAGCGAAAGTTGTACATTACCTCATACTTTGTGAGATACCTGGTCAATGGTCTCACTAGTTTCATTAATTTCCCCTCAAACGTGATTATATATATATATAGTTAAATTTAGATAATATGCTTTTGATCTTTATCACTAATGGCAGTAGAGAGGCAATCTAATACAGAAATAATAAACCACTGTGTAATAATTTTCAGCGTTTGAAAGGTTTTCATCTTCTCCTTCTGAACTCTAGGTACAAAAATAATCCTCGTACTTTTGCACATTTTACTCGTATAACCATCATCAACCATCTTCCAAGTTCTTAATAATCTTAATGGACATAATTTATATCAATATCAAACTCACCATGTAGAAATAACGACGGAACTCCGAAATTATTAGCGTATCATGCTCCATTGCCACACAATGGGCTTATTGGTAGAGGGAAAGACAAAGAAAACTTATCACGATAACCGCTAAGCGCTACGCACCACAACGGAACTCGGAATGGAGGAGTTTGGTCGTTTCGAATGATCCGGGTCGCCAGGGATCGATAGCAGGCTTGTTCCTCATGAAATATTTCCTGAACGATAGCTCCTGAACACCTGGCATGAAGGAAAATTGAAAAGCGTTAAATTGACCGTTTTCTGATGTGAATAACGAACGAAGGAACGAAATTAGTTGTCTTTACAACACGCGATGTTAGACTTAGAATCATTGAAAACAACTTACCTACTTATGCCAGGTTTGGTTTGGTCTTCCCTCGGAATGATATTTACATTTCACGTTCATAGTACGGGAGGCAAGATGAACGATAATAATTAACCAATGAACCCTGTTCTACTTAACATTCGACGATAAGATAATGAAGAATAGATACTTTAATCGGCCGTAAGAGTCCATTATTTCATTCTTCGTGGAAATCAATTTTTATGGCATTCTGAAACGATTTCTGGTGTTTGAACGTATAGATACTATCAATTGATATACAGGGTGTCTAAAATTTAATGCTCCAGTCATTTACAATTATTTTTCATTTTTGAAGATATCAAAAATTTTGAATGATAACTCCTCTCTATTTTCCACAACTCTTAAATTGCGTTTTTCAATTAGGGACCCTCATTTTTAGGATGTCAGTAGAAAATTTGACCTTACCGCGACAAGGAGTTGTAAAATGAGGTCAAAGTAATTATAATAATTAAATTCATAGTTATTTATAATTAGATGATGATTCTTCCTCGCGCCCGTGGATGATGGTAATATTTTTTACAACGTTAAGGTCACTAGTTGCGTTGATGCATACAGTTCTCCAAATTAGTTGACGATAATAACTCGATATTCCCCCCTCCCATTTGTGGAGGTGACGAGATTGTTTTTCGATGAAAATGCTAAGGTTGTTTAATTGACACTGTACAGGGTGTTCCAAAAATTCCCCCCTCCCCTCCCTATGATAAATCGTTAATAATGGTTCTACAAATTAAATTCCTTTTCAGCCTTAACGTTTTCTTGTAAGGACCTCAAAAATGACAAAATTGCGCATTGAACACTTGCGCAAATGTGCGAAATTGACATCAACTTTGTTATTTTAGCAGGAAACCCCAATTTTTTATTGCATATTTGAATTCTAGGTGAAAGCATGAAGAAATGACTCATAACTTGATTTTTCAAGTGCCCGCAAACGGGGGCAATTCCACTCCAAAAGTGCGCAATTCCGCTCTAAAAGAGAAAAAATTGTGAAAAACTGGGTTTTTGAAGATATTCAATCATGTGATACATGATTTTGGGGTATTTTTTCGTGCTGAACCTCGTAATGATGTTCATTTTTGATATTTGTAACACCAACTTGGGAAAACACCGAAAACACCACATTTCTGTACGCTTTGTGGAAAAGTGTAAGAAAGTTGCAATTCTGATCGATTTTTCGGTGTTTTCCCGAGTAAGTTGGTGTTGCAAATATCAATAAATGAACATCATTAGGGAGTTCAGCACAATTAAATACCCCAAAATCATGTATCACATGTGGCAATTCAATATCTTCAAAAACTCAGTATTCACAATTTTGCACTTTTAGAGCGGAACTGCGCACTTTTGGAGCGGAAATGCATTTCTTCATAAAATTTCACGTATAATTCAAATCTGCGATAAAAACTACGAGTTCCTATCTGAAGTAACGAAGTTTATGATTGCATACGATGCGAGTTCCCATCTGAAGTAACGAAGCTGATGATTGCCCACGTTTTCGCAAGTGCGCAAAGCGGAATTCTGTAATTTTTGAAATACTCACCAAAAAAAATCAAAATTCAGATTTAAAAAAAAAATATATATATATATATTAGACCCGTTATTATTATTAAAGATTTCAGCAGGGGGGGGGGGGGGGATTACTTTTTTCTGAAGCGCAGGAATGACTCTAATTAGTAGACCCCCCTGCTTTTCAATGAGGGTGGTGGTAGGAAAGTTTACTTTATTTTGAGAGTACAATGTCAATGATGAGTTTGGATGATACTACCGATGATGCTATACTGTGAAGCGTAGAAGGTTGAGGAAAAATATACCTAATTATGGACAGGTATAGACGTTATCGGTGCGCGCCGATCGTAGCCAGCTTTCACTCATCAGAATAGTAACCCATTTATTTATCAATTGTACTTACTACGACTCGTATGGAAAGGATATTTTGCTCATTAAAAGAAGTGAAGGCAACGATAGCAATAGTGTTTGAGGAAGGTAAACGTTGTATTTAATTAAAAGTGAAGGTTTTAAAGATTTTTTCCTCAAAGTAATCGTGTGATAATATACTTACCTATCACCAAAACCTACCCAATTACCTAGTAAAACAATCTACTTCATAATATTAAACATATTGGCAAGAAATGCTTGTATTACAGGGACGTCCATTATTGGATTTTATATAATTTTGGTGAGATCTAAAATCAGAGAAAAATAAAAAATACCACGACTTTTTTGAATTCCCCCTCCCACTCCACCGAAGATAGATTTTTATCAGAAAACTTCCAGCGCGAAATTTGAAACTCCACCAACACTAAACTAAATTCATAATTGAACAAAAAAATGATCACGAAAATCTGACGAGAATAGTTAAAACATCATAATTTATTACTATTATCCCCTACATGCACCCCCCTTCCAAAATGAAATTAGAAACTCCTGATACGCTTTCCAAAACTAGACCGAATTCAAACATGAACAAAACAAGAATCACGGAATTCGGGCGAGTATCGTTGAAATGCACCGATTTATCAGTATTACCCCATCTATTGACCTCCTTTCATCATGGAATTTGAAACTCCTGACGTACGTTCCAAAACTGTATCAAATTCGTGATGGAACAGAATAAGAATTACTAAAATCGGTCGACATTTTTAGCTTGGGTAGCGTTTGAAAGAATCGGTAATTATCCCCTCCACCGCTCTCCTCGCCGGCAAATCCGAAATCCCCAAGGTTTGTTGCCCAACTAGATTGAAATTGGAATCGAACCAAATAAAAGTCACGAAAATCGGTTGAGAATTTTAGCCTGGGTGGCATCGACAAAATTTGTCGAAAAAACACGTTTTTTCGGCTTTACTCTCTCCATTCCCTCTTTTCCATCATGGAATTCAAAATTTCCGGGGTTCGCTGCACAAATATACTGGAAATGTGATCGAATAAAGAAAGAATCGGAAGTTCAGAATAGCAATTTGAAAAGATACGATGGATTGTAGGAAAAAAAGAATGGTTATCTCAATATCCTACCCCTACTTCACTCCCATCAATCTTCTTCTTCATTTACAGGTGAGAAAACCTATGAAAAAACGTCCCTTATTCCCTTATTTTAGGCGCTCGTTTGGAATGCTTGATTTTTTGTCGCAAGAACGAAATTTTTTATCTCAATCCTAAGGAGAGTTAACGAATGACACATATATACATATATACGTATATATATATGAAAAAGCGTGAAACCCTAGGATTCGTTTCAAAATGTCTCAAAACGAAGTTCAATGAAGAAATGTTTCGAAAATTTTGATTTTAAAATTTTTGGAGCCATTGCAATAGCTTCATTTTCTACAAAAATTCTCTAAAATGAGGAGAAAACACGAAAAAAATATTTCAGCATAAAAACTATGTTTTATTGTACAAAGAATATCATATATAAAACTTTTAAAATATGTGCAGCACAGCAGAAACATTTTCTCTACATCTAAATCACTAAAAAGAACAGTAAACAAAAAACAAGATCAAGGTTCGTATGTATTTTTTTTTAAATTTCGTGGCACTCTCGGATATTTAATCGGGGCTCCACTGTATATATTAATATAAATTTCCATGATTCGTTTGTAAGTATGCGTTCAAATTCGGTAAAGTCAAATTCGTTTCGGGTGATTGCATAACATTCTACGGACTCTTCGGGCTGTAGAGAAAGTAATCAGATACATGGGTGAAAGAAATAAACATAATATGAACGAAAAATTAAATCAATGTTTGTTATACAATGCAGTTGTTTTGTGATAAGGAATTGGGTCACGTCACCGTCACCGCAGTGTTTTTTATTGATACTGTAACTAGCCTTTCATAATGTGGAAAACTGTGTCCTCGAACAAATCTGTTTCCAATCAAATTGAAAAAGGAGTACATTATTGGAATAGATTTGATTGTTATACACGTACAACCTTTTGAGATTTATGGAAGTATGTGCCTCGAAATTGAGGTGATGGGGGAGATTTGACCTAATACGATATCAACGACAATTCTTTAAAAAAAATAACTGAATAAATAAAATATTTTTATTTACTGAGAGTAAAATTAATATAATGCTTTAGTGTGGATGCAGAGTGTATAAGAATCGTTCAACGAATTGAACGTACAGTGCTGTAGTTTAAATGAATAATCTGTGATAAGAATAGGGTCACCGCAGTGTTTCTAATCTACACTCGCGAGATGTAGAATGATTTTAATCTTCCATGGGAGCGCGTTAAGAGTTGAGATGACAGAAGTCGTATTGGGTGACGTCGAATTGTCAGGGTTTGGATCCACTGGTTTGCGTTAGAAATTCAAAAATGTATTGAGCAAGTTTGTGAGACTTACGTTGGACGAGTGTTGCCGTGGGAGCCGTTCATGGAACACACCAGCCGGGGGTTACACGTGAAGGCGGAATGAAGGGGTAAATCGATAGTCGGGTCACCGGCGACGACCGCCTGCCTCGCGTCGCCTTCTGCGCTGGTCGGGAAACACGCGACGGCTTCCCGGGTCTTTCGCCGGCAGACGGCGCGACGCGACACGTTTTTCCGCCTCTCTGTTTCCAGTGGATCACAGAACGGTATCACATTTTGATTGTTGAGATTGTCAGGAGGCGCGAATTGACGTTCCGAAAAGGCTATTCGGCCCGTGTTTTCCTTTACTTTTCTAAAAATAGCCTACGACCGACCTTGCTGGTACGCCCCCTGACTCCCACTCCAAAACGCTTTGCATTTAATTCACAAACCACTTTGAATTTTTAATGGATTTTAAAATTAAAATTAATGGAAATCCAACAGGCAAATCTGTTGGTTTTAGGTGACAGGTTTGACAGTCGCCTAACATTTTCCGAACAGTTGAAGACACTTCTATCAGCAACACCTCTGACGAAGCAATGCATGAACCTGGCTGTGGCAAAGCTAGGGGAAAGCTCTGGGGATATCTCCCGTCTCCTATCCTTAGAATCTTCTCCCATCGCCCTAAGCAGCAATCAAGAATTTGTGCCCCAAAATCTAGTCTTCCCGTCTCAGTTCAAATCATATAACCTTGTGCCCCTAAAGGTAACAATGGAACAACTTTGATACATTTTGATTAATTTTTTTCAATCTCATTCCAGTATGTTCACAAAATGAAAGGTAATTATTGAAAGTAAGCTTTATTAGGTAGGTAAACATTAATTAATACCCCTGCAGGATAGATACCAATTGTACGACTTTAAAGACTCCTATATTAGACCTAATATCACTCAAACCCACCCTTAACCCACTTAATTCTTAGCAATTCAATCAAAATTGACCGACAAGTTCCTGTGACTTGCCAATGTCGATAAATTTTACGTTCGCGTAATGCTCAGTGGCTGTAGTTGATCCAAATCACATTAACGATTCACCTTGAGATCATCCTTCGGCTTTACTTTAAGGCGAAATTGATTGTTTCTTAGGATTTGCTCATATTTTCAATTACAACTCATGCGTCTTTCCTTGTACGTATCTAACTAATGCTTACAATACTTAACATTTCGCATTCTTGACATAGATGTGGCTTATTTGCTGGGAGCCAGGGAAACATTTTGTAACGGCACGAAAGGTGTTACATATATCATCTGATGAACAACGTTGGTTGCTCAGTATGGTATATTTTGTGATATACTCGTAGAATACACCCCTGTAGATTGTAAGACATATCTATGTAAGCGGAGTTACATTTCGGTTTTGCTTCCTTTTATCCAAAATATGGCAGTTTGCGCTTCGCATAATAGGTTAAATAATCTCTTATCCGCTAAAATAGAGTTTCAAGTCACATGGCAAATTAGTCTCCTGAAGGCGCATGCGCAATCGTAAAATTCGTTTTCCGAAATAAAATTCCTGCTGTTGTGTAGGTAGGTATACCCATAATGATTGGACTGTGGAATTTATTCCTTAGGCGAGGACAACGCGTAGAGTCAGAGACATATTCTCTATGGCGTGCTAGCGACCATACTGCCTTGTATTCTCCATCTAATACCCATAAATGTGACACAAATACCGTGGATCGGGGAGCCCTGCAGGCGACACCCACCCACCAACTTTGTCAAAGCACTAACCACGCATCGGTCTGCCCCATGTAGAACAGACAGGAAGAAGGTCTGTTGTTTCGCGAGGGTGATAGTTCTAAAGTGCAGTTACTTCTGCAAAAATTGTGAAGAGATCCATGAAATTAAACTAGCGGAGGATCTCGTGGATCTTGGCATGGGGCATAGTATGGTTTACCCAAATATCAGTTAAGTTGGTAATCCGAGATGAAAAGTCTCACTTGACCCGTAAGTTAAAACATGGGTACTTAGCTTATGTCTATATCACCGACATAAGTGTACCTTTTTGCAAAGTCTCCTCTTCAGAGGACCGTTTTTAAATTGCCTGCAATCAAAGAGACAGAACTCCTTAACACAAAACTTCTTCTTCGGGAGATATTGGATTATTGTCTGCAATAAAAATCTATCTGTAGTCTTTAACTGTAGGTAGGTACCTAATCTGATGAAAATTTTAGAGATTATACGGGTTAGCTCCTCTATAGTCCCCCTATAGGTATATATGGCTTTCGAATCTATACAAGACGGATCTACACCATGTGCTAATGTCAGTTTCTTGATTTTTCACAAATTCATTTATACAGTCTTCACTCAAAGTTGAAGTGTAGTTGAGAGATCTACCCAGGTGAACTTTCAACGATAATAGAATAATTATTATCAATGATAATTATTTCATTATAATTGGATCAACTACGATTACCGCGCATGCGCAAGCAATAATTTCTTGGCCAAAAACAAAACGCCGACAAGAAGGTTCCCCACAAGTTTCGCCATCGGCCATTTTGATGTCATTACCACGAATAAGGGGATCATTCACCACAAAGTCCCTTATAAATGTCAACATCGTTGGACCATTATTAGATTACTTTTACGAGTAATAACATCGCACTTAGCCAACACCTAATTTAGTTACCCATCCGAATTTGCAGATTTTTTTCCCACATTAAATGAGTGAATGTAATTGAAACTTCACAATATTTAGATATGTATAGTAGCAGCATGGGTTCGAGGAAACATGTAGGTAATAGGGTAATACGCAGTAATTTTAATGACACAAGTAACCATGCATGAAGTTAACTGCGACATATAGTTTGGCAAGGGACGCAAATTTGCTTCACAGGGGGGCCATTGAGTTTCTTGGTGAGCTCCAAAATCCTATTGGCCTCTCGGATGCCCGATTCCCTGGCGCCCTGGAGCGTCGAGTGGAACTTGGGGGACGTATGCTCTCCAGCGAACAGGATGATGGGCGCCATCTCGTCGCACTGACCCGGCAGCGGGTCCGCCAGATTGCAGATGTGACCGATGTTAGACTCGGGCCCCAAATAGGTGTAAGAGCCGTAGAAGTTGGAGCTTTTGGACCAGTCAGTCCTCGCGATCTCTTTAGGAAACGGCACTGATGAGTCACCTAAGAAGGTCTGCAGGAGCTGAATCAGCTGGCGAGCCACTTCTTCGTCTGGCTGCTGCTCCATGAATTTGGCCTCCGGACCCGAAACTGATGCTTCGAGGACCTTCAGGAGATATAGTAGAAATATCAATTACAAATAAAATAGGTTAATAGACGATAATACATAATAATGACTAAATGCACTAAAATACTGAATGCAAATTTAATCTTCTGTTTCCAACGTTTAGTTGCCTATTAAACTATAACTATTCAACAGATGCTCATGATTTTTGAGGTGCTGATACAAAGATGACCACCATTTTTGTCGTTCTGTTGTCGAAATTTTCTAGATATCACCAATTCATCTTATTTATAACGACATTCTTTTATACCTACCAGTGCATTTTTTTTTTTTTTTTACGAATTTTTCGCTATTTGTTGCAGCAACACCAAATTATTGAGTTCCTCGTGGAATGACGATGTGTTACGCTTTACCAATCCTGAATTTCTTTTTGTATATGAAGCTAAATTTTTTAATTAGATAGAATTTAAAGACTTTTGTTTTTTTTTAGGAAAAAGTTATTTTTAAGATGAAAAAAAACCAACATTTTTCCACTGTAAACAAGTTTAAATTTGATTAATTGTCAGAAGGAGATTATTTATTCAAAACCCGATTTTGGATTTATGTTCAGCTCGAAAACTTTGAAGTTTAAGAGCTCACTGAAAATTGTCAGTGGTCATAGGCATAATCCAAATCTCATACACTCAAGATCTACGAACTACGACTAATTTTCAACAAAAACTGCCTCCTAGAATTTTTTTTAGAGTCTTCGTTTCCGAGTAATTTTAAGATATTTTTCGTGTTTTTGACCTTGTCACTAAAATGCTCATAACTCCCTTAATTTGATAAGTAAATGAAAATTTGATTACACCGTTGAAAAGAGCGTTAAATTTTACATCTCTCTGATGCCAAAACGAATTTTTGAGCAGTTCCAATAGCCAAAAAATGAGGTCAAAGTCGAAATTTTGAAAAGTTGACAAAATTTTACTGTTTTGAATCCGCTTATTGACTTTTTTACTGTAGTGCTGTTGTGCTTTTTTTTTTTTTTTTTTTTTTTTTACTGTTCTCCATCTTCCGGAAAACTATCTTAGAATATCAGCTTTTCAGCGGTATAATCAATTTTTATTTCACTTTGCTAATTAGAGGAGAAAAGTATGTTTGCATGTTGAAAACATGGTATTTTCTATGAAATCGACGATTGTGAAAAATGACCCTCAAAAATCGAGTTTGGGGCCAGTTTCTACGTATTTTTTCACACTGAATCGAATGGAAACACTTACGGATCTCCCCAACTCTGTTATAACAGAGTTTTACACTTTAACTCACGAATTTTTAGTTCATTTTTTATGCGCAATTTTACGTGTTTTTAAGGGTAAAACTAGTTAGTTAATTAATGTATAAAACTATACATTTAATTCATGAGTAGGGTACGTATTGGAAGATAAACCATGATGCTGGTCAACAAATCTTTTGAAAGGTGTAAAATTTATTACCCAAGTGAAAATTGGTTGTTTGGAGAGATTATTATTCCAAAACATAAAATCCATTGCAAACAGAAAACTTTCGTCAACATAGTCCATCGTCGTAACATGAATTATGTTCTTTATGAGAGAAAATGCATTTATGAGTGAAATCAATAATTCACCTTTCACAATCACTCTACCAATTTGACACGTCTTCGCTAAAACGGTACTGGTATTGCAAAAGCGTTAAGGTTTTATAGTCCAGGAGCCAAGGCCGAAAATAGGTAATAATTTCAGGAGAAGGATTTAGATTAAATTTAGAAAATTTAGTCAGTTCTGAGAGAAAATCTTCGTCTGCCATCTCGAAATTGGTGGAATACAAAATTGATTAATTTGCCCATTTTAAAGTTTTTCTCTAATAATTCCTAAACGTACATAGTATAGAAATTTTTATACGTAGCAAAGATGTAAAGCATGAACAACCAAAGCGTTTCGATCCAAAAACTATGAATTATCTCCCGGAATAATTGAATCAAGGACAATGGAAAATCGGGCTAATTTTAGGGGGTCCTCCTCCGTCCAGACTTTTTCCCTGCAAAATCACCCAGTGGCCTCAATATTGGTCTGATTCAGGTCTAACAAACCTCATTCGATTCAGGGTAATATTTTCCAAAGTTTATATCGAGAATGTTGTAGCCCTTTCCCATTAAAGTACAAAGTAAAAGGCCGTTTTTGCGAAATTTATGTGTACAATTACATAGAATTTACGAGTTTAGCTGTAAGTCAATAGCGAAAGGTCTCAGCTAAAATCTGCTTGATTCGAACTCAGGGAAAGTATTTAATTTTGAGTAGAATGAGCTTTGGCAGACTGAAATGACCACTATTAACGCCACTAGGTGATTTTGAAGGGCGAAAGTCTAGACGGTGGGAGGGGAGGACTGACCCAAAATTATCCCGATCTTCAATTGTTAGTAATTCGCTTATTTTAAGGATAACTCATAGTTTTTGGGTCGAATCGCTTTGATTTTTTATGCTCTACAACTTCGCTACGTATTTATTACGTAAATTTCTGTAGGATGTACGTTTAGGAATTATTGGAGAAAACTTTAAAATGGGCAAATTAAGCCATCTTTATGAAGCCCCCATGTATTCCGCCAATTTTGAGATGGCAGAAAAAGATCTCACTCAGAACGGACTAAATTTTCAAAATCTAATCTCAAACCTTCTAAAATTACTACCTACCTATTTTCGGCCATGGTTCGTGAAATATTAGGTACCTAGCGTTAAAAATAAAATGGCGGCATGAGAGTAGGGGTTTCACCTGGTTAGTTCATGTGAAGTGCTTTCACGGTGAAGGTGCGCGTCTCCAGGTGAGTTCTACTCATACTGTCAGACATATTATTCTGCATGTTCAAACTGCTTTATCAATATGTTTCAATCTCAGTCCTCCGAAAATCCATTTCAAATTTCAGAAGACCTTCTCACACCAGGAATACTTTCAGTAAATACAGTTACCAGATATTAAACTGAGCTCAGCGAATCGATCTCACATAGATCGGAGATCAAGGCTCAATCGATGTCATAAATCAGAGCCTGTCTTTTCATAACAAAGCGTCGGACTTCTTCATTATTCAGATGGACATGCACGAAACAGTCTCATCCCAGCACACTCAAGTGTCATACAGACACACTAGCTCAGCAGTACGATCTTATAAAGATCGGAGCTCTAGCAAGCATTCATAATCTGTATAGTCAAGATGTGAGATGGATTTCAAACACAATCTTTATTTCATTAAGATAGGAAAAGGACGGTCATGAGGGGCGATTGGAGACCGACTGATGAAATTCAGGAGGACTGAGATACCCTCAGATAATTATTATTCAAGTACTCTGAAGTATATATATACCTACGTCATGAGAGTACAGCTATTCATGTTACATTCAATTATCCACATTCATACTTCATTCATTTTGGTTCGTGTGTCAATCATGATTCACGACAACTGGGATACTGAACTCCTTATATCTAAATAACAAACTAAATAAGTGTTTTTACCTTTCCTAATTGATTATTGATTCTGGAGAGATCCCTTCAACCCTTACTACCAACCTAGGCACTAAAGTAAAAACACAACTAGAACGATGTGTTTTAGGAACTAAACGAAGAAACTGAAATCTTCTCAGGGGTAAGTTCTTACCTTGCTGCTCCCAGGAACAGAAGCAAAGCTGGACACTCCTTTGAGCCAGTCAGATCTTTCAGCAAGTTCTGTGGGAGACCAAGCTAGCCGGAATTCCGTTCTGTCGCCCACCCAGAAAGGGTTATCGAGCTGCAAGAAAATTTTGCTTACGTTTCCGAACCCGAGCTTGTTTATGGCTTCCATCTTACAAGCTGGAAGAGCTGGGCAGAAAATGGTGTCAGCTTTGTTTTTCAAGACTCCAAGAGGCATAGTTACTATGACGTAGTCTGCAGCAAACTCCTCGCCATCACAAGCCCTGACAACGACTCTTGGCCCGCAACCTGATGCAGTTCCCCACCGAATACAGTTGATGGGTTTGCAAAACACTAATGAGCACTCAGGCATGTCTCTTATCAAGGGTGCAAGCAAAGAACCCATCCCCAAGGGAATCTGTATACGTCCACCTGGGAGAGAGTGTGGGCTTCCACATGAAATCGGGCTGTTTAGCTTGTCTCCCAAGGAACATTTCAATCCATATATCACTCTAGCAACGTCGTATCGCTCGATTTCCGGGAGCTTTTTGATCGCCTCGAGAACAGTGTCATCCATAAATTTGTTCAAATTGTCTTTGGCAGCCTTACTTTCAGAATATGGAATGGACGCAGCTTTGGCAACTGTTGAATAAAATATTTTGGAAGCTTTCTCTGCAAGTTGGATGTCGATGGCTCGCCCTTCACTGGTGAAGTACATGACGTCACTGGGGGACTCAACTCTAGGTAAAGGGGCTTTTATCAAACGTTCTTGAGCTGCCAAGGTGTATACAGGATTTGCTATACTTGCACCGTCTATGTAAGCTGCTCCCATTTCAATCACAGTGTCTCCCAGCCAGCATGATTTGATGCGACCACCAGGCCTAGAAATATTTGAATATTAATCATCGAAGTAACAAATATGAGGTAAGTTTTATACATAAGAGCTAAATTGATTTTGGTAATTGTATGATGGTACTACCACGAACAATACCTTTATTAATTTTTATTTTAATTTTTTTATTTTTTGTAGACATTCCTAATAAAAAAAAAAGGCTAATGATAATGCCGTATAAACAATTAACTAAGGACAGCTAAAAATATTACATAACCACGAACATTAAGCTATCAAGCTTAACTCAAGCTGCAACGGTATCTCTATTAATTGGTAAATCTCTCGATAAATCAATTAACACTCTCATTCCCCCAGTTAGTTACAACAGCCTTCTGAAATTATTGAGGTTAATAAATAATATAGATATATTGTATTTATTGCGATAAAACAGTAGTACCTAGTCAGTACCATTTTAAGAGACTTCGGGGTTCAATATTTTATTTAAATAGTCTATAATGTGCCACTACCACCTTACAAGAATTTTGGACTATAGCCACTTGGTTCAAATCTCCTAAGACTACACATGTAGTTTTTTTTATCCGCTGTGGGAGCTAAACAGTGGTCATTGCTGTACTCCTTGTGGCTGAGTCCGGCAATGCCTTTCTCTGCTTTTTCTTCTTCTTTTTTTGACCTGCCGGTGGATTCCGTTTAGTGATGGAGGCCAACATGGCTCCCCTTAGAATCGTGCCACTTGCAATGTCCCTTTACACATTGTTCAATGCGGCAAATGACCTTTCTGGTTGAAATGCGGCTTAAATCATACAAAATAGTATTTTACAGACAGTTCAACCTATTTTAGTGTAACCACTATAATGGGGATAGGTCTCACAATCTTTTTTGTGAATTATATCAAGGTTGATCAATTGATGCTCCGCGAGTAAAGTCCATAACAGGTAAGTCCAGTTCTTTACTGAAACTCCTAAGATCGTTATTAGTTTTGAATGAAATTCCCAGATCTCTTACGGACTGAGTCCTATATGGTGCCCTATGAACTACCTATATTGTTGATGGGTCAATGTGCAAACATGAAATTCCACAAAACCTCCAACTGCCAGAATATTTGCGTTTCACGATATTAATATCCTTTCTTCGTATCCTATACCAATTAATTTTAATTGACACAATTATTTTTATGAATACTTGATCAAAACAAACTGAGAAGAAGATTTTTTCCTTCTTTCAACCTTAAAGTGCAAATCAAGTACTTTTGACTTGACTATCTATTTTCTTATTATGAGGGAGTAGTAGGAAGGCTCCTTCCCGTGTTATGTTTGCGATATATTTACCTAATATAGGGTGTCGCCGTTTTGAGCGCACCACCGACTAGTGTCCGATTCTAATACTAATTTGCGACTTTTTTTGACCTAAACTTTTTTTTCACTCTAATAACCACTTTTTCACTTTTAAGATTTTTTCGCATTTTCGACTTTGTGTCACTAAAACTGTCATAACTCCCTAAATTTTCAATCAAAACTCAAATCTGATTATACCGTTGAAAAGAGCGTAAGATTTTCTATCTCCTTAATGAATTTTTTAAACATTTAATTAAATTAATTTTTTAAATTTAATTAAAGTAATTAAATTTAATTTTTAATATTTAAACATTTTAAATGGAATTAACGAGTGAAAAACAATCTGTAAGTGAAAAATTTGTAAAATTCCGAAGATTTTCACTTTTTGCAAAGTTTGTCTCTCGAAACGTCCTGGATGGAAATTTTCATGCTGTAATCCTAAAAGTTGCATCATAATCCCAGCTTTCCAAAGGTGTAGTCAATTTTTATTTTACTTTGTTAATGAGGGGAGAAAAGTATGTTTGTTACAACCGAGTTTTACACTTTAACAAACTAGTTTTTAGCTCATTTGTTATGCTTAATTTTATGTGTTTTTAAGTGTAAACTATGTAGAACTCGGTTGTAACGTAATTGGAGGGAACTGCGAGTGTTACGATTCGATTCAGCGTGAAAAAATACGTAGAAACCGACCCAAAACTAGTATTTTCTTAGGGGGTCATTTTTCACGAGAGCCCTCGATTTCATAGAAAAAACTACGTTTTCCAGCACACAAACATACTTTTCTCCCCCAATTAACAAAGTAAAATAAAAATTGACTACGCAGTTGGAAAGCTGGGATCATGATGCAACTTTGAGGTTTACAGCATGAAAATTTCCATCCAGGTCGTTTCGAGAGACAAACTTTGAAGAAAGTGAAAATTTTCGGGATTTTACAAATTTTTCACTTACAGATTATTTTTCACCTGTTCATTTCATTTATAATTTAGAAAAATCATTAGGGAGATAGGAAATCTTACGTTCTTTTCAACGGTTTAATCAGATTTGGGTTTTAATTGAAAATTTAGGGAGCTATGACAGTTCTAGTAACAAAAAGTCAAAAACGTCAAACAAAATCTTAAAAGTGAAAAAGGGGTCTTTAGAGTGAATTATAAAATATATGTTATAGGACAAAAATTTCACAAATTAGTAGCAGAATCGAACCTAGCACAATAATTGAAATAATTATTTAAAGGTAGGTACTGGAAATTGAACCCACTCCCATTCATCAGAGTAAACCCACTCCAAAACCAAATGACAATCCGGTGGTACGTTCCTATTCCAACAAAACTCGAAACACGGTGGTACTTAACTATTCTCACTTTCTTACCTACATGCATAATACCGATTCTTTATAAGTTTCTAACTTGGTACCCTGATTCTCACATGATAGGAGGATTATTACGTGCCAAAGGCGTTCACATAATAGGCTGAAGGCCCAGCTATTTGATTTTCACCTGTCCAAAGCTTCGAGAATTCTGAAATTGGTGATGCCGCATTGGACGAGTCTTTGAGCGGCAGACAGGCCTGCTAGTCCAGCACCGATGATGATCACTGCAGGCTGAGGAGTTCCTGGTTTCAGACAGCACATGTCAAAAATGCAGTCTTTTTCAATTATTTCCGTCACGCAATCCCTCATATTGAACACCGGCTTCTTGGTAGATTTAGGTTTTCTTGGGGGGCACTCGTCTCCACACTCTCCATGTTGTAACCTGGTTTCGTTAAGCAATTCAACAATTATTTAATTAGAAATACATAACATACAGTAAAGGTTTAGGAAAACCTCGTGGGAGACTAATGAGAGGCTTTACTTTCCAGACAGCCCTAAGACAAAGGAAATCCCAAACTCTCTCAACCAACTGAACGTACCTACGGCGATTCATAAACGCATCTGAAAACACCACAAACAACTCCTAAATCTACTCTCTATGCTATTAATTTTGCAACATTCTATACTGTAATCTTCATGTAGCCTCAGTAGTTACTAACACAGTCTGGATATGGTTATTTCAGCAGTCTAAGCACCGACCAACCCGTACACGTGGGTCCGTACAATGCACGGGAAAAACTGGCTAGTTGGTTATAAAATCCTGATAAAACTAACGTAATGTTCATTTTATATTTTTCTAAATCTGAAATGAATAAAAATTATCATGGAATACTTTAAATGTTAATATTTTACAAAAAATTAGGTGACTTTTGTAACCTTTGTAAAACCCACAGTCGGCATCTGTTTAAGTACCTACGAGTACCGCTGACGTCTCTTCGAGGTTTGCACTCATATCTCCACATGATGGAAGATGGACGGGTGTCCAGCCCATAATGGACGAGACGTAACGAATTTCCACGATAAAAAAATGGGGTTTTTTAGATGGTACTTTCAATCTTTTACAGAACAAAAGCCCACTAGTCTTATGGCAAATTTAACGCCGATTCCGAAAATGAGGTCAAATGTTAAGAAAAAGTGAAATGAAATGGAGAAATCAGGGTTTCTATGACAGAAAACGTGGTTTTTTCTTTAAAACCTTAAATACGATATTTCTCTGGAACGGATTGAGATAGAAAGATGCAGTTGGCGTTGTTAGTTTAACCCCCTGAATATTGTCATCTGCTTGCAATGAACCCTGTATATCTTGCAACTTGAGCCTTTCGCAAGCACGAAGCACAAGCGAAGCACAAGCCTTTTGTTGACGAGCGAATGTTCGTTGCTAGAATTGAGCAACAGAGCTAAAGAGTGCGTCAAATATTTTGAGCTGAGTTTGCTTATAATTTAAAAAAATGAATGGATATCTATAGGTCAATCAAGATGGTGTTTGCGGTATGAGGTTGGCGTAAAGGAGGTAGTTTGTTTAGAACCGTGCCCTAAATATAATAACCTAAGTATACAATTTTCAAGTTTTTAATGTACCTACTACGTATGTCAAAGGTACTAGTCTATGCCAATTGGAGAACTTTTGCTTACCGAATTATGGCTTTCCTTGTTATGCCAGATATCCATTGAGGCCTGAGTAGTGTTCTACGCAACATGGTATCCCCGAAGTATTTTGATCAAGTGAAATTAACTTTTTATGGTTTCTGGATTTAAGAAAAACTAAATTTTCGTGACTAAAAATGCAGGTACTTGTTGATTCAACTCCATAGTAACGGTACAAGGTTATATGTAAAGTTTGGGTGTAATATCAGTTTAGTTTCACCGTAAAATAGAGACCTCGTGTTGACGACCATTTCAAATTTTACCTACCTTGATTTTTCTGTCAAAATACTGTAGGAAGATGGCTAAAAGTATGGTAGGCATAGCTCTCATAATAGCTAACTCCATTTTCGCTTCCTCACTACCAAATGAAGGGATGAAGGGACCAATTCGTCGTTCATGCAGTGTTAAAAAAAAAAAAAAAAAAAAAATTGCATTTCCGAAACATGCAGTATACTGTAATACCTCTAAATATATATATGTATGTATATATATATATATATATATATATATATATATATATATCAGTTCACTTAAAAAAACATCAAATATAATAAGACACTACAACGTATTATTTTTATTTAAGCAGTAATAACTCAAAAAAGTACTGTTTTGATTCAATTGTTTTCTTGAAAGTTCGTATTTGTAATAAATTCACCTAATCAGATTTGTTATGTAAGGTTTTAGATTTCTTAGTTCCTTATGTAACCAACAACACAAACAACTCAATTTCAAAAAAGATTCAAAACAAACTGCTCTATTAAAGGGGAAAAACAAGATTTTCAGATTTTCAAAATTTTGTTCCAGCGGTGACGTTATTATTAGTCTGTCATAGTTCAAATCATCAAATTAAATGTTACTTTTAATAATAAATTGCAGTGGGCTGAAGCATAAATACATGTAAAAAAAAAAACCTCCCAGAAGGGTAATTATTAGCTTAAGTTTATTGTTAGATAAAAGAAATAGGATATATTTTTAGGCCTAAAAACGGACCATTCAAAGTCGGTTATGCTTAGCATCCGGTAATCTCGCACCCCCAGATATTAAGACATACATTTGCCCACGGAAGGTATGTCAAGGTAGGACTTCACTGAATCTAGCCCGATTACATGAGCCGAGTGGAGGGGAGCGTACTCGGTCCCGAGTAGGAATTGGTTCTATCCACACTTTCGCTCGTGAAACTACTATCAAGCCGAGATAGTAGTAACAAAGTAGAACTTCGGTCCCCTCCCAACCTCACCCCGTAATTTTCTTTGTGTACCTTGGGAGGAGCATGCCTTCTGAGTCGCCTGATGCCAAATGTGAAACGGTAGATCGACACTAGATAAGCTAAAACGAGGCGTCAAATGAATGTTGTCGGACTTTCTTTTTTCCTTCGTCCCACCCACTCATTTCTACCAGTTTTTCTCAGTCAAATAAATTTCTCCTTAGTAAGGACAAAACTTCGAACTCTGTTTAGATATCAAATATTTTTGGGCAATAACAACTCCCAAGTTTCCAAACACCAAGTTTAATAGCAAAGGACTGAGAATTCTTGTGCGTTTTCCCCCCAAGCTGACAGCCCCACGTGTTCAATGGCAACCATTTCTCCTGCCTCCGGATCTTCGCAGCAAGTCTCACCATGAGGAATATAAGTTTTCCACATTGACCAATGTTCCTAGGTAGCAATTCAAGTCTCAAAGTTCTCTACCAGAGTCAATAGGCATTGCTATATCTTTCCTAGGATGTAGCAACTGTTGCAGATGCTTTCGAGCAAGTAGGAATTGACAACAACACTCATGTCTAAAGCCATCTTTCCCGTACTCCAAGAGAGTGCCTACTCTTTCATTGACGCTTACGAGCAACTAGGTCGATGAATCCCCTATTGTAAAAGCTATGCTTCCTTTCTATATTATTGTTAAGCATAAACTAGCTGCTTAAAGCAACTAGTTTCTTATATTGAGTAGTAACAACTCACCTTTTCTTACAAAGAATATCGAACCAATGTTCCATCTTATGTTTATCAAGTAATCCATTTCTGAGGTTGAATACTGAACATACATTTATACAGCGAAGTAACGCATTTCCTTGCTCATTTTTGTATTGTAAAGTAACTATATCTTACCGAACAACTAACCAATTTCCAGAAACACAACGTGTTCATCTCAAAGTAACCATATAAAGTAACACACAACCTTTCTATCACGGCAACCAAGCCATCTATTCAGTTTACTTTAACATCGTATGTATTTCCTTTGTTATTGATAGATTCACTTATCCGTAGCAACCATTGCTATAGCTATATACATATATATATTGATTCGGACGTACATGCCCGAACATATACACTTAAACGAGGTCTATACACACCTTTTTTGCCTATAAATTTATATTCCATTTGGTATGTTTTCTCCATTTCTTGTAGGTATTGTGTTTTCTATTTCACGTCCTTTTAAACAACACAATCTTTTCTTCAGCAACTACCCTGACAACCTCTTGCTAAATCATACCAACAACTTGCTAGAAACTAATTGAATTGGTTTACAATTCATCAGAGTCACTACTGAGGAATCACCATCTATGTTTGCAGATAGAAAATATCAAATATAACAGTAAGAGTCTTAAACTCACGGCTTACTTGAGTAACGCATTGGAGGTATACTTCCCAGCCTGAGTAACTACCGCCTTGCCGACAACAACCACCAAGTGCTCCACTCCTGGACAATGGTTTCTGTTATTACTGTTAATATCGTTGTGAGTACCTATGTCAAAACGTTTCTTGTCTGCAAAACCCATAGTACACGTGTAACCCCTTTTGAATTTTATCCTAGCAATACTTTCTGGCCAGTCCATATCACTTGCCTTCCCCCCCTTTCCAGCTTGATGAGGACAGCAAGCACCCTGTTCAACCAAGTGCTTTCTCCTCATTGACACAGCGATGGTGTTGAGTTGGAGAAAGCCATTTCCAGATATCCACCTCCACTATTGCATATACGTCCCACGTAAACCCTTCGGTAGCAGTTTCCTTGGCTATCAGCCTTATGTGGCAACTTCTTAATCTGAAATCGAAATTGCCTGGTAACGTAATTTTCCCCTTCCTCAATTAACTTCCCCTTAGTTTCCCCCAGATCTTCCACTACCAATGTGACTTACATAAATGGTGGCAGCGGTTTCTTCCCCAGTTTCTATCATTTGTATAGCTACTCGTTACCGACTTGGCTCTCCCCCCTTTCATAGCAACTAGCCCCTTGATCCTTTCAGTATTTCCCCCATCACCAGCTACAGTTGTGGTTGACATATCAAACCTAGCTTGATATTTCCTCCCATGATTAGTTAGCAAAATGGGGAGTGGGTTAAAACATTCAAAAAACATGAACTTCGATCAAGACCCATAATATTAATGTATTTTAATATATATCAGTATACTTATAAACTAATTTACTTATGCCACAACTTTTCTCTGATATACAATAACCATCACGCTTAAGAACTAAAATGCTTTACAAAATTTGTCAATATTGAAACAGTTTTTTTTTTAAATGTATTTTTCAACATGATGATAAGCTTATTGTTTTATTTTCCATTTTTAAATATTCATATGTAATTGAAAGTCTCATAAATTGGAATATTTGGCAGTTTATGATAAAATGGTAACATAGTTAACTTTAATATATATATTTTATGTATCATGAGGAGTCTGTTTTCTTTTTTTTTACCAAGGTCTAGAGAACAACTGCTAAATATCATTCTGTAGACCTTGTGCGATTATGATCTAAATTTTTAAATAGGTATTAAAAATTAAACATTTGTTTACAACCGTACAGGTAAAAAATGAGCTAAAATGAGGAACAGTCTAAAAACTTACTTCAACGCAATAATGTTTATTTTAATCTAGAAGTAATAGTCGAGATGAAAGGACCTAATTTCTTTTTTAATAATTAAATTATCATTTACCAACTACAAGTACACTATCAAATTATATTACGTAGCAGATTTACAACACAAAAAATAATCTTTTTAATTATGACGTCGCATACCGTCATATATAAAGCAAACTAAGCCTGCTTTTTTTTTGTATTTTCAACAATTAATACAAAAAAAAAATTAATTCATTACTATTATTATCTATATAAATCGCCGAAAAACAAACAGAAAAAAGTTTTTTCTTCTATGTTCAACAGAATAACGATTTTCGTTAAAAAGTGGAAACAATACCTACAACAGTAACTAAAAGAGTTAATTTTGTTTCAAATTTGAGCAACAGGAATTCCGAGTTTTCAAAAACTGAGCATGGATGACAAGGTCGGGATTTGACTAGATGACTTTTTACTTAATGTTTTCCTTAATTTTTTTTTCTTTAGTCTTCGGATTTGGATTCCAACAAGGAGAAGGGAGCTGGGAAAGGTATAGAAAATAGGTCTTTCACGAAGTTGCGATTTGTGAGGTGATTGATTCAGTTAATCTGACAAGGATTTCCATAAATGGGAAAATAACTACGCTATAAATGACACTCGTCGAAAGTGAATGGATGATTAAAGCAATGTCGACAACCAGAGATTGCTAGGGTGTGATCATCTATGAGAGGTGCGTTGGCTAGAGTGTTGACTTACGATAGCTCATACGTAAATCAACATAACATTATTTAAAGAAGGGGAGCAGGTCGCCTAACGTGGCTACCTGCCTACTTCTTATTCAATACCTTAGAAGGGAAGCGGCTATCCCAAACGGTGATGAATTGCCGTTTCTCATAGAGCACCACAAGAGCCTGTTGGGTATGCGAAAAATATACTTTCTCCCTGGCACATTCCTAATCAGGAACGCAATCTTGAAAGTAGCTATCATGAACAAATTAAATCTTAATGGAATGTAATTTTAATAATTCGTCAATAGGAATAAACAATGAATGAAAACTGTCTTTTTGGTAAATTGATCAACTTCCATTGAAAATTAAAAATATTATTCACTTTGGTCAAACTCTATGGTTCAGAGGCTTACAATTGGTTGGTAGAATACCCCTGAGAAAAAGGTACAAAAAGGGTTTCAGTGTTTTTAGTTTGCAATCTTTAGTGTTATTTGGGGTGGTTATTATACACTGTACTGAGCCAAAATCTCAAATATTTACGAGATTTCCAATTTGCTATACTTAGGAACTTAAGAAAAAGAAAATAAATAAATAAAATAATATTTAAGGAGGTGCATGACGCCGAGGAGAAACATTCGTATTTTTCCCATAAAATAAAAATAAAGAAAAAAGTGAAAAATAAAAAATAAATAAAATAATAATAATAATTGAAATAACACGAAATCGCTCAAACCCAAAAATTGCATCGGTACCTAGATAATGAAAAATTATATTAATATAAATATTACCATCTACGTCTAATTCACTCAAATACCAACAAGATATGGGTTAGGTATAATTGGTTTTGTCGATGGTTCCTGCAGAAAAGAAAATACTATTCTGTTGGAGTCCTCAATCACCCTACGAGTGGAACAAAGAAAACTATTAATAATCGAAAATCAATATGACTGTACAAGGAACATAGACCGGCGAGTTCCGAAAATACCACTGCGGGTGAGAGAGAAATACCACACTCGATCAACCACCTACAAAACCCATTACGAAAGCACAACCTGTTTTTTTCTCGAATACAACGTGCTTGCATTCAAATTGCAATAAGCCGGAAAACAAGCTAGGCTTGGCCAAAACAAGAAACTCAAAAACTGCAACACGCATATCAGTTGTTCATTAACAACCAATTAAATTTAACAACAGTAATTTTCTATACAACTTTAAAGCTTTTCTCATTATTTTATTTCACGCATAAATAATTGTCATTGTGATAGAAATAATTTCAATTACTGTATAAGGTTCTGTAAGCAGACTTTATTTTGATAACTTGTCCATTTTTCCATCAAACAATGAGACACAATCATGGTTTACCTAATAAGTATTTCTAGAAAGGGGTACAAATCGAGAATCAGGGATCAACCCAATAAATTGAACCTAGTTTTATTTATTTTTTATAATCTATGAAATTATGAATAGTAATTATAATTGGATACTTTGACAAAATTGCCTATTCAATGAATGATCACAACTAGATTGTTTTCAAGGGCGTTGTGCATAGCAGTACATAGGTGAATTCGAAGGTAAATTATAAAATAGAATTATTCAGATTTAGCGGTAGTTTTGAACTGTGGAACGATGAAAAATGAGGAAACTGCACCACCCCAACGGCACGAAGAAATCAATTTAGTTCAAATGACCGAAAGAACTGTTCTTTGAAACGGTTTAACGCTTCTCAAGTGCTGAAGTGGGGATGTCCTTTAAGCACGCGCAATCTAAGCCATAGTAACAATGGTTATCTAGACACTTTAAATAAACCTTGAACTTGAAAAAAAGGCGGATGGATGGGTTCAAGTTCCAATAGGCTAACAAATACAATTACACATGAATAGAGAGAACCACAAGTGAGATTATGATTGAATTAGATAACTAATTATTCATTCAATGGCCAATAAATTGTATTCAAGACTGGCCATGAAAGAAAAAATCATTAATTAAAACCGTTATAACTTCTTCGGAAATAATTTCACCATAATAATATATATTTTTCAGTTTAATCTTTCTATATGTTTATTGGTAAGAAGTTTTGGTTGAAATTCCTAAATTTGTCAACATCAACACACATCAAGCCAAGTGGATTTGTCTTCTATTCATTCGTACTGAAAGAAATTTTGTTTTATAAATGCTATAGCAAACATAGGCAATAAGTATAATAACAAGTTGGATGCGACAACATTGTGTTAACCCACCAACCTGGTATCGAAAGCACTCCACTAGGCAGGTTACTTACCACCAAATCTGCGAAACCAATTTCACAATTCAAATCACAAAGGCTTGCAATCAAAGAGAAGTATTTTCAAATCAATAAACGAGCCACAAATCTTCACAATTTTGCAATAATACGAGTATCTCAGGTATACAATATATGATCAGGACAGCTCAATTCCGGCAAACATATCGTGCCATTTTTAAGGAAATCGGTGTATCATATTTCGTGGCATTTGGGATAACTACTTCGAAAACTCCTGAGCAACTGGATTTCTGTAGTGTTTTGGAATGATCCCGACTTATATTACCACAAATCGGACGAGGTGTTGAAAATAATATCGGATTTCGTGAAAAATCGAAAAATAGTACTTTAGTCAGTGAACATAAGAAATCAAAACACAAAAAATGCAGTTTCATACCTACAAAACATTGAGAAGGAAATGCCGCTTTTCCAGACCAATACAGTAGGACAACTTGATCATCCCTAAAATCGATCTTGCAAAACTAATTCGATTACATTTTTCAGGTAGATATACTAATTTACACAACAGGACTACAGTTTCATAATGGAAACATTATTCCATGAAGTATAACAATAAAATCATCATTAACACGGATGTCATTCTGAACACTTCAAAGGTGGAATGACTTTTCGAGGTAATACGTCAAGAATTGGACAAACAGATTTTTCGTTATAGTCATTTCTCACAACCGATGACATTCCTTAATTTGGTATGCCAGCTGGTTGAACCACTTGGATTGGTGTAGACGAAAATTTGTGCAGCGAGGGACCATCTTCAATGAGCAATGATAACGGTATTATTCGTTTAGATATTGAGGTTTCGCGTGAATTATTTGTTTCGTATTAAATTAAGTTATCCCTTGAGTATTATGAACACTCTGCAAAATACTTTTTTTGTTCAACAACCTGAGAAAAAAACGGCAGCTTCTGTTCATGATTATTTTAAATATTAGTTTAGATTCGTCAGTCAAATCTGTCTGTACACACAGAAGTTTATTACCTTACTAATTCTAGGAAAACTCGAAAATCCTTAATTTTTTCTTTTCTTTACAATCAGCCAGAAAAAATATACACCGCTTGGAAGGCCTGATGTAGGAAGTATGTAGATAATATACAATGATATTGTTTAAATAGGTACCTATGATATATATGTGAATATATGTATGTATGTAATATATTATGTACAAGAAAATGAGTGTACACATCACAAAACAAAACATTTCAAGGTGAAACGAGGATAGAAATTCACGTCACACAATAAGAATTGGGGCCCAGTTTTCATCATCAACCCATTATGACATCTCAAATTCATGTTCCAGATATTTCTTCCCCATTAGAACCAGAAACGATTGAAATTAATTCATTTTATGTAACGTTTAGCCCTTGATTTATCGATTTAATTTCGGGACTTTAAAAATTCGTTTTAAATCAGGAAAGATTGATTTTAGCGCATGTTTTATCTTATATCAAGTGGTTGGAATACGTTTGAGAGAATTGAAACAATGATGAATATTCCAACACTGAGATGAGATGGAGGTGAAAAATAAGAATACAGATTAGTATCAATGAAGTACTGGAATCGCACTTCAATTTTTTTGACGAACAAAAACCCTGCTTGTTTTTGTGATATGTGAAAAATCAGTTGCTATGATTTAAAAATTTCTAACGCACGACAAAAAGTGTTTTCAATAATGGTAACTACGTGAAAAAACAGGCCCAAGTAATTTACAAGATATGTTGTATACACAATTTTATAATAGATAATATTTTACCTAAAACAATAATTTAGATTTAAATGCAGCCAGAAAAATGTTGTTTAATAAGAAAATCTATGCACAGTGGTTGATAATAAAATAATTTGAATTTACAAATATTTACACGTCAACAATAACAACAATATACGCTAAAGGGAACAACAGAAAAGTCAATAGTGAACTAAAATATGGTTTTTGACTTGTTTTTCCTCTTTCTCTCTTCTAGAACAAATTTGAACCAGCAAAGGACCTAATAACGAATCTTACTATCTAAATATCAATAATTCAAAGTATCAATTAAACGTAACAAGGAGAGAAAGAATTATTTACGGATTTTGTGAGGAGGAACCAGTTTTGGCAAAATCTATTTCAGCGTACGTGAAAGAGGAGGTGGCAGCGTCAGCCGGGTTGGGAGAAGGAGAGCTTGCAGAAGAAGATTCTGTAAGTGAGCTTTGAGTTTTCAGGGTCTTGTTGGACTCTTCACTTTCCGAACCTGAGCGAGCGAGATCGAGGGAAGCGTAATGAAGCTCCTTGTCCCTGCAATCAAAAATAGAAATAATGAGAATTGTAATAAATTGAGACTATTATATTTGCCAAGAACATACATCCAACTTAATTATAGAAATTAGTCAAGCAAAGGTATGTCCATAGTGCCCCACTAATCACTTGGCGAGAAACCCGTCCATAGTGCCCCACTTATCGTGGCGAGAAGCCCGAGTTGAGAAACCTGTGCAATCGTAGCAGGTGGTGGTCATGAGCATCGCTTGTGGGAACTTCACGCTCCTTCTCGATCCGTCAACAAACAAATAGAGTAGGCGAGAGCAAACTACTGTGTTAGATGTCCTGATCAAGCAGATGAACTTGGAAGCGTGAAAAAGAAACATAGTAGGAGTAGAGCAGATTAAAGCAGTAAGGAGGGTGCACTATGGCCACACACGCAGATTTTCCCTGTACTTTTCATCCCGGCTCGTCTACCAAGATAAAGTGAAGTTAGAAGCGGGTGCAATATGGACTCATCCTTAGGCCTGTTTCTGTCATACGAGCCCCTACTTCTTCTGAACATAAGGGAGCAATTATATTAGGTACCATAAATAAAACTCCTTTCAAAGGCAGAAGGGGCACACCAATAAAAACAGAAATACTAAATTGAATAGTCTGAAAGGCGCTTAGGTTTACCCCTACTCTGGCTCAGGGATTAAGGATGTTGAGGAACGTGGTGTAGGGAGAGAGGAATGAAAGGACCTATTTAGAATTACCACCACCATCGTTAGTGCCATTGCCAATGTAACGGCCCAAAAATATTTGATACCTCGACAGGAGCTCGAACTCGCATCGTTACAACTACGGGAAATTTCCCGTTGTTGCAACACTCTAACAATCAGAGCCATGAGGCCAGGGTGACCAAACCTCTTTGCCTGTGAGAGTTATTTTCCTGGAGCGTAACATTTCCCCGGAGTCAAATACCAGCCGTCTCGGCTGGTTTGGGGTCGGACGAATGACGAAGTGTCTCAGCAGATACTCGCTGGAATAAGTCAGCAGTCGGGCGAGGTCATTGTCACGGTGTGTTTTGACTTCAGTGAGTGAGGAAATGAAAGTCATAACAACAGGAAATGTGATGTTTACAGTCTTTTGGCTCGAGAGGGATTTAATTTATTGTTTTGTATGATTTCGGGTCCTATTTCGACTGCGCCACTGTAACGGCCCAAAAATATTTGATACCTCGACAGGAGTTCGAACTCGCGTCGTTACAACTACGGGAAATTTCCCGAAGTTGCAACACTCTAACGATCAGAGCCATGAAGCCAGGGTGACCAAACCTCTTCGACTGTGAGAGTTATTTTCCTGGAGCATAACACCAATATACCCCCGAAAGTTGCGCAGAAACCAAGAAGTGTGAAAACTACAAATGGATTAACCTGGAATATGTTCATGCATTAGAGAACCCTAAGTACCCAGTATTTAGGCGAGCACTTAAAAGGGACATAAGAAGGGCCAACCCACACATGGATGTTCACAATGCTTTGGAAGAAGCTGTTAATACAGCCAGGCGATGATCAGGACCCTACAGAGAAACCTTCATGGGAGCTCAACAGCCGAAAACCTCCCAAATAATTGGAAAAATCACCACCAATTCCCCCCAAACGGTCCAGGAAAAAAGAAAAAAAATCATGATAGTGCGCAACACTACAACCAAATCAACCATAAATGGTACCTAAGTGAATGACCTTGGAACTACTGACATATGGTGAGTGACACAAGTACACAGAAGACCAGGGAAATGGAGAAGGATATGTATGGCTAAGAACTGGGAGAGTCATCTATTTCAACTGCTACTTCAAAAGAAAGTTTTGGGGCCTCGAAGAGCAGTACAAATAGTAAGTGTGGACAAGATAAAGGCAGGGGATTTCAACGCAAGGGCTCAGGAATGGGGTATGCCTAACCCAAACCATAGACGAGGGCTCATTCTGGAGTGTGGCTTCCAGTTCTCTTTGGAGTCAATAACCACTCCCAGGAATTTCGCCTGGTCGATCTGGCCAACGCTTAATGACGTGGAGTCCCTCAAAGAAAGCACCATCATAACTGTTTTTTGGTGATTCAAACTCAATTGGTCATGTACAACCAGGTTTATGCGTCCTGCAGGATTGAGATTGAAAGATTATCTCCTGGTTATCACTTCCTGTGTGATCTTTAATTACTCGCCAATTACAAATTCTCATGGCAGTGCTTTTTGTTGCTAAGGAAATATCTGGTATAGCTCTCATTTCCCCCAGGAGATGACATGTGGGTGTGTTGCATTCATTGAGTAATATTAACCCTGTTCTGGCTGCCCCCTCCACAATGAGCCCTCGTCTATGGTTTGGGTTAGGCATACCCCATTCCTGAGCCCTTGCGTTGAAATCCCAAGCAAGCCAGCCCAGCCTGAGCCCATCCCAGCCTTGCCTTGGCTTCTAAACTTCGTAGTCAAGTTTTCTCGCTTTGACGCCTCCGAACCTGTGTCAAATAAATAATAGGGGGGGGGGGGGGGGGGGGGGGGGGGATTTAGAGGGCTGTCGGTGTTTTATACCATCTCAATAACTTCGTTGTTTAAGCATCCCAATACTCCCTCCAGACATCTATGTATTATAACCCGTATAACATTACACATCGACATCGATGGAATGTAGACACTTGTTTGATTAATCGCTTATTATATAGATGCTGATAACGTATAAATGTTGAACACACAAATCACACCAAGAATGAACAGATCAACATACAGGAAGACAAATACACTCATGGGTATCTTCAATTTCAGCATGACACATTTATATGCAACAATATTCTACATAAAATCAAATAACTGAAATTTTATAGACATATGATATTCATACATCACAAGAGCCTATAAAAGGAGAACTATGCAAATTATTACACAAAGGTTCATTATTTCTGTATAAGATAGAACTCCTACACAGAACACTGGTCCATAAAAAATTACCTGTCAAACTGATTCTATGGTGTATTATCGAAATCTAAATGGAGTATGTAACCTACCAGAAGAAAGTAATAAATTAACCAAACAGAATGAATAAATACAAAATAAATAAATCTTGAGGGTGATTAGGAAGAAAGAATTAAAAAACGTCTCTGCTGGGATACGAACCACCACCAGTTGGATTCAAGACTGGCAGGTTGTACGATTTTCGAGCCAAATTTCATTAACTTTGGTTCAGTAGTTTCAGAAGAAAAGCCCTGGACAGCGTATGGACTAATTTTTTTTTTTAAATTCGATTTTTGGGTTCTACGCATCTTGAAACGTAAACCAACACATTTTGAGGGGGGTTAAACTTCTTTTTTTTCTTGGTCGATTGCAAAGGTTCATTATTGAAAATAATAAACATAAAACACTTACTTCATAACTGGAGGTGTTTTCGGAGAGGGAACATCGCCTTGAGACTTGCTGGTCGTGGATGTGACAGCAGGAGTATCGTCCTCTTCTTCTTCTTCTTCAGGAAGTGAAGGGGATTCCCCAAGATCGACTGCTGGCTCTGAACACGCCAGTTTGATGGACGGTGAAGATGTACTGCTTGTCAACTGCCCCACCCCCAAACCCATTAGAAACCTGTCAAACTTGTTGAGGAGAGGTACTGATGTCTTCCTGATGGTGGGTGGCTTGACGGGGGCCATTTGAGCATAGTCAGCCTCTGAAGAATTAGAGGTTCTAAGATTCGCGCCAGGCTCATAGGGGACGTAATCTTCAGGACCATCTTCAATGATACAGCACCCAACCTTACTAGATAGGTCATCAACTGAGCGGCTGTTTTCGGTAGACAGCACCACAGTGCCACTGGTAGCATCTACTGGGCACTTGGCTTCAAAGTCGTCAGGGGAATTTATTGAACTGTTTAGGCTCATAGGAAATAACGATGATGACGAGCCAGAAGAGGCAGTCCCTAAATTCTCCTTGCTATCCCGTCTCAGAGTATTTTTCCTAGGACGCGATCTCCCAAGGGTTCCATAAGGACTTGAAACCGGTGAAGGAGAAGATCCAAATAAGAGAAAAGACCGTTTTGGAGGTGTGCCTGTTGAGTTCTTTCGGCCCAATGAGTACAATGAGTTGGTTTCTTTCACATTTGACTGTATTGCAATGGGTTGTGAACGACCAAACTCCACCTTGTCTCCTCTCCCATCCATTTCCATGTAGTCTTCTTCTTCAATATTTTTATTCTTAGACCGCACCGCACTCTTAGAAACTCCTAGATCCATCTCAACATATTCGTCAAGTTGACTAGAGGGAGGTGAGTTCCCAATAATTATCTTACTGTTATTATTATCTTCTGGTATTGTGCAATTGTGTGACATTTTTCTCTTTAATGAAGACTCAAAATGATCATCTCTGCTACACTTCGATCGAGCCGTTGTTTGACTGAAGCTACCACTTGTTGGGAATGACTCAATTCGAGCCTTAGTATTCTTAGCAGCAACAATCTTTTGGTTTGATTCCAAATGTTTAGGCTTCATCTCCATGTAAGAGTCATTCGGTGACTGCTGGTGAGAAGATTCATTATAAAATGGTTCAATTTCAGGAACTCTACCCAATGATGGGGATGGATAACCTGAAACTGGAGGAGAGTTTTTGGTGAAAGGAAATAGGTCGTGCTTTGGCGGGGATTTTCCCAAGATTGACAGTAATCTGTTGGTTTTAGGTGGAGAAGGCAGAGAAGGAGAGCACCTAGGTGACATCTCCATATAACTACCCTCAGCAGTGGAGTAGGAGCTAGCGGCAGAAGACAGGGTAGAAGCACTGCCACAGGGTACACTGAGACGCTCAGAGCTGGATGGTTTCTTTCTGTTCTTCATCCTCCCTTTTTTACTGAAGTCCATTTCCATCATGTCGTCAGAAGGCTCCATGGAGGAATGGCTGGAAGCAACATGATGGTGATTGTGCATTCTTAATGAATGAAAGCCCTTCCCGTTCTTGGAGCCCAAGGAAGAAGCCCTTGCTCGTTCACTAAAGGTAGTTACTGGAACTTCAGTTCTGCAAAAGAAGAGAATACCGAATGCTTGAAGTGGGTATAAAAAAGGAAATCTCTTAAAAATTATAATAAATAAGTTAAAGTACATTGTGCTTTGTAAATTGACATCCAAATGAGAAATTTCTACTTTCGGAAAGTCCTCGTTTATTTGGGAAACATATTGATAAGGTAACGAATTCATTACAGGATGTCCTTTCCCTAGTAAGATACTACAATATATCAGAACCCCCCCTCCCCCTCCCCCAAGGGCCATTATGAAATTTGAACTTGCCGAGAATAGTTTCACAGAGAGACGAAATACTACGAACAAAATCATAAAAGAATTTAGCAGGAAAAAACCCACGAAAATTGGTTGAAAATAGTGTAAATAGTACAGCTGATTTTCCACGTCACCATTTCTCACCAACAATCTGTCATGAAAACGAAATCCCTGATTGTTCGCATTTCTAGACCAAAAGATTAATAAACAAACAAACTCGGCGCTTCGCCGGGTTTTTTGGCCATAAAATTGGTAGTGAACAATTTATTTTCACTCAGTGCTCAAATTTCAAAACAAT
This sequence comes from Adelphocoris suturalis, assembly GCA_030762985.1. Taxonomy (NCBI): domain Eukaryota; kingdom Metazoa; phylum Arthropoda; class Insecta; order Hemiptera; family Miridae; genus Adelphocoris; species Adelphocoris suturalis. The sequence goes on along the minus strand of CM061047.1, from coordinate 24,815,131 downwards.
GGAACATAATAATTAGGATAACATACGAAAATTCGCTTTACGAACTGTTTATCCTCTCCATCATGAAATTTAAAATCTCATGATTTATCCAATAGGGACTTATTGACAACCTAGCCTACATGACCTAACTTCAGAGGGACACATTGCTCATTAAAAGGATCAAAATTCTTTAAACCAGTTCATTTTCAAATATAGTTAAATTACATTTTTTTCTTCTTCTAATATTTAAAACTAACCTATTCTTGTTAAGGTTTGGCCGGGATCCAACGGAATAAGATCGAGGGTGACGTTCAGCAGCCAATTCTTCATCGGGAAAATACGATATAACTTTGTCGAGAGGATAATCACTGAACCTCTGATCAGTGGATGGTGTCCCAGAAGTCATAGAGCAGCTAGAACCAGCAGAAAGATCTCCACTTTGGTAGTGATCTGGAACAGAAGTGTTAGTTATGGAGAGTCTAGGTAGATTTCAAATAGTTATAAATAGCCCTGCAGAAATAATACATAATGGTGCCGATATAAGACAAGAATCAAGCCTAGAGATCACATAGCTCACAGAATACTGTGAGGTTTCGGAAGAGGAGAATAATACGGTATTAAGAACCTGCATCAATGAGCATTCCCGCATGTCCTTAAAAATGTACCTTACCTACTTTAATAAAATTTTCAAATAGCCTTGTTACAATTAAGAACGCTATTTAGTTAGCCAATCACAAGAGCCGAATAGAGAGGATTTTGGCATCACGACACTGGTAGTGGAGTAAGTTGAGATTGGGCAAAGAGGAGTCAACAATGAAATATTTCGCTTATGACGTTGAAATTGTTACAGTTTAAAATTTCGCACATTTCAAATAGTTGAAGACCTCATGTAATAGCTTTTTATCAAGCACTCGTCAAAATCTATTGATTACACACAAGTGAAGTTTGGATTTGGATGTAAAATGTGGGAATTGTCCTTCCAACTAAAAATTAAAACACATTAAAGCTTGATAATATAGAAACATAATCAGTTGTAGCTAAAGCAGTTTAATCGATCCCCAACACACCTCTATGCCGAGTAGATCCATGGTCCATATCCACGTAACCATCATCTGAATTGCCGGGGGCCATAGGAACGTAACCTTCTTCAGTCAGACTACTCCCCCGACTGTGATTGATGCTGCTTTTGGCTTGGGTTTTGGGGACGTTTGACCCTGGAAACACATTTCGAGGTGCAACATTAGGATCTACCCAATGAGAGTGTACCTAATACCAATTCAAAGGTGGTTGCCTAAATACTTTCTTATTTGACGTCTGAATATTCAAAGTTTCGAGCTGAACTGTACGTATCGTACTGTAACAATATTCCACAGAAAAGGGAACATCAATCTAGCAACAATAATGCAACTAGAATTCGGGTAATTTTACCTGGAGTCATTATCATGTAACTCGTGTCCTTTCCACTGTTAGAGCTCTCCAAACGCGAGACCTACATAATATTATTTATATGATTAAACATTTGAATAAACATATAAAAAAATAATCAGATGAATAAAAATTAAGCTATTTAATGCTAGAATAAAACGAAGCACAAATTAAAATCACTCGTTTAAGCAGAATGTTTTACTGATGAAACTTAATTTAAATGCTCTGATCTTGAATGAAGAACATGTTATTGCTCACACCAACAAACCCTTCAAATTTCTGATTTATAGGTGGAAATAATTAGAAAAAATCTAGTTGAGCCATTACTTAATAATTTGCATACGATAATTTTTTCAAAATCATTATGATATTCTTACACATCTTAAATAATTTTCTGAGTTTTGTACACTTTTTTCATTTTGGTATACTTGTTTGCGTACCAAAAGCTGACGTTCAAATTCACTTATACGGCTTTCACATATTTTTTCGGACGAAAATGCTATCATTGGAGCCGGTGCTTCTCCAAGTAAATAATTCTTAACTTTGATTAACCCAGCAAGTGGTTTATCAAGTTCCTGAGGTCAAATATCGTATACAATGGAATATGAGCATATGACGATTTTAAAAACTTCTAGACCAGTCAAATGTTACTCACTTTATGTGGATACTATATTTTCATCTACCTAAAATTCATTGGTATAATATATGTACAGTGTACACCAACATGAGTATTAAATGAATGTGAATAAAAAAAAATTCATGAAAGATTATAGAAATAAAACTATTGATATCCAGATTTTCGCTTTCAGCCCGGTTGCTCTAAAACTGAGTTCATAGAAGAAAGCAAAAAAAAAGGTGACAGGTAGCAACATTTTTTGAGGCTTGCAACGACTTCAATTTAATTTTATATATCAAATTGCTGAAACCACTTGAAAATTTCAATTTCATACAACTATTCGCGCGTGAGCTACACAATTTCTACTAAAGCAACTACTGGTAGTTAACATGCACCATCACTAGATATCAGTGAAAGGCTATCTAATGAAAGCCGTAGAAAACCCGCCATTTGATCATAAGATTGCAACAGACAACTGACACTTCAACCAGTTGATAAAGAGTTACTGTTAACCCCCGATCGTCACTTCCTAGATGCTCAATCATGATTAACTTAATAAATCGATGAAAACTTTGACTCCACAAAATTGGAAACACTTATAATAGGAACGGTAACAATGAAGGAATAGGTACCTGACTAGGAGCATAGTTGCACTTGTAATCATTGTTAGAGGTTTGGAGATTATTAGTGCTATTGTGAGAACTAACGGTGTTCAGAATCGGTGCGTACATGGGGGTGTCTGAATTACGTACATAGTTATTCAGCCGCTCGTCTTCCCCTGAAACAAAAGTGCGATGGTTTGGTGGTGAGCGGGAAAAATAATTTTTAAACGAAATAAATTTCTGTAGAGAGTTTAACACAATTCCCAATGTTAGTTCATGAATAATACAATACAACAAGAAGTAAAACTAATAACAATATAACTTGTAGTCAATAGATAGGTGGAAGTCTTAGATAAACAATACTTTGGGTAATGCAATTAGGTGAAATTTGGTTCATTATGAATATATTTAGGTCTATCCAGAAATGTGTCTAGATTGGATGAATAAATGAGCAAACTACGGTTACAGTACTACGTAAATCAAACATCTAGAGATAAGAACGGATTAAGCAAATTTTAGAGAGGTTTAAGGTTCATACAAAGGGAACCCATACACAAGGATGTCTCAAAAGACAAACAACAGGACAATCAACGATAATAGATGAGAAGTAATAAACCACAATAGTAGCTATAGGAAGTAAAATAATTCTGGCAGTCAGAATTGTGAACCTTATACTACTGAAACTTAAAAAATCGGTGGACAATTAGAACCACAGCTCTTAAAAGCCCATCATGCTTCGTAAGTCGTAATTTCTGGTGGGTAGCTTATCATACTTACCAAATACTTTTCAATGGGACGTCTGGGTAAATTTCAGACAGAAGCAAATACTCTATAAAAATGCTTAAACCCCGACCCACGATCGATTACCTATCCAAGGAGCGTAATCGTCCGTGTTCTCTTCAACAATAACAGGTTCATCAGGAGTGAGGGAGTGGCTATACCGGTCCTCCCAGTGACTATCCGGAACATCCCCATCCATTGAGAGTGAGGAGCCAGCTGAGTCCGAACATGTAGCACTCCCTGGGCTAAAACCCAAAATACGTACGAATTAGACATAGTAAAAACCCCAGAAAATAATTGAGACCTATACAATTTATTACCTCCGCTGAAATGTCACTATTCATACAAATAGTTCATTAGTGTAAGGATTACAGTTTTTTTTTAAACCGAATTCCTGCTTTACTAAATCAACTGATAAGGCAGAACTGATAGAAATGATGAACTACAGAGTACTTTCGATAAGCAGACAAAATGATTGAAATGTTTCTTCAGGTGTTTCATTCTCAACGGCCAGGCCGTCGTCCATTTTTATTCTTCTATGGATATAGAAAATCTCAATTTTCCATAGACGATTTCACCTACCTGTTGTAAATGTTACCTACACAACTTAAGATACGTTTCAGTGTCAAGTTAGACAGTTATAATTGAACATGGCTAAATAACATTCAGTGAAACACTGACCTGACTGGACTTGGGGCAGCTGGAGGTGAGTAGCTTATTCCACGATTATAAGATGATAACGGGCGACCATGGAGGTTGTTCGGGTGGCGTGGGGGATAAGCGAGGTGAGTTGCACACTCGCTGGAGGTCCTGGGTCGAGAGACCGCCTGAGTGGGCATCGTGTCTGATCGATCACGCGTGGTCAAACCTGAAACAAAAAATTGGAGTAATCTAGATTAAACTCACACCATTATGTATTTCGCCCCTGACCGGACCTCCTCCATATATGATATAGCTTCTGACTTTGATGCTGTGACCCACGACCCAGCTTAGAACCCTATATAGGACATCTGGGTTTTTACTGATATTATCCAGTATTATTAAACAGGTCTTTTCAGTTACTAATTATATTATCGATCAATCATTAGTATTATTTTTATTTTCGAAATTACAGCATCTAGTCCCCTAACATAACGAATTACTCATATATGTGACCAACTAAATCTATTTTATTGAAAACATTGAAATTGAGGTTTTCCATAATTCTGTAGGTTCAAAGGAATTCGGATGATGACACAGGTTTTATTGATATTCTGTTCTGCTAGTTCGCACATCCATCAGACACTCGAATGCCATGAACAAGATACTATCCAACGTTGCTATAATATGGATTTATACAAGGGATACAGAGAGTAGAGAAGGTACGCCACCATCAGCAAATGGGAGCTGTTGAAGCTCAAACCTTCAAGATGGAGCCCAGAATAGTGGCCTAAATATAAATAGGTGCTCCAACATCAGCTGCGGCCTTTGTCTCCTCATCTGACTATTCTGATAATATATATGAAGGACCCCACACATACAAAATTAATCAAAACTAACAGCTTAAATCAAGTGTTTGATGCATAAACAGGAGATTCCGGTTGACCTGACTCTAGGTACACAACATGTCGCGCTGTGCACGCCCCTACCAAGCCGAATGCCGAGTTTAGAAACTATATTCCCCCTTAGTCTTTTCGCGCGTTTTTTAAAAATCTTTTCCTCTCCGTCTCAATGTCAATTACTGATCATAAAAATAATAATAAATATTCAAAATAATCATAAAAAATAAGGGAAAACAAAATAAAGCCAACTGTAGCCAGTTGAGGTTAGTTTGAATCCAGTTAGGTAGGTGTCTGCTCAGAGGGACATGTTGAATACCCAGTGTCAGGTTTCCGGTTGTACCACTCAAACAATAATTAGTTTTTGTCCCATTAAAATTTGCACGAATAAAAATAGAATCAGCTTTTACGCTGCTCCAATTCATTTTTCTAACTGACTGCATGGCTTCCGTAAAAAGAAATCTGAGGCCGAGTGAGTTATATTTCCTAGCTATGGGTCTCTTAATGAAATGGTGACTCTACGGTTGCTCCATCTCTGAATCGGGCTCCGAACTAACAATTTCCGCCGCTAGGAGCGCTAGAGGGCAAAGGACCCAAGGAACGTGGGGGTTGACATGACTTTCCTCTTGTTGGTACTTTGTGTCACCCTCGCACCATAAATCTCATCAACACTCGTCAAAAATGAGAATTATATTAATAAATAAATAATTATGATACAGAAACACAAAAAAAGTGTCCCTTACAACTGCCATTATAGGCAACAAAAGCAGAGCTAATTGGAAAGGTCCTGCACTCTACCTTGAGCTTCTTATGTTCGGAGCCCCATTTATTGCGCAGCTCAACAATCCTCGCAATCTAGGTCTCTGAAGGAGGCCCTTTCGTTTATATACTGTCCAAGGGCCTGTTGCCTTGATTTCCAGGATCTATCACAGTTTCACACAAAGCGCTTAGCTGTTTTTCACTCCATCACATTCACAAAGTCGAGAGGGAGCCTAGGAAATTAGAAACAAGGTCCTCTTGAATCTAAGGTGGGCTGTGAGGGCCCTGATAAAGTTTTTTCCACTTGGTTGTGATGTAATCCAGTCTGAACGATTTTTATCATAATTGGATTTACACTTTACACTGTCCAACACGGCAAGAAGGTTATAATTTTTCTTAATCAAGAAAATGCCGATCAACAAATTGTAAGACTAGAAAAATTGTAAGCAAGACTTATTTCTAGGCAGTTTGTCTTTTCTGAAAGTTTCCCGGATCTGCCCAATACTTTCATGCAAGTACACATAATAATGAACAGTAAATTTAATTCTCAACATTAGAAAACATGTATAAAGTAAATGTTAAAAATCATGCTCCAAAATCAGGTACTTAGGTAAACATGTTAGGGGAGGTGGGAATTACGGATAACAATATGAATTATTTCTAGAAGCACGACCAAGAAACACTAATTATAATTGTTAAACTTATTTCAATACCACATCGATAATAGGGAGCTGTCGAAGTTTCGAATTCGCTACTTGCGACCACCTAACCGGATTTAACAACCACAAAGCCCTCATGAACCAGTTTTTGGCCTCTAACCCCAAGTTCATAGCTTAACGGAAAATTTTCTGTTTTGATTTTCAACGGAAAATTTTCTGTTTTGATTTTCATTCTAACTTGTATTCAACGAAAGAGTAATGGTTCTTTTCTTTTTTGTGTTTACTATTTTTCTCTCCAAGTCATTCACTTGCTTCTTTTTTTTCTGTGACTCACCATAAAAATAAAAAACACTCTGGCAGTTTGCGCAAGCAGAACTTTTCGAATCGATTAGCTGGAGCCCGTTATTTCATTCGTCCCTTGATGTCCTAGAGAGGCTCACCCTCAAATTTCGTTGTAATCAGACAAACGACAAAACACACTCATCTGATCAGGATGGAGCCTGTAAGGTCATTCGTCTCTTGTTATCTCAGAGAGGCTCTCTACCAATTTTCAACGGAGAGATTTTAGCTCACTCAGCTGATCAGGATGACGCTCCTCACTTTGCTCGTCCCTTGTTTTTCCCCTTGCCGTTCCCTGGAACCCGCTTGGAGCAGAGCATGTGCGGAGCGCTGGTGTGGATGGGGCTTAAGGTGACTGACTCGAGGTGACACTATGATGGACTATAACTTCACAATGAATACTGAGATACTCTCAAAGAGGTGGCTACACACGTACTACTCCTTAACAAAAGAGTGATTTGAAAGTGGAGAAGGGAGTACATATTTCCCAATTCAAACTATGTGGGCAGCACCTGAAGGATTGATTTCAATCAAGGCTAAGTCTACCTTTCAACACTAGATAACATCCAATTCTACACATTGAAGCTTCACACATAACCTTGTAGGTAGGTTAGAAAATAACGTATTCATAAAGGGATACGCTACAGGATTATTCTTTGATATTGGGAGCGACTTCGATAACCTATCATGGGATGCAATTGACAAGTTGTTACTCGATAGAGAGGTATAGATACAAATCGCATGGTGGTGTAGATGCTATCTTACACAAAGAAAGATCACAAGTTCTTCAGGTAATACCACAGTAAAATACAGTGAGCAAAGGTACGCCGCAAGGGGGTGCAATATCACTACTCCTGTTGTATCTAGTTGTTGATGAGCTGCTACATGCATTACCAGATACAGGACTACATACCCAGTTCTTTGTTGACGACGGGGACCACTTGGTGGGGACCACGCACCAGCACATGGAGGGATATGACCCCGATGAAAAAGGCATAGGGTCAACCAAGCCGTAGCTATTATTGAGACTTGGTGCAACGATAAGGGACTTTTTATTAATCCAAACAACATCGACCTAGTTGCTTTCACCCGGAAAAGAAGAAATCCACCCATGAACAACTAGTATACATGGGTCAGCAACCAAACAAAATACCTAGCGGTTATTTTCGACAGGAAATCAACCTGGAGATCACATGTCGAGTGGAAATACGAGAAAGCTCTCAACAGCTTTTTCTGTGTACACAGGGCTGCGGGTAAGACTCCAAAAGTTATGCTTTGGAGCAACAGGGCCGAGATATTATTCCGAACATTGGTATGGTGACCAGGGATCAGGAGGGGAAGCATCCTGGACAAGCTTGACAGAGTAATCAGCCTGCTTGTGACGGGTGCTTTCTGGAAAACTAGGAGTTTTCAGGTATTTCTGGATCTTGCACCCATAAATACACAAGCTATGGTACAGTCTGCATGCTACCATCAGGCTAATGACAGGGGAGTGGAAACACAATTACCACACACTCACAATTGACAATCAAGTCATACCCTACTAGCACCAGCTATGCTAGGGTTTATCCCAGACATGAAAATGACACATGAAGAGCTTGGGAAAATACATATGGAAGGATCCCACGACCTACGTCATAGGTGATAGAGAAAACTGGAACAGGATAGTCCAAAGAACACAAAGAACTAGACTGACGTGCTTTATAGATGGCTCAAGAGGAATCTGAGAGTACAATCAGGACAGATGCTGGCATATGTATATATATATATATATATATATATATATATATATATATATATATATATATATATATATATATATATATATATATATAAGTAGTATAGGAATATTCATCCTGGACCACCGACTTCAATCTCTGTTAAAAATGATTCTGACTTCAATATCTGTTAAAACTGCTTTTGTGCTAAACCCTGTTAAAAATGCTTTTCTGTTAAACCCCTGATAAAATTTTTCAACACAAAACATCAGAACACATTTTTTATCACAAAACATCAGAACCAGTGACTTTTTCGGTTTAGCGACTTGAATTTCTGTTAAAACTTTTTTTATCACAAAACATCAGAACCAGTGACTTTTTGGGGGGTACCGATTCGGTACCCCCCACTTTAACGTGAACAGTATAATTTTTATTTACTATAAAAATTAATTACTTTTCAGCAACAAGTAAGCTTTAATATCGTTGAAACTAATCGGTTCGTTATTTCCTGTGTTTGTTGACAATTTTATCATATTTATTTCTTTCAATCCTTTTCTTAATGGAATGAAAACTACTTTCTTTGGTTTTTCCGTGTAAATAGTATTAGGTGGCAGTGGTTTCTCTATGAAAGAAACGTGTAATAACTCATGTTCAACGTGCAAATGCGGGTGTTCCTCGTGATTAGTAAAGCTGCATTCCATAATGTTACAATGCCATTCGATTATTTTGCTCGAAAATACGAGTTGAGTAGCATTGTTATTTGACACGTAGTTGGTGTTCTTTTTGAATGAATTATCGGAACAAGTTCTCAATTGGAATATGTCACAAAAGTTACCTTCATTTATAATTTTCATATCCATGGGGAAGTTAGCAGCAATTCTGTAACTATCGTCAGTTAGGTGTTCGAGATTGAATTTCAAATTATTCGGATTAACTTTCTGTATATCTTTTTGTGTATCTTTTGGTATTTCTACCGTCTGGTTTTCGGGATTTTTCAAAGTATCTACTTTTGCTAACAAAATATTATGGAAACTAGTCAAATGACTAATCAACTCGGCTTTGAACGAACTCATTGTGTATTCACCATTAAGTTCATGCACATAATCGTAAGTTTCATCGGAGAAAGGAAATGTGAATGAAAACCAGAAGTTTTTTATCTCAAACGTTTTCCTAGTTGTAAACATCAATGCTGACATGCCCAACTGATACTCTTTATTCGGATCGAGTGGAATAGGACTCTCAAACCTTATTGTATCTCCTGAAATTTTTATAAACATTATTTATTTATTATATAATATATAATAAATAAAATGAGTCATGAATACAATATCGATCCTCATCCATTTGAATCAAACAAAGTTCATAATGGATTACTACCGCTTCCTCTTCGATGTTTAATAGTTGGAACAAGCGGATGTGGAAAAACCACTCTATTGTACAACCTGATTACTAAATCATGGGGAATTCCCCATGAAAATCTCTACATATGTTCCACAACTTTAGAACAAGAATTTTATAAAGGCTTGAGAAAAACTAGTGAAAAAATAGAGGCTAAAGTTGAAATGAAAATAGTGCATTTTTACGATAGTTGCGACGAACTAATTGTACTAGATGAATGCCTACCAAACAGTCTTGTAGTTTTCGATGATTGTGTTAATGTTGAACATCAACGAGTTATAAAAGATTATTACGCGAAAGGGCGTCACTGGAATATTTCTTGCATTTATCTAACTCAATCATTCACTAAAGTTGATAGACAGTTGATTAGAGGTAATCTGAATTTCCTGTGTATTTTCAAGCAAGATCCAGATTACATGAAAGTGATTTACGATAAGTATGCTGGAACAGATTTTACTTTCAAACGATTCAAAGAAATATACAACGAATGTTGGAACGATGATTTTGGATTTCTGACTATAAACCTCACAAAACAATTAAAAGACGGTCGATACATGAAAAAGTTTGAGAAAACGTTTCTCGAGTAGGTACGCGATATATTAATAACTCGTAAAAACGATCAAAATAACCGTTAAATAACCGTTAAACCATCGTTGAAACGTTTTTTTAAATATTCGACAAAAAATTATGTTTACTATAGTATTTTTTTATGACATTTTTTTAGGATAGAAAAATCATTTTTTATGACATTTTTTAGGATAGAAAAATGATTTTTTATGACATTTTTTAGGATAGAAAAAATGATTTTTTATGAATTGGTGGTGATTGGAGGAAAAGAGTTATTTATATAAAGATTTTCTTTATATAAACGATATGAAAAGAAATTATAATATTTACTCAAAGTCAATCAGAAAAGCCTTTGTCTTTTTATCAATTCCTTTATAAATAAGTTTTTTGGGGTGATTTTCCGGATCGTTTCTAACATGTTCAAGAAGTCGACCAGAAATTGTCTTGGGTAAAAATAAATTTAATTCACCATTTTCAGTATTAATAGTAACAACAACAGTTTCACCATATTCCGTATTTTGTATAAAATTTGATAAGAGATCGTAAGCCCCCTTTTCCAGATCTTTGAACGATGAGTAGTTTGTTTTTTTGGTTGCTTTTTTATAAATTTCAATCGTTGTCATTTTTATTATAAAAGTTATTCTTTTAACTAACCCCCCAAAAAGTCACTGGTTCTGATGTTTTGTGATAAAAAAAGTTTTAACAGAAATTCAAGTCGCTAAACCGAAAAAGTCACTGGTTCTGATGTTTTGTGATAAAAAATGTGTTCTGATGTTTTGTGTTGAAAAATTTTATCAGGGGTCTAACAGAAAAGCATTTTTAACAGGGTTTAGCACAAAAGTAGATTTAACAGGGTTTAGCACAAAATCAGTTTTAACAGAGATTGAAGTCAAAATCAGTTTTAACAGAGATTGAAGTCGGTGGTCCAGGATGAATATTCCTATACTACTTATATATATATATATATATATATATATATATATATATATATATATATATATGTATATATATACCTGAATTGGGTATTGTTGCGGCAACAGCTCCTATCATAGGTACAGATTATTTTTAGACTTAGCGATAAGACATTCACAAAGTGTTTTCATGACCTCTTTATTGGTAATTGGTATAGCTCGGCGTCCAACTTCATTTCCTCTCAGTTTTTTCACCCCAAGTACAGCTCGTGGTTGAGGGGACTGTTAGCTCCATCACTTTTCAATTCAAGCTGATTCTTCAGTTCTCATCCAACTCTAATTGCTGCCTGAACTCTCATCATTCCGTCTATTGGAAATACATCGTGGAAATACTCTCATCCACCATCTTGTTATATCTACCAAAGTTGACGATCTATTCTACCTATACAACTCTGCATTTCAAATCATCTAATCCAGTAAGTTTCTTTCTCAACGCAGCCCAGCTTCATTGTTTCTCTCCTGTACCTCTCTGTTTGATCCTCCCCACACTTCGTCCGCCGCTTGAGCAGTATCTTCAGAACTCCGGTCGGCTCGTACCATATATTTAATTTTTATTAAAAGAAGCATAATTTAATTTTTTCTTTTCGTTCAATCTCGTTGATAGGTGGAGCTTCTTAGGATTATTCTCAAATAAAAACATATGACTTTTTCTAATGATCACTTGGTGCTAAGAATTCATCACCCCTCTGCACTTGTTCTACCCTCTTATGGAGATAGAGATTGAGATTCAAGAGGAAACAAATCCTTAATATTTTTTCTTTCTATTTTGTCTAATTTTAAGTTCATTTTGAGATTGGGAAGCTAAATTCCGTTCCTAAAGTGAAACAGGCATAGCTGAGTGCTTCACTCTGGATGCACATACCACTGTTGACAGCTTACTAGAGAATAACATGAGGAATAGACAAGTAGTTTATACATATAGACAGGCAGGTTTGCATTAAAGCACTGATGAATCTGGTTACTACCTCAAAATGTTGAAAGAGGGTAAAGATGAACTACCTAAATTAGGCACTCCACTTGACAAAAAAATGTATGTCAATTGGGTGCCAGATCATGAGGGACACATGGAAAATGAGGAGATAGATCACCTTGATAGGCTGAGGACAACCAGAAAATAACCATGGGCCAGCCCCAGAGCTAGGCATTCCGCGTGATGAGTGTAAGGCCAAAGCAAACACCTAGGCCATCAACGATCTATCCTAACAAGAGTTATGGAGAAAAGAGGCTTATAGGAGTAGACAATCTAGGATGTGTGTCTCTGGCTGCGATAAGAATCACTCAGACTGGATATTGTAGCCTAGAACACAAATGAGAAAAATAATCAGAGCCCCCAAAGGGCACTTTAGCTTCAAGAGGACCCTTTTTATCATGTCCAAGGTACCTTCTCCGCTCTGCAAATTTGGAAATGGAGAAGACACAGCTGAACACTTCCAGTGTGTGATAGATTCTGGAGATTTAGCCAGGAGGCCCTGGGACTTTATATAATTGAAAGGGCCTCACCAAGAGACCTAGATTGGAAAAAGATAGAACTTTGTGGCACTAAGCAACAAATTTAGGGACATAGCACAGCCGTAGAATCACCAAATCACAAGGGGATTTTTTGGGGAAATATAAGCCACCAGACCTGGGATTTCTATCTATGGAAGCCCTATGCAGCCAGTCAGTCAAGCTTCAATAGACTCCATGGCCACAATTTTTGTATCAAGAAAGCAAAAACTTACAACCTACATAAGTTGTCAAAGATATCAGATAGTAGAAAGTTTTGTGCCCATGTAAAAGTGCATTAAATCAGGATCCCCCCATTGAAATATCACAATTACTCAGTTTTTGCTCATAAAACTGGAGGAAAACACTTAGGAAGAACTTTATTAATCAAAAATGTTTCGTTTTCCACGATTTATCGTGTAAAAATGTTTACCGAGGTGTGTAGCAGAAAGTTTAGGGACACTGTAACGAGAAGATACAAATAAAATGAAGGGTGTCCCCAAATTTTTTGGAAGCTCAGTAGTAATGTATTTGGTACCTTTTTACATCACATTTAATGAAACAGCCGCTAAAGCGGTGATAACGGGCATGCAAATTATTAGGCGTTCAAAGTCGTATTAGTGATAATTATAATGCTTCAACGTCTTGCTACTCATGCTATAACAGATGTGAGGGGCATGAATAAAGGTTAATGTGACGTTCAGATAATGAGGAGGATTTCTAATGATGGAATGGTGAAATGGATGGAAACGCCTCATCAGCCGAAGTAGGCAGTCAAAATAAAAATCTCTGCAACTGAAGGCAAAATTGTAGAAATGTTTTTTTACATACTGGACTGAGGTGAGGTTGAGATGATGAGTTTGGACAGAGGTCTTGTACCCGTACTAGCTCTTCGAGCGGGTGGTAGGGGAGAAAGTGGGAATGAATAAGTTCGCTGATGGTTCGTCCCTCCACCACCACTCCCGCTAGATGCTATCACAAAAATCGGACGGAACAAATGACAGTTCATTGAGAAATAATGTAGTTTTGGGTCACTAACCATAAGCTCACACATGATGGTATTCGATGAAGATAAAATACAAAATGTCATCCTTTTTAAATGAGTGTTTTGGTATCCAAATTGAGTTACCATAGGAATTATTGTTTAATAGATACATATAGGTTCATGAAGGTTTCTTTACCTGTGTGAGTTGACCACCTTGTCATGAGAGGCCGCCGGTCAGCATCAGTCACAGATACTGCACGTGGCCTTGGCTGCTGGATTTCTCTATTGGGGTTTTTCCCACAGGCTCTGCAACATGAATTAACATTTAATCGAGCTTTGGAACATATGGCTCAAGGCCTTAGTAAAATAAGTAAAAACATTATAATAATTTGAAGCAACAATCCACCTTCTATGAATACAACCAACGTAAAAGCGAATTCGGATTAAGTTGATCAGCAAAACACATCTAGACACAATGAACACCTATTAAAATATGAGTAATCTCAGAATGTCTCAACGATAAGAAACTATACGGATGGACTCAAATACTCTTGTTTAACTGAGAACTTGCAGAGACGAAGGGAAGGCCACGTGTGAACACAAGGTTACGCGCCTGAGCATTGTGTAGAACCACCACTCACGCAACTTTGCCTAAAACGTTGATACTCGGATTTAATACCGACTTTATTCGTTCTCGATTCCAGAATAATAAACCCAAATTGTTAAATATTGTTTGTTTGGGGTCTACAGAAGTGAGGGCTATCCAGAAATACCTGTTTTCTACCCTACAATGACATTTTTTTCATTTCCTCAACCCTGTGTTGAGTTCTATTTCATTTTCGCTCAACATACATTTGACATAGCACATCCTACACAGTCCCCCGTCACATATGGTTTTGTTCAGATCAATGTTTCTTCCCGAATTCACAAAAATATTAATAGTCCAGCCGGAAAGTAGACCACTTGAGTTCAGATCACGATTAGGTGCATATTACTACAGTATCTTACCAGAGGATGTAACGTTGTCTCTTCCTACGACCATCACTGTGCTTAAGAAAATGTGCAATTGTATAGTGCTGTGGTTGAGAGCAGTAGGAATGGGGAAACTCGGGAATGTCTTCCATCTGGTGACTGGAGTCAAATCAAAATCCGAGGTGGAAAAAGAAGCTACAGCTCCAAAAACCGATCGTGAATGGGAAAACCCGAGTGGAGCAGCACAGCGCGGTCGGTCCGGTCGAATATTCAACCAGCCAGAAATCCACAGCGCCGCGCCATTTGGAGCGGGCGCGGGCCTCCCAGGAATAGGGAAATCCGGCGTAAGTAACATGATGCCTCGATAGATCACTCTCGTTCAAACCTTCTCTGTCCTATTTTATTATTACTTCTCTGTGTGGTTTTATTTTTGCGACTGTGACAATGCTAAATCCACAAGACCACACTTATAAATTATACAAATCCACGTAGGAAGAAATTTTCCTACCCGGCTACCCACTTTTTTTTACGCGTATCTCTCAACCCTTCCTCCTCCTATTTCATTGGTTTTCTTATTTTATTCCATCATATTTTTATGGTTAGCGGTATTTTGAATAACCTGCAAAACGGCAAAATAATGCGAATTCGCCTCAAAATAAATCGAATACGCCTCGTCAAGATAACGAATACCTTGTAGTTGGATTCGACTTGCCGCTAAAAGGGGCCTCCAACATGGATAACCTTGCACTGTTAATCTCAAGAGGAAGGCTCCATTTTTGCGTCCAGCAAGTCCTCAATTAAAAGATGCAGGATAATGGAACAAATAATAATTCTGAATATGTTGATAACCAACTGACAGAAAACAACTAACTACTTGACAACAAAATAATTAGAACTGTAGAAATAAGCACAATTGATGAACGGTATAAATGAATGAGTGTACAAGTGAACCCTGCAAACGCAAGCTTTTAAATGATGTAACAAACAGTAATTGGAAAAGACTCTGAAAACAAATAAAAAGTGGTTGTTAGTAATAATTGGGGTTAATAATGAACACTTTCAAGCCATTTTCCGATAGACCTTTATCAACATTTTTGACAGTGAAATTAATAAATCAATAAGAACAGAGCGCTAATAACTGGACTATGAAATTTAAGATGGTGAAATATGGATCATGACAAAGACAGGAAAGGCTTTCGAAGGCAACGAGTTTAATCGCACATCAATGTTAAATCGCACATCATAGTAAAGTAGAACAGACCACCGGGGAAAAACAACAATTGAGATTTTCATGGAGACCCGCATGACCACCCAAAACTCATTATTAGTATGACAGGTAAGGTACACGGTTCAAAAGAAAGATTATGACATACGATTCCCCATTATATTTACAAGGACAACAAGAAACAAATGGCCATTCCAGAGCATATTACCTCATTTCCATAAGTATTAATTTTCAACGACACCTTACACATTTCTTACGCAGTACTAAACACAGTTTGATTGAAAATAGCAAGTGAGAGCAGGCAAGAGTTATCTCTTCAAAATGCACCATACCCGGGAATTTGAAAGGAAAAAATAAAATAAAATAAATAACGGAACGATGAACAATCGCGAAGGTTGCCTATTGCATAGAACACTAGTGTTTTTGCTGAGCGGCAGGGTGAAAAACCATCATGTTATGGAACAGTATTCGTTACCACAAAAACAGCCAGGATTAAGATTGGTTTAGAATTTATTTTAGAGTATAGTTGTAGAAATCGTACTTAGGAAAATCTTCGTCAAATTGTTCCCCTCTAAAGAATATTGCGAGAATAGGTCATTATTATACAGTACAGAATATTGCGAGAATAGGTGAGCGTCTTGGAATCGAATTTTTCACTCATTCTGTGGCTATGGTTCGAAGAACGTTTTTTCCTAGTGTTTAGCCATCATGTAGAAGTTTTGTAGAGTGAATTTTGTAATCGATTGCCTTCTGTTAACTTGTAATTTTGTAACCCAGAAGAGATGAGAGGAACATGTATTCCCTATTTACACTTCCGACTGCAAGTAGCAACACTAGTTTGAGTGATACCCTTCCCTCCTCTCGCTAAGTTGAGTCGCAAACGTAAACGTGACAATCCCGAAGAGTTTTTTTTTTTTTTTTTTTTTTTTTAGCAGTATACCTACCGTTTTTCTATTCTGATGGGACTTCATTTGCTTATCACATCTCTCGATCTCTCTTCTTTTCTTACCCAATAAAACTACCAATCCAATCCAATTACCTACCAATCAATTTTTGTAGAAAATAGAGCTATTGCACTAGCTCCAAAAATTTTCAAATCAAAATTTTCGAAAATTGTCTTCATTGAAATCCGTTTTGAATCATTCTATCATTCTGAAACGAATCCTCGAGTTTAACACTTTTTCATATATATATGAGTGTGTATGTGTGTGTGTGTGTGTGTGTGTCATTCCAGACGATAACTCTCCTTTGGATTGAGATGAAAATTCCGTTCCTGTGCCAAAAAAAATCAAGCATTCCAAATAGAAGGATGAGTTCGTTGGCCAACGATTTTAGAGCACATTAATTTGTTCAAATTTCAAAAAATGTGCTAAAAATCACTGAAAATTGCTAAAAACGGCTAAACATTGATAAATTTACATTTTTCAACAGAATTTTAGTTTTAAAAAAATCCCTACATTAAAAATTTTTTTTGTAAAAAATTATGCTGAAAAATGTACTTACTTTTGCTGAAAAATCGCTATAAATCACAAAAAAATAGGTGAAAATCCAAAATTTTTTTTTTTTTTCGCAGAACATTATTCAGAACTAGTTTTTTTTCTTTGCCACAAACTGGTAGTTACAATTTTTTTACACTGAACGATCTTGCAAGTCTGGAGTAATATATTTGTTTACACTTAACTACACTTAACACTTATTTGTAATTTCTATTTTCATTGTATTCGTGTTTTGTGTGTTTTATGCCAAAGGCTTTCTAGTATGAATGAAAAAATACTATTTTTGCGAAAAAGAATTATTTTTCAAAAATGAGTTGGCCGAGTTGTATTTGAGTTCCTTCGTTTTCATTGCAGTGAATCGTTCACAAACAGTAGAGACAACAGCATGATAATTATTTAAAAAACGTGGGCGGTCAATTGACAGCTGCGCAAGCGCAAGTGTGGCTCATGGTGGTGCGAATGCATGAAGCTTAAATACACATGACTAACAAAAAACAATTTAGATTTTCCAAGCAAATATCTTGTACAACAACAGAATGCACACTTAGAAGGCAATATTCTGTATTTTCAGAGGAAAGATTTCCCTGCCGCCGGAAAATCACTAGTGTGGTACTCCGAAAAGCACACCGATAATAGCAATGACGAACAGCCAACTGGAAGAAGGATGAGGCGGAACCAAATTTAACTGTCTCGCCTACCTCTTCCAAAGAAACATGAAGCTCCAAGATCGCTCTGGACGTCTGGCATGGTTGAGCCATGGCTGGGAGATGGGCCACAATGGCTGAATTCCGTTACCACTTGCAAAGTAAAAGAAGGCAAGTGGATTGTTAACTGTACGTATTCTATGACTTCGGAATAATCAGTATTTCAAGTTAAGTTTCCCGAGAGAAATATGTTTACTTAAATCCATAATTCTGTACTGATAACGAGGGAAAAAAATCAACAGTAGTTAAAGAGTATAATGATATTGGAACAGTTACTAAATCGAAATCCATCTACGGTTTCTTTATAAGCTTACACACGATCAGAAATTCGTTTTAACTATTCGAATCAATTTTTCCCTTATTAAAACTAACAGGGGACGACAAAATATTGTACATTTTGAAAACGAGAAGTACTGTTTCAGAAGCCAATTGCCCTTTACAACGATCAGTCGAATATTACCTATTCATAGTGAAGACTACGAATGGCAATTTTATTCATTTTCAGCAGCCTACAATGATCTATAGACAACTTACAGTGTTGTTTCAACCAACTGATACACCTCTACAGCTAAATGGAACTTTCGATTGGGATTATAATACAGCAGGTCAATTAATGGTTCATAAATAAGGTGATTTAGAGATTTGAACATACTGGAGGTATTTCAGGATCGTGAGGTGGATGTTTTCGGCAATGTTGTTGTCCTCGGCTTGAAGCCAAAGATTCCCAGCTCCAGTAGCTGTCCACTGACCAACCTCCATGTAGAAAAATGTATCTACGTGCCCGCAACATCGAATTTTCTGAAGCTGGGGAAAAAATATACTATTATTATTTATAAATCATTTATACGGACAACAGAATTACGAAATTGTGGTCTGGGGACGGTTAAAATTATTCGTAAGTTTATTCCATTTACGAACGTAACATGGAAATTTTAAAGGTCGGCAAATTTTCAGGAGTCCTTCATCTTCACTATCCAAGAAAATTAAATGGGGTAACATTTTACAATATAGACGACGTTAAAGATAATAATCAATAATGTAAAAAAAAGAGAGTGAGGTTGTTGCAACCATTCTTCGAAATATAATACCAAATATGTACATTTTAAAATTTTGCAAGTAGCACCTCCATCAGAAACCCCTGTGAGAGTTGTAGCAAAACGTCCAATTGAAGCTTTCCCATTATCCAAAACAACAATTTATTGAAAGGTGAACCTTTTGCCAATTTGTTCATTTTCGGGACACTGCTCACTATTACATGAATTTGCTGCTCGGATAACTATGAATAAAATTAGTTTACCGAATATTCGAGGGACGTTTCAGGAGCTGACTCGTCTTGTTCCTGCCTCACAAGAGTGACCGCTTGGTCAGTGAGACACAGACGACAAGGCCCTGTCATGTTCGTTTTGGAGCCCAGCTGCTTAGAATGAAGATAAACCTCCCAGACGTGCTCTGAAAAACCACCAATTACGAAATTATAAAGGTACACAGGGGAGGCGGAGTTGAGTTGTTCATATCCCGAATTTCTGAATCTGAGAAAGAATAAAGCCACAAGAAGATATTGAACAAACATGCGAATTGGAAAATAAGTAACCAAGATGAAACGTTGGGTCCTGAAGCAATCCCGACTGGATTGTGCACTATAGATTGGGAATTGAAAATAAATAAAAAACTCAAAAAATTAAATGAAAAAGCTACGCTTCAGAATCCCGTCTGGTAGAGCTAATACATCATTATCTACATACACATAAACGAAGGCACCTACCTAAAGATAATAATTACCTTATGAATTGAAGTAAAACAACTATCTGAGCTACACTAATCCGTTTTATGTAACAAGATCTATAATTAACTCGATATCATAAATACGAAATTTCATTGAAATAATACTTAACAGCTGATTCGATTGCAGTGGGAGATTTTTACTATGATTCCTCGAGCTATCATTACTTATGTTGACAATATTTTTTTAGGGAGCCTTAGGGATTCTTTGAAGTGATATCTATAAAGAACACACACACACATGCATGCACACAAAACCATTATTCTGAAAGTTTCTGAGATTCTGATGATTTTTTAATACTTCATTTCTCCACATTTACAGTTTAGGATTGATCGAAAGTGATGCCAACGATCAGGATCATCCTCGGTCCATACGTGATTCTTACCCAAGTTTCATAAACTTTGAACCAGTAATTTGGAAGACCGCAGCGTGGAAAACACAACAACGCGAAACTTGGATGGTTTCACACGACACAGTGGAAGGGTGGTGCCTGCGACAGTGGAGGTCGATGTTCAGCAATCTCTGAAGTATCCTGGAGTTACGCCACAGTCTAATATTGAAGATATTCAACCGAGTCAATCTGATATATTACAGGAAGCGTTGCGGATATTTAGGAAAAAAATGGAGGAAGGAACACCGAAGCCACTTCGAGGTAGTTGCCCAAGCCAACGGTTGGAGTTACAGGCGTAAAGGACTGGTTTGGCAGCATCATTAACTGGGTTTGCCATGTCTGACTGATTATAACGAATTGTCACACATGTTGGCTGATCAGTATGGTATTGGGAATCATTACCACTTTATCTTACCCAGCTGCGAACATGACGTCAGAGACCAGGGGAGGATATTCAGCCACAAGAAGAGGTTGGCCAACCGTTTTGCGAACGGTTACATGAGCCAAGATTTCGGTGGATGGACAGGTACAGGTGCACGTAGGGTTGAGAGATGAAATTACTAAGATGCATACAGTGTTTGAGGCTGATATAAGAGAAGACTGCATTCTAGGGATGGACTTTTAAGTGGCAGCAGAATAAAAGATTGATTACTATGAAGACACCTGGAGTAGAAGGGAAGGATGCTGAAGAAGAGTTCTGTATTCGAGAAGTGGACAAAGCAGATGAGGGAGGACAAAAATATGAGGGTTTGTCAGAACTAGAGGGAGAGGCAAGTGATCAACGCTCATATCCATACGAAAATTTTTATTGAGCATGCAACCCTGGAATTAGAGGAGCAACAAATTGGGTGACTGCTCTCATACGGGAATTTGCGATGTGTTTTCTACCAGTAAAAACGAGTTGGGGTGGAACATGAAATTGTTGTTGAGCCGGACATTCCAGTTTGCCAGTTTTCTCGAAAACTCCCACCAAATAAACTGGCTGAAGTTGATACTCTAGAGGAAGAAATGGAGAAAATGGGAGTTATGGAGCCTTCCAGTATAGTACTTGTAAAAAATAAATATGGCACAAGGTTTTGCATAGATTATCGGCGCAACAATGTCACAAGGAAAGATGCGTACCCTTTGACACACATTAATGACACCGACTTCTTGCTATGCAAGGTATCTCTTGGTTTTCATCCCTCGATCTCCACAGTGCTATTGGCAGGTGAAAATGAAAAGATCTGACTGGGGTAAAATAGCATTTTGCACACACAGGGGGTTATGGCAGTTTTTGGTCATGTGCTTTGGGCTGTGCAATGCCCCTGCCACACTACAACGTGCAATGAATAGTCTGCATCATGATCTCATACGACAGGGGCGAGTTCGGGTCTAACTTGATGTCGTGAGAGTTGAGCAACATTCGAGGATGTGATAGAGCTGCTTAGATAAATTCTCTTGTTATTTAGACAATATGGACTATGCTTGAATGGAAATAAATGTGAACTTTTCCGTTGAAGTATAGCTTCTTTGGGATACATTTTCAGGTGTTGGGGGGGGGGGGGGGGGGGGGGGGGTCCTTACAGAACCAGGAAAACGGAAAAGGTAACGACATGGCCAACACCAAAGTCTGCAAAAGAGGTACGTAGCTTCGTCAGCTTTGGCTCTTACTATCGTCTAATAAAATTGAGTTTCTAATTTAGATTTGTGTTCATCAGTGTTTCTGGCTACCTATATATTTTTTCAAATTTTTTCAATGAGTACTTTTCACGCATCTTGCAACGTGGACCAACAAATTTTGGGGAGGGTTAATTTTTCTTTTTTTTTTCGTCGTTCATTACTGAAAATAATAAACCAAGGTTCGAAATGTTTCAAACAAGGTTATACAAGGAATACTAAAACTTCAAACAGTACAAACCATGGCCAAGTAAATACAGTTCGAGTTTAAGCTAAAGCTGATTCAAAATCGCTCTTGGTGATTGGGAAAATGCTGATGAAACGAGAGAAAGAATACGGGAGAAGCATTTGGGACCAAATGTTACAATTTGCCTTAATATAATAAACTTGGCTATATTCACGATCGGATACAAAATAATATTTATGTATGGTACGATTTTGAGAATTACATCCTGCATATAACAACAATTATAGCTACAAATTAATTAGCTAAATTTTAAAATTAAACCTTACCGAAATTAGGACGTACAACTCCGCCTTCTTCAATTTTTTCGCCTTGTTGAAGTGCTAAGAGTGCTTGGAGCCAGTCTTCCATTTCTTCTTCATTATCGAAAACGATGCAAAACTTGTCGTTGCGAGTGTAAAGAGCAATTACCCATTTATGTCGAGTGTCCAGTTTTTTGTTGATGTTAAAACAGTTCTTCAGAGTAATAGTTCTAGAGAGAAAAAACCATAGGTTAAGAGCTATAGAGTTGCCAAGATTATTTGTACACGACCTTACTCCAAAATATCCATCCAAATGTGCAGTGATTCTAGGGAAAAAGTAGATATGCGTACGGTACGATACGGAACGGTAGATGGCAACATTTTATCATATTTTGGGATGTGTAATTACTTATTAAAAATAATATCTAATAAACAAAATATCTCATGAGTTGATTATTAGCCGACCGACTCAGACCATTTATGCAATTGTAAGTAATGCGTAACGAACAACATATCTGGCTAGTTGCCATCTATGTTTTTGGTTCCAATACTTGGGAATATTGAAGTCAGAAAAATAAACACAATGTGTAAGTTACCTTTTTGGGTTGCAAGTTGTCGTTTTCCACTTCTTTTCCGACTCATAGTACTCCAAACGGGCGGATGCCTCAGCTGAATCCCCCCGAAGAACAAAGTACTTTTTGCGCATCGTCTGTAAACACACACGTACACTTAGCAGACTAAGTAATACACGCTTTGACACATTCAACTATAAGCAAAACAGTATACACCTACAGATACAAATACAGGTATTACAGTCGTGTAAATCGTGAGCCATAGCTTCTAAGCATAAGTCCATGATGAACAGCAGGACCACCAAAATAAACACTATTCAAAAGGAAGACATCCTAAAGAAGTCTTTATGAAGAAGACGAAGTGCTTTGACGTTGAAGTTATAATGAATTTGGCCTATCTTCATGATATTTTGATGGTGGTGTATTTTAAATCCATTCAATCATCTATTTTTATGACAAAGAATACCCCTGAATATTGTTAAATATGTAGGTCCTTGTTGTGTGGCAATTTAAAACTAACTGTATCATGTATTCTAAATTATATCCAACTGAGAAGCTAGGCATAATAGACACCTTTGTAAATAAATTATTAACGATCATACCTTGAGCTTTTTTAGGTAGCCTTGCTTGATAATTTCACCAGTGTCCACTCTGGGAACCAGCTCACGGCTTGATGACATCCTAAACATGTTTGCGAATTTTCCACTCGGCTGAAAATAAAATAACAATTATAAAATTAAAAAGGGGAGGAGAATGTTATCAGTGTATTAGGAGAGCAAGATTAGCTGTAGATAGTGATTACGAATCGTGACTCATTTAGACATCTAGTTTGTTTTGTCATATACGATAAGGAAATACCCTTGTTCACTATTTCCGTTTCTAAACAACAAACTTCTACTGACAGTGTCAAATGACTGACGATCAAGAAGAGAGAAGCAGGAAAAAGAGAATGCGAGATGTATTTATTGCAATAAAAATGTATACCAGGTTGGGGGTAGAATTCTCATTTAATGTAACAAGCGAGGTCAAAATAATCAACAACAACAAATTTTTTGCTTCCGAGTCTGCAAGGCAGCGGAAGCTTTGATTTCACTTCCAAAATGAAAAAAATTGTGTGCTCCAAAATCAAAATTTCCACTTGCATTTTGCGTTGCATGGCCTTTTGAACAAATTCGGTTTCGTGTCTGTCCGTCCGTCCACATTCCCTTGCCACAATTTCGATTGGATTTTAACAAAATTTTCAGGAATAGCGTAGGTTTAGCCCTAGATGGTTCCCTATGAGTTTCATCATGACTGAATCAACGGTACGCTCTGGGCATGCGCGAACGTGATTTTCTCATTACACTCATAAGTCCGTCAATGTTGAAGAGATTTTGATCAGATTTTCAGGGATGATGCGGGGAAAGTCCCTTGAGGTTCCTTACGACATTTATCGTGATTGAATCAGCGGTACGCTGTGCGCACGCGTGAGCGTTTGTCTGTCTATATTTCCTTGCCACAGCCATAACTTCCAAAATTTCGATTGCATTTCAATGAAATTTTCAGGAATAGTGTGGGTTTAGCCCTAGATGGTCCCCTATTAGTTTCATCATAATTGAATCAGCAGTACGCTCTGCGCATGCGTGAACGTTATTTTCTTGTGATAGTCAAAAATCCGTCAATGTTGAAGAGATTTAGGTCAGATTTTCAGGGATGACGCGGGGAAAGTCCCTTGAGGCCCCTTACGACATTTATAATGGAGGTGTATGCGGGACAGTTAAATGGAGGAACTCATCAGTTAGCCATCATACGGTTGGATAAGCAACAATCAATGTAGGTATGCGTTTGACTACTATTTTACGCTAGTGCAGCTTTGTATACACATTATATCGATATTCAAGTACATCATTACTAAAATAAAATTTACATTATAGTTCACAAAAAAGTAGGTACCTAACTACATCAATAGTACTGTCATCAATAAATATTTTATTTGTTATGTATTATTGTACTTATTATTTGCTACGTTATCAATTCCTTTCGAATCTCTTGTGGAAGCATGACCAATGACGTTAACGACTTTCATCAGATCTAAATATCTTTTGAATGTATGCCACCTTTTCAATCACGCCTAAATGTATAAAATAGAGAAACATTGTTTTTCCGGCGAATTTTAGCCGTTGCATGAGGGTAGATAAATGGCAGGTTTAAATCTTAATTGCCCCCGTGCTTTACGTTCCCCGAAACTAAGAAGTTTTAATTTTTGGTTGCCCAGCACTCAATCGTCAAAACCATGGTGAACCGGTCATTTCTGAAAATTTAAAGGGGGCATACTGTGAAGGCCACGAGGGAGCTTCTGTGCCATGTCCTTGGCAGTGTATTTTTTGGTCGAATCATTCAAATTAGTTTATACTGCACAATAAAAACTGGTAAAATAGTTTCGGCGTTTTGCGTCAGGCATCGAACTGAATATCTGCGCAAGCGGAGTAGCTATGGCTGATTCAACTATGATGATATTCCTAGGGAATAATCTTCAGACCATCCTTTAATCACTCTAAACTTTTCGTGGGCTCGGAGCTAGTGAAAATTGAGAAATAGCTGTTCCATGAA
The DNA here is from genome assembly GCA_030762985.1 of Adelphocoris suturalis. Taxonomy (NCBI): domain Eukaryota; kingdom Metazoa; phylum Arthropoda; class Insecta; order Hemiptera; family Miridae; genus Adelphocoris; species Adelphocoris suturalis. The sequence goes on along the minus strand of CM061047.1, from coordinate 24,789,436 downwards.
ATCCGTGCAATGCAAGCGCTTGCGCTTAAACTTTGCTATTACAACGACGACAACGAAAGTTATGGAGGTCTATCTAAATGCGAACCGAAAGTCCCAGAAAATTTAATCAGATTTGGCTGAATAGCGGACCGCATCACAATGACCATTCTGCCCACCGATTCGGGCCTTTATATAGTTGCAATGGGTTTTCAGGAAATTCAATTTTGTTCATAAGGACTACAGTCGTGGTTTATTATGTAGACATAAAGAGTACAGCCTAGGCCTCTACAGGGTAAATCCGCCTGTAATTAAGTATATAGCATTTCCGAATTGAGTTAAACTTTTTCCATTTAGGTTTAGTCCTTTTCCATTTAGGTTTAGTCCTTTTTTCATTTTGGTTTAAACCTTTTCCATTTAGGTTTAGACCTTTTCCATTTAGATTTGAACCTTTTCCATTTAGATTTAGACCTTTTCCACTTAGATTTAAACCTTTTCCATTTGGATTTAAACCTTTTCCATTTGGATTTAAACTCACGAAATTATCGTGGAGTTAGAGGTAAAAGTACCCAAGTCACAAATTCAACACGTCGGAAAATCAAATGCAGAATATTATGATTATTCAACTGTTGTTATTATTGGTGATCAATATCATCAAACTATGTATCCAACCTAAGAAAATAATCATATTTACCAAACTAACTTTTGAAATTTTAATTTGATTTTTGCACAATATGAATTTACCTCTTCGGTACTTTTACCTCTAACCCGACGTTATTATGCCACAACTTGAAAATTAAATCATGCAAGTGTTTTTTTATGCACAGAAATGTAATATATATAATAATGAACAAATGTTTTTTGAACACAAGAATTTCTCATGAACGGAAGTTATAAATTAAGTTATAACTATCCGTTTCCTTTTCTTTTTTTTTTACTTCTAGCCTAATGAAATTTTAGTAGGTAGGCACTTACTTACTATGATGGGGCTAACTACTGACGTTTTGATGGAGTTTAAATCCAAATGGAAAAGGTTTATATCTAAATGGAAAAGGTTTAAATCTACATGGAAAAGGTTTAAATCTAAATGAAAAAGGTCTAAATCCAAATGGAAAAGGTTTAAATCTAAATGGAAAAGGTCTAAACCTAAGTGGAAAAGGTTTAAACCTAAATGGAAAAGAACTAAACCTAAATGGAAAAAGTTTAACTCAATTGGGAAATGCTATATAATCTTACTCGGGCCAAGAGGATTAATAACCGGCAGTCACAGAACGAAAACTGGCCAGAAAGCTGTGAAACGCAAAAAGCGAGAGGATTGATTATGTACGGAGGATAAACGCATGTTCAATCTCGTGCATGAATACATAGCTTCCCTACGTACAGCAGTGAGGAATCAAAAAAAGGAGGAAGATTAAATATTTAATTGGAACGGATCAATTTCAAATTGAGAATTTTTTGTTGTCAAAAGAAGAAGTAGATTTAATTTCCATTTCATATTGATACACCTATTCGTCCTTTGTCGCTTTTTACAAAGCACATTGTTTCAATGATTAAATCACTAGATCAAAAAGAAGGAATTCTACACTAATTTGATACCTAAATATACAATTATAATGTTGTAATCGTCATACAAGAAGAAACAAGTTACATCATAATTTAACTACAATATTGAATCGAGTTTCGAGTCGAGCTCAGCAATGATCGTTTTACTGCGTTTTGATCAATCCAGTGTCACCCTTTTACAAGGCTTGGAATGCATGGAAATTAAGAGCTCCACTTTTTTCAGATCTTCCGTCAGGTATATCTTCCGTCATTAGCTGGTCAGAAATCACAGTACTGTTTACCTTTCAACCTCTTATGATCCGACCTTTGTTTAAGATTCAAACACTACTCATCAAGATAGTTGACTTATATCCATAGTACATACCGAAACACTAATTCTGGGTAATTAGGTCTTCTGAATGGGACAAGCGAGGTTCATTGGAAATGCCTAGGTACCTACTATTCTTGTTTTCAACTCTGTGAACCAACAATGTAAATTCATTGGACGAACGGTGGGTCTTAGAAGCTTTGTTTTGGTTCTTGTCATCGTCGATATAATTCCATGACGCAAGGAAAGAACTATAGCCAGAATAACGTCAGACATTATCATGGACATACGTAAACAGAAACCCCCAGACGCCGTCACTTCCTTTCAAACGGACGCTCGGGAATCACATTTCTTCGACAGGCACCTCCGCATTTTTAACAATTAGGTCATGTGCGGATCGAGGCGCCCAACAACGAGAACAGGTAGGATTACTATGGTAATTCTATACACCTACACGTTTTATTAAAATTCTTTACAAAACTAACTCAAATATATTGATAAAATCGCTGCAAATTATTTCACATCTACATACTCTTTTGTGAAGATAAACATTCTGCATAAGTAAATAATTGTTCATTCTGTCCACTACTTCGAAAAAGATAAACTGTTCGTTAACCTAATAACTCAACAAATCGTTCGTCAACAGCTGAAATGTCGTGCAGCATGCGTGAGAAAATTTTCGTTTGTTTTGCACATTTTATAAAAGTAAATTTTCTTTAGATACTTATATGGGCACTTTATGTATACAAATGGTTAACGAAATACACGTAAGAAACTTTCTAAATAACACTTTTTTCCTTTAATAAATCTCATTCGGAAGGGTACTTATTAGTTATTAGTCAGTAGCTATTACTCAGTACCTACTAATTATTCTAAGGGAACCTATGTTGAACCTCTATCACTAGACGGACTGACACCATGGACTCGGATCTGGATATGGACTCCGCGAATTGGGAGAAAAAAAATTAAAATAGTAATAAACAAAAAAATGAAATAATAATAGTCATCAGAGAAAGGCGGCAGCTGACAAAAAAACCCAAACAAGAAAACTACAACTAAGACCAAATGATGCATTCGCTTATTATTACGTATATAATATACTACCTATAATAAAGCTAAAAGAAATAAAATCATGACAAGATGCATATAAATATATCACAGAGTGTAATATACCACAGTTTGTAAAAATTAGACCTTGTCTGGAACACTGAGAGGTTCCAAGCAAGGCTTGGAGGTCCATGTTTACCCGAGGCTCAAGGTGAAAGCAAAAGAGGGTCTGGGGTCTCCAATTTTTATGATATGCAAAAGAGAATCATGTGAGAGAAGAGCCATTTGTGCTCAAGTGTGTCCCTTATTATGAAAATTAGAACGGGTCTTCATTTCTAGGGACATGAAGGGGATTGAGGCCTTTCTTCAATAGGAAGCGGCCCAAACTGTCTAGATTATTTAAAATACAGACTTTTGTAAACTTTTCTGCACTTTGGCAAACAATCCGAGGAACATCGAGGTGGATTCTACATAAGATAATATTTTCGATATCAGAATGCTCTAGGTAAGATTGATCATCTCCAACGGATTTCCCCAAAGAAGCTAGACTATGAGAGTATTATTACAGTTTGAACATAGGCTGGTCCAACCATCATGGAAGGGAGCATGTCATACATTTTCATGTACCAGGAGTCCATGTGGTACGGTAGCGCCTCTTCATATAGGGAAGAACTACCCAAATCTGTTGAAATGGGAACAGCTTCAAGAAATCAGAGCGCTACCGTCAGGTTTGGAATTTGGTGACACCTGTTTATCAGTCAGGAGCCACCCTTTTATCATAAATTCTAAAACGGTGGGAGATTTAGGTGAATCTAAGTAGGTGTGTATTCTTCTGACCTTGAAAAGGAGTCGTCTGAGAATTAGTGGGCTCTTAGAAAAACAATTTAATGTACACCTCTATGTTAATGCCACTTAATTCACAGGAGTTTTCTTTCTACAATTCCTTCGAAAGAAGTGACAGAACCAGGAGGCACAAATTCTGGCTGTGAGCATCGTCAAACTGTAGAGGGGGGATCGAGAAATTCGTATTTGGGGTTGAACAACAGGAGGTAAGACCCACAACCAGTGATTCAGCGTCCGCCCTCATCAAAACTTGAAACAATGCAAAGACAACATGAACACGAAAGAATGATGGAACAAATATGATAATATAGCAAAAGAAAAAGGAAGGTGCCCTTTACAATTACCAGACTTATTTGGAATAAAGGATCGTTTAGAGAGGAGGAACGATAAGTTCGAGAAGTGCAGGAGAGGGAGGCAGGAAGAAGAAGGGCTGAATGGTCTTGTGTTAATCGCCTGCATGGTGGACAATGATGGGGTCAAATAGAAAGGGCTGAATGTAAATATCTTTTCATTCCTTCAATACTTGACCTCCTTTTGGAAAATTTGAAGTTCCAGCAGGGTGAATTCATAGCAGAATTTTTTAACGTCCGTTATAACTTTATTTGTAGCAGAATTAGGCCATGAACATATCCCAATAAGCCATATTCAACGGTTGGGTGAAATTCAAGTTTTCATCTTTGGGTCATGAAGGGGCATAGAAAACGTTCAATAAGAAAGATGATAAAGATAAAAAACAAAGGCAAAAAAAAAAAAAAAAAAAAAAAAAAAAAAAAAAACCAGGGCTTCAAATGAAGGAAAGTAAAACTCAAATAAACAATGTATGACGTGTAGTGCCACGCTAAACGAAATGAAAGATTACAAGTTTCAAGAAATGACAATGCCAGAAAGGTGTGTACAAAATCGTCAATGAGCATTACCTATGGGTCTGAATTTATCAACTTTTTTGCCAGATTCGTTTTGACATTTTCATGTCTTTCATATGGCACATAACAAAAAAATCGTCACGAAAATTAATTGTCCCAAGTGGCCACAACGATGATTATGACCATCAGAAATGACGTTAACCATTCGTCCAGTTTTTTCCCTAATGATCCCACGATTTTGAGATTTGGTATGTGGGCCCTTGAGGGACTTCTGAACACAACTGACCGATCCCAGATCAGCTGAGTGGCTCTACACACATGAAAATGTCCCAATGTGTTGCAGACTCGTATGCAAGCATTTTCTGTTTTGTGTTCATAACTGATGGAAAAAATCCTGGACGAAATCTTGAATATTTAGTTTCTAAATTTACCTACTGCACAATGGTGATGTCACATCTTGAGCTTCTTCCTCCACAGATCATCTCAAAAGTTGATCAACAAAGTCGATATTGTAGAATCCATGAACTAGTTATCTGCACTCTGACGAGCAATCTTTTAACCAACTGGTTTCTCGCCTGGTGACTATCCCCCTATGATAACTGTCATCTTGTCCGACTTGGCCGGTTTATCAATCCCATTAGTAGCATCGGAGTAGTAGTGTGGTGGCCAGGGGTTAAAAACAGCAAATACCTGGGCAAAATCGAAAGACTAGCCTGTATGCTTATTAGTGGGGCTTTCCGTACCACCCCAACTAGAAGCATTCAAATTGTCCTTGGTCTAGCACCAATGGAATGCACCTCGCAATGGTTTATTCCTTGTCCCGATGCAGTGACATGCCGACCATGTGGGGAAGATGTCATCTGTCAGTGACATGGAGTGGGAACAAGGTTTGAGGCTGATAGCCGGCAGACTCGAGTGATACTGGAGGATAGAGCAGAAAAGAAGATATCGCTCCAGTAATTGCCTGGGTTGAACCACAGACCAAACCATCTTGGCAGGATGCAGTCAGCTATGGACTTGAGACCAAAGCTTTGTGGGTCATGCTGGACATCCTTAGATTGTACAATGGGTTTTGGTAAGTGGGCAATGAATAGTGGCACTAAGTTCTAGCCACCAACAGATTTTGTGGTGCACATAATTTAGATCATTTTGGTGGAAAACGGACGTTGAGTGAGATCAGGCTTCTATATTATTGGCCATATATAACCAAGGATGTAGGATAGTTTGTGCAGCTTACCAAAGCTGTGGCAGACGGGGGAAAGGGTGGCTAGGGCCCATGCAAACTTATACTGCAGAAGCACCAAAACTTTGAACGGATTTGTGTGGATGCACTTGGATCACTACCAAGAACCACGAATGGTAACAGGTATATAATAGTCGCCTTTGATAATTTTGCAAAATGACCTGAAGTTTTTCCAGTTCCAGATATTCAGGCAACCAAAGTAGTAAGTGACAATGTATTCTCAAGGTTCCGTATCCCTAGAGAGCTACACATGGATCAGTGGACACATTTTGAAGTGTTCTAAGAAGTACTGGAATTGCTGGGGGTATACAAAACATGTACCATCCCAATAAGACCCCAAAGCGATGGGCAAGTGGAACGTTTCAACCACACTCTGTAGGAAATGTTGTCGAAGATTTTAGATACCCATAGAACAGACTGAGACATATAGATGTCTCTCACGTGTGTTGCTAGTGCATCAGGGTACTCACCTGCAGCATTGACATTAGGAAGGGAACTCACTCTGCCAGTTCATCTCCTTACTGGGCCAGTGGCTGGCACAAAATAGCTATGCTCAAGATCTTCACTCGCAGCTATTGGAGGGACACGAATTGGCTAGGAAGAGATTGCGTCTGGCAACAGTGACATGTAAGGTACAGTATGATGTGCACACCAAAGCTCCTCGATTGTCAACATGGGAGATCAAGTTTGGTATTTCTGTCCCGAGCGCAATGTTGAAAGATGTCCCAAGTTACAGAGCCCATGGAAAGGATCACATGAAGTTATGAACAAAATATACACAAAGCTCAAGGAGGAGGAGAAAGGTGTGGTCACTAGCACCTAAATACAAATGTGACTGGTTTCATATCAATGATGTTTACTGTTTACTGAAGTTTAATAAAAAGTACATTTCTAATTTGACAGCAACCCAAGTTGTTACAGTTTCACAATATAGAGAAGGCAGCAGGAGTATCAGGAAGGAGTTAACCAAGGGGTGTCCACAGGGCTCTATTCCTGGCCCGAGGTTCTGGAATGTACTGCTTGATGGAATACTTAGGGCTATGGGCGAATGGTTGCATATGCCGATGAACTGTTCATCTTAGTTAAGGGGAACAGTCAAATGGCCCTGCGGTTGGAGGCTGAATGGCTGATGAGCACTCTGGTGTTGGAATGTGAGGCAAAGAATCTTGCAAAGGCTGGGGAAAAGACTGTAGGGTTGCAGAAGGGTCACTTAAGCAGGAAGCCTCCCTAGTAAGAGTAGTTAGTGTACACTGAAATATGTGATATAGGTCAACACATCAGTGAGTGATAAGACCTTGGCTTCTTTTATGAAAGTGTCCCCTCTGGCTGTTTCTGAGTGAGGATTAAGGTACTGGTTGTGATTTATCATGGCCTGTTTCTTCATATTCTGTTATTTGAAGTTCTGGGCCCGATTTGAGGGCATGGTTGGAGAATCTGGTGTCTGCACAACATAAGGTTCTTATGAAGATGAATCGGACGTATCGCACTCCTGCAACCAATGCTTTGCCTGTCTTGGCAGGAGTCCTTCCAATTGAATATGAGGGTTGGAGGAGATGGACAGCTCACGAAATTGATAGGGATTAGACCTTTACAGTCCCTCATATCTTGACGGAAGATGAGGAGTTACATTTGATGGATAGTCCTTATGCATGCGCTTACCCAGTTTGTGGTTGTACATAGTGAGTTCTCTGCCAAGCTCGGTAGCCTGAGGTTGGGTCTGTTCTGTGCGTGTGGCGGGGTAAAGCTGGCAGCACACATTTTGTTGAAATGCCCTGAGTGTATAGTATTGTGAGTAGTGCATGAGATAGAGTCTCTTTGCCTAGTCTTCTTGCAACGTCAGGACAAAGTGGTAGGTGCAGTGACACCTTCTCTGTGTCGGGATAGCGACTATTCTGGCCTTAATGGAGAGGGGGGGAGTGTGTTGTTTCGCGCTTTCTCCCGTAAATTGTAAGTACCGTGGGCTATAGGTGCATATAGACTTCGTCAAAGCACCAACTGCCTGGCCCACAGTTGAGGTTGGAGGGTGGTTTAGGGGCATTGGTTTCATCACCCCCAACATGCAGTCCGTTCTGCAGGGGTGGGTTCCGTTCACAGACCATGGTATTTGGAGTTTGCGGATATCAAAGAACTTGGATACTAATCTGCTTAGAACGGTATTGAAAACCAGAACTCATGCCACGACACTCAGGTTAAGATAGATAGGTACTTGGCTAATGTAAAGGACACTGAGTGGGTGAACGGTCTCCTCTCAGAAGGATCTTCCCAGATTTCATCAAGGGGAGACCACAATGCACATACCCTAAGGACTCCTAAATATTACTTCTGGATTCCAGGAGGAGGTCTTGGACTCTTCTGACCGCACATAAGTTGTTCCAATACTTATTCATTTATGGGAAGCCACACGTTTATATTGATCTATTTGCCAAATCAATCTACATTTTACCAAAGTGATTGATTTAGGATAATTTTCATGCATCCAGACCAGTCTATTTGTCCAACTAACCTATATTTTTCCAAAAACATTGATGAGTGGATTCCAGTTAACCGATAAGATCCGTTGTTCCATTTCAGAAAAATTCTGTTCAAGTATTATTCACAAATCCCTAAAGCACGAACTTCTCTAATCAGCCCGTAAAAGCCAAGAACTCCTCCATTCAAGTATTGACGTATACACTCAATCTATGAATTTTGTGGTCATTATTGTTGCAGTGATAAAAGCTTATCTAAAAGTGTATTCATTCTTTTGCCGCCATAAAAGCCGGCTTTCTACATCATTTTGTCGTTTCGCCAGTTCAACAACTGATTAATCTTGCCATGGTTGTCTACATCTAAAAACTATTGTAAACCATACACGAAGTGTTCAGCACTCGGCTGCCTGGTGGGAAAAAAACTTGCCAATTGGAGCAAAATTTCTCTCTTTTAATTAGGTTTGTGACGCAGGAAACCGTTAGTTGATTTTTTTCTTCCTAGTGCTTTCTGCCATGAAATAAAGTAGGACGATCTCCATAGTTGTTGATGAAAAGAGAGTATTGATTCAAGTTGGGAAGCGTTACTCTCTTCAATCAACCAGACATTAATTGAATTAGCCCTCAACTTTGGTAACCCTAGCAGCAGAAAACTTCGAATTCGGTGGGCTCTGTGACTTTCAAGAAATAGCCAAACTTGGTGTTGCCAACAAGGTTGATAATCTACCGACTTTCTTTAGGTAGGTACAACGTATCTAATGCAACAATGAGGACCACTAAACTCATTGATTGAATTCACACATTTAATATATATGTCTATGATGCCCCATTAATTAATGAAAAATAAAAATCAATGAACTTAGTGATTATAAAGGAAGCACCAAAATCTCAGTGTAACCACCTACTTACCTATCCTACTTTTGTCACCACCTCCTTGGCAATAACAAGAATGTAGTAAACAACAAAACAACTTGACAGTATGTACAGAAATCTCTTATCATTAAGGAACTATCAATCAACACAAAAATCTTAAAATTTTGAAACAAGACAATGAAATAAATTGTTTTTTTTTTTAAACTGTTCCATTAGATTGTAGTGTTCGTAAAAACAAACAGTTATAAATAAATCTTGAAAATATAAAGCCTAGGAAGTGGTAGGTTAGAGCAACATATATTATATCGCATCTTGGTACTACTTAGCTCGTAAACATAAATCATGCTCACCTAGGTAAGTGTCTATTTCTTAATACAAGAACAGTGTACCTAGGACCAACGAATTAGGTACTAACGTTTTCATGATATTTTATAGTTAACCTATTAAACCAGTTTGCCAAAATGAAATATTCTTACTCATGTTTCAATTGCTTCTGAAGTTTATAATAGCTACGCTACACTACAAAAATAATAAGTTGAAAATGATGCTTACCCAAAAATAGCATATTGTTGAAATGAATGATTTTGAAGAAGAGAAGGTACAACTCGCAAACACATCAGTGAAACTTCAGCAGGGGAGTAGAAGTAGGCGAATGTTTATTTTTCATGCTTCTGACCTTGAAGATTTTTACGTAGGGTATTCCGTTTCTTTCCCACAATACACGAGAAAAGGAGAAAACAAACTGACGGACCTAATCTGGATGTAGGAATCTAATCGAGGACGACCTTAGTAAAAAACGATAGGAGGTTTAGAATGAGCAAGACTGTGTGGAGGGGGAGGGGGGGTTCTGATAACGCAAGACTGATAAGAGCAAGTCAAATTCTTCAGTAGTACGGTTGCGAAGCAGTTACAAATAGTTACCTACCCACGGCAAAACTCTGAACATTCCGTTGTTTTGAGGGATTCGAGAACAATTTTAATTTAGCAGAACGTAATAAAATGAAAAAAATAAAATTGAAGGCTTAGTAATAAAATACAAAGATTTTGGTCGATGAAAATTGATATTCGCAAGAACGATATACCTATATGCTGCAAAGGATTAATTTACGATTTGCCACCCGACGGAGAACTAGGGCGACGATGCAGACGAAACGAGGTCACTCCCAACTTCAATGAAAATAACTTACCTATCTAGACTACAGATATAAATAACACTTCATCCAAACGGAAAAACGTCTGTTCTGTTGTTTTGGACATCAAACCTTTCTCTACCAGCGACGACCGTGAAATCTACAGAGAAAACGTAAACATCCTCTAAGTACAGTGCGCAATCAAGATGAATCTGAGGGAAAAAAAACAATAACACGGCTTGTTTCATCTAGTTGGCTTCAAGTTTCAGCTGAAGACACCTCCTACCTAATCCAGACGAACCTTTAATGAGATAATTCAACTTTATAAATGATTGTACCACGTACACATTAGCAGTCATGGAATATTTCGGAGGTATAACATGCTATTACGCACTAGAGATTACGTATTTTTGCGTCATTAATTCTCACCCAAATAAGTCCCTCTGTTCAAGGACGTTAGAAAAACCAATACAGGACCCAATGAACGATGGTATTACGTCGAAAACAATCATTAAGAAAGGTATTCAAACTCACCTTGTCTAGGAAACGACAATTAGGTGCTGGCGACGTAATTAAGTCCGGAGGTATGAGGCATCGCACTACACCATTGCAATCTGCACCTCGTGGAGAAATATGATGATCGGAATTTGATGAAATATCCCGATTTTTCGTTAGTTCCAACACTAAAAACCACTCTCAATTCCGTCTATATCCAGTTCCGAATGGGCGATGGGAGAAATTTCACTAAAAATAACAGTTTTTAGACGTATATCCGTGGGCAAGTTATTTTGCGCAGTTATCTTTCACATCACGATCAACTGGTAAAAACAACGAAGTTTCTCGCCCACTTTACCGTTGCACTGAACAGATCGGACACTTATACAAGGCAATCGTACAACGTCACAATATACACGATCAAATAAGATAATATTCAGTCTACACCAGAACAAAACGAAGAAAAAACAGACCGAGGAAAATGTGCTTTCAAACTAGTCCTAATAACGCGAAATTTTAATTGATGCCTAGAACTTTCATTGACATCAAAACTGTGTAAAACCATCGGAGATATTTTCAACTTTCATTTCCGAATCACCGAAATAGCACTTGATATCACTTTCCACTGATATAGATGAACAATATTCTGGGAAATACGTATTGGGGTCCATCTTGGAAAAGGTCATGTGTGTGACTCGAGTCTGTGTACATGTCGGGACGTAAACAAGAAGTGCGCATGCGCCACTCGATACCCTTCTCCCCGTTTCGAGCCGCCCGCTTCTACGGACGTCATGCATGATTCACCTTCTGACATTTCATTCAATAATTTTGAAGATTGTTTAAGAGTTGAGACATGTCAAATGATTGAATTTTGATCTTATGACGACACCAAATCCTTTTTTAGGGGGTTTTATCTGGCGGAAATCGCGTTTCGGATTTTGAATGTAACCTGTTTCCCGCCCAAGAGGTAGCAATGGTGGTCGAGTTTCGTTCATAATTCGACCGCTCTTCAAAATGCCCATTTGAAGACTACCTTTCCTCGTCTGGGCATGGAGTAGAAGTGGGGGAACTCGGTTTACACGGTAAAATGCCCTATTGTAGTCGAATTTTGTCGAGTTTTCCCCCGTAAAATGAATTTTTTCAAGGTGTGTCCCTCGTCCGGAGGAGAGAGACCGTGACGGTGGCGTAGGTTTGTGCCAGCCCAAATGGGGGTTTCCGTCTATGTCTGAATACTACGTCGCAAAAGGTCCGGGAGGGGTGTACAACTCGGATCGATCGCCTCCTGCTGCCAGACTCAGACGCAGAGTTTCTCATTCATTGCGGAGGATACGCCTTTGCAAACCCAGACAGACACACCCACAAGTTTTCAAAACGCTTGCCCTTCGGCTAGACGGACCCCATGCACTTGATTCCTTTTCGTCTCGACGGAAAAACTTTGGAATTTAATATAAATAGGGAAGTAGAAAAGGGGATAGTTGAAACATCGTGCTTCCAAGTAAACCAATACTTTCAAATGCAAAACTACGAAATCCATATTCTCTGGCGTTAAGTTTCAGAGCATTCTCAGAAAGCAAATTTGTTTTCCTGTTGTGCGCACATGTGTGCAACACCCATTAATTCTTAAATTGAAATCCGGTTTTGAAGAATGTTTCGGAGATTGTGTATGAGCTTCCACTTATCAAATCATTTAATGATTAGTCTGGGTAGGTTTGCGTAATTAAGAAAAAATTCTTGCAAATTTCTAAATTCTGATCAATATCTTCATCCTGTATTTTATTGAAGTTATTATTGAAAAAATCCAATTTAAATATAGAGTGCTTTTGCACGTAGATACCTAAGTAGGTACCTACCTATGGTAAACTCTTGTAGGAAGAGTGGAAATGGAGAAAAGAGATTAATAGTTTAATGCGTGTAATTGTTTTTAACGAAATACATTTTTACTCGCCACATTAATTTAGTCATACATAAATAGAAAACATAATAAGTACGCGAAAGCATCAACTTGATTACACGAAGATCAGTAAATTAAGATTAAGACTCGGTAAAATGCTTGGAAGTTGAGAAAATATTCGTTACAATAAATTACAGTAAAATACATGGTATAATAAATAAGTACCGTAGATATAGGCACCCAACTTAGGCCACTTTTGGAGGTTTTTTGGTTTATTCAAGGTCAAATGTATTAGAAAAAAAAAAAAAAAATACTCAGATTTTGCTGTGTATCTTATCACTACTATGTCTTATGTCAAGTTATTTATTTATCACCAGCGCAACGACTCCCCACCAGCTCAATGAAATCATCATACATTAACAAGCGGTTGCAGTCATGTTCACAATATCAATTATTGAGAATGATCACCTGTGTGTAAAATTATTCAAATAACCATGCTCATAACTCAGCTTGTTGGCCATGCACTTCGCAGTAGTTAACGTAATATGGTTGGATAAATCGAGAGCTTTCGAACGAATGGCCAAAAAATTTTGTGGGATGAAAAATGATGAAGTATCATTTCTCCAGCAACCACTCTGGTCGTAAGCGGAAATCATCAGATATTGTTGCAAAACATTTTCGTTACACACTTTCGTTACACATAAACGTTTCTTTTTTGGTTGGAGATGCCAAGGCTAAAACACATAGGTACTGCGTTAAAACCTGAAAACAATCATTTAGATAGGTAACAGCAGTCCTGATCTACAGGATGTCATTATAAACATTTTAGCGAATTTTCGTAGAAAAGGGCTCGGGAAATTAAAAATCAAAATTTTAAAATAAAAAATTTTCGAGCATTTCTTCATTGAAATCCTTTTTGAGGCATTCTGAAACGAATCCTTGAGTTTAAAGCACGATAACTCTCCTTAGGAATGAGACAAAAATTCCGTTCTTGCTCCAAAAAATCAAGTTTTTCAAAAGAAAGGACGAGTTCGTTGGCCTGCTCTTTTCGAGCACGTTAAATTGGTAAAATTAGAAAAAAATGTGCTAAAAAATCACTAAAAATTGTTAAAATCGGCTAAAAATTGTTAAAATTATATGTTTTCATAGAATATTGCTCAAATAAAGTTATAACGGATAAAAATTGTTAACATTACATGTTTTCATATAAATTTGCGCAAATAAAGTATATATTAACTATAAAATAGAACATTCAAAAATGTATGTACAAAATTATGCTGAAAAATATAAATTTCATTATAATGTGCTAAAAAATCGAAAAAACTGCAAAAAAGCTAAAAACCCTAAAACCTCTTTTTTGAATAGGTAGCAGGTTATTATTTAAAATACGTTTTTTGCCATAAAATTAACAGTTGACTATTTCGTAGCACTCAAAAAGCTCTAATTTGAAACCAATTCAACATTAAATAATAAGATAATTTACGAACTTAGCTCATACGATCATGCTGCATGGCTGGGACTTTTCTAACATACTTAACAATTTTTGCCTTTTCAAAAAACTTACTGTGGCCGAAGTTAGGTAACATTGTGCTCCAACTTCGGCCACCTTTGTAAAAGGCATTCAACACGAAGAAGCAATGAAATATTGCAACTTCGGCCGCCAAATAAGTTTTTAAACATCTTTTTTGTATTTAAAAATTATAAAAACTATTCACCGACTGTTCTGAAACACCTTTAATAGAGTAGCTGGCACTGGCCAACAAATGGAGGCAGCACGGGGGGCGGAGTGTCTGCTGCGACACACATCACCGTCGTGCCCTGACGGTGGTGTGACGGTGATGGGCAGCAGGGGCAGCGGAGACGGGCGTCATTCGTGGAAGAGGATGGGCCGGTCCGGAGACGGTCTCGGCTCGGTCCTTGGCATCCTGAGCTACCTCTTGGCAACCTCCTGGAGGCGCTGGCTGAGTTGGCTTTCTTATCTGTGGTTGGAGAGGAGAGGAGAGTGGCTGGTTATTTATCTTGAAAGTGTAGGTACTTTCTTCAGGGAATCCGGGCGTTTATATAGCCCTGAAGAGGCATGATTAGGAGGGAGGGGAGAGTTAAATAATACTAACTCCAGTAGGGGTAGAGAGACCTGTAGAGGAGGCAGGCGATGCACAGGCTGATGGGGTCGTTGTAGTCAATGCTATAGTTGGTTTCAAAGGGCGTGTGGGCTTGACCCTGTCGATTGAGAAAGACATTGGGTTCCCAGATGTACCTAAGGAATAGGTCACCACATTACCCAAAACAGCAGTGAAAGTGCCCATGCAGGGAGGTGTAAAGGTAGGCGGTGGTACAGGGTGGTACATCGACGCGCATGTAGACTACCTTGTCCTTTCGAAGAGTTCAAGGGGAGTAATATTTAGTGAAATGGCGATAGGAGTCATTTGAGAGGCCGGTATTGCAGACAGCGGGGACGGAGTGACGAGGTCATCAGGCAGTGGGGAAGTGACATCGAGAAGCTGTTGAGCTGGGGACACATCTTGTTGAGAGGGTCTGTTGCAGAGTCCAAAGAGAATAGATGGCAGATCGACCGCCCAACGAGATGGGGCAGAAGCAGTCATGACAGCCTCTTTGAGCCAGTGATGGAAACACTCTATCAGACCGTTGGAAGCCGGATGGTAAGCGTTTGTGTGCTTTTTTGTGATACCCTATAGATTACAGGTGTGATGAGGTGTACTTTGGAGGATCAAATCGAGCAACCCAAGTTGTATAAAAAGTTTGAGAGACAGTTTTGGCGGAAATGTCCTGTAAGGAGGGGCCAGCCATCCAGTAGCTCGATCGATCATGGTCAAACAGTACTTGAATCCATTTGACGAGGGCAGAGCTCTGAAGATATCAATGTGGAGATGTTCGAGGGGTTGAGTATCCAGAAAATGGGCCAAAGGGGCGCGGATGTGGCATGTAAACTTCGCCCAGTTGCAATCCAGGCAGGATCGGGTCATGATTTTGACCAAAGTTGAGAGGTTTGGCCAATAAAATGGCTGCAAATACAGCTCAGATGTGAACTGCAAGTGTCGGAGCCTTGTAGGAGGGGGAAAGAGAGAGAGGGGGGGGGGAGTTGAGAGAACTTGTTAGAGGTTTATGGTCTGTGAAAACTACAAGCACTACACTCTATGACTTGTCAAAAATGAATGATGCCCAAATAGATAGCGAGGAATTCCTTGTTGTAGGCAGAGTAGTTTCTCTGGGTGTTATTGAGGCCTTTAGGAAAAAATCCTGAAGGATGGAGCACTGTAGTGTACAGCAGTGTACTACACTGTACCTGTAGTGTAGGGCTGATCCCACTGTGTTGTCAGAGGCACCAATATGGAGCTCGATTGTTTCATAGGGTCCGGGTGGGTGAGTGAGATGGCTGTTGAGAGAAGTGACTTTGCATTTGAAAATGAACATCATCATCATTAGTCCAAGCCAAGGGACGCTTGTCCCGTTTCTGTGCATCAGGTGGTATTAGGGGTTGTAGTGGAATGAGGGCATAGGCAGCTTGAGGTATCGCATGACAGTAAAAATTCAGTAGTCCTAAAAAGGTCCGTAGATCTTGAACTGCTTGAGGACAAGGAAATTTTTCAATGAGTTCGATCTTGAGAGGTAAGGCAGCTATGCCTTTAGTGGAGACATGATGTCCAAGGAAGTTCACCAAGGCAGTAGCGAGCTGACACTTGGCCTTATGATGTGAAGGCCACGCCGAGTCAGACTAGACAATGCAACCTGAAGATGAAGAGATTGTTGTGTCGAATCGGTGGAGGCAATGAGGTATCATCCAAATATGAATAAGCGAAGGGGAGATCTCGGAGGACATGCTTAACGGCTATTAGGCCAACTACAAGGAGCTGCTCTCAATTTATCTGGGCTTAATCCACTTTTGGCAGATCATCAAGGGTTGCTCTTTAGTGGTTTTTACAGACCACAAACCATTTACCACCCCTCTCAACCTGGTATCAAACACAATACCACCTCCGATTCTGCACCATCTAAGATTAATCTCGGAATTCTCTTCTGAGATATAGTAGAATCTGGGACTATCCAGCATTCTGGTGGATCACTTATCCTGCCTGGCTTTCAAATTTGGTCATCGAAAAGTTGACTCTCTACCTCCATTCATACTTTCACCCTGAGGGAAAGAAAAAGATTGGACCCTCACATTCAGAATATGTAGCTTGATGAAGTGTTAATCAATAAAATTCCGATACTGTGTGAAATGCCGGATGGCTCCCCATAGCCGTACATTTTGTCGCAAATCCATCTTCCTGTGTTTAACCTTCTTCACAGTCTCCCTCACCCAGGGGTTAAGGCCACAACGTCACTAATCAGAGCCCGATACTATTTGCCTAATCTGAAGCCCCCTGTAAAAGCTGTGACCCGAGCCTGCCTGGCGTGCGAAAGGGTCAAGATTATTCGCCATATTTGAGTCCCTCACTGCACCTTCCTGGCATTACCTTTCTCGATCATTTGCACTTCAACGTTGTGGAGGCCCAGCCATCTTCAAATGACCTCAAATTTTTCCTCACGATATTGGACAACTGGGTGGTTGGAAGCTGACCCTGCACCCCAGTGAAAACTGTTTCTAAGGCCTTCTACGATACTTGGGTGAGCTGTTGTGGCCCTCCTCGAACTTTCACAGCAGACTGGGTACCTACTTCCGCTCTGCAACCTTCTCCACCATTGATGAGCAACTTGGGATCACAATAAAGTATTATTGTGATTCTAATACATACTATCCACTTGGCGACTTATGGCTTGGTGGAAAGGTTTCACTGGTCCTTAAAAGAGCCCCTTATGGCCACTTCCATTCCATCCCCTTGTGCCCAGGTCAAGGACAGACTCGACCTATGATTACGAAATAGACCACCACAGGACGATGTTTCACCCGCACAACGCATACTAGGAGTAGCTCAGCTTCCTCGTGATGTCCTCACTCCCCTAGCCCATCGGTCGGCCCGTTGCCCCCCCCCCCCCCCCCCCCCCCCCCCCCCCCAAGACACTTAAGTAAGTTCCACCAATGAGAGTTAACTCCCGAGTCTAGTAACACAGGATCTAGATAAAAAGCGCGAGTCATTGTTTTTTACTGTTCCACCATCAATTTTTGATCCTCGATTAGCCAATCGCGTCAGTACCTACTTGCTTTTTGCGTTTCAGAGCTTGCTGATCAATTTTGGTTCCGTGCCTGTCTGTCTGTTTTGGTCCTTGTCACGCCCAAAACTATACCGAATTTCAGTCTGATTTAGATGCGATTTCCAGGGATTGTACGGGTTAGCTCCAAGATGGTCCGCTATAGGTAATTTGCAATGCCGTCGAATCAACAGTAGCCTGCATTCTTGCGCAAACGTGAATTTCTCATAACGTCGATTTCTCATCATCTGTTGGTCCGATTTCGTTCAAATTCAGTAGCCAGTAGGGTATATTTTATTGGAAAAAACCCCATATATTATATTGCGATAGGTAGAGTAATAACCATTGCGCACGCGCGTAACTCTCATCGATTGGCACAGGCAAAACTCCGAGTCTAATGGAACGATTTTGATGAAATTTTCAGGGATTGTGCGGGTCAGCTTTTTGTCGGTCCCATGTAAATTTCATTGCAGTTGGATAAATAGTAGTCTGCGCGCATGCAAAAATGTTAATTCCTTATAACGTCAATTTCTTATAATTTATTGGTCCGATTTTTTTCTTTTGGTTAATGAAATACCCAAGTACTAGTAAGCCAGCCTGGTTACTTACTAAATCAATTTATTATACGCGTACCTCGAGAATAGTTTATTCATTCATCAATAACTTTGTGTGTAGCGCTGCTCCTTTTTTCTTCGGATCGGTGTAGGCATCGTTATGGCTTTACCATTAAATTGAGATGTTTTCAACGAGTGGTGAAAAATTTCCGTCGGATAAGAACTGACGGAGCTCCATTTCCCTAGGAAAGAAATTTTAGTGAGTAACGCTGCGAAAACTGTCGGTTTTCCTGTTGTGGGCCAAAGTAAAAAACATTAAAATGTTAAAATCGTTGCCCATCCACTTATGCGTGTGGTCACCTGTTTCCCTACATATTCTCATTCAAGGAATTGTCACGATCTAATTCCAGAAAACATTGTTTCTTCATTGTCACGACGGAGTAGGAAATAAATTATTACGGAAATACGGGGTTATGTTATGAAAAAATAAAAGGAAAAAAAAGGGTTAGATATAAATGGGCTGTGAGAAAGTGGCAGATCAGCGCTGATCCGTGGGTTAACCAACTCCAACAGGTGGATTCAGGAATCCGTGCGTTATCACAAGAAGATCCCGAGTCACGCGTTGGCGGAACGGTCATTTCGCCGTTTTTACGAGAAAACTCAAGGTCCATAGACAACGTTTTATCTCTAACTTCCGTTCTGGAGGAAGGGAACAGAACGGAAGTTAGTGAAAAAACGATGTCTATTTCCACGAAAAATAAAGAGTTACAATGTTAAATCGATTTCGACAGTTAGGCCATCATCAGTAACACACAATAACTTGTTGTCAGTTACTGATGGTGGCCTAACCGTAGAAATCGATTGAACATTGTAACTCTTTATTTTTCGTGTAAAATAGACAACGTTTTTTCACTAACTTCCGTTTTGAAATGGGTTTCCACAACTTCGTTGCGAGTGATTTAGTTTTAATTCACCTCCCTCCAGACTTCCGATCCGGGGAAAAAGGCATGGGTGAATAGGCTTAGTTCAAGACTGAATATCGTGGTTTAGGACGCAAGGGAGGCCAAAAAATGGGTGTATCGGATTAGTGTAAGACTGAATATTGAGAGGCTACGGATTTTGAAGGTCTATTACCTGGGTCATTCTGAATAAAATGTCTTTTTGCAGCTGGATGTAGATTTCGTTTTTTCTTTTGGTTTATTATTTTCAATAATGAACCTTTGTAATCGGCTAAGAAAAAAAAGTTTAACCCCCCCTCAAAATTTGTTGGCTTACGTTTCAAGATGCGTAGAATCCAAAAATCGAATTAAAAAAAATCCGCCCGTCCGCCGTCCGAAGCTTTTCTCAAAAAGTATTGGACCAAACTTTAAGAAATTTGGCCTATTTTTCAAAGGGATTTGTTAGATTCCTATTAGACCAAGGAGGCTGATATTTGTTATATGGAGCATCAACAGGCCTGATGTGTATGATTGACAAATTAAGGTATTGATCAACATCACTACGTGAAAAAACATGATACAGGATTTGCATTTATTGGTTGCATCACCAAATTTCGACATGGATATGTCTTTGCTCTGGGGGGTCGACCAAAAATTTTCGTCACGCAAAAGTTGATGTCACAATTTCTAATGATGTTCACGTACAACCCAGCCGTTGTGGAACTTCCGCAGTTTTCATCGCACACAAATCGTTCGCCACTCGTTGGAAAGCGCTTGATTTATGTGATAAATGTTCACATCTCAAGCTACCAATTTCTCCCTCCTTACGTACCTGGCTACATTCCTAAACTAAGTTGATTGGACTATAAACAATTTAATTAAGCCGGTTACAATATTCTTAACGTAAAGCAATAGCATAATTTACTCCACTCCATAGTGTTGAAGCCTGACTCTGCATCCAGCAACTGGACCAAGGAGTAATCAGAGAATCAACCAGTACAACCACCCTCTAATTCCAATTCAGTGGCACAATATGAGGTGGATTCTGCTGTTGTTGTGCGGCGGGAGGCATAAGCAACAGGATGTTCTATTTTACCATCCATTTGGCTCAGAACACACCCCAAGCCTTCCTTGCTTCCATCTGTGGCAAGGATAAAAGGCTTGGGGTGTGTTCTGAGCCAAATGGATGGTAAAATAGAACATCCTGTTGCTTATGCCTCCCGCCGCACAACAACAGCAGAATCCACCTCATATTGTGCCACTGAATTGGAATTAGAGGGTGGTTGTACTGGTTGATTCTCTGATTACTCCTTGGTCCAGTTGCTGGATGCAAAGTCAATGGCTTCAGCTAATGTTGAAGCCTGACGCAACAACTATAGAAGTAGCTATAGAGGGATGTGAGCCATTCATGGCCCATGACAATAGGAAACATTTTCATCGCCTTGACAACAGTCGACTGTTAACAACAACTCATCGTAGTGATTTTCAACATTTTCTGTTTCTAGCCGGTATACAGTCCAAAGTTAAAGGATTTGTTTACAACTCTCGAGGGCAACCGTTATGAAATCCCCATTCAAAGACATATCCATGTAACATGGTATTTGCTTGTAAAGCAGATAGTGGAACTCGTTTACGAGTTTTACAGTTTTTAAAAGAAAATGTGCTAAAAACATAGTTTGCAGACATTTTCAGCTGTCATGGAATTTCAGCAGTTTTTTGGCCGATTCCGACCACTGCGCAGCGTTTTGTTGACAACACATTTGACAAAGTGGTTGAACCGGGCATGCTTTGACGACATAAGTTGCTGTAGGAAAAATCTGACGGCTCTTCATTGTTAGCAAAGCAGGGTAATAGTATGCAATGGAAAAGGTTACAATATTTACGAAAGTCAATTAAAAATACTTTTTTATAGTACCTAATATTCAAAATATAAATGGAAAATATTGAGGAAAGTTCAGAAATTTTGAACGAAAAATGTATGTCTGGTCTGGATTAGACTTCTAAATTAGAATCTTCGAATTAGGTTTTTAAGGGTTTCATAGCCATATCCTACCAAAGTCCCCTAAATTAGGCTAGAATTGGAAGTTGCGTGTAGATCCTCCCCCTGTGTAGAGACTATTGTACATGTATGTGTTTAGAGACAGAAATATCCTCAAACAGTCTGATAATTCTCGTCGTGAACAAATAGTTCCTAATTCATTGATTTATTTCGGCATAGAGGCGCCACATTCGTTTTATTGAGAGATACACGTATTTGTAGGTGTTTAAGTAGGTACTCGCCTGCTTAATTACAGCTCACATATTACAAGCATTATATGTTTATGCTTAGTGTGGACTGTGTGGAGTCACATTATTTTTCACATTGATACATTACGTATTGCAATACCAGGTGTCCCCAAAAACGTTACCCCCCTGCTAAAATCGTTATTACTGGGTCAAAAAAATACAGGATGTTTCCATTTTTTCCAACCGTCACGTCACGGCGAAAATATTGATTTTCACGTACAACCAATGCGTTACTAGGGAAGTGTAACGCCCTTAGTTTCATAGCAGGAAAATCGTTCGCCACTTTTTGGAATGCTCTCATTTTATCGTAACATCTCATGATCCCTAAGCCTCTGTATTGTCAAAGAAAGCTGATTTATTACGCTAAGTTATAAACTAATATTGCCATAATGAACTAATCATATGTAAAAACTTTCAACTTTGAATTGTGGCATTTTATTACATAATAAAAAAGAGAAAGCCAGACTGTAGACTTTTTTTATCATTTAATGATTAACAGGACGTTTCCATTTGTTTTCGTCCGTCACGAGCGTCACGTCACGGTGGGGTTTTCTATTGATTTTTACGTACAAACAAAGCGTTACTAGGGAAGTGAAACCCTTAGTTTTCATAGCAGGAAAACCGTTAGCCACTTTATGGAATGCTCTCATTTTATCACAGCATCTCATAACCCCAAAGCCTCTGTAGTGTCAAGGAGAGCTGATTTATTACGCTCAGTTATAAACTAATATTGCTAAGTAACCATAATGAACTAATAATGTGTAAAATTAATCATTATTAAATGATCTGACTGTAGAACCGTAGGTCTACCGTCCGTTTTTTTTTTTTCGATGGATCTCAAAAATGACAAACTTGCGCATTGCGGATGTGCGAAATTGACATCAACTTGGTTAGTGTATTTTTTATTACTCCCATTTTTTATTGCAAATTTAAATTTTACGTGAAATTTCATGAAAAAATGACCCTTCACTCGGTTTTTTAAGTGCTCGCAAACGGGCGCGATTCCGCTC
Source organism: Adelphocoris suturalis (assembly GCA_030762985.1). Lineage (NCBI taxonomy): Eukaryota > Metazoa > Arthropoda > Insecta > Hemiptera > Miridae > Adelphocoris > Adelphocoris suturalis. The sequence continues at coordinate 24,766,804 of CM061047.1, read as the reverse complement.
CCAAAATGCAATAAATGTGAAATAAGTAGGTAAGGGTGCGGTTTTAGAGCGGGATTGCACCTGTTTGCGCGCACTTAAAAAATCAAGTGATGGGTCATTTATTCATGAAATTTCAGGTGAAATTCAAATCCGCAATAAAAATGGGTATTCCCGTTTAAAATAACGAAGTTTATGTGCACGTGCGCAATGCTCAATTTTGTACTTTTTGAGATCCTTAAAAAAAGGGGGGAGGGGGGGGGAGACACTCTTTAAACTATACTGAGTACATTGTGTAAATTTGCAACGTTTCTTCATTTTGATAGTTCAAATTATAACAAGACTTTACATAAAAGGCCTTTCCGTCTTTAAATTTGTTTTATTAATCTCCAACGTTTCACCCCAGGAACTGGGGCTTCTTCAGGGAGACAAAATTCACAATATCAAATTCCAAATTCGTTAAATAAATACTTATCGTTTTCCTTTTGTGATGAAAAATCGAATTCAATTTTTTTACCACAGATTTAAATTTGATTTTTGATCTCACACACAAAAAAGATAAGTATTTATTTTAAAAAAATTTTAATCTGATATTTTGAATTTTAACCCTCTGAAGAAGCCCCATTTTCTGGAGAGAAACGTTGAAGATTAATAAAAAAAAAAAAAAAAAAAAAAACAATTTAAGGACAGAAAGGCCTTTTTTGTAAAGTCTGGTCATTGCGTATTATCACGTTTTCTAGTCATTACAAGTACCTACCTTCGACACGTTCATTGCATTTCAGCCACACCAGCCTGTTTCCCTACGTAGTTTCAATTGGCGTACTGCAACTTTCTCATAACTTCAACCTTCATGAGGCACAGTCACACACAACTGAGTTTCTAGATGACTTAGGTTACGTGTCGGTGTTCAGCCCATGTCTGCTTTCAGGTACATTTCTTAAATTCTAAACGTATTAATGTTCCACAACCATTGCAATAAAATTATTAATAAATTTCATAGCAAAAAATACAAAAATAAAGTAATCCAACAATTCAAAATATTATTTTGGATTTATATAAAATTTTCGTAAAAAATGAAACTGGATAAAAAAAAATTAAATATAATTTTTCGAAATTTGTCTTCATGGAAATCCGTTTTTAGGCATTCTAAAACAATGCCGAGCGATTCCGATTTTAAGAAGGAGTGCCGATGAGACCAATTGAATATTATATTGGAGGTCCTGCTTAAACATTGGCAGGAAAACTTATTTTTTTATTTTGCAACAAAATTAACTTTTGGCCTCAACATACTGCACCTTAATTTAGTATGATTTGGTTTCCAAAATTAAGGACATTCAAATACCTTCAAATGCTAAACTTGCATCTTTTGATGTGGTTTGTAAGCTGAGTCACGCCTCAAAACTTGGTATTTTTGAAAAATATGAATTGTATAATTTGATGTCTGTCTGTATGGATCAAAATTATTTTCAATTGAGGGAAAATATTACACTCAGCCATGGGCTCCCCGTTACTCTTCTACTTGCAGATATTTACATGGATTATCTTGAACAACAAATACCTATTTAAAACATTTAACTCAAATAATCTACTCTATTGGTTTAGATACGTGGCTGATATTATATATGTCTGTGGGCAGGGAGAGACAACTAAATTATTTTCACCAAAAAATCAATAAATTAGATCCCTTTATCAAATTAACCTTCGGGTTCGGAGAGACTAAACTCAATTTTCTTTATTTGTCCATATCGTTGGTAAACAAAAGGCATAATTTTTCAATAGGAAAGATACATGAAGCGATATAAACTATCAAATCACACAAACACACATCAAATACCAAACACAAACAACACACCCCCACACACATCAAATCACCCTTTAGTTCAGAAGTATGTGGCCTTTCATAGTTTGTTCAACCGTGCACTATCTGTTCCAATGAATGACCAAAATGTATTAAAAGAAAAATCAATTATTAAAAACATAGCAGCAAGTAATGGATACGGGGGAGATCTCGTTCATTCCTCATGGGTTAAGGTTTTGAGGGAAAATAATAGGGACAAAGTCCACAATTCGGCTAGGGAAGATGTACCTTTGGAGTAGGAAAAAAATAAAAATAAAAATAAATAAATAAATAATAATGGATAAAAGTACATCTCATTATAGGAAAATTTCTGATGAAGTAGGTAAAGCCCTATCATCAAGGGGTTACAAAGTGGGTTTTAAAAATACAAATAGTATTAAAGCTTTACTAGGGTCCGTTAAAGACAAAATCAGACGTAAAATTGACTATTTCGTTGAAAAGCTGAGATTCTGAGAAAGTTTTTCCCGTGTGGTGCTTTCCCAAAATATTCTGTATTAAGAGCAAAAAGACAAATGGAAAAAAGCCAAATTCTGAGAAGTTTTCAAAATTCATAGAAGACAATTTGACGCTCTTTCCAAAGATGTCCTAATTTTTGAGTTTAAAGTGACTCCAAGGGGAGCTACAGCCGTTTTAATGTCATAAGGTATAAAACACGAAAAAAATCTTGAAAATTGAATCACTCAAAAACTAAGCGTTTAAAAAAATCTCTTAGGGGAACTTTCGATCAGAAATGAGTTCTAGAAACTACCCTCACAGTTCGATGTACTTGAGTCGGGACACCCTGGATAAATAAATAAATTAACTAGAAAATCAGGAAAGAAATTAGGAACTACGCAGCTTTTCATTCAATCATGAAAAATTTAAAATAAATTTTATTCTCCAAGTTATGTAACTATTTTATCTGGAATCAACAAATATACTACACAGGTATAGGTACTATTTTGATGAAAAATATAAAACGAATTCTGCATTGCATGATGCATGTAAGACAACTCTAGTTGGAATGTCTTCAGTAGGTAGATAGTAACAAACCGACAGACGCACACAGATTATTTCTGTGTACAGAAAAATACAGATTATATCTGTACCCAACCTCGTGCTTAAGATACCCACTGTTCTTGATATGCTGCACCACCCGTACCACCACGTGAGATTACAGGTGTATTCATCTATGAAAAGGAGCGCGAATAACTGCCCAAGTGCATAATAGGTGGTTACTGTTACTCTATTGTCCGTTGAACCGCGCGATCTGCTGAAGTGACGCAATTTATTACAAGACCTTTAAATTATGTTCATTGCATAGGAAAAGTTACGAGAGGGCAATTACACGAGCCACTCTTCTGTCGAACCCTCCATCCTCCCTCCAGACGATAAACCAGCCGCCGCGAACTCCCGCAAATTGTCAACTTCCGAGGGGAACCTGGTCTCCGATTTGATCTGTTTATTACCAAATAGCGCAGAAAAAGTAAAATGAGTTTCCTTCGACTCGAGGAAGAAATAGAAGGTTATGTGAGCGGGGGCGTAGTTTTGTCCTCTCAAGAACAAACAAAAACCCCTAGGTACCAAGGTTTACCTACGTTGGCTGCTATAAAAATAGACAGCAGCGGGTTCATAAAACATGCGCTCTTATAGGTACAGCTACAGAGTTTACTGCTTACTGCAGCAGAGTTTAGAGTTTTTCAGAACCTCGGAAGTTAGCCAACCCGTTGAATAACTCCAATAATATTGCATTGAAAAATGAGACAAGTAGGTACCTACCTAAGTAAGCCAACTATTCTATTTAGGCACCTACCTTACATTTGAAATTGTAGTTAGGTACATAATCGTAAGTATAAAGCCTCAATAGAATTATTCGGCGTATTGCCTGGGTAACAAATATTGATTACTGAAAAAAGAAGCAGCAAATTATTACGCCAAGGTTTACAAATAGCCCTTCTGCGCAGTTCACTGGTCTCTAGATGGGTAATAATTGAACGAAACCTGTGGCAGTTACATAAGTAAGAGTCCTTGTATAACTCCACAGGCTTAGGCGTCTTCCGAAAGACAAATAATGAAGTAAAATACATATAAACGATCGATTTCTTAAAAAATAAATTCCATTGGAAATAAATCAGCTGGATCGATCGTCAAAGTTCATTACATACCTAATTCATACTGAATTCACGCTAGAATGGGTGTCGATGCCCGATTTCTTTTGATAACTCACTTTTCTCACTTCAATAATCAATTTTAGCGAATTTTCGTTGCGAATGAAGCTATTGCAATGGCTACAAAAATTTTAAAATAAAATTGTTCGAAAGTTTTCTTCATTAAAATCAGTTTTGAGACATTCTGAAACGAACCCAAGAGTTTATCGCTTTTCATAAATAAATAAATAAATAAATAAATAAATAAATATATATCTATATCTATATATATATATATATGAAGTGAATTTTTTAAGCGCATTAAATTGGTCAAATTTAAAAAACTGTGCTTAATAAAACACTAAAAATGGCTAAAACGCTGACAAATCGTCAAATTTATTATATATAGCAGAATTAAAGTCAAAATAAGTTAATCAACGATGAACTGGGCAATAAAAAAATAACGAATTGTTTAATAAAATTGGTAACTACTTAGTTAATGATTTCTCAACACTCAAAGTCCTGCATTTTCAAAATAATATATCATAATATGTTACAATAATTTACGGAAATTCGCTAGAAAGATCATGCTGCATGACTGGAACTTTTTAGAAATTGATTCTTAAATACGCAATAAATCGGGAATCGATTCATTCACAACGATATTTTGAAAAAAGACCACAGATTTTAAAAAAAAATGCATAGATTTTGTTTTCTAACCCTACTATTTTTGTTGACAAAAACGCTAACAATTATAATACAAAGGTTTGTTATTTCTGTTTTTATGCTTTTCACTATTTTATTTATGCTTTTCTACGAATACGGCTGGTCAATGGATAGTTAATTATTGAATGGAGCGTATTGAAGATTGAAATCTAATTATAACCACATATGCGTAGTTAAGCACTCACTGGAAGAAATGAAATCACTTAAAATAAACGTGTTTTACAAACACTTTTGTCGGTGATGGTACTGCAGTAGTTCCTCTTTCAAAGGGGAGAGGCGATCACCCTACTACACCCAGAGGATATCCTGCAGGTTGAATAAAACTTGGGACTATGCCAAGGGGTAACATTTTCAAGAATCAGGAAGGAGGAACTACACATATCCATCACACTCCCAGGGCTTTCAAAAAGCGGGGGGGGGGGGAGCAGAGTGGAAGTGGGTCTCCAAGTAGACAGGGTTGGGGTGAATTTTTAATTTTTAAAGGGTAAAAGTTTAATGTATAATGCCCATTTCGCCTATGGAAGTGGGAGGGGGTTAGGGGCGCCAGGACAGACAATAATAGAAGGGGCCGAGGAGGAGGGAAGGGGGAGGGGGGCTTCGAAATCACGTTCTGCTACCATATGACAATAGAGGTGATGGTAATGCAGCAGTTCCTCCTTCAGAAGGGAAAGGCGATTAAACTGCTACACCCAGAGGATATCCTGCAGGTTGAAAACGGCGTAGAATACCAAACACGGCTCCTTTCCATCTCAATCCATGGCCAAAATATGAGGTTTTTCCGGAGAAAACTAAACTCTGTAACATGAAAATCCACATTTCTTTTCTTGAAATAGATTTTTCTCAATTTGTGAACACATTTTCGGATTCAGCGTTAAATTTTCCCTCAGGGCAGACGTTTTTCCTATTCGTTTAATACCACTCATTCATTAACAAACAACAGTTAATTCTTTTAGACATTGGAAATTTTAAAAGAATGTTCAAAAATTAGCCATTCCCGGCAAATTGCATGAAAATTGCTTCATTTAATACCTACTCTTTCCAACCGAGTAGCCAATATTACTTATACTTTGTCTTTTGGGGGAGAAAATTTTGTTTCAAGTTGAAAAAGTTCTAGTCATGCAGCATGATCGTATGAGCGAATTTTTAAAAATTATTGTATTGTATAATGATAAATTGTTTTGAAATTAGAGCTTTTTGAGTGCAAGGAAATTGCCAACTATTATATTTATGGCAAAAAACGTACTTATTCTAAATAATAATCTCCCATTCAAATAGAGGTTTGAAGTTTTGGTTTTTTTGCAGTTTTTATCGATTTTTTAGCAAATTTTAATGACCCTTAGATACAATTTTCAGCAAATGTTTGTACATAAATATTTGAATGTTCTATTTTATAGGTAATAAACTTTATTTGAGCAATATTCTACCACAAATATAAATTTAACGATTTTTAGCCGTTTTTAGCAATTTTTTGGAGCAAGAACGGAATTTTTATCTCAAGCCTAAGGAAAGCTATCGTCTGCAATGACACATAATACATATATAATTTGTTGATAACGGTTGATTCCGAAAATTATACTTGATGGGAAAATGACTTACCTAGTCATAACAATAATAAACAACCACACACTTAACTCTTACTTGAGTGAGAATTGATGAAAAAAAGTCACAAAACTATTTTTATATTTCGGCTTTTTGCCTTTTTCAAACTAACAAAGAAAATGAATAATTGTGGGAAATTTGTGTACAACGTTGACAAGGAATTTTGGTAACTTTGGATTTGGAATCATCGTTTTATGTTGAGGCCTGGAGGATCGTAAGCACCCAAAACGTTGCTATGTGCTTTTTTGTTTTGAAGGTTGCTGAGGTTATTCCTCTTTTTAAAAAGGGAAAGCCTGACGATATTTCAAACAACCGTCCTATATCTAAACTTCCCGTTTTCTCTAAGGTGTATGAAAAGGTCATGAAACTCCAGATCAATAATTTTTTTGAAATTAACAATCTGTTTACGAATCGTCAGTTTGGTTTTAGGCAGGGGAAATCAACCAGTGATGCACTTCTGGAATTCACTGAGTCGATCCTTGATTCTTTTGACGCTGGCAAGTATTCATCGGCTATTTTCGTTGATGTTGCCAAAGCTTTCGATTGCGTGTCCCATGACTTGTTGGTGGAAAAATTGAAACTTTATAACTTTTCAAGTCTTGCGGTATCTCTTATTCAATCTTATCTCCAAAATAGAATGCAAGCTGTTAGATTCAGTGGGTCTCTATCTCCTTTCTTACCCGTCCGTTATGGTGTCCCACAAGGATCTGTCCTTGGACCTATCCTATTCAACATCTTTATTAATGATTTTCCACAAAGAATCCCATATCCAACTGTTTTATTTGCAGATGATACTACCATTATTTCCAACAACAATTCTCTGATTGAACTCAAGTCTTCTATTACTGAGGCTATTTCTGATGTTACTAGTTGGTTTAACGGCAATGGTCTCACTGTCAATGATTCAAAGACCCAAGTCATGGTTTTTGGACTGCGTGATCTCACAAGTGTAGGTGAGAATCCGCCCACTTCAAAGATATTGGGAGTCAATGTTGATCCAAAATTGAATTGGAAACCTCATTGTGAGCAATTAGCCAAGCCCTTGAACAGTGTGACCTTTCTTCTTCGTAAACTCGCTGACAGTCTTCCAGAATTTGCTCTACTTACAGCTTTTCATGCCGTGTTTCAAAGCCGTGCTACCTATTCAATTCTTTGTTGGGGTCACTCAACCGCTTCTACCATAATCTTTGGCTGTCAAAGAAGAGCTGTCAGAGCGATTTCCAATCTAGGATATCGTGATGATTGTAAGCATGAGTTTATTAAAAAACAAATTCTTACTATGCCAGCGGTGTACATTCTAGAGAGCGCCCTGTATGTTCACTCGCATCTCCGGAATTATGAACTTCCCTCTCACATGTACTCTACCAGGAGTAAGAACAATCTTCCTTTACCATTCCACAGAGTAACGACAACCCGTAACTCCACGAAATGGTGGGGGCTTAAATTTTATAATGCTATTCCACTAAACGTACGTGAAATACCCACACAAAATCTCAGGCGACGCTTGAAGCAATTTTTATTAAACTTGGCTCCTTATAGTTTTGACGATTATTTTGAATCTGCGAGCCTCATTAAATAGCTTATTTGTAAATTTATTTTTTGAGTATTTCTTGTGACTTTTTAGAGAGTTTTTTTTTTTTTTTTTTTTTTTTTTTTTTTTTTTTTTAGATTGCCTATACGAGGAATATTTGTAAAAGTACTCAGGCACTGTTTTTTATTTATTTATAACATAACTAATATAATATGACAAAGGCTATTAGCCGGATGTATTTATTATCTTTATTATATTATTAAGCCTGTTATTATTTGACAATTGTTATGCACATGTGTGATGGCAAATAAAATCTCTCTCTCTCTCTCTCTCTCTCTCTCTCTCTCTCTCTCTCTCTCTCTCTCTCTCTCTCTCTCTCTCTCTCTTTCTGATTCGTGAAGGAGTCTCTTGTTCTCGTGAGGTTTCATTTTTTTCAAAACTTTCAAAACATTTTTTTCAAAAATCGTTGGGATCGCCCAACAATCCCAACTCATACACATGCAAAAAGTCAGCAGATTGCCAGACACCAATGTGTGTGTACGAGTTGATTTGTAAAGAGTGTCCTGCGTTTTACGTAGGGAAGGCCGAAACCCAACTCAACTTGAGAGTTAACAATCATCGAGCATCTGTGGTGAATGCTAATAAAGACCTGCCTGTAAGCCGACATGCCACAACCCACAGCACAACGTTCGATGACTGCTTCGGCATAAAAGTTTTGAAAAAAATGAAACCCCACGAGAAAAAGAGACTGCTTCACGAATCAGAAAAAGCACATATCAACGTTTTGGGTGCTTACGATCCTCCAGGCCTCAACATAAAACGATGATTCCAAATCCAAAGTTACCAAAATTCCTTGTCAACGTTGTACACAAATTTCCCACAATTATTCAATTTCTTTGTTAGTTTGAAAAAGGCAAAAAGCCGAAATATAAAAATAGTTTTGTGACGTTTTTTCTGTTATCTTTTCTAATTTTGTGAATATAATCAAGCTCTCCTAGAGTTATTTTCAATATATACACAAGAAAAAGCGTTAAACTCTAGGATACGGATTTCAATGAAGAAAATTTTCAAAAATTTTGATTTAAAATTTTCCGAGCCATTGCAATAGTTTATTTTCAATAAAAATTTGCTAAAACGTGGTTTCATGAAGCTATTTGCCAAGGCTTCAAAAATTTAAAAATTACAGTTTTAAAACATTTTTGCATTGAACCCGTTTTGAGGCATTCTAAAACGAGTTCTAGAGAGATTTTTCATGTATACAGGGTGTCTCACGAGTTATGCACCAGCGGCACTCCCTCAATGTTCTTACGAGTTAAAAAAAACAGCATCCCCAACATTTTTTTGCGAAGAATTCAACCATGACAATTTGGAGCAGCGCAAAATTGTGCAACCATGCACAGTCAACATCATCTTTGTTATTTCAGAATAAAACCCCAATTTTTTATTACAGAATCAGATTCGATGCAAAATTGCACGAAAAAATGAACCATCACTTGAATTTTTGAATGCGCACAAACGAGCACACATTGAACTTAAATTGTGAAATATCGAGATAACCAAATGTCACATTTTATACTAAACTTTACTAAAAAATACTTGAACATTTCTAAACTTATTTTGTTTTTTGGTTTTTCCCAAGTTTATGTTGGGAATATCATTAAATAAATATCGCTAAGTTATTCGTCGTGAAAAAATAACGTAACACAAATTCATGGATCACATGTGCCATTTGGATATCTTCAAAATCTCGATATTTCACAATTTGTGCTATATTTACGCGTGATTGTGTGTGCGAACCAAAAGATTCAAGTGATGAGTCATTTTTTCATTTGAAATCTTGCGTTGAATTCAAATCGCCAATAAAAAATGGGGGCTTTCATGTGGAATAACAAAGTTGTGCTGATTGCGCATGGTTGCCCGCATGGCAAGATTTGATTCCTCGCAAAATATTAGGGGGGCACACTTTTTTGGTTTCTTTAACTCGTATATTGAGGGAGATCGAGAGTTTTGTTGAAAAATGACCCTATATGAACCTACGAGATTAGGGTCGGTTTCTATGTATTTCAACACGCTGAATCGAATGGCAATCTTGGAGAACCATAATCGTGTTTTACACTTCAACTATTAAGTTTTAGTTTCTTAGTTTTGCTTGTTAATTGTTGCCATCACTGTTCGGCAGTGAAGATGCAGATCATCTGATCATGCGAGGTATGTCTATGTTATAAAACCGGCCAGGTTCTCTTCCACAAAAAATCATTTTCTTCGAAGAAATAGTTCAAACTCCTTTCAATTTCGAAACCATGGTTATTTCAGAAAGCGAAGTATGTATATGACTCAGTCATGAGGTTTTGAACGAACGTGGACTTAATGTGGGAAAGTGGAATCTTGAAGGATTTTAGAGCAGAATTTCATGAACTCAGAAGTTCAGTATTCTTCAGAACTTAAGAATTTCACACCTCGTAACAAGCATGACTTCTACAGTCAGACAGACAGTGCCGGACAGCGTCGGAATGTCAGTGTGAGAGTTTAGTCTTAGTTTTAGTCTACGGTTAGTCTTTAGGTGGTCTTCAATGAACCTCACCACTTCCGACTCACCGATTGCAAGTCTTAGTTTTTGCTAATTTATAGCAAAACAACAAATATTCTACTTTGCTTACATTTCACGATCCTTTTTAATCACCTGAACCGGATACGAGGAATGGGAAAGGGGTGTGGTATGTGCTTCAACTTGGCATGCGCAACAGTAAACGTTTGTTAACGTCGATTAGGTCGTTAGTAGTTCTTTCATTAAATCCACGTTACAATGTGAATGAGGAAGCTGTATACCATCTCTTGATAAGTGCACCACTCTAGGCCCTTTGAGTATTAATAAGATATGTACTTATTATATATTCTTATCTTATTATATTACTTATATCCTACTCTTATTAATACTCAAAGGCAAGGAGCGGTAGGTACCTACTTTCTGAACTCTTCCATTTTTTAACGTACATATGTAAATCGAGAAATTATATATAGATTAATATTCGTCTATTTTACGAAACAGCGTGGCACTATTCATCACAAAGGAAATTAGTGTCCTCCGAGAAGCTTGGGATAGGAAAACGTTTGAACCTGGTGTAGATAGGTATCAGCCTTAGATTGTTTTTGTTTTGGTCGGCTCGTACAACGGTTTTCGGCTGAAATTAATATAATTATGTCATTACTCGTTATTATAAAATATCTTTATTTGAGAAAAATCAACTAAAAATGTGTGGTTATTGTGTTTTTGTTTGTAAATGGTTGTTTCGTTCCCGAACGAATATAATTTCGTAGGTAATAGGTACCTACTTCCTTTTCCTGTAAAGTCCTATGAAATTGATCAAATGCGGAAGTGGATTCTCGCTATTAATCGTAAAAAATAAATATAAAAATTCGTACATCAATTTAATTTAACATAATGATACCTAATAAGAACAATTTATTATTATTATTGGTGGCTACGTAGGATGGCATACCTATGCAAGCACGGATTTGTGTTGTTACAATGATCTTTTTGAAGAGAATTTCTTCAAAAAGTTTATTATAATGGTAGCCGGTATGCACAAGACGTATTTCAGTATTATGTTAGAAACCGTTATAATCATTATTCACGGCAATTCCTACACGAACAAAATCACTCCAATCGAAGTTGTGGACTCGTGGAAACTCATTTCAATGAAGAAAATGGAAGCTAGTGACAAACGCTTTCTACTTCCACGTTCTACCTATCTCATTTTACCGTTTCTTTCTGAAAACGAAATTCTGGTAATGAGATAGGAAAAAACGCGTCTTTAATTATTACGTACCTACCTACATCATCATCGAAATCAGCAGTTAATGAATTATAACAGTCAACAGCACTGTTTAATCTCAACTTAGGTTAACTGTTTTGTTATCATTCTTCTTTTCCACTTTCTTTGGTTTTGAAAACTGAATGAAAACTTCCGTACAGCACACCACGAGGTGATCCACACACCAAGTGGAGGTGGTCCACACACCACGGGTGACTGGGGGGTCGGTGGTCCGGATCCGTTGAGAGCTTCCATTACGCCGTGTTTCGCCGATAGAGCGGTCTGTATTTCGGACTATGCACGAGGCCTATCCCAGGCGCAACTCTTCGCAATAAACGAATGCGTGGAAAAAAATACACTGCCAAGGAGATGGCACTGAAGTTTCCTCGTGGCTTCAACGTGACTTCAACAGGAAAAAATCCGTTCACAATTGCCTGAGATATGACAGAAACAAGAAAATTTTGTTTGCTCCTGCGCAGAGGCTACCGTTGATTCGATCATGACGGAACTGATAGAGGACCATGTAGCACGATCCCTAACAATTTGAAGAAAATCGCATCAAAATTGTGGAAATTACGGCTGTTGCAAGGACCGTAACAAGAATATTTCGTTCACGCATGCGCAGAGCGTACTGCTAATGCAATTATGATGATTGTCTTATGGGACCTCAAGGGACCTTACTCACATCATCCCTGAAAATCTGACCGAAATCCGTTCAACATTGACCGAGTTATGACCGTCACAAGGAATTCACGTTAGCGCCTGCGCAGAAGCTACCGTTGATTCGATCATGATGAAGTTGATAGGGGACGATCTAGAGCTTAACCCGTACGATCCCTGAAAATTTGGTTAAAATCAGATCAAAATTGTGGAAGGTATGGCTGTTACAAGGAAATGTGGACGGACAGACAGACAGACACGGAACCAAATTTGTTCAGGAGGCTCTGAAACGCAAAATGCGAGTGGAAATTTTGATTTTGGAGCAAAAAAATTTTTTTCATTTCGAAAGTGAAAACAAAGCTTCCGCTGCCTTGCAGTCTCGGAAGCAATAAACACTTGCAGCTCATCAGACGAGGTCAATAGGTTAGAGAGTGTTGGGAAGCTAGTTGGAAATGAATACCCAGCTTCATTTTATTGAACTCCATGATTGTCTGTATTTAAGTTGGTATATAAAAAGATGCCAGTAAACAATTATGGCCCTTTTTTTCCAGAACGCCATATTGCCAGGCCACAGACCCACTCATTTGCGAAACAACCATTCTGATACTTCATTTTCAAATACGGTTCGAAGTTACAACCGACGAAATAATATATGTTCTAATACAGGGTGGAACCGGATAAGTGACGAAAATTTTTGTGTATTAGTCTGCATCAAAAAAGTAAAATAGCCGTAGTAAAATGCCGTCATCCGCATATTTTTATCTCAATCAATACTCAAGATATGTTTTTTTTTTTTTTTTTTAAGTAAAACCGTGTTTTCTCCTTTTAAACTCAAATTTCTTCACTTTGCCCCATTCAATTATTCAATTTTAAATTTTGACCTCATTTTCGGAATCGGGTTTGGTACTTGGGTTCTTAAAAAATATCATCCGAAGACCTTCACATCAGCTCAAACATACCTAAACAATTTTGAAAAAATAAAATTTCTGAAAAAAAAAGAAAAAAAATCCTGGAAACTAGCAAATCTTATGAAAACTGTTTCGTCTAACACTATTTTCAACGGTATAATCAATTTTACTTTTACTATATTATTTAGAGGAGAAAATGATATTTCAATGATGAAGAATATGGTTTTTCCATCAAATCGATGATTTCCTTGAAAATTACCCTCTATGATCCTACGAGTGAGAGGGCGTTCTACGTATTTTTTCACGCCGGATCGAATGTTAACGCTAGCAGATCTCTCCAACTACGTTATAATCGAGTATTACAATTAAATGATCAAGTTTTACCCCATAACACACATAAAAAACAACCATACCACCATAAACACGAGTAAAAAACAAACTAAAAATTTGTGAGTTTGTGTAAAACTGGGAGATACGCAAGTGTTACCATTCGATTCAGCGTGGAAAAATACGTGGAAACCGACCTCACACGTAGGTTCATGGAGGGTAATTTTTCAAAAAAACCGTAGATATGATGGAAAAAACCACATTCTTCTACATTATAACATAATTTTCTCCACTAAATAACAAAGTAAAAGTAAAATTGACAATTCCGTTGGAAAGAGTATTAGATGAAGCAGTTTCCATGAGATTTGCCAGTTTCCAGGATTTTTTTTTTTTTGTTGGAAGTCTGGTAAAGTTTTTAAGATTCTCAGAAATTTCATTTTTTCAAAATCGTCTTATGTTTGAGATGATTTGAAGGTCTTCGGATGGTACTTTTTAAGCACCCAAGTACACTATTGTTATTGGAAATACAACGCTGATTCCGAAAATAAGGTCAAAAGTTGAAATTAAAAGAGGCAAAGTGGAGAAATTTGAGTTAATAAGAAAAAATACGGTTTTCCTGGAAAAAAAAAAAAATTAAAAAATCATATCTTGAGTAAGGATTGAGATAAAAATATGTGGTTGGCGGCATTTTACTAAATTTTTGATGCAGACTAACACAAATTGTCGTAACTTCCCGGTTCCACTCGGTTTATTATGCAAACGGTTTCCATTGATACCTCACTGCAACCTCTTTTGTGATAAGTATAGACCAAATGTGTAGGTGCAGTTCTAGACACGAATTCTCAGGATTTTTATGCAATCCGTCCGGGATGGTAAAAAAGAACCGTTTTTTGGTCTAGTTTCATCCCACCTGATCAGAGGACTCACAACTACTAGTTATCGACCCCATAGAAATCGACAGTGAAAAGAATAAGAAAGCCCCTTTTGGCAGGATCAGTGGGTCCCATGAGGAGCACGTTCGCTTAGCGTAATTCGGCATTGAAATGACATCAGCGGACTCCTCGTGCCTCCAAGCCCAATGTCAAGCCCATGCTTTCTTACGGGCACATGATAGGTTTAGGAATAAGAGATTTTTAAAGAGGAAAGTCGCACTTTCGAATCAACACGAGCCTGTCCCGGCACGGTAGGGGAAGAGGGGCGGCCAGGAATGAATTGTGAAGGGATCACCGACTAAGCTTCAGTCAGTCGGGCGGACGCAGGCTGGGCAAGATGTTGTGGGTGAGTCTCTAATCCTAATACCATTTTACCATAACAGGTCTAACAGCATATAACTAACCCTGACAATTATTAATAGGTACATACTCCCTCTACCACTAGCAATAAAAAATAACCTCCTCCTAAAATTATTTTGAGATTTGGCACTGTTCTAAACAGAAGAAATGTACTTCACTCAATAAAATTGAACAATTTAAAGTTCACTATTAATGTTAGGATTGGCGCTGGATCAGAATAATAAGTTTGATTGCACCTAATACTATTTTGTTTTAAGTAAGTAGGAAATAAAAGTTTCATTTAAAAAAATGATAGCTGAGATGTAGTAACACCACCACACGCATAGTATCTTACATTTTACGTCATATCAGTCTGCGGATTGTTGATTGAATCTACGTCTTCACACATCTTTCTACCAAATTATCTAAAATAATAAACCAAAATACGATGCTGTTCCTTACAAAAATATAATACCCAGTTTGGGATTCCTTTTTGTTTTGGCAATCCTTATCAACAATATTAATCCAAAAAAGGTCTAGTCATGCAGCATGATCATATGAGAAAATTTTCGCAAATTACCATATTATATTTATTTTACTTTTTTTTTTAAATTTGGGCACTTTGAGTGCAATGAAATTGTTAACTATAAATTTAATGGCAAAACACTTGTAAATAGATAGGTATTTGCTTTTAAAAAAGATATTTCGGATTTTTAGCATTTCTACATTTTTTCGATTTTTCAGCACATATTAATGAAATTTGATATAGTTTTGTGCATACATTTTTTAATGCTTAATTGAGTAATTATTAATAAACTGCATTTGAGAAATATTTTGCTAAAAAAATATTAATTTAAATATTTTTAACAGTGTTTGTAACAGTGATGGCACATTTTTTGAAACGATATCAATTTATTGAGCTAAAATATGTTGTCCAATGAACTCGCCCTTTTTTACGGAATGCTATATTTTTTGGCGGAGGAAATGATTTTTATACCAGTTATCGTCTGGAATTACAAACCCTCTCACTGTTGTTTTCTTACAAAACTCCCAACTATTGAATGAAAACTGAAAAAAAAAAAAGATCGTAAGTGTGGGGAGGACGCCCAGGTACCCAACGCCGGTCTTTGGGATTAAGGAAGCTGAAGGAGTAGGATGGAGAGAGGAATGAAAGGAAGTGCACGTGCAAGTGGTTCTGGATCGAAGTTTACGAAATTTGGCTCAAACAATAAGGCATAGTATGTGCCTGAAATCTCGGAATCACCTCCGATTATCCTTTGTTTTAGAGGGTTGACATTTTCAATAATCTCCACCACCTTAGCTTTCGTAATATAAGAGGGGTTTATTCGTTCAATTTTGAAAGATTAATTCGCTATAAAAATTACTGGTCCTAAACCATCCATTCCACCGATAGAAAGATTGAATCGAACCAATAAGATCGACGAATAACCTCTTGTTCAATTTTGTATTCGCTCAATTCCTTGAACACCTTTCAATTTTCTATGAAAATAATAATTACCTATTCATTTATAGGACATTCCTCTGAAGCTAGGTCATATGTTTGTTCAGGTAGGGCTTCGACAATAGGTGGACGATCAATTAGAATTGATACAGGAGGGTGTGGGATGACCAAAGCACGAGATAAAATATAACCGAAACATATCCGTAACATACATTTTTTACAGATTTTCCTAATTCTTGTTTTATTTTTATTTTTTATTATTATTATTTTTTTATTACGAATTCGGTTTGGTTTTGGAACATATTTCAGGAGTTTCAAATCCAGCAAAACCAGTATCTGTTCGCCAAAAAATAACCGAATACATATCCGTTACAGATCCCTACCCAGACTACATGTATTTACAAGTTTTCCTAATTCTTTTTTAACATGGATATGTTTTTGGGCTGGGGGTCATTCTAAAATTTGCGACCGAAAAAAATGAAACGCTACAACCGATAAACAAATACTTTAACTATGCAGCAACAATAATGCATTTCTATTTCTATTGATTTTCACGAACAACCAATACGTTACTAGCGAAGTATAACTCCCTTAGTATTCATAACAGGAAAACCACTTTTTGGAATGCTCTCATTTTATCACAACACCCCATGATTCATAAGCCATTGTAGTGTCAAGGAAAGCTAATTTATTACTCAAAGTTATAAACTAATATTGCTAAGGAACCAGAATGAACTAATAGTGTGAAAAGAAGCCACTAGGTACATGTTAGGTACCTATACTATTGAGTAGAAGGTACTTGTAGGCACTTTTAGGTGTTGTTGTGTAGGTACTAGACGATGCATAGAGCTCTGATCAGCTGATGGGCTCCTAAAGCTGATTTTTCTATCGTATTTAATCTCTGAAGCTGAAATTATGAGACGATTGAAATGATTGGCTCATTCCCAATCAGCTGAGCGAGCTAAATTCTCTCCTACTACCCCTAGGAAGTTGAAATGGGTCATTTCGCATCTGTATTCTGCATTTTGTCACCTGTCATAGTTCATTTCGCATCTGTCATTTCAAATATGTATTGAAAATCAAATATACATATCCATTCCACGATTTTTTTCCGTGTTAGCGGTAAAAATTAATTTGACTTTGGTTTTGGATTCTACGCACAATTTTCTTTTTTCCATTTAGAATTTGGTTTAGTTTTGGAATATACAGGGTGGAACCGCGTAAGTGATGAAAATTTGTGTGTGTTAGTTTGCATAAAAAATGTAGTAAAATGCCGCCAACTGCATGTTCTTATCTCAATCCGTTCTCAAGATATGATTTTTTTAAAGGTTTTTTTTCTTTGTTGAGAAAACCTTGTTCTGTCCTTTTAAACTTGAATTTATCCACTTCAACATATTTAATTTCAATTTTGACTTCACTTTCGGAATCAACGTTAAATTTCCTATAAAAATAGTGTACTTAGATTAATAAAAAGTACCATCCAAAGACCTTCACATCAGCTCAAACATAGACGATTATGAAAAAATAAAATTTCTGAAACTCTTAACAATTTTACAACTCTTGCAACCATTGCAATAGCTTCATTTTTTAAAGACAATTCTCTAAAAACAAACATCCAAATTGCACGCTCGCAAGTGAATAAACACAAGTATTTCAACTCAAAAATTGGTACTTGGTTAATATTTCTAGTGAGGATGAAGATTGAGCTTTAAACAGGGTTGATCCATGCGATTCAGCATTCCAAAAAAACAACGAAAACTACAATAAAAACGTATTTTTAGCATTCGCCATCCGAAATCGTCGGAAATTGTTGATATTAAAATCGTCGTCGTTTCGAATCGGATCACTATGAAAGTCACCTGAATCGATTCAGCACCTCAAAAGCTATCGAAATCCATTTTGAACTCGTATTTCTGAGTAGATTCGTTCGTTGTCTCGACGGATTTACCCCAAAAATTATATTATGACATATTCCAGGTGACTAGGGAGTCAGCCTACGAAATTTCAAACCGATTGCTCCGAAATTGTGGCCTATAGCCTATAGCGCAGAATCGACAGACATTCAGACAACATTCATAAAACAGCATCAGACAAATGCAGGCCTAGTCAAAGAGGAGACACTTTGTAAATTTGTGGATTGTCCGCCACAGAAGCAACTCCTACTAAGTATTTTTTTTCTTCAGTTGACATTAGCCAGGGGCAACAGCCATGAAGACCTTTATTCCATAAACATTACGTGGTCATGACACGAATTATTACAATTAAACAGTATTAAATTTTCACTTTAATATCATTAATATACGCGCACACAGTTCTGTAGATGAGTTGGGTGATTGAGCCTAACATTTTACCTCTAGCTGCAGTGTAGGTTGGGCATATCATAAGTATGTGTTCCAGCGTTTCATCCTGGGAGCCACATTTTGTGCATATTGGTGTTTCTCGCTGTCCGATTCGATTCAAATGTGATGAACACAATCCATGATTCGAACGGATCAATCGGGTCGATGTTCTATTCATTTCCATCTGATGGAACCACGGTTTTATAGAAACTGTTTGGTTCACTGATTCACTAAGCTAAGGAACATAATATATAAATTTCCAAATACGAAGATTTTATAAACTCACACAAATAACAGTTTCAGTCATGCAGCATGTGATCGTATGAGCGGATTTTCGTAAATTATCGTATTGTATAATGTTAAATTGTTTTGAAATTTAAGCTTTTTGAGTGCAAGGAAATTTTTAACTAGGTATTAATTTTATGGCAAATAACGTATTTTAAATAAAAATGTCCTATTCAAATAGATGTTTTAAATTTTTAGCTTTTAAAGCAATTGTACATTTTTACCTACCACAGTTAAATATCTAACCTAGAAACAGAAAGAAATGTACCCCCCCCCCCCGCCCCCCGAAAACAACGACAATAACATAATATTTACATGGTAAGAAAAGAAAAAAAAAACAGCCTTCAATATCTGGTACGACACTCCTAACTACTTTTCCAACAAGTTACGCTTGTGTTGATGCTAAGGGGTTTTCTATCTAAATCTATGAAAAACTGCAGTTTTCTAACATCGTTGAAAAGAGAAGTTGAAGAGTGAACATGTTAACATAATATGTCCATTAGCCAGCGCTGTGAGCGCTATAATATGGGATAATAAATTCCAATGAATACGTTTCAATCCCAGCATTTTCAGCAGCCATTATTGGCTCCACGGTCCACATAAAAAATATAAAAAAGTCGGATTTGTTTGTGATCAATGAGTTGGAACAGATACTCGTACGTATAGTGCAGCGGACTTGAAGAAATATTTAATCGCCCGACGTCAATGATCAGCTGAATTCAGGATGCCAGTGTGACCTTCTCCAATTTTGTTTTTAATCACAATAATGAACACAGGTTCGTTTTGTTGTGTAAGAGTGGCCCAGATTTGTTTAAAGTAAAGCGATTAGAGCACCCTCACCCGGGAACGTTTACCAGTAAAGTTTTTACAGCAGTGGATATTAGTAGGATGTAAACATTCAGCAAAGGTGCAAACCTCCCAGATTCCGATTTAATGTCAACACAAGGACTCCACAATACGCAAAGCTTTCTTTGTTCTGATTCGCCATTGGCTATGTGTGGACACGCACTTAAACTGCAGCCAGAAGTTGAAGCTTGGTGTTTAGGTAGCTTGGCCTAGTGCTCCTGAAGGCGCTCAACATTATATAATAGGTAAGTATAGGAACTGGGTCCTTCGGTCTTTTCATCAATCCATGCTATAACATAATTTGAATATGCGATCGAGTTAGGTAACGTTTCGATAACAAATATGAATGGACACCGTCACGAAACTCTGCTGTTACCTATCTCTTGAGTTATTTAAATTTCGGTGAAATCGGAGGAAACCATTTCTTTTGAGAAAATGAAAACAGGGACCTCCTCGAAAACTTTTGATTCCGTGTGTTGTCGGTTCCCACCCTTCAAAACGGTGATTGTGTGAAAGCAAACGCCGAAAGTTTCATGGGTCACGATTTCTCGAAGTTCGCAGATCTGATAACACTGTCAATCATTATAATTTCAAGGAAAGGGATTTGGTTAAGAATTTTACAAATATTTGCTCTCGTAAAAACATCATTATTATCCGAATTAGCGTAAACGAAAAATCGTTCAAACTGCGCCCTTGGAAAAAACTGCATTCAGATTTGCTAGTGACTGAGTGAGACTGCCGACCTAAGGCAGGTACCGGCATTTCGTATATATTTGAAATAAAAATTGGATTCAGTTTTCGTGTCTGGGGATATTTACCTTCTGGTTGATTATTTCTAATAACGAACACACATTTAAATGTATATATATATATATATATATATATATATATATATATATATATATATATATATACCTATATATATTATTTTTTTCATTTATTTATTTATGGAAAAGCGGTGAACTCTAGGATTCGTTTCAGAATGTCTCAAAACGGATTTCCTTGAAGAAAATTTTAGAAAATTTCAATTTTAAATTTTTTTGAGCCATTGCAATAGCTCCTTTTCTACAAAAATTCGCTAAAAATATCTTCTGGACCTGTTGACGAATTTGGGAAGCATTAAAGGGGGGAGGGGTTCATAATTGAAGGGTGTAAAACAAAAAACTAAATGAATGAATAAAATAAATAAAATGTAGTGTCCACGAAAATTTATGTATACAAATGTTGGGAGAGTACAGAGAAGCATTGCATTGGACATCATGAGTTCGTTTTGAGGCTGAGAGCTGGTAAGTCTATAGTCATTTGAGGGTGAAAACAAATGTAAAAAAATGTGTATCAACATCAGCGATTCTTGAAAGAAACGATTCACCATTGATACAATGTTGCAAAAGGAAGAGCTTATGGGAGAAAGATGCGTTTTAACACATTTTAACCTGTGGCTAATTGCAATCAATAATTAGTTAGTCACAGATTTTACTGAGCATTGATAAACGGGCCCTAAGTAGGTAGATGCAGAATATATGTTTCAAGTATAATAGCAACAGAGCTTAACGTATGCTCGTGTGAAACTATTGCCACTATAGTCACATGTTACTTTACCCTGAAAACAGGAAAAATCTAAGGGATGTTGGAATAAAGAAATGAGATTCACGCTCTGTGTCCCAAAACACACATGTTTGAACCAAGTCCAGGCTTTGATAGGCTTCATCGTGTAACCTCTTGGAAAGACACCAGCATTAATTTAATGATTAGACGGTAAAAGGTTATGAAAAGTCAGCCAGACATCTTACATATATTTCTGTTACTTAACATCATCCTGTCATACCAGTATCAACTTGTGACTCGCCCAGCTTACACCTATTAGTGCGGCATTCCGTGATTCTTCAACCGCGGAAGTAGACAGTTTACATTGGTTATATAAGGGGTTCCCCAATCTGGTTTGAGCTGGGCCCTATTCATTATGATCCAACTATCAATCGTTTCTCTAAAGCATTGAATTGACTCGTGGTCGGAAGCGCAGAAGTTAATCAATTGTATGCATAAAATATAATAAGTTCACACCATTATCGTCACTGATGACAAGGACTTTTCCAAGCCCGTTTTCGGCCAGCTACCTATACCTTGACCTGACCTCTCAATTATGTACCTACTTGTTTGGGGAATTTTTCCCGGCGTCTCAGAAATGACCTTACCCTCTCCGTCATTTATGTTAAACAAAGGACCGTTTCAGCTCAAAAACCGTACACTATTATGATTTACATCACAAAGATTTCAATCTACGCATCAGATTAGTGGGTAACTTTGGCTATTCAAGCTTTTATGAGCAACATATTTCTACATTATCTGACCACCGAATTCCAGAAACATTGTGTGCCATTCTCATAAGTGCGAAACGGTGAGAGAAATACAAGAGTGCGATTCGGAGGGCTATATAATGGATTTACACAAAAAACAATTGCAGTTGTTGATTTTATTGAAAAATCGGTCTTAACGACTAAAACTATAAAACGTTAGCATACCTTCTTGAGCTTGAAAATGCACTCAAGTGATTAGAGTGATCCAATACTTCCACACCTTCTCATAGGAACATAATTATAATAAAGTTTCTACTCTGCCTTCTGTGTTCCCACAAGTCACAAAAAGGGCACATAGGTATTTCGAAAATTAAATCAAGAGGTTGCAACAAGTGGTGAACGATCTTTGTTGGTTGGAAACTGAGGAAGTACATGGCCCGATCAGCGATTTCATTGTAAGTGAAAATCACTGCTTTCGTCCGCGCTACTTTCGTGACTAGACATGATTTTGTAATGTTTTCTATCAGTTAGGTCAAGGTTAAAACACGTTCCATGAGAAAATCGCGAATCACTATGTTTGCAACTTTTAAGGCTAGTCACTACTGGGAACTCAGCTCCTATACTTAACAGCAAAGCTCTGCGGAAAAATAAACGCTCCATCCTCATAGCTGAGTTGCGCAAAATCAAAGTCCGCCCTGCACCGTGATTATGAGGAAACGATGAAAACTGCTGCTCAGTGTACAAATGTTGGAAAACGAAGTTCTGTAGCTTATTTCATTCGGAAGAGAGTAAACAGTAACATAAATATTTTGCAAAAAAATTTATATACGTATATCTAATAATAATAAACGACTAATTTCATTTAGTCTGGAGCAGATAAGTTTGATTTTGTGAATTCGGATATTGGAACGACAGGGAATTCTGAAACAGCAGGAACTCGCAGAAGTTCAATTGGGAAAGGATTAAAGTGCAATTATAAAACTATATCATAATGATCATTACAACGTAGGCACCTACTCTTATGTTTATTTGATCCCAAAATAATATGATTATTTGATTGAAAGTTGAAGCAATAAAGAAGTAGGATCTAAAACACAGGATAACACATTTAATCATTAATTCCCTCAACGGCAGAAAGGGCATTAACATTTTGTTTTGAACTTTTCACAAGTTGGTATTGCTGAAATCAATAAATAATGAACATCGCAACGTTATTCCGCGTTCAAAACGCAAACCACGTATCACTTGCGACTATTCAAAACCTAGGTATTTTGCATTTTGCACACAATTTGAGCATAATAGCGCGAGTTTTGAAGAACGTAAAATTCGAATGATCGTTCATTTTTTTCAAGAAATTTTGTGTAGATTCAGAATCTTCAATAAAAAATAGGTGTTGCCACTTGAAAATAAAAGTTAATAAGAATCGCGCACTTTATGGCGCATGTACATGTACAAAAAAGTCTTATTTTTTATAAATAAAGTTCTACGACACATTAGACACAGATCGTATAGATTAACTCGAATCAGACTTGAAGGATGCATCAAGAGATATGGGAGGAGAGAAGGACTAGGCTTGAGAGATATGCAACTCCTTGTACCAGAAGACCCAGGGAAGTCGGGGTTACAAAAATGAAGAAATTAGCACGACGACACGTATACTGGTACGGAATTGACAAGAACATAGAGCGCCTTTTTCGATTGTGTGAAGCTTGTGTCAAACATAAAACCAGCCCATCCAAAGCACAAATCCACCCATGGGATGAGCCTGATTCTAACTGGGAACGCATTCACATCGATGAAGCTGGTCAATTCCAAGGATATCACCAATCAATATTTGATCGTGAATGATTCTAAGTCGAGTTGGGCTGAAATCAAAATTTTCAAGAATGCTCCAACGTCAGAATCTACAATTGAAATGTTAAAAGACATTTTCGCAACCCATGGGTTCCCACACATTATAGTTTCTGATAATGCTTCAATTTTCTTCAGCGCATTTTCAAGCAATTTCGTTCTCGAAGTGGCATTTTTCAGAAGTGGATTGCCCCGGGTCACCCGGCCACGAATGGCCTTGCAGAACGAAATGTACAGACCCTCAAGCATAGATTAAAGACGATGACAGGTGAATCGAACCCAATGCATATCAAGGTACGAGAAATCTTGTTCAGATATAGGTCTACCCCGTTAGCATGTGCTCAGATCCCTGCAGAACTTTATCTGGGAAGAAGTATACGTTGATAACTTGATGCTCTTCCGCCCTTCAAGAATAAGAAAAATTCTACGAGGGACCTAAAAAGTAGCAACAGCGTGAGAGATCGTGTTATTTCAAGATTTTTCACTAATAGCAAGAATCAATGGAAGCTTGGGACCGTTTGGAAGAATTTAGGGAAGCTCCACTACATCATTCAGCTCGACGATCGAAATGTGGAGATAAAGCGCCACATTGATCAGTTGCGCTCCACAGACATCCAAAAGAAAAAGGTAAATTTTGACATCGACACGGAAGTGAGAAAATCCCCAGCTACGACAATGAAGAGATCTTCAGATTGGGCTGACCACAAACTTGTTCAACTGCGTCACGATGAGACTGCCAGCAGACCAGAACGTGAACTACCGGCTGGTTCCCCGTTGACAGACATTGATCCAGCATCAGTTACTCCAAGGCAAGACCAAGTGACTCCAGATACGAGTATGCACATCCCTGGCCCACCTCGATCATGTCGAACTCGAAAGATACCCTTCCTATTTGAAGGGCTTCATATTAAGCGTAGGAGGTGTAGTATCCGTCGTTGACTACATATTAAGCGTGGGTATCCGTCACTTACTACTTTCATCACCAAGCATCAGATAGCGTCTATAGAAACTTATAATTTTGTATTTTGTTCACTTTGTAATTCTTACTATTATAGGTAGTTACATTTTCATATTTCAACGCGTGTATTTCGATCACATAGACTATTTAAAAAAAAACAGGCTTCAGTCACCCATAACCATCCTCTCCCTTTCAACGAGCATGCATGATGCATCATTTGATCAATATTTTGGGGTAAAGGTTTCGAAACAGTTGCACCAAGTTCCAATAATCGACTTCTGTGGGTTTGAATTTGAGAGCGAATCAACCTCCCCGCCTCAACATTAATGATTGCAATTTTATTGGGTACCGAGCCACCTAATCTCCCTGTCAACAAGCCACCCCCCGATCAATTTATAAATTACTGACCCACCTGCGACATATATAATTTGTTGATTGATTCCGAAAATTATACCTACTTGATGGGGAAATGACTTAGTCATAAC
This sequence comes from Adelphocoris suturalis, assembly GCA_030762985.1. Lineage (NCBI taxonomy): Eukaryota > Metazoa > Arthropoda > Insecta > Hemiptera > Miridae > Adelphocoris > Adelphocoris suturalis. The sequence goes on along the minus strand of CM061047.1, from coordinate 24,741,490 downwards.
AATAATTAACAACCACTCACCTCACTTAACCCCCCCCCCCCCTCCTCCCTTAAGAAAGATTTGATTTTGACCGATTGTTGATATTTTTCTATCATGAATAGTATATATATATATATATATATATATATATATATATATGCGCAAAAATTTCACCAATCAGTATTACGCAAAAAGTGAGGGGGTTTAAGTTTGAATAATATTTTTATCTAAATCGCTTTTTAAGAGAGTTAGAAGAGGGAGGGGGTTTTGATCATTACCAGAGAAACCCTGAATCAACTAGAGACATGTGTAGGAGGACAAGCCGGGATAAGTAAATACCAGGTGCTCTCAAGAGGATTCTGTGAACCATCGTTGCTCTCCATCCTCCACTTCCAAACATGTTGTATCGCAGATGCAAAACACTAGGTACCGACTCCTTATTTTGGAAAAGTGGTAAAATTGTCTTTCATCATTTATGAACGAGTTGGGAAAAGTGGTGCGAAGCCTCCTACCAGAGTTTCATTATTTTGTTCTAAACTTCTTTCGTGATATGGCATTTCTGGGGTTGAGGAAGCTCAAATACAACACGATCTTCATGTAAGAGACTGGTAGGAACTGGAAGTAGTAGGTAGAAGCAGTGAAGAATAGCCTGTCAACGTAACTAGATCGGACTAGCGGGTGATGACGGGGTAAATCACCAGGACCCGCTGCCCCCAAATGGTGAGGAAAGTGCTCTCTCTTTCCCTAGCGGCCGGGGCGCCCTAGACCTTGGGATGTTGCTTGTCCCTCGGCGGCCACTTTCTCCTCCGCTCGTGTGACTGTCCGATGTGAGGCAACTGATTGAGCGCGTCGCGGCAACCGCCGCGCAACAGCTCTAACTCCGCGATCACGTCTCCAAAGCGGACGCTCCCTCGCAGAGCTTTGACTCAGGCACGCGATACCCCGGGGTTTCTTTTAAACCGACGATTTTGTTAGTTAGCTGGAGGGCTCGAAGGGGGAATGTGAAAACGTGAAACATGAGGAGAAAACACCAGTAACACGAGGCGAGTGTGCGAGGCTTCAGTCCACTTTTCCAATGTAGGTTCGTATTCAATTCACCTGAGCGCAATTGGTTATTTACTCTCTGCTGTTCGTGCTTCGGAGTCTGCCTACCTAAACTATCTATAGGCAACCCCCCCCCCCCCCAAAGTTTCCTCTCGCATCTCACGTTTTGAACCATTTTGAGCAACTTTGGTTTCGTGTCCCCGCAGATCCTTGCAACAAGCATAACGGTTATTAGGACATGAGTAATGTTTCAAATTCACTTCTATAAAACTGAGTAACATGGGTTTTGGAGGAAATATTTTACCCTGTCATTCTTCTGTATATGAAAGACACCACCGAATTTCGCACGAAATCCTTGAATAAGTACGTAGTTTTCCCTTACATTTGACTTTAAATCGATTTTTTCAAAATCGAGCAAATTCTATAGGTTTTACATATATATATATATATATATATATATATAGTAAATTCTAATTTATACATATATTTATATGTCTGTATAAATAAATAGGTATATATTCCCCAAAAGATAATACTTGAGTTTTTTGGTGATTTTTTAAAAACCTTGTTTCAAGAAAACGAAGTAGGTAGGTATGTAGTTACTTACTAGTTATTATTCCAATCCCAAGTAGAGCATTCGAATTTGAATAAATAGCTACCAATGTTTAATTTACCTTACAAGGCGTAGTAGAACGAAGATAATTCACGCGTTGCCTGTTTTGCTGCGACAAAAAATCAAGCTTTCCAAACGAAAGCACGAGTTCGTATGCCAGCATTTTTTGAGCTCATTTGACTGCTCAAATTTCAAGTATGAGCGAATTTTCGTAAATTATCGTATTTATGTTATGTTACATTGTTCTGAAAACTAAGGACTTTGAGGGAAATGAAATTATTAACAACATTAATTTTCATCGATTTTTTAGCACACTATAATGAAATTTAAATACATTTCTCAGCATGCTTTTGCAAATAATTTTTTAACGTTCTGTTTTATAGTTCATAAACTTTATTTGAGCAATATTCTGCTAAAAATATAAATTTAACGGTTTTTAGCCGTTTTCTGCTATTTTTGTGATTTTTTCAGGACTTTTTTGAAATTTGACTAATTTAATGTGCTCAAAAAATGCTGGCCAACGAACTCGTCCTTTAGTTTGGAAAGCTTGATTTTTTGGTGCAAAAACGGAATTTTTATCATACATATATATTTATGCGTATATACATATATATACATAAATAAATAAATATATATATAAATATATATACATATATATTTATGCGTATATACGTATATATACATAAATAAATAAGTATAAATAAATAAATATAAATAAATATATATATATATATATATATATATATATATATATATATATATATATATATAAATATTTATAGAAAACTCTACGATTCTTTTCAGTATGTCTCAAAACGGATTTCAATGAATACAATTTTCACAAACTTTGGAAATTTTCTACGAGAATTCGCTAAAAACGGCTAAAAACCGTTAAATTTATATTTTTTTTGCAGAATATTGCTCAAATAAAGTTCATTAACTATAAAATAGAACGATAAAAACTTCATGTGCAAAATTATGCTGAAAATTTACTTAAATTTCTTTGAAATGTGCTAAAAATCTATAAAAACTTCAAAAAAGGTAAAACCCAAAATCTCTTTTTGAATCGCAGAATATTATTTAGAACGAGTTGTTTGCCATAAAATTGGTGGTTAACAATTTCTTTTCCCTCAAAGTCCTTAATTTTCAAAACAATGTACATAATATGGTACGATAATTTACGAAAATTCGCTCATACGATCATGCTGCATGACTGGAACTTTTTTATTTTCCTTCCCCTAAATCACTGAGATTACGCACTGTGATGCCGGATAAGTAGGTAGGCACCTACCAATTTGATTTTTTTTTTACAATTCAATTGTTGGAATCTATGAATCTCGAAACGTAAATCAAGATTCATTTTCGGAGAAGACCTTACATTACTTTCATGGCTATAAAACTATTATACAAAAGTTTGTGATTGAAAACACAACCAAAATCACGTAGGTAATGATGTTTGCTTGAAGGTAGCTCCTACATAGGCACGAACTTGTGAATGAAGAGAAATCGTTCATTTCAGCGCTTCAAGCTTTATTCTAGAATGATCAAGTGAAAACCAAAGCAGACAGACATACACGGAACCCCTTTCCCTACAAAATCGATGAGATGAATCCACCAGACAACCAGTAAAAAACTGACCTTAAGCGAATGTTTCGAAATCAGAGCAAAAAAATCGCGAGTCTGGTTATTCGAGGCCTTTTGGGAATCGTCGGATACTTACTACATAAATATAAACGCATGGCGACCCACCAACTTCTTGCGGTGCCTTCTAATTTGCATAGTGAAATGAAGAAAGTTGGGGGACATTCCAAAGGCAAAAGAATCCGATGTTTATCGAGGCATTCATTTGTAACTAATTATTTGCGATCAAGGCAGGTGGAACATGAACTTTTTATAAGGCGACCGGTAGGCACCACAATGATTAATAGATAGGTAGTAGGTATCTACTTTCTAAATCATTGGAAGAATCTGCGACAGTTCTCAGAAAATCAATGTACCTACCAACTTTTTTCAAAAGAGCTTCTTAAGAGAAAGAAACCGGTCAACTCTAGTTTCAATTATCAAAAGAGACAGAACTGGTAAATGTTTAAATGAGAATATCCCTCTAAGTATTTCGCCATTGATAGGTTCATTCAATAAAGGGAGGCATATTGGAGCACCATCACTGTTCACCATAGATGATCACACCCTGAGGGTTTTTGCCCATCAATGATAGTACCTTGACTCAACGGAGAGAAGTAATTTCAAAATTTTTAAATTTGAATTATAAGCCCACCCTTACAGTTGTTTACATCTTAAAATTCATTGGTGAATGTTGACGTCGCTATAGCCGATAAGGAACTTCCTCATGCATTCCGTCATTTCAAGTTGTTGTCTGTCGAGTTCTTTGTTTACTGACGGATTGTCATCGTTCGGTCTTGAATAACATTCGTTCCAATAAAATCTAAATATCTGTTAGTGTTTCATTGTGTGGGCTTCATGTTATAAAACCTCAACATAATCAACCATTGAGAGTGTTCATAATGATTTGGTTCTCCCACGAGTGTTGAACGATTTTTGTGGGTTAAAAAGGGAAGGAGGTGAACAAACGTAACAACGGAGTCCTTGTACGTGAAAATGATCAGAAATTTTTCGTGGAGGTGTCGTGGGTCGTTAATAGGTCTTCGTAAAAACGTATTATACGTTAAAATGTAAAATCCAGGAATCGTCTCTGGATATTCCAAAACGAATTTATAAAAATTATTTGCAGCCATTGCAATAGGAACCTAATTTTCAAAGGTAGTGTGAGGCCACGTATTATATTCCTTTGTATACCTAATTTCGTAACGGATTTTGAGGGGGTGAAGGAAGAATAGATTCGTCGACAATGTTATAAGAAAGCTGGTAAACCATACTTTTCAATTGAAAATGGTACTGAAAATGTGAAATCTTGGTTATATCACTTGAAAACGACGATTTAATTGATTAATGGACTTGATCGTTATAATTTTGTAAGCATTAACAGTTTCGGTATATTATTTTCAAGAATGAACCTGTGTTATTTTTTTTGTTTTACGTTTCAAGATGAGTAAAATCCAAAAACTGAAATTAGAAAAAAAAAATCCGTCCGTCCGCTTAAGATTGTCTCTGAAACTACTGGACCAAAATCATACATCGGTCGAGGATGTGCCAGTAATATTGGCATCTCATTTGATCAACCCTAAAGTGTAATACCGGACAATAAAGGGTACACGAGCCCAGGTGTATGTTGGATAATGCAATTTTATTATACAGGCTTTCGTAGCTCAGTGGATAGAGTGCCGGACGGGGTTTGTAGCCCAGCAGAGACACTTTTTTTTAAATTCTTTCTTCCTTAATAATTTTCAAGTTTTTTTCCCACATTTATTGATTTTTTTAGTTAATTCTTTTTTTGGTAGTCCAGTTATATTTTGATAATGCACCATAGACTCAGTTTAATATGCATATAATTTTTTTATGGAACAGTGCTCAGCGTAGAAGAGCCATCTCATACAAAAATAATGAACTTGATGTAATAATTTGCAGCGTTTTATATTTTACTTACATTTTTATTTTTATGTATGTTCCCATAGGTCACAGTTTTTGGAGTAGCGTTGGTTGGTTCAATGGGGCACGAGTTCCCTCGTGGGGGCAGGATACGATTTCCATATGAAGGCCCACCTCCTTTATTAGGAGATGTAAGTACATTCTTGGTTTACTATCTATTGAAAGCGTACATTGAGTAATATACTTGTCTTGTAGATAAATACTTCAAAACCTTAACATTTCTATTAAAATGTGGTAGATGTACACGGGACCTCGGATATACGCTGCTGAAAGCCAAAGTCATCCAGTTTTCCATGAGTCGGCCAGTGCGTTCGAATACAAACGTACTCCATTCAATACAAACTCTCAGGTGAGTCATAATAACTAACTTTACATCTATTTATTTAGCTAAGTGATACTGGAAGTCTGAAGTAATAATAATTACTATTATACTGGGTGACCACGAGAAGTATTTACATGTTTGACTGAACTGTACTCAGCCCATGCAAGTCTTGGGGGTGGTCATACACCTCCAAAGAAGTGGCCATTTAGGGATCTCAGTCAAAATGGCGCCGTGGATGGTCAAACAACGAGTGATTACCAATGATTCGTATGTAAGAAACAATTACTCAGTGGTGATTTTTGCAATCGTTTCAACGTTGGTTGGTATGGCAACATCCCTAACCGACCAACGATTATGAAATGGGTTGTGGGGTTATGAAGTTATTGAACCACAGGCCAAATATGAAGAAAAAAAACCAGAACATTGAGAGGGTGAAAACTGCAATGACTACGAGTTTTTGATGTTCAGCTCGACAGGGAGTTGCATTACATATAGGATGTGTGAGTCCGAAAAAAAATTTAAAGCGCCTGAAGGGTTTCTTCATTATGTTTCATAATTTGCTTGTTGGTTCAAACACTTATAACCCATTTCATAATCGTAGGTTGGGTAGGGATGGCTCCATGCCGTCCAACATCGAAACGATAGAAAAAATAACAAGAGCGGCTACTACTGAGTCATTTTTTTTTTTTACATTAGAATCAGAAGTAAACACACATTATTCGACCATCCATGGCCACTCACACTCATTGGGAGCTGAATGACCATCCCTCATGACTAACAAGGGCTGAGTAAAGTCCCATCAAAGATGTAAATACTTCTCACAGTCACCCTGTGCTAGTAGCTTAGACTAATGTGTAACACTAGCGTACAATAGGTACTTGAGAAACTATCACGTCATAGTGCTCATTAGCCTGAATAAAATAATCTCCGAGGATAAAATGGACAGTTTCAACAAAATTACTGGTAACAAGCATCATCAACTTTAAACATACATACCTCACATGTCCTTACCAAAGATAAGCCTTCTTCACCTTTTCAATATAGATTGAAAACGTGTTAGAGTCAAAAGGATAAAAAGACTAATTAGGACTCCCTTTGGGTATAAATAATATGGAGGGCTATTGCTCTTATTTCAACGATTTTTCCTGTCAGTTGATACGTATTAGTGGCATCTGCATCATGCTGGACTGCAAAAATTACGCTTCCCGCCACGCACCAGCTTCAATTAAACGACAAAACATCCTTCGTCGACAATTAGAGTAAGGATATTCGAATACGATTAATAGAAAACAACAATTGGTACCACATAATACAGTATCAACGATGAACATTTCATATGGCATCAGCTGATCAGTGTAAGGCCACCTTGAAAGTCGCATATTCCATGGGGTCCATCTTGACAAAAGCGGCACCTATGGTCAACTACTCCTCAACTATAACTCAACTGCCACTAGTAGCTCTCCATATTATTTATACTCAAAGAGGACTCCTGACCTAAATATTGATGGTAATATTGATCAATAAACTTAGAATTCCACTCAAACCAAATTTGATCATGAAGAGATACTAGTATTGAGTAGTTATGACGTTCTGCCTAGCAATATTTGTCTTCATTACATACGCAAACCTGCTCCTGCAGGAGTATAGCAATGCAACCTACTAAGGTTCTTTCTTATCATGATGCTGACGAGACATTCTCGAACAATCAAGTCGATTCACGAGACTCTAGACCCTGAGTTACTCTTTAGTTGAACTACCCACCGTGTGGCATTCCCAGCCCCAGCCCTCCAGTCACCATGAGATTTTAGACAGATCAGTTTTTTTGCATATATCAGTGGTGTGGCTTAGCTCAAAACTACATAACATCAAATAGTCAATCCCTTAGTAAAAATTCAGATTAGTTGGTCAGGGACTTGAGTCTCCTGACTCGACTGGATCGTTCGAGAACGTCTCGTTGAATGCTGCAATGGGTACCTACAATTTTTCGTCTATATTTCAGAAACCGCCAACTCCGAATCCTTTTCCTGACTCTGGGCACTATGAGAGTGGTAACAGCAAACCCTACAACAACCAACATCGGGTGTCTCCCTCGAGACCAAGGGAGGGTCAGTTTCATGAAACGCAGCCCCCACCATTTGCCACACCCTCTATCCCCCAAGGAACTAAGTTGAAGGGAATACTCAATGCTCCACCTCCTCCACCCACGCCATCACTTTCTTCCTCAATTGAGAGTGAACCTCAAAGGTTGGTTTATTTAAACGTATCTCTTCTTCATATAAAGACTTTCATGGTAAACCACAAATATAATCTGGATCTAGCAACAATAAGCAAAATATTAGAGATATGACAGATCATAACTTCATAGGTGGGAAAAAATGTATAAAATCAAATCCACCGACCCAAAGTTTTGTACGTATGCTTTGGAATTCTAGTTGTTGTGGGTAAAAACTACCAACGGGATGTTTCTTTGCACCAGTGCTACATTCGGTAATATCTACCTAATATAAATCCAATTTCAATCTTATTCCAAACCTGTCAATTATACATTCCAGTTTTATTTTATACATGGAAAGGCGCAAAGATGAGAGAGTATTCTAATTTTGATATATTTATGTTCCAGGCACAGATTCTCGGGTCACAGGGAAGCAAACCATGGTGAAAGACGTCCTAATGGTCCGAGGCATCAAGCTGGCGAAGGGCACCAATCTCAACCTACCCATCACGACAGACACTCAGGACTGGTGAGAGACGAAAAACCATTTGAAGTTCCTGAAAGACACCACCGACCTTCCCATGATAGACCTCCCAAGGGTGGCGAGCGTTATCAAAACCAAGAAAGATATCCTGCCCATTCAGAAAAACCTCCTATGTACAAAGAGAAAACCAAAATCCCTTACAATGGCATAAAGAAACCACTCTTCAGTCCTTCATTTACTAACGAAAAGCCCAATCCAAAAGCACCTTCCAGGGTTGCTGCACCTCCGCCACTCGATGACTATTCAAGACCTCCATCTTCAGATGAAGACAGTGATTATTTCCAAGCCAAACTAAATGAGGAGTACTACTCTAGTTTGCAGAATACACAATTTGCAGAACCAACAATACAAACAAGAATTCAAAGCTCGACGAATTCACCGCCAAGCCCAGTGAAAAGTAAACCAGGTTTTGAATTTAATGACATGCCTTTCAATTTTGATGTGCCAAATTATGGTAAAACTACTGATTCTGGAAGCCCGTTTCCAGCAGGATCTAATGTTTTCCCTCAAAGCGAAGAGTTTGGGGATTTTTTCGATGCCAGTCTACCAGAGTGGATGAACGATTTCAAAGGGCCACCAACCGAATCAAGCCAGCACCATTCAGGGAATGGAGGACCAAAACAACAAAAAATAACAACACAGGAAACTAAGCGCCAGCCTTACAAACAGCCTCAAGCAACAAATTATTTCGGGCATGAACAACACAGTTTTGAACAAGGACAGAATAAGTACATAAACAAGAGAAATCCTGCACAAAATATGAAGAACAGGAATCACTATGATGACGGTGAAGAAGATGACAAACACTACTACAAGAAACCTCAAAGAAACGCATACAGTGATTCTCGAGCTCAATCTGACTCATATGATGATGAAACAGATTCAACAGAATTCGACTTCGGTTCTTCCCCAGAGTTCAACATGCAGGATTTCAATATGGGTGCGTTCAATTTCGGTTCTGGGTCCACTAAATCAGCTGGAACTGAATGGATTCCTATTAATGCTCCCAACGGAGCTATTCCCGCTAAGTCATATGAGATTCCTGCTCCAGATTTGAGCCGGGAATATTTCCGAACTCAAAGTCAATATGACAGCAGTGAATTTCAGAGGAACAGCCCTCCACCAAGAAGACCAAGCTCTAGAGTAGAGAAGTCACGCGAACACTCTAGTTCCAATGTGGTTTATGGAGCAAGGGATAAAGGAAGGCAAAATGAAGGGGTCGTATCGGCTTCCGTATTGGTAAAACAATAAAATAAAAAAAATTCATTTAACGAAAAGTTCAGACTGGAAAATCATAGACTCAGAAAATTATATTTATTCAAAACACATCAAAAGATTCCAATATTCCATCGATTTATAACATAAAACCACACACATTGTTTTCTGTCTTCAACTTCAATTCTTATTCCAATATTTCATAAAACCTCACACGAATCTTCTATCTACAGATTGAACAACCATATAAATAAATATTTATCAGTTAAATTAACACTAAATGTATTGTTAAGTTATTGCAAGTATAATTGCATTCCAGTCTCTAAAAAAAAGCCATTCGTTAGATTAGTATTCAACGTTTTTATGTATAACAAAAAACGTGTACCTAAAATTAGACAGTCAACACACAGTTGTTCAATTTGAATGATAATCATTCTAGGACATGATTATCAACAGTTAACAGTTGATTTACCCTCAGAAAACGCAAGTAAATATTTCTCAATTAAAAGTTCTATTGTTTCTGTTTTTAAATAAGTATAGCAAAATATTAGTCAAAGGACTGTTCTAGTTCTTGTATGGCAACTTCCCTCTCAATGAATTTTACAACAGCGGATCTATTACCAAAATATTAATAAACGTTCGAAAGATAGCCAAGCAGGTATATAGGACAGGGTTCAAGTTTTCCATACTTGTAGAACAACGAAGGATCAGAAAGATTCACAAAAATTCAGAACCACAGTCAATTAAGGAGTTGAACCAAATCAATAGTTCTGGTTCTGCTTTTTACAGCATGTCTAGATTGCTAACCAACTATGTGTCTAGGAAGGGTCTATTTAAGTAGGTATTCTTAAACTCTTCATCTCGATGATTAGACGTTCCTGAAATGTATCTTGTCACACGACCATCACAACAATGAACTTCTGATAACCAGTAGCTATCAGGTACTTAATGACTAGTGGGGTTCCCAAGTGACACTGTTGGATCGTTTTTCCTTTCGAATTTTACTTACTAAAGCCACCAAGCTGGAGTGAAACATTATAGAGGGAGAGCTACCAGTGAGCGGGAATAAGTCCTTGGATTATTTTGAAGATTCATAAGATAGATACCAAGACATCCAAATAGTTCAATGCCAAATATTAGTAGTACTATTTGTTTTTGTGATTTATACTAGATCATATTGGTTTGGTAAAGTAGCAATAATGGAGTAATATAGATGCTCGGTACCTACTTACATAGTTAAGTATTTTAGGTATAAGTCAAGCTATGAAATCTCCCCAAAGAGTTACTTTAAAATAATTATAAAACAATATATTGCAAAATTGCAAGAAACAGAGCATAATCATTATGAGCTCTGTTGGACTGAGTTGTGTATTTCAATCATGAAGTTGTAAATAACTTGTAAATAATCTTAATGTTCAGAGCTTATATTTTAGGAAAATAAAATGATTCATACATTTTATAGAATTTCATTCAACCCCGATCCTTTGGTTCTTTGTAGGGGAAGTTGATGTAATCAAAAATATCTCTTTCAGAATCAACCTCGACTGCTTTTCCAGGAAGCCCTGAAAATGGGAAAGTTTATTTTAAAGTAAATGTTGCACAGAGGGTTAGTGGTACACAGCAGGCTTATCTGGTAACTACCGTACCCAATCACTTCAAACCTTATATCTCTGATCAACACAAAGGTAGTACCTATCTAATTTTTTTTTTTTACTACTATCTACTGCACCCCGACCTTGAAAGTAAACAAAAGAATCACCAATACTAATAAATTTTACTAAAATGATTGCTCAGAGATCCACCAAGTGTACTGTGAACAGTAATAAAACTGGACCTTATGCCTGGTCTTGACAGCGTGCGTAATTCATAACTAGTGTTAGTGATTTCAGATTTTTATTAGTTATAGAGAAGTGATATTAGATCAAAATACATATCTGATAAGGTTAATATAGCAAAAATAATCATAGAACAGAAGTTGGTTGCTGTGCATTTAGAAAATTGTGAGCTGAACTGAGTTTCCTCTATTTAAAAGAACAGAATGCCTTGACAGAGAGCAACCATTGGTTTCGTAAATCTCATGGGTCTTGTCAGGATGGGTCCAATGACTCCATTCCTTAAAAACAGCTGCCAGCCCCATGTAAGTACACTTTGCTCAGCACCGACACGGAAGTTTCTTCATTTTCCCTACTAGGTCCCACAACGCCGACAGCTGCTTGTGAAAGTTTTGGGATGGACTGTCACGTGTTAAGCTCCTTCAAGGTACCGGCAAATGATTGCTCAAGGTAATTCACAATAGGCTTCTTCAAGTCTGATCATCACACTGAAGAGAATACTTAAGAGCAATGACTGTCAAGCTTTGTATGTTCGATCAATCACCAACAGATAACCTGAAAGCAGCTGAACTGTTTTGGCAGATTTCTCCTCACAGGAGAGCGTCTCAGCTGAGAGATCCTCTTAATCTGAGGTGGTAAGAAGCGTATGGTGTGTGAGCTGGCTTACTGATAAACCCTTCAGCTCAATATCGGCCACCCCTGGAGAATCATTGATTTCTCCTCTGGGTTGCTAACCTCGGACAAGGAGGTTAGTATCACTAAAAACCAATTTGGGGGCCACAGGGACTTATGTCCAAGCTAAAGTTAAGAGAAAATGCATTAAAAGAAAGTTAATATTTTTTCTTTTTTACAACTCTACCATCTTTCAAAAAGCGTACGGGATTTTTTAAAATGTCAATTTGCGTGGCTCAGTTAAGTGGACGGAGTTTATGTTGTCAAAGTGCAAATAATAATAATCTTGTTCTGTGGACGTTGGTTGGATCGTGAACTTTCTGCATACTTCAGGAGCTGGGGCAGCTCGTACTGCACCTTTACAATCAACTGTTCCTGCAGTCCGTTAAACTTGACATGAACTGAACTGACCCAGCCACCTTTCGTGTATTTATTAATTACCATACCTACATGAATTGAACTTGATAGTATGTTCGATTGTTGACTTCCCGTATTCGCTTTCCACATCCTTCTTGGAAGAAGAGGGGGAGAAAATAACACCTCAAATTCCTTGTTATGTGAACCTCGGCGCTGCTCAGCCGTAATGAGGAAAAAAAAAAAAAAAAAAAAAAAACTCTCCTCACAACATTTTCAGTGAATCAAAAATAAAAGAACATAAATCATTCACCATTCGTTTGCTTTCTGCGAATGATTTTTAACCCCACAATATGAGGTTTACACAAATGTGAGCAAACACTCAGAACTAAGAGCACATTGGATTAACTGGCCAAAACGGCAACCGCCCAGGCTCTGATACCGAGGTGACCGGTTGAGAGAGCCTACTGTACCTATTTCTTACCGAAAAATGGTAATATAAAGATGATTCGATTGTGCATTAAAGGCCCTAAGTGGAAAACGAGGCTTTCCCTTCACTTTGTGTGTGTGTAAAAAGGATGGTTATATATTAAATGAGGGGTTGGAGATGCAGGTAAAATAATGAGGTGTGTCAGATCAGAATCAAGGCGCATTACAAGAAAAATTCTACATAAATATTTGCAATGCTAAGACAAATCCATAGGACGTACCCGTTGATCCCATTGGCCTTAAACAGTATTCATTCAACGTAAAACCGTTTGCGAGAGCATGTGTTCTCATTTCTTTGTTGAACATATCACTTCCAGTGAAATACAGCGTTGCACAATGATATTGATCATGAGGTGTCAGCCGTATGTCAATCCGCCTAGCCAGAGTTTTAACTTTACAAACTCCCTGAAAAATGGAGAAGCAAAATCACTGTAAAATGATGCCAGTCAGAAGCCTCAGAGTATAGGCATATTTGTATGAAAACATTTCCTGTAGACCTATATTTTTCACATGTAATAAAAATGTGTACATTTGATGCCAGTTAGGAAAGATCAAATTTGTAAATGTCGACTAGGCAGATGCTACACATTTCGACATAACTTCTAAGTACCAATCACAAGAACATTTAGACACCAAGGATTTAATGCAAAAGATCTGCAGTCGTGTGGCAAAATCTGCATCTCTACACCAGTAACATGTGAAAAATGAAAAAATATTATTTTAACATTATTTGGATGTTGTAGGTAGAAGTAATCAGTGTCAAGGACATTTGGAAAAACAACACTGACTACAAAATAAAAATTTTAAAAACCGACAGTAGCTAGGTAATTATGTCTCTAACGGAGTTACCCACTCATAGGCGATTTTATGGGCTTTGATTGTAATTTATTGCAAGAGTATCTTAAACTAAACCCAGAAATCTTGGGTTTCAACGAATGAGTTTGACTACAGGAGAACAGGGTAATCGTTAGGTTACGGGTGTATGTCAATCCCAATAAAAAAAGACCGAATCCGTTGAAGAAAGAATGTAAAGACGAAACGCTTGCATACGAGTCTGCAACACATTGGAACATTTCATGTCTTCAGTTGCAGACGCGTAGGTATGTGTAGCAGACTCGTATGCAATCAGAAATTAACAAGCGGTTGCAATCATGTTCACAATATCAATTATTGAGAATGATCACCTGTGCGTAAACAATAATTCAAATAACCATGCTCATAACTGTGATTGTTGGCCACGCACTTCGCAGTAGTTAACATAATATGATTGGATAAATCGAGAGCTTTCGAACGAATGGTGAACGAATTTTGTGGGATGAAAAACGACGAAGTACCATTTCCCTAGCAACGTCTCGGTTGTAAGCGGAAATCATCAGAAATTGAGCATATTTCGTTACGTAACGTAACGTGACATAACGAAAATTTGGTTGTGTGCCATAGCAAAGACATGAAATGTCAAAACACATGTGATGCAAAAACTGTCGGGCCAACGCCAAAACATTACCTTTAGGTATACATAATAAAATATACTGACCATAAATTTGACGTCACCAAGTGACAGCGTGTCCGTGATCAACTTGCGAGTTTCCAAACAAGTTACTACTTTCTTCAAAAGTTTAGAAGCAAGTTCTTTGGTCTTGCAGACTGAAGTGAAGCTCGGATGAGTAATAAGAACGTCAATATCCCCACTTTCTGGCTTTCCTCGTCTATAGAATGTGAAAAGAGTGGACATAGAAATGTACCACGGAAAAAATCAGCGCGAGTAGCAATTATAAACGTCAAGGGCCTAAACACACTGACGATTTTCAATATTTTGTATAGTCTATATTTATGTAAGGAGTAATTTGTGTTAGGGAAATCGTGAATTTTACCAGTTGGTTTTCTGCATGATTTTGGTTCTACAAAATGAGTTGAATCGAGAATTTAAAAGTTGACTAAGAATATAAAATAGAGTGAAAACCCCTTGTCTCATACTATTCTTTAAATAGAAAATACTGGGTAACAATTTCAAACGATAATTCAAATAGAATCCAAAGTAAGTGAACCAGAAGAATGGTTTTATTTATTATATTAATAATCAACTAAAAACAAATGTTCTGTTTCAGTTGAATCCAACCAAATTATCATTGCAAAATCCTGTATGCTGAGAATGTGGTGTGTTTGTAATTGTTGTTCAGTTCTCCAGCGTAATTGGGCTATAATATACTAGATAAATGAACATGTGGAAACTATTCAGTCGATGGTATGACGTGTAGAAGTGACAAGAGTCTGATTGGGAGAACAGAGGTGGTGGATCAGCAGAGTCACTTCAAAAATTGGTGACTTTTAAGTCGCATAAATATGCAAAAGCTAAAAAAAAAAAAAAAAAAAAAAAAAAAAAAAAAAAAAAAAAAAAAAAAAAAAAGCCTAAAATTGATTGCCACCAAAAAATGCTGGAGCTACAATAAACAGGGGTCGAGATGTTTTAGAAATCGGTAGTAAGTAGGTACGTACCTATAGCTCCCACAAATGGTAATCAGATACTCAGCATCCAATTTTGATATTTCATCACGTATAACAGTTTCAATCTCTTCAATTTCATTTCTCGGGATTTTTTGTTCAAAATCCTTAACATACCTTGAAAGAAGATTCAGATTTTTATAGTTATACTAATTAAGTACTAAATAGAATAAAAATCAATTTTAAAAACTTCATATCAAATTTTTTTTCAGTCAACAAGACAAGAATGTACTTTGGAAATTAAAAGTGTCACCACTATTTCCAAAAAAGTCAAGCTATGGTCCCACTTTGCCACTATTTTATAAGGTTATGCCTTATACATTATATACTAGCCTAGTTTTCTCGGTCACTTTGCTCGCTCAATATGCTGTATAGATGCGATGGTCTTTTACTGTTGAGTAGGACATGTAGAATGATTGGAAACAGTAGATCACTAAGAGTGATTTGAAATGTGTAGGGGATGTTGCCCGCATCGCTCGCTCGGGGTGGGTTTTCTTCCTCGCTTCGCTTGCTTAGTGTCATGTATAGATGCGATGGGATAAAGTCCATCCCGAGTCTGTAGGACCCATTGAAATTCGATGTGTGTAGGGGGTGATGCTCGCTTCGATCGCTCGGGGTGGATTTTCTCACTCAGTCGGTGTGGGAAGGGATATAGTCCCCATATAATCGACACGTACAGCCCATGGTTCGGGTGGGATTGGAAAATTTGAAAATTGCTTACAATCCCTTTCCATTTTCAATCCCAAGGGTATGAAAAAAAAAAAATTAAATCATATAAAAGGGGCAAAATGAAAATAATCAATTGCTGTGTAATGATTTGCTGCGTTTTCTATGTGGGACCACAAAAAGATTATTAGGTTTCACAAAGATAGCCCAATTATCTCCATAGAAG
The DNA here is from genome assembly GCA_030762985.1 of Adelphocoris suturalis. Lineage (NCBI taxonomy): Eukaryota > Metazoa > Arthropoda > Insecta > Hemiptera > Miridae > Adelphocoris > Adelphocoris suturalis. The sequence continues at coordinate 24,725,259 of CM061047.1, read as the reverse complement.
GGGTACCCAATCAAGACTATGTGGAACCAGAAAAAGTCAAGTTTTAAGAACATTTCAATTCTTCTACTACTTCCATACGTTCAGGTTACAATATGTGAGGAAGTTATGCTGGCCATCCAACTTGGCAGACGTTTTTTTATGTTGGAAATTTCTTTCAAATAAATTAAATCTTATAAAACTATGTGGAACCACGAAAAGTTTATTAGGTTTAATAAAGATAGGCCATTACTTTATCTGCGTAGAAGGCCTATCCTTTTCCCCATCTATTTTTCTGTTGGAAGTGTCTTTCAAACGCGAGACCTTCCTCGTTCAAGCAAGAGGTTCTATACATCCATGTTAAATTATGTGAGGAAGTTATACTGCCCACCCAACTTGACAGACGTTTTTTTATGTTGGAAATTTCTTTCAAATAAATTAAGTCTTATAAAACTATGTGGAACCACGAAAAGTTTGTTAGGTTTAATAAAGATAGGCCATTATTTTATGTGCGTAGAAGGCCTTTCCTTTTCCCCCGTCTATTTTTCTGTAAGGAAATGTCTTTCAAACGGGAGACCTCCAGAGATCAAGAGGTTCGAAGGCAAAGATCAAGGTAACTACATTTCGACGGAATAAGGAAGAGCAGTACCTCGAAAACTAATGTTTTTGTCTACATTTTCGTTCACTTCAATCGGAAGCATGCCTCAAAACTCGAATGGGACCAAATCGGAACTTCAACCAAAATTCTAAGCCCAACCCGAGAAAAAACCGTCGAAATTTACTGGGTCCAAGGTGGAAAAAACGATAGCAGGGATTGCATTTTTTCGTCATTTCCTGCATATTCTCACTGATTTCTCCGTGAATCTTACGGATATTTTGACAGCACCACCGTGTTTTACGGGTCCCGAATCGTAACTTTGTTGCTGACATAAGAAGTGCTCTAGATCAAATTTTAATGTGGCAGCAGATAGAAGATCGAGCGCTCGGCTCAAAAGACGCACATTAAAACGGGTTCCCATCCCCCTCACACCCTTCAGCCCAGCAATTTTGACAGCACCATCGTGTTCTACGGGCCCAGAATTGTAACTTTGTCGCTGACATAAGAAGTGCTCTCAATCAAATTTTAATGTGGCAGCGGATGGAAGATCGAGCGCTCGGCTTAAGGGTAGTATGTAATTTTTTGGGTCAAAAAAATCGATTTTTCAAAAATAATATTAAAAAATAGTTTATTATATAACGGATAAAATGCAATAAACATTTTAAAAATCGAACGACTATAAGTGGGTTAAAAAAATACCTAAACCGAGCAAGCACCGCTAGTGCAGCCCCGCTCCGTAAGCTGGATCATCAGCTTCCTCCTCTGCGAACTGATATCTTCCAGTCTCCGGGCTGCTTGGGTCCTCTTGAGCCTTCCTTCTTTCGTGACTGCTTGGGTGGTAATATCGGCCTTATCGGCCTTTCTTCATCAAGTTTTTTCAATTCTAGGGAACATGACTTCATGATATCATGACCATGAACATGACTTCATCGATGGTGAGGTTCTTTAGTACTTCGCAGATGGCAATATTGCCTCTGTTGAACGATAGTACTGCAGAGTACGTCCCAAATCGAAGAACACGTAAGCCCACAAAACTTCTTTTTGGAATATATGCCCAAATAACATTGTTCACACTCTCATTGCTCGATATTAGCAGCTAGGCCAATGCGCGATAAAACTTGGAACTCTAACTGGCCGCCACAAACTTTGCATCTCACGACCGCAGCGAGGGCCTCTCCAAATTCTTTGAGGTCGATCACATCGTAGGTTTTTTCATACTGGAACTCACTATAACCAGTCCGCACAGATTCCCCAAATTGCTTCTCAGCTGTTGAAGGTCGTGAAGAGTTAGCACTTGTATTTGGGATTGAATAACCTGCTGATAGTTCACCTTCCTCGGCAAGTTCGGAGGTACCCGAAACCGGTGTTTCGGTATCGTCCGAAACACTTGATATTGGAGGCTCCTCAGCAGAGGGAGTTACTCAATCCTTTCGAGGAGGGATGGTTTTCTTCTTTTTGAAAAGCTTTGGTGTTCTAGGCATTGTGTTAGAAAAAATCACTTGGAAAGAATACCAACGAAAAAAGTACGAAGTCAGAACGATAGAACAAGATGCAAATCGGACGAAAACAAACATCAGTAACCTGTCAAATTACAACCTACTCGTTGTTGTTGTCTTCTTCTTCTTCTAGAAAGAGTCCCCGTCATCTAAAACAAACTTTGGAAAAGTTCAGAAGCTTTGAAACGACGTCACGTCAAGAAAAAAACAGCTTTTCAGAAAAACGCGTTTTCTGAACAATCACATTTTTCAGCACTCAGGAACACTTTTCTCCCTTACTATTGAACTTATTTCATGGATTTTTTTTTTTAAATGTCCACTGGTATATTATACACAAACTGTGCCAAGGATTTGTCGAAATTTTATTTTCAACATCTGGGGCATTGCGTGCAGTCCAGAAAATTTTAGTAAAAAATCTACATTTTCTTCAAAACTTCGCCTATTTTTTTCACAACGCCATGCTGGTATTTCTTTGGCACAGTCTTTACAGCATAATATTCTTGATAAAATAAAAAAAAAAGTAAAGCGATTGGTTGAGCAGAGCCTGAAAAATCGGTTCCTAAAGATAACTACATTATAAGGGAAATTCATCAGGCCGAGAAAATTACATACTACCCTTAAAAGATGTGCATTAAAAGGGGCTCACACCCCCCTTCCGCCCATCAGCCCTGCAATTTTGACAGCACCATCGTGTTCTACGGGCCCAGAATTGTAACTTTGTCGATGACATACGAAGTGCTCTCGATCAAATTTTAACGTGGCAGCGGATGGAAGATCGAGCGCTCGGCTTAAAAGACGCGCATTAAAAGGGGCTCCCACCCCCCTTCCGCCCATCAGCCCTGCAATTTTGACAGCACCATCGTGTTCTACGGGCCCAGAATTGTAACTTTGTCGATGACATACGAAGTGCTCTCAACCAAATTTTAATGTGGCAGCGGATAGAAGATCGAGCGCTCAGCTCAAAAGACGCACATTAAAACGGGTTTCATCCCCCTCACACCCTTCAGCCCAGCAATTTTGATAGCACCATCGTGTTCTACGGGCCCAGAATTGTAACTTTGTTGCTGACATAAGAAGTGCTCTCAATCAAATTTTAATGTGGCAGCAGATAGAAGATCAAGCGCTCGGCTCAAAAGACGCACATTAAAACGGGTTCCCATCCCCCTCACACCCTTCAGCCCAGCAATTTTGATAGCACCATCGTGTTCTACGGGTCCAGAATCGTAACTTTGTGGCTGACATAAGAAGTGCTCTAGATCAAATTTTAATGTGGCAGCAGATAGAAGATCGAGCGCTCGGCTCAAAAGACGCACATTAAAACGGGTTCCCATCCCCCTCACACCCTTCAGCCCAGCAATTTTGACAGCACCATCGTGTTCTACGGCCCCAGAATCCTAACTTTGTCGCTGACATACGAAGTGCTCTCAATCAAATTTTAATGTGGCAGCAGATAGAAGATTGAGAGCTCGGCTTAAAAGACGCGCATTAAAAGGGGGTCCCACCCCCCATCCACCCTTCAGCCCATGGTTCGGGTGGGAGTAGATATTTTTAAAATTGCTTATGCCCCCTTCCAGAAAAATCTAAGAAAATCCCCCTTAGCCGTTTGGCCGTGCATAGCATGGACAGACAAACAGATGGAGTTTCATTATTACAATGTAATCAAGATAGAGATAACATTAATAACATCATGTTTTATAACAATAACATTAAAATTGAAAATAATACATGAACGACAGACCAAAGAGTCTTGCTGGACTCATCATAGTGCCTGTGATGAACTGTATACAATAAGAGAACGGAAAAGGATTGGGTATTTGTGCACAGAAAAATGATGTGAAGTTGTTTTGTAGGTTCATTGGTTTAACGAGACATTGCAGAGAAAATTTTAGAGACAAATTATTCCATCAAAAGCTACGCTCGGTTAGCTATTTGAATCAAAGCTGCAAAGACAGAAATACAAAATGGAAAACTGCAAACATTTCTTAGGAATCTGCATCTGCATAATAAAAGGATGAACTGTAGCAACAGCAACGACTAGTTATTTTGTTAGGGCATTTAACTCACTTCAAACCGAGGAGTTGGTGGTGGGTTAGTTTATCCTTGTTCTTTTCCAAATCTTCAAGCGTTTTAATACCTGATCTGACTAATTCTTGGGCTTTGGCAGGCCCTATTCCTGTGACTCTGGTCAGTTCGTTAATTGCCTGACTGGTGTCATCTTTCCGTATCTGAAAATGGTGTATTCCATTAATCAGCTTGTCACACAATTTTCAGTAGGGAACTTCTCTGATAGAATAGGGTATTTTTGTTCTTCACATCGGTATAGGAAAAAAATAACGAATGCAAAACAAACGCATAGGTATATATGAAGTACGAACCATGCTTGAGCAAAATTTTTCTAACACAGCTATCAAATACAAAAGCGTTCAGCCTAGGATATCTACAATTATCTACTAGGGAGTGAATGCAGTTGTCGATACTTTTACGATTTCAGACTTGTATTCTGAAATTGAGTGGGCAAGTTCTTTGTACCTACATACTCTGATCACAGAAATAACAGTTTGAACGAGTAGGGGAGGCCACAAAAGGAACCATTTCACAAGGTAGGCTGTATTCCTGATTAAGTAAACTTGTGCTAGATAGGCACAGTTGTATGATATGAAGACTAACTATTTAGATACCTTAGGTTTAGTTCATTTTAAGAGGTAGATACCGACCTATCCATGTCTGGCAAACTAGGATTGCTAGATTTATCATCAACCTACTTAGCCAAACTTCAATAACACGACCTCAAATTCAAGCCATTCATTGATATTAGTGTCACTACTGATTCTGTCTCTCAGTTGGTTCTCTGCATATACGTGTAAAACTGTGTTGCCGGACCGGTATTTTTGGGGGTACATATTTTCAGGTATATTTAATTTCAACCTACACATTATCATAGTTAACTCAAAATTGTCAGAATAAAAATGTTTAATTCGGTTGGTACATGCAAGACCCATAACCGTTATTCCAAGAAGGATACAAAAGGTGGAGGAGGAAGAAGCATCTTCAGACTCCGCCCCTGTCGGGAGTAAATCCCCTCAAGTATTTAAATAGGTATACTATTTAAACTCAAAGGCGTATCAGACAGCTACAGACTGAATTTGAAAATGAATGACTATTATAACGTGTTCTACGCCCTCTGAAAAGCAAAGAAAATGCATCCCCACCCCCAAGTGTCACCATGCTGATGGCTTTTATACCCCCTTCTCTACAAAAAAATGGGTTAAAGAAAAAATTAAAGAAAAACTGCAGTGATAGGAACTAAAGCCTTCAAACTCGATTTGGCGAGATTGATTCATTGTGGAACAACAGCAAGAACTCGCACAACTTTCTCCATTTATTCATTTAGAAATATGCCAGTCACTCACTTCATCTATAATAGAGCTGTACAACCCCTTTGGACCCTGGTAAAACAATTTTATTGCTGTTTTTCCTCAGTTCTGGCGTAAAAACACTTACTCTAACACCCTGCAACTTTAAAGTGCGGCAGACATTCTAACGAGCTTTCCAATAATATATTATTAATTACAAGGCGGATATTGCTGAATCAGTTCGAAGGCTGAAATCGAGATTTCCTTCAACCAAGTCGTCAACAGATTTTGTGGGGAAAAAACTGAAAGGCTTGGATTTCTAGTTTAAGGAATGAATAATCTCAAGAAAAATCTGAAAAATAAAATATTGCTACTGTGTAAAATAATGAATAATGATATTAGGACCTATGCTTCATTAGTAAGATATTATACATAATTATTACTCCCTACTCAATTCTCACTATTCATCAGACATAAAACAAAAATGTTTTGTTTAGCATGAGTTTTCTTATAGGTACTTCAATTTCGTATAAACAAGGTTTTAATTTAGGTTTTAGTGTGTCTGTGAACCAGCAAGATTTTACACTATTCACTTGTTAAACTAACTGCAAAAACAATGCCATGGTATTGTTTCAACTACGGTATCAATGGATACATCATGGAGCAATGCATCCCCTACCTAGATCCATACTTTTTACCTTTCTCATACCGAGTTATTTATTGGTTTACGGAGTAGTTCCATAAGTAAAAAAGGAGAAGCGACTGGATTCATGAAAAGAGGTAAAAAAGGGGGATCCTAAGCAAAAAGGGGTAGATTTGTACTCCAACGTCTTAGGGGTTGGGGGTTTTGGTATGTAAAAAGGGTACGTCTGGCAACACTGTATCGAGGTGAAGGAGGCTAACCTTTGGGTCTAGATGATTATTAATATTTAAGCTGAGAGTTGTAGTAACTAGTTTAAAGCGAAACCATTAGTTTTTTCTCCATTTCCTGAGATATTTACATCTACTTTCATTAAATATAAATAGATTAAATAAAGAAATAGTGGTAAATGTGTAAGCATAGTCATACAATATACCACACATTAACATACTTCTAGGTAATACACCAGAAAGGTTATTAAATACATTGCGATACAAAAATTTCGGACTTACATTATCCAGCTTTCTCAGCTTGCCAGTTTGTAGAAATTCGTCGATTTTGTCAGCAATCTTTGCCCCAACGCCGTTAAGTTTTTTTGCTTCTTCTCCACTCCGGATTCTAGTCGGGTGAGATGCAAGAACATTAGCAGCCTTGCGGTAGGCATTATGTTTATGGATATTTCTGCTTACATTTTTCTCAAAATCAGCCAACTCTAGAAAATACCACAGCCATTTATTTTAAAATTCATAAAAATCATTCTTTGATTAAAAAAAAAAAAAAAGGCTAATCGGTAAAATAATCTGCAAGCAGAAACCTACAGAACCAGTTGACTAACGCAGGGGAAAAAAAAAACAGTTCTGTTGATTATAAATAAGTACATCACCAATATCAACACATACCAATAAGAAATTCGCAAAAGTCGTGATTGACATTATCAGCAGATGGAGCCTTCCGCTTACTCATTTTGATGTTCCTTGAGATCTACAACAGAAATTACCAACATCGTACCTGGCCATTAGTAGAAAGGCAAAGGCCAAATCTTCAATAGAAAATCAATGTGAACATTGAGATAGTTAGGTACCTATATAATTTACAAGACAAATTGAGAATTTCCACCTTCAGGATTGTACTACAAACAATGAATGTTTCACCCCCCCCCCCCTCCCCACCTAATGTCATCAATTAAAAAGTGTACTGTTCATTTAGGTAGTTATTATTAATTTATTTTTCTTCTTTTATTTCTCATTTATTTAATTTTCTATGTAGGGGATATATGTAGTTTCACGTAGGATCTGTCAAAATTGTGATAAGTCTTAAATATTGGCTGCTGAAAAAATAAAAATGCGAAATGCGTCCCAAGGATCCCGACTTTCCCCAACATTTGGTATATATATATATGCGGACATGTAAGACGAGTGCTCATACCTACTCACAATGTCTAACTGACATGATATATAATCGATCTGCAGAGTAAGCCATTTGGAGCTCACAGGTATTACGATTCGCCTACCTATATTCTTCAATATTTCTATCCTCTTCGACCATTAAATTGTTTTTCAATACAATTTTTCATGAGGTTAATCATTGGCATGGGAATATTTTTGTAGTGAGTGTGGCAAAAAGGATGTATGGGAGTGCGCCTCGATACTCGACGCCTACCTCGGAGCTTCGTACCGTTCTGTTATCTGTTGTTAATTTCAGTATTTATACTATTAATTAGATGTCTAAGGTTAATCTATGCATCTGTGATCAAGTAAGTTATAGTAGAATAGTGATCATAGTAGATAGGGTACCCATATAAAAATCTCTCAGGAAATCTGTTGTTTCTTCCATGGTTGTCTACCTTAATGATTAACAGCCCAATCGGTGCAACGCAGCGGTGGTTCGCGAAAAGTAAATCGCATTTGTGTAAAGTGCGTGAAACTTCGACAGTGGATACCATACCATAGATTGACAGAACGGAGCGAGCTCTACGCAGGGCACTCTCTTCATAAATGAAAAAAAAAGAATGATGAAAACTCGGTGCTCTGCGCCTCGCCAGGGGACAAGCCCCCTGGACCCCCGGTTACCTCTATTTACATACTTCAAAAGAAATTATTAAAACAGAATGTGTTCACGCGTTTCACATAAACCCGTCTACAGATTGGTAATATGCGTAGGTAACAATTAATTATCTAATTACCTCTTTCCAGCTTAAATGCATCAAAAGTTGATTTTGCGGTGTATCTTATCACTACTATGTCAAGTTGTTTTATTTATTTATCACCAGCGCAACGACTCACCACCAGCACAATGAAATCATCAGAAATTAACAAGCGGTTGCAAAAATGTTCACAATATCAATTTTCAAGAATGATCCCCTGTGTGTTAACAATTATTCAAATAACTATGTTCATTCCTCAGCTTGTAGTCTACGCGCTTCGCAGCAGCTAACATAATGTGGTTGGATAAATCGAGAGCTTTCGAACAAATGGTCAACGAATTTTGTGGGATGAAAAATGAAGTAGGTCTTATTTCCCTAGCCCCGGACTCGGTTGTAAGCGGAAATCATCAGAATTTCTTCGATCCGTTCGACTTACCTCAACGTATCTGGCCTGTGAACTGTTTCCTTTTGAGATTGAGAGCTCTTGATCACAGAACAATCATCATTTCAAAAGCTGCTGCCAAACACATCGACGTTAACATGAACCTAGCAGGGGTAGAATGAGAATCCTTTCCGAAAATTCTTATTACCTATTATAAAATTAGAATTTGGACCAACATAGGGTAGGATCACTGAGCTATGGAATTTAAAATGGATAGGACCACTCAAAACACGAACCACCTCATACACGGAACGTTGAGTATAAATAATATATATTTATTATTCATAAATTTATATTTATGTTGGGAATTCCTATTTATACAGACAGAATCGGAAAGCAACAAACCAAAGACACTGATAAGATATGCTGATACCTGCCATGCTGGTGGTGGTGGTACTTCATATTTACGCGACCGACCTGCCATGGAAGAGAAAAAGGAAACTCTTCTTTCATGTACCTGCCTACGTCTCCTTCTCTTGCAAGGAGCATAGATCTATGAACATGTCCGGTTCTGAAGGTCCGTGCTATCTAACATAGTGCTATAAACACCGTCTCTTCATCAAGTGTGGGTGGGGGGGGGGGGGGGTGCGAGCCTAGCAGCAGCAAAATAAACTAAGTAGATCCTGACTCCGACTCTTGTGTCATTGACTCAGTGCGCATGTCCTGAACCAATCATTTAGAAAAAAATCCCGAACAGGAAGAACGGTAAAAAATCAGAAAAATCTAAACAAAAATCATGTTAGAAAACAATCCGACCCGTCAGAATTTATGCGCAGAAGGGGGAGTTTTTTGGGGGGGTGAAACAATGTCAAATGCGGTTTCGACCATTTTCACTGAGAAATCCTGCAGGGTCGGCCTGCCACCTTATAGAGCTCAGAAAATCACGTTAGAAAACAATCCGAACCGGCAGAATTTATGAGCTGAAGGAGGGTTTTAGGAGGGGTGAAACAATGGAAAATGGGATTTCGACCATTTCCATTGAGAAATCCTGCTGGGTCGGCCTGCCACTTTGTAGAGCTTGAGAAATCATTCATGAAAAAAATCCGACCCGGCAGAATTTATGAGCGGAAGGGGGGTGAAACAATGGAAAATGGGATGGATGTGTTTGGATTCCTTAAGATGTTTTGCAAGTGTAGACCTACCCTCATTTACCCTGAAATCCTCCTGATGCTCTTCTATTCTTTCCCTGAATTTCCCACCAGTTTGACCGATTCGTAGCTGCAAGAACATTTTAGTTTATAAACCCCACTTTTATCCTGAACATTGATTTTATCTTTAACGGAACCTAGTAATGCTCAAAGACTATTTCTGGTTTTAAAACCCAATTTGTTACCCCTCGATGATAGAATTTTGCCGATTTTATCAGAAATTTTCCCCATACTAAGGTATACTTATTCATTGTTTTTCTTCTAAAGTTACATCTTCCCTTACCAGATTACAAACTTTACTCTTTTCCCTAAGAACCTTATCCCACATAGTATCAACGAGATCTCCTCTGTAGCTGTTATTAGCCTTTATGCTTTTGATAATGGATTTTTCTTCTGCTAAATTTCACCTAATAGGGTTCTCCGTTATCTCCTCTGCTTGCACTTAATTGGTTGTACCTCCAGCCCGCTTTCCTTTCTTTCGACCAATGGGATTCAATCTCCCTTTACCTGTGACTATATAAGCTGTAAAAATAAGGTTTGGTTTCTTGACTGCTTTGTTCAAATAAGATTTGTTGGGGTCTTGAGGTTCAGTAATAAAGTGTACCACTATTTTTCTAGGCCAACGTTTCGGTATATTTTTATACCATCCTCAGGGCTACAAAGAAATGCACCAGAGAGAGTCAGACAATTATAGGCAAGAATAACAAGGAATAAAATGTACATATGTACCTAATTATTATAGAAGTGTCTAGCTATGTACATTAATGGACCAACATAATTTTAATCTATTTTCTCAATAAGTATTATATATATACATATATGTAGGGGACTATATGTTGACTATGTTATTGAAATGATAAAGTCATCATACCTTAGATAGGGGGTGGGTTAAACCTCAATTACATCTAGGTGCTGGATACATCTTGAACTTGACTTTCAAACTTATGTAGATCAATTGCCGAAAACTTTTATTAAAACTGAATTAAGTATAATGAAGATATGAATTGTAATGAAGAGAAACTCGTGTGTAAATCAATATCAGATAAATAATATCGTTAAAATCAATCTCAAGATCAAATCAATAAGATAAAATCAATATCAAGATAAAATCAATATCAGATAAATAATATAAAACGATATCAATATCAGATAAATCAATATAGTTTCTCTTCATTACAATTCAAATCTTCATTATACTTAATTCAGTTTTAATAAAAGTTTTCGGCAATTGATCTACATAAGTTTGAAAGTCAAGTTCAAAATGTATCCAGCACCTAGATGTAATTGAGGTTTAACCCACCCCCTATCTAAGACTTTATCATTTCAATTACATAGTCAACATATAGTCCCCTAGATATATGTATATATATATATACTACTTATTGAGAAAATAGATTAAAATTATGTTGGTCCATTATTGTACATAGCTAGACACTTCTATAATAATTAGGTACATATGTACATTTTATTCCTTGTTATTCTTGCCTATAATTGTCTGACTCTCTTTGGTGCATTTCTTTGTAGCCCTGAGGATGGTATAAAAATATACCGAAACGTTGGCCTAGTAAAATAGTGGTACACTTTATGACTGAACCTCAAGACCCCAACAAATCTTATATAAGCTGTGTCCTTACTAATGTGTGTTCAGTTATTGTTTGTTACTGATGATGGCTTAACCATTGAAATCGATTTAACATTGTAACTCTTTATTTTTCGTGGAAATAGGCAACGTTTTTTCATTAACTTCTGTTTTTTTTAATGATTCCTAAATTCTAACGATACTATACTACAACCTGAAAGGTCCAGTGTCAAAGTTCTGTAGGAACCAATCTTTTGGCAAATAGGGTCAAAATAAGCTACAGAGTCCACTCAGCTGTTTAGAGTCGTTTCTCAAGTGTAGTATTTATTCTTTACCCCCAGAGAAGCCCTGTTCCAAATTTCAGCATCTCAAGTTGGACTAGAACAAAATTTGGTGGTACCAACAGAACTCACTCTGCTAAGTAGCTTGGTTCCATTAGTTGTAGGTACTTAATTTTACTGAACCACACCCTGAGAGGTCCTGTTCCAAATTTCAACATCTTGAGTGGAACAGGAACAAAATAGCTCACTCTGTTGGTTGAAGAGCTGATTGGGGCTGGTGCGCTGGAGGATGTCTTCAACGAAGACTGCTACAGAAGTTTAAACTCTCGTTCAAGCATTTTGGCTACTACCACCTCCGGTGTCACATCTTGAGGTGACATTTCCCGAACATCCTGCAGCCTTCTTCTTTCTGTAGATCACCGCTTCCATACGAAGAAAGTGTGGAGCACGTCATCATCTGTTTCCTGGCAGTTTGGAAATATTGGGGCATCTACTTTCCCAATTATTTAGAGAGAGGAGTAAAATAGCACTTGCCTTGAAATGAACTGAGTTCGGAAAAAGTTTACTTCTTTATATTATCTATCAAACCATGTCTTGATCTGGGGTAACAAGCGTGTTGTTTATCTCTTTCTCTACTCTTCAGTCCACATTTCCCGCCAAATGCAATAGTACGCCCTCTCTCGTCATTGGCAGAACGAGTTCTTTTCCCCTCCTCTCTTCTATCAAAGATTCGTTTTCATTTTGCAGCCATTAGTTGTATTGGGATGCTTGTAAGTACAAGTATAATTGGTTCTGAGTCTGTTCTGTAGGCACTTGCATTCCGCAGTGCCCCTCTTCGTTCAACTGCTATCATTCTCTTGCGGTAGTAGGCAATGCTTAGAGCTTTTGCCCATACCTAAGCACCGGTGATCGGCTGATTGATTGCCGCTCACAAGGTGTTGGTCTATTTACGTCACTCATGAGATGACTAAGAGCAGTTGTTGTCTTTGCTGCCTTGTCTGCTGATTTCTTTGTTTGCTCCCAGAATGTAATCTTAGTATTCAATGTGACCCCAGTTATCTTAATGTTGGTTTATTTGTAATCTCTGTACTCCCGATTTTGTATTGGGATCATGGTAGGAATCCGTTTTTGAGTAAACACAACTACTTCAGCTTTAGCTGCAGCTAATGTCAACATATTACGATCTTCCTTCCAACTAGTGATATTTACCATTATACCTACTTGATTCAGTTTGCTCTGAGCCACATCCGCCTATCCGACAAGATAGCCGTCTTCTGGCATTTCCAGTCATAGGGCACTATTAAATTATGCATGCCAAAGTTGTGGACCCAGAACTGACCCTGGGTCGCTCCTGAGGTAATGTCTTTCTCTCTTTCCTCTTGGGTTGTCTCATAAATCAATGTTTGGTTTTAAGATAGCCCATTACAATACCCAGTACAAGGCGTAGCGGCACGATGTCACTATCCTGGATCAGGGAACGAACCAAGAACAAATGGATTTTGAATTGCCAGAGGGAGCTACTGAACCTTAATTACTTCTCGTGGATGCATGATAGAATCTATCTCTATGCAACGAATTTCTTGGCGAAATGCCCATTTTCGGGTAAGATAAGGAGAGATTGTTTCCTTATGAACACACTGGAGCTGATTGAGATAGGTACCTACTGAACGGGCGAGATTGGATCAATTTGTTCAAATATGCAAAAACAGCAAGGGTATACCGATTTTTCATAGTCAACGAGTTCAATGACAACTAGACTATAATTAGACGAGTGAAGGTGATTCTGAACATAAGATATAATTATAATACACTAAACAATGAACTTACCTACGTAAAGAGCTATAAGATATTACGTTAGTTAGGGTGAACTCCAGTAGACGGTATTCAATACCAAGAGCTTTTCATGTTGTTAAAAACATGTTATTATTGACATTCATTCATATTGATTTTATAAACTAAAATTGATAGTAAATTGTATAATCTTGTGAGCTGTCTTTTAATGGTAGGGTAATGGTTTTAACACCCAATAGATTAACTAACCCTTTCGAATTGTAGTCACTCCCATCGCACCAACTGTTTTAAAACACACATTTATAAAAGACACATAGAAATGTGGCTTGTAGCTCTTCATTGTTGCACTCCCAATTTCTACTTTGGATGAGGCCTGTTCCAGCCCTTTGACAATTCTCACTCTTCATCAGTCCCTAATATTGGCAGTCTGATGGTCAGATTCCACGAAGCGGTAAAAAATAGCGAGAGAAGGGAAAATGTTCGGTGACCGTTCAGTTAATTACAGAGGCTGTCCAGGGAAGAGACTGTTTCAAAATTAATGGACCTCTCGAGAGGTCTTTGATGTCACATTAGGCGCACAACGCTGTCGCACTTGGCGGGAACGTTGATAGCATTTCCATTTTTTATAATAAATACAACAGTATCAGTTGTGGCATGAATATAACTGAAAACGGTTTAACAGAACATTCATTCATGAGGGGATGGGGGGAGGAGGGGGTATGTGTGTGGATGACGCGTGAACGCTAAAACGGCTATGAGCCAGAACGCTAAAATTGTAATGCAGATTTTTGCAAAATGTTCAGCTTGTTCTTGAGATGGTTAGCAGCCGTATTAAAGTCCTCTAAGCTTCCCATATTAACATCTTAAATCGAGAAATGCCTACCAATGTCGTCAGGGTAAACAACCCCGTAAATAGGAAAGTTGTTTACTTTCTCACTGTACATATACAACATATTGACCAGGTAAAATTATAAATTAAGCTAATTACGAATAAGTAAAAAAGTGCTGAGATCATACTACGCACGGGTAATTTGCTGTAGGTACCCAGTTTAGTTATCTAAACAAACCTCTTTCTGGGTAACGACCGGGAAATCAGCTAGTTCACAAACAATGATAATATTTCAAATTACAAATCACTAATCCGTTAATATTACAAATCCGTTTCAGAGCATTCCAAGACCGAATCTGTAAAAAAAAACATAGGTGCGCATGTGTATGTGAGTGTCTACCTGTTCGTCTGTTCGACGCTATAAGCCACAATTTTGGAGTAGTCAACTTGCGATTTGGTTTGTAGATTCCTCCTAGGCACCCGAAATATGCTGTATGTTTTTGGCACCGATTTGACACAGTGTTTTGACTCAAAATGGAAACTGCCGATAAAAACCTCTTCAGCATCTTGGGTCTAATATACATAATGTGGTTAGCTATTGATATAGCCAACCACTCATCTATATGAATAAAATCGAAAGTATGTCTGACTGTATATTGATTAGAATCATGAAATTTTGCTATTCTTTTCCATTTTATGCTATTTTTTGACGATTTTACCTTTTTCTCAATTTTTCCTGTCTGTCTTGGCTGTCCGTATGTTTGTCCGCTATTCACGATTACAGGGGTCATTGGACAACTGATATGAATGGGGGAAATGTCTGTATTAGTCCAACTTGAATTACAGGCTATTTGAAGTTTTTTAAATTTGAACCAGAGTGGGTGTTTCAGGAGAGAGGAGGGAGTAAAATGGGGTATCTTGGACACTATTGAACGAACTGGAGATCTGATTGCGGAATATGTTTGGATTATTCTAAATTAAATCACAGGTTACTTGAAATTGTCTAAATCTGACCCATAGGGGGTCTTTTGGGAGAGAAGGAGGGTAAAATGGGGTATCATGGACATCAGTAAATAAACTGGAGACGTGATTGTTGAAATATGTTCGGGTTACTCTAACTTGAATCGCAGATTAGGTACTTGAAATTTTCAAACCCGACCATTAGGGTTTGTGGGGTGGGGGTGGAGGGTGAAATAGGGTTATCTTGGGCATCACTAAATAAACTGGAGCTGATTGGTAAGAAATGTTTGAAATACTCTTACTTGAATCGCAGACTACTTCAAGTTTTCCAATCCCATAGGGGGTGTTTGGGGGAGGGGGGGGGGGGGGGGTATCATGGACATCACTGAGTAAAAAAGTCCAGTCATGCAGCATGACCCCATGAGCGAATTTTTGAATAAATCCTCAACATTTCAGTCGCTATTGATCGTGTAGAGAAATTTTAGTTTATGATTTTGATAGACAAACATGGAATCAAATTATTAAAAATAATTAGGAGGTACTCATACTTTATTATTTTTAAACTAATCTTGTAGAGAGACCTTGAGATTAACGTTACTGACGGCCGAGCGGAGCGAGGCCTTGGGTCTGCGTGCTAGTACGTACATAAATAGAACTTCTTCATAATTTCATGGCTGATATTTTCTAAGCCACAGTCAGTATTAAAGCTGCATCAAGTCCTAAAACAGTTGAGCGTAAAACATTAAAGAGAGCGACCGAGAGAATCGGAGGACGGAATATTTCACAGAGTAAACTCATCAGTTGTGATTACATTTTTTTTTTTTTTTTTAACAAGTACCTACTACCTACGTTTTAAACAGCATGGTTCTAGGATTGGTTATACAGGGATACTTCCATAAGAGTAGTTCAATCTGAATTTGGACAATGTTTCATGCAAATATTACCGATTTTTACAACTAGCGAACGGCATTATTTCGATTTTATTATTATTCCGGCATTATTTTTTTGACTGATTTTTCAACTTTGAAATTTTTAAAACTTGATACATATTCTTATAGGAAATTTTACGCTGATTCCGAATATACCACATGTTAGTATTCTGAAAAATTATTTCGCACAACAAATCGGAAGAAACAGGCTATTTTGAAATTTTTGACTACATTTTTGAACATTTCAACCCGAAGATGAAATCCGATCATGCTGGCCAACGAACTTGATCTTTCGTTTTGTGTCCATAACATTTTAAAATTTGTTTGAAGTTTCTAGCACAATTCTACGGACAGTTATCGTCTGGAATGACACATACATATATACATACATGCATGCACATGCATGCATGTATACATACATACATAAAAAAATGCGTTAAACTTCAGAATATGATTCAGAATAGCCTGAAACAGATTTCTGCATAAAATGTTTTAAAAAATTCACGTTCTACAAATTTTGAGGCGAGAGCAATAGCTTAATTTTCTTCAAAAATTCGCTAATGAGGACCTGATTGATAAAATATGTTTGGATAGCACTAACAAATCTCAGCAGAAATTTTCAATTCCTACCCACAGGAGGGTTTTTGGGGGAGAGGGTTTGGAAAGGGGTATCTGACATCACTGAACAAACTGGGGATCTGATAGGGCGAATATTTAGATTACGTCAACCTCGATCACAGGCTATTACAAATTTTTCTAGCTTCAACCATAGGGAGGTGTTTGTGGCAAGGAAAAAAAGGGAGGGGGTGGTTAAATGGAATAATTTGGTCATCTCTGAACGAACTGGTGATCTGACGTTCGAACGAATGAAATTGGATTAGTCTGAACGTTCTTTTGGGTTACCTATCAAGAATATTTTTAATCTGAAATATGGGGGGGTGTTTGTGGAGAGGGAGTGGGGGTTGATCTCAGTAGTTTGGTCCTAATAGGTAATTTATAAGTAAGTACTTTAAGTACTTTTTTGAATCAGATCCATAGGGGTGTCCCAAAATGTGATGGGTAAGGAGGGCTTGCGTATATTCAAGTCAACCTGTGCAACGCACGGATGAACCAGCTATTTATATAGGGTTGCTCTACAGTTAGCTTTCTGTCCTATCATGAATGCACCAAAACAAAAACTATTGTGCTGAATCCCTAGAATATTAATTATTGTTCTCTAATATGTATTTATTATTTAATTTATCTCATTTTTTGGATTGAACTAGGGTGTTTTCTCCGAAGAATTTAACAAATAATGCTTATGGTATTTTCTTAAGTTTTGTTTATAAATTTCAGTGAAAAAAAGAACTAGGTATGTCAAGTGTGGGAATTGAAAGCAATTTAAAACAAGTAGATCAGTGCTCACGAAGTGAGTTACATGATATCACATTTTCTTGTAAGGAGTGCGCTTCCTGCGTTGAATAAGAGACAAAATGGCTTTGGGGTTTCCATCAATGACCGATCATGCGTCAGCCTGGTACATCTTTATCTTCGCCATTTTACATATTACATCCATACCGAGTTTCATCAAAATCGGACGTTGGGAAGTGGCATTTAAAACAATTTTAAGAGGACATACATGCATACTCATACAAACATACATGCATCAACGGACAAAGTGAACACAATAGCTTAGAATTCATTTTTAAAAGAAAAAGATTTGATGCTGAATTTGAATTTTTAGCCTAATCAATCCAAAAACTTTAGCAAATATTAATTTCCTCCGATTTTCCAATGCAATTAGCATTATTTAAAATATAGAGTTTTTTCATTAAAAATGGCAGTGAAACTCAAAAGCACTCAAAAGTGAAAAGAGGAAATGTTTCTACAGAAATAGTTTCAGAATGCTTCAAAACTGATTTCCCTGAAGAAAACGTTGAAAAATGTGTATATATTTTTAAGTAATAAAATATAAAAAAAGTTTCATTTTTATAAAAAATTTGGTAAAACATTAGGTACCAAATTCAAATACTGCCTAGAGATGATCGAAAGTAATGCTTAAAATTCAATCAATCTAATATAAGTAATATGTAATTTTTGAACCAAGTTTCATAATCTTTGGTCCAATAGTTTGCTTACCGATATACATATGTAGCACTTAATATATGTTGAATAGTCGATTATGAAGATTAATAGTTTATTATTGATAAAAATAAGCCAAAATCTAGTTGATGATAACTAAATTCATAAAATGAAGACTAGAGTAACAATATTGTTCTTCCATTTGGGCTAGTACCAACCTTTAGTAAATACGAGTATATGAATACATCCAAGGTTTGTACCGCTGAGGGTTAGTAGAATCCATTTCCCATATAACAATCCTTGAGTTATGGTAATGGTCTTTTGAATGTTACAGATATTGGGGGAGAGAAGAAAAGGCGAATTTTTATCATCCACTACAATTTTTTTGTCATCTCCGTCCCAACATATTCCGCAGTAAGGGGCATCCCAACGCGGGGCGCTTCTCATATTCCCGAAAGGGCGACCCTCTCCACGTAGAAGTAACATCTATAGCTCGACCGAAAGCCCTTACCTCCAGGGAGAAAAAAGTACATTTGACTTTCAATAGCTTTTATTCAGAGGTTTTCGCGGCTTTCAAGAACCCGGCCTTTTCCCGATAAGTTGGCCTAATCTAATTTTTGTCGTCGCCGTCGACACTGCAGAGGATTCCCACTTCCATCACCTTCACGGAACGTTGTTACCGTGAATTGCCTCGGGAATTTCTCGTCGTTATTATGCATGCACCTTGAACTCCATTCTACAGTGTAGAAACTACGTATGAATTGTTCCGATTTTATCTTCAAGTGGTAATTTTGCAATGGTATTTGTGGTGGTGATGGTGGAGGATCTTACCACCTCTAACACTTTGCAAATTTTGACATATATGACATTGTTTATTTGAGTAGATACGGAAGTAGTCCAATTACAATATGCATGACAAAAAATATATGTATATAACAAAACAGAAAAGTTCATAACATGGATGCTGGAGTTCATGAAATTTCTTAAACTTACAAGGTACAGGAAAAATACATCATCAATTAACACGAATTTCAATAAAGAAGGTCACAGGACATGAGAAAGCAAAACCGAACTAATTATTAAATTAGGGACAAAACCTGCTTCTTGAAGTAACTTAGACCGGAAGTGAACAGATCTAAATCTTCCGATAATGAAGCTTAATAATTTATATGTCTCTGAATTCTGGTTATAGGGCTATTTAATAAATAGTTTGTGTGGGTGTGAGGAATAGAAAAAATTAAATAGTGGCGCATGTTGTAGTTGGGGACATTTAAATTAAATAAGGATAAGAGTGAGGGACAGTCGATTCCACCATTGAACAGCTTGACAACGAATGCTGCATCCATCCACCTTCGTCTTGTCTCTAACGGAGTCAGACCACTTATGCCCATCATCGTTTCGTGTAACGAGTCTCCTCTAATAGGCACTCTCACTCTAAATGCTAAAAATCTTATACATTTCTTCTGGATCTTCTCCTATCTAACTCTAGCTATATTATAAAAAGGAGGCAAAACTGTAGAGCAATATTCAATCGTGGATCGGACAAGTGCGGTGTATAGAAGAGTCAGGACCATGGCATTGGTAAAATCTGATGTCGTTCTCTTGAAGAAGCCCAACATCATCATTGAAGTGACTTCTTTCACTGTTGTCATATTGCCGTGGTGTTCGCAGAAAAAAGTGACGATAAGTAAGTACACCTATACTGGGTGCCTACAGAAATTATGGGGAAAACTCGAAGTATCGATTTTAGAGCTTATTTCTGATCGAAAGTTGCTCGTAGAGATTAATTTTTAAACGCTTTGTTTTCAAGTTATTAAACTTTTTAAGATTTTTTTCGTGTTTTATACCTTATGACATTGAGACGGCCATAACTCCCCCTAGAATCACAGTAAACTCAAAACTAAGAAAACCTTTGGAAAGACCGTTAAATGTCCTATAACCATGATATAAAGTAAAGTTGTTCATGCAGACGTGCATAAAATTGGGGATTTTTTAAAAATGACGGATAGTAGGTGAGAAGGATTTCTGTAAGGGGAAATAAATTCCACTATTTACACTGTTCCCTTGTTCGACTATTACTATACTATTAGGCTTGAAGTATTCCGTCTTGCTATGGAACCATTCTCAGTAAATTCAAATTTCTTAATGATGGTGGGAGTGGGGGGTCTCATAATGGAGACAATTTCCAAAATAATTATAATATCAAACCTTAAAAATATAGATTTATAAACCTTACAAACCCCATAAACCCAAGGTTTGTTACTTGAATCTTATAAGTAATAATTTGATCAAATAATAGGTAGCCTCAAATAGGTACTGATCAAACCCTATCTACCGGTTAACACATTTTCGCTCTCGGCTCCTGGACTATTAGTAGGCAACCAACCTTCAAGACTTAAAAATTGTGCGGGTACTGTATAACCTTAGCGCCTTACGACCCACAGCTGTTGCCACTTCATGTGTATGATGTACCTACTTCTGTATGTACTGTGTATGGCATGTACTGATTTCAGTTCATAAACCTGTTAAAATCCCTTATAATGAATCCCTATTTGACAGGATATACGTAAGAATCGAGTTGAACAACCTATCCTTGGCTATATTGTAAGTAAGTGTTCTTGAGGTAAATATTGTTGCTCTATTCACCTTCCCTACTATTCTGGTAATATATGGATACAAGGACGATTGAAATCACGAATCATGAATGCTCAAAATTTTAGTTTGGTTCACATTGACGTGGGCTCATTTCTTTTGCCGATTTCTTATACAATGTTGAGAAAGGTCATTACGTGAGAACTCACAAAACAGTATGTGGTCGTTCGTGATTTCTAGATAACTTTGGTTCGTCACCTACCCTAAAATATCTGCTACATCTGATGTTTAGCGAGAGCGATTATACAAGAGACTGTTCTGCGTTTATATGTTAGCGGAAGACTTTACTTTATCTCCTACTCTGACTCGAGCTTTCTCCGATGCTTCTGCCTCGTTCAAAGCGGCACAGCATTCGTTCTAACTTTGCTACAGAAGTCTTAAAGACGGATTAGCGGTGAATTCAATCCGTTGTCCCATTAACTGCTGCAACTTCTAGTCATTATGACAGCTTTTGAAGCCCTTCCAAGTTGGGCTTCCGGGAGTTTAATTAAACTTTGTCGGGAAGAATTAATTACAACCGATTATCGGACTTTTCGAAGCGGTGAACGGAATCGATGTGGCTCGTTGGATTCCGCAACTCCGAGTGTAAAGGGAGGGTATAAGTAAGGAAGCAGAGGGGTCTAAGTTGAAGTACAGGGGTTCAAGAGCAGCGCAGGAGCTCTCAGCATAGTTTCTTCCCAGTTTGGTCGCAATGAATCAATCCAGTCTGCTTAGCTTATTGCTGGAGTTTCTCATTGTTTTCTAGAGAAACCCAAACCTACCCAGACACCCATTTCAACTCAAATGAATCACAAGCAAACAGTTTCAGATAGAATGGATTGTACAACCAATTCGCCTGAAAATTTGAATTTTCATTTAAGTTGGTGGGTAACTGTATAATATATATATACTTGGTACTGTAGGTACCGTATAAGGTACTGAGGGTACTGTATAATTATATAATATAAATATTCTATTGAATAAATTAAGGAGTCGATTCTTTATTGGACTTCACTATTGTTTTCCTTATATTAACTGGAAATAGAATCGAACCAAATCACAATTAAAATATATTCTAAAATTCTCGGGTATGTTTGAGAACCTGTTGGTGAAATAATTCCTAAAAGGTTTATTTGTGACTAATTAGTTTACGTTTGCCACAGATTAGTTTGAGATTCCTCGGTTCCAACGTAATCACGGAACATGGTACTCATAGCTTGCAGGCATCTGCAGTGCGTCAGTAGATGTCGTTGCGTATTCCCGAATGACCGTTATAAGCCCGTCTTATCACCTTCATGGTACGGACAGTCAGCATACTCAATTAAACGAGCAGACGTGGGTGCTAGGAACTGAAGGCTCTCTCACAGTGGGCACACACACACACACACACACACACACACACACACACACACACACACACACACACACACACACACACACACACACACACACACACACACACACACACACACACACACACACACACACACACACACACACACACACACACACACACACACACACACACACACACACACACACACACACACACACACACACACACACACACACACACACACACACACACACACACACACACACACACACACACACACACACACACACACACACACACACACACACACACACACACACACACACACACACACACACACACACACACACACACACACACACACACACACACACACACACACACACACACACACACACACACACACACACACACACACACACACACACACACACACACACTTAAAAAAATTTTTTTTTTAGAAATCTCCCTTCAAAGGTAGAGGAGGCACACCATTAAATTTAAAAATAAATAAATTAATTACATAAAGTGGAATAAAGTGGGGAGGACGCCCAGGTTTACCCAACGTCGGCTCTAGGGATGAAGGAAGTCGCAGGAGGAGGAGGAAGACGAGAGGGATGAAAGGAAGTGCTTGCTCCTATAAAATGACCACCAGTTGAGGTAAGAGCCCCGAGGACGCGAGGGGTGATACCACGGAGCACTCCTGCCACACACACACACACACACACACTCGCACGCAAGCACACACACACCTTTTTTTTTTTTTAATTTTAAAGAAACTCCCCTCAAAGGCGGAGGGGGTACAATATAATTTTGAAAAAAAAAAAAGAAAAAAAAAAAAAACCCACACATTTCATTGAGGGATGAAAGGAAGTACCCCTATAAAATGACCACCAGTTGAGGTAAGAGCCCCTGAGGATGAGAGTGGTGACATCATGGAGCACTCTAACCGAGATGACCAACTCGAGTAACTTGCTGCAAGTCATTTCTGCCATACTTATTTATTTTAGCTCACCCAGCCTGCTCCATGTCCTCACGGCCACTGACAACCTGGACATTCAGGATTATGGCAGACCCATCGGGCTTGAGGCCAACGATATCCAGCTTCTTCCCTGGTCATTTGTCATGTGATAGAGTCTCTCCCCTTCAACATCCTAACCGCTGGATGACAAAGTGCCTGCTATCTGCTTGGCAACCGCATTGTGAAGTAGAATTTGGTCTCCATGAGTAGAAGGACACTGCTGTACCACATGATACAGATTCTCATTTTTACCCCTACTGGCACGGGAAAGGTGGGTGTTCAATGTCCCACATATACCCTTTGAACACCTCACCCGTGGCCCCAGTAGCCATTGAAGCCCATTCTACCCACTGGGAAGAATAGGGTGATTCAAAGCACTGTCGGAGTTCTTTACCATCTACTGACTCATGCAGTGCAGTAGCGAGCGGGGTTTTGGAGCTGTAGGTGTTGCCCGATCGCACCACAATAACTGCTGTCGGACAAAGCCAGGTCAGCAGCAGTGCGGGCGACCTCCCAGCTCGAGCCCCTAAGGGCAAGCAGGCGCTGGCGGCGTAATGATGGGATGCTGGCTGAGAGAGAGACAATACTGAGCCCACCGGACTTGACCAGTTCATGAATATAGGCACTTGGGACAACAGGTGGGAAGCCTAGCCAAGAGTACACAGCAAGCGAACTTCACGCAGCCTCCCTGAAGTAGGCCAATCAAAGACTAACCCATAGGTTAGCTTTGGCAGTAAGTAAGTGTAAAGGTGGCGCAACTTCTGCTGTGGCTTCAATGGAGCCTTGGTGACACAAGCTAGAGCTCCACCAAGGTCCACACGGCTTGCGGTAATGGTGGCAACACCTATGAAGTCAACTCCAAGGTACTACCAAACCTCCAGCACAGATCGGGTGGGGATAGGTGACTGTCCTATAACAAAAACTCCTCATCCACCACCTTCACCTGATGCTGGCGACCTGACGGGACCAAGGAGACTAACCCACACTTATCTGGGTTAATTACTGGACCACACCTGGATAGCTGCTCATAAAAGGCATTGAGGGCGATGTGCAAGCCGTTGCGGGTTTCAGCAAGTAGGATGACATCTTCAGCAAAAGCCAATGCACCTACTCGCACCCCAGGGGCAAGATCAAACCCTATTTCAGCTGGCAGCCATTGGAAGCGAGATGCCAGAATCTTTTGAAAGTGGCGGTGGATATTGAAATCCCCCATGCCCACTTGCTCCTTTCTTTGGGATGAAGATGTCCCAGGCATGGTTCAACGCTTTCAGAGGTCTTCCCGACAAAAGTAACAGGTTGAGGATGAGTAGCTTCACATTCTTTGGGGCTGTATTCCAGCATCTGGCAGAAATACCATCAGGTTCAGCAGATGTGGAGTTCTTGAGACGGCACTCATCTGCCTCATCATGCGATACCGGTGTACACATAATGCTGTGTAAGGAATCCCTGGTTGAAGCTGGGAGTACCACCAGCTCACCAGGTTTGTGGCTGGGAGTACTCAAGAGTGGCTAGTCCACAAACTCGTGGAGAGGGGGTTTAACTTTTTCATCCTCAGCTCCCTCCAGTACCTCCACAGGGATACGAGTGGGATGCTTCCTCCACAACCTCTGAACCCTTTGATATTCCCGCCTTCTTGCTTGTTTCACTGCCCCGCGATGCACCAATGTAGGAGGAACCCCTCCCTGATGCCTCGCCATGGTCGCTTCCTCAACCTGTGGGAAGATCCTCTGCACATAGGCTGCGACCTCTTCTTCCAAGCTATCAGGCCCCGCAACAGCCCGCTTTGCCAGTTCCTGCAGGTAGGTGCTCTCATTACCTTCAATATGGCCTACCTACTCCCCGAGCCTCAATACTTCAGTCTTCAAGTCTTCAAGAAGACCGGAGGTCCCGGGGGAGGAATGCTGAATGGCTGGCTGCTGCCGCATGCCTATAGGAGATGCTGGAGAGTCCCCACTGCTATTTGCCAGGATCGCATCCTGGACAAGCTGCTTGTAGTGGGGCCTCAGGCGAAGAGATTGAATGGTAGAAAATTTGCACATGGGAAAACGTTGCTGCAAATGATGTATGAAATATGACGTACCCCATTACGCACTGCTTCTGCTTCCTCTGCTACCATTCGCCCCAAATCCTCAGAAGCATACCTGGGCCGCTCTTGCTCTATGTCAATTGCAGTGTTGGACTTCACGGGATGCTCTGCCAGACGTGGGCACTGAGGCCTCGCTTGGAGGTAATGGCTCTATCACAATGGGCACACTGGTGGGCATTTACCGAGGTCGTGGAAGAGACACACACACACACACACACACACAAATATATATATATATATATATATATATATATATATATATATAGTTGTGTATATATATATATATATATTTATATATATATATATATATATCAGCGGATCAATCCGGTCGTGTGTGGCTGTAACAAACCTGAGATCCCCGGAAGAGATCTGTGAAAAAATCGGCGGATCTGATCTGTCAAAAAAAAAAAAAAAAACTCGGCGCTCTGCGCCTCGCCAGGGGGCAAGCCCCCTGGACCCCCGGTTACCTCTATTTACATACTTCGGACGAAATTATTGAAACACAGAATGTGTTTGCGTTGTCGCGCAACCAAGTGACAACCAAACAAGCGTCATTGTTTACTATTCATTTATAACATCAATTTATATAGTTATAGTATGAAACTACGAGAAAAAAATACGAAATAAATTCGTGATAAATCAAGAGCGATTTATCAAGTAAATGTCCTAAAGAGGCTACATACGAAATTACAGCTTCCTAGAGTGTAAAGTATAGAAATTAGCTTTAAAAGCCACTCATCTGATCCGGACCCTGGACATCGTCAAGTAAATGTCCTAAAGAGGCTACATACGGAATTACAGCTTCCTAGAGTGTAAAGCATAGAAATTAGCTTTAAGAGCCACACATCTGATCCGGACCCTGAGCATCGTCAAGTAAATGTCCTAAAGAGGCTACATACGAAATTACAGCTTCCTAGAGTGTAAAGTATAGAAATTACCTATTCAAATTATTTAACCTCCGCTTCACAAATCAAACCGTTTTCGTAATACTCAGATCACCTGCTATGAATCAAATCATCGAAACACAAGCTCAATGAAATCATCAGAAATTAACAAGCGGTTGCAATCATGTTCACAATATCAATTATTGAGAATGATCACCTGTGTGTAAACAATTATTTATATAACCATGCTCATAACTCAGTTTGTTGGACACGCACTTCGCAGTAGTTAACATAATATTGTTGGATAAATCGAGAGCTTTCGAACGAATGGTCAACGAATTTTGTGGGATGAAAAACGACGAAGTACCATTTCCCTAGCAACGACTCGGTTGTACGTGAAAATCATCCGTCACACATTTCGTTACCATCCCGCGTTCCATTTTCGGCTAGTTAGTCCATGGCTAAAACACATTCTGTGTTAAAAAACCTGGCTAATAGCTAGGCATACACAAGCTGATTTTTGCGGTGGATCAGATCCGCTAATGTTCTCACAGACCTCATCCGCGGATCTCAAGTTTGTCGTCGCCCACACACAAGCGGATCAATCCGTGAGAATATCGGCGGACCTGATCTATGGTTTTGATCCGCCAAAAAAATCAGCTCGTGAATGCAGTGATCCAACAGATATCCGTCGTCAGATCCGCGGAACCAGATCTGTTGAGCATGTCGGACGGCGGATCTAGCACTCAGTGGCAGTTTAAAAAGAGAAGTATTACTTTGATTGGTTTGTTTCGTGTTGATTATGGACCATGACAGAGTGAGGAAACTCTCGGCAGCTGTTAGAGGGCTATACGCGTTAGCTCTTTACCTCTAACATGGTAAAAAAAGAAGGGCAAAGTGGGTGAAATCGTGGCTGTTAGAAAGAGAAGAGAAGAGCCACAAGGGGGCTCGTTCGGCATTTAAGTACCCATGAACCTGATGACCTGAAAAATAACTTGAGGTTGGGTCAAATAAATTTTGATGCGCTAATTAGTAAGCACATCAAGTGTAATAATTTGCTGCGTATGGGTAAGAGTATCACTGAGCCTTGTATGAGTTGTTTTTAGTTCGTAGTGCAAAAGAGTTAATAGAGAGTTCTTATGTCGTACAGCGCGACAAGTTGGGCGAATACTTGGGATAGCCATAGGGCGAGCAAGCGAATGCTTACCTCCCGAGTCGTTGGTTGCCGAGTGGTGGGTCATTGACGACTCGCGCTACGTCCCCAATAAGTCACTCTAAAGTCAGAATTAATTTCCGCCCACTTTCTGCTGTATTTTTGTAGCACTTTTATCCACCATTTCGTCTGGTTATTTCCTGGAGTTTAATTCGTTTTCATTCCAAATTCATACAACTTAGCCATTTTCATTTCATATCTGTTTTTATTTTAATTTATTTTCCTTTTGATCCGCCCGTTATGCACGAAGTTAGGACGTATGAGGAGCTGTACCTGAAGGGTGTAATTAGTGCACGGGTAATGGAGTTGGTTTACGTATCTGGTAACAACCTACCTCAAAATTCACTTCAAAAATCAACTTTTACAGCACAACACTACTAACCACTTTCAAAAATTTGAATAAGTACTAAGAACAAAGGAGCTTAGTTGGGAGACGAATCGGAAACTCGAGTCGGGACTTGAATAGGCGTTTTGTCGCCTGATTCGGATGCGCGAGCGCACTTCCGTTTATCCACTCGTGCTGACGACTCGGGCTCCCATTCCGGCAACGATTATACGATCGAGTACGTGATAAGAACTCTCTATTATTCGCATTGGTTAGAAATAATTTGAATAATAGTGCATGTTAATAATTATAAATGTTGTTGTTATCTGTTGATCGTTTTGGAATTTGTAGAAATTAGAAATGGAGGGTCCTAAGCTGCGGAAGCAAAATACCATTATGCGTGAAAGCATTTCTCCGAATATTTTAACACAGAATGTGTTTTCACGGAGGGTTATTTGGTTTGAAGGTGTCCGTCCCGTAAGGTCCCCCCGAACCCCACCCTTCTGTCGTGTCTATGCACGGTCAAACGGCTGAGTGGGGGAAGTGTACGAGTGGGGGGATCTTCTTGGAATTTTCCGAAAGGGGGCATAAGCGAATTTAAAATTTTCTAATCCCAGCCGAACCATGAGCCGTAGGGCGGGAGGGGGGTCGAAGTAACGGTTAATGTGTGCTTTTTGGACATCCCCGCTTCCTGTACCCCTCTAAACGGCCGTTGAAAATTCCGGAAAAATACCGGTTTCGTAGGTTTTTCTACGAGGAAGACGACGGCGCGATCGGATCGCGAAAAAAGTATCGGGAAATGCGTCAAAAAATGCAAGAGTACGGACCCGTTTTCTCGAAAAGTCCGACGAAAAACTTGGTTTTTTCTGATTAAAATATACCCCATAAAGGTACGTTTTTCGGATCGGTTTTCGTGGGCGAAATAAAGGTTTAATCCCGACGAATCTGAATCCGAAATCGGATATCGAAAAAAGAGACGGGAAGTATGTCAAAATGCGAGGGGAAGCGAGGCGAAGCGATTAAAGTGACGTGGAGGCGAGCGAAGCGAGCTGGAGCGGCTAGTATGTTGATAATGGTGAGTGGAAACGCTGCTCAAGTGCTGGGCAATCAGTACCTACTCACTTAGCCATCATTCGCGCGAGTGTGTGTATAAATGAAAATTTTATTCATATAATATAATACATAGTGGCAAGCATTATTATAATATTATTATAAATATTATAAATAAGCCGGTTGGTAAGAAAGACCAGTACGTACTGCTCCCATTTCATTGACAGTTAGTATTCAGACGATAGTTGGATTGCTTGTAATCTTTATGATTATTTGACTAATTCATCAGGAAGAGGGTGTTTTAATTAAAGACTCAATTGTCTCCTGGCCAGAGGGTTTTCCTAACCATCCCTACCCTTCCTTGGAGAGGATGAGCAGTCGGTCACGTAGGCCCAAAGTAATGGCTTACATGGAAAATCATCGAAGGAAGATTTCGTTACTGAGAAGTATAATGCGTTGCAGTATGTGGACATTGAGTTGTGAAACATAGGTCCATGCCTAACATGCTCAACGACTTTTTTAACTTACTGCTCCCATTTTATTGAAAATTAGTAAACAGACGATAGTTGGATTGTTTAATGACTTACCTGAGCCTCCATGCTTCTATTCGTCTTTGGAACTCATAAGTTCACACCACAATAGGTCACCGGGTTGCTACCTTATAAAACGTTAATATCCCCGGAAAGGGTCTACGTCACGTAGGTCTACAATCCAAGGCGCTGGATTCCAAGAACGCGGAATGAACTTCGGCCGAACTTACCAGAATGCCACCAGCCCCCCCCCCCCCCCCCCGGGGAATCCCCGAAATACACATTCTGTGTTTCATTGGTTTGATCCTTGATCCTAACATTAACAATCCGGGGGTCTGGGGGTGTCCCCCAGATTTCATTTTACAATAAATGTACCATCATGAACACAAACCACTGGCGGTTACTGTTACTCCACTTAACTTTATTTGACACTAGCCGCTCCGGCTCGTTACGCTCGCCTCCACGTCCAGCCGGGGGGCAAGCCCCCCGGACCCCCTCATTAAATTGCTCGCTTCGCTCGCAAAGTGTGGCATATAGGGAATGTTGCTCGCTTCGCTTGCAAAGTGTGGTATGTAGGGAATGTTGCTCGCTTCGCTCGCATAGTGTGGCTGTATACATGCGATGTATTACAATTGAAACATGTAGGGGATGTTGCTCGCTTGAGGAAGTTATACTGCCCACCCAACTTGGCAGACGTTTTTTTCTGTTGGAAATTCTTACAAACAAATTAAATCTTATAAAACTACGTGGAACCACGAAAAGTTTATTAGGGAATGTTGCTAGCTTCGCTGGCAAGGTATTTATTCCGTTGAAATGAGTCATCGAGTCCCTTCAAGAATTGAGTGCGTAGGTAGGCCTCTCGCAACATTGTGAAACGGCGGCCCGGCTCGATTAAAAATGTCATATTAAACGCTTCCCCTCGCTTCCGCTCGCAGTTTGACCGAGTTCTCGTCACTTTTTTCGATATCCGATTTCGGATTCAGATTCGGCGGACCCAAAGCTGTATTTCGCCCGCGAAAACCGTTCCGAAAAACGTACCTTATGGGGTATATTTTAATCGGAAAAAACGTAGTTTTTCGTCGGAATTTTCGAGAAAACACGGTCCGTACTCTCGCATTTTTTTGACGCATTTCCCGATACTTTTTTCGCGATCCGATCACGCCGTCGTCTTCCTCGTTCAAAAACCTACGAAATCGGTATTTTTCCGGAATTTTCAACGGCCGTTTGGAGGGGTAGGGGAAGCGGGGAAGTCCAAAAAGCGCACATTAATTCTTACTTCGACCCCCCTCCCGCCCTACGGGTTCGGGTGGGATTAGAAAATTTTAAATTCGCTTATACACCCTACCGGAAAATCCCAAGAACATCCCACCACTCGTAGACTCCCCCCACTCAGCCGTTTGGCCGTGCATAGCATGGACAAACAAACAGACGGAGTTTCATTCTTATAAATAGTATAGATAGAGATAGAGATTTTAAGTAGTGAACAAAAACGAAGCAAAAAAAAAAAAAAAAAAAAAAAAAGAAAAAAAAAGAAAGTCAAATTGTATGCACTAAAACCGATTTCACTTGTCGATCCCTCAGGCAGATCCGCTCGTGTTTGTTGCAGACGGTTGACTGAGTTGACGGATTTTATAAACCGATAGCATCCGTTGGCGGATTTCCCCACACACTTAAGGGTGGGATCGGCGGATTTTTCCCGGCACCATATCGGCGGAGTTTTCCCGACACCATATCGGCGGATTTCGGTTGGTCGGTTCTTGCCTACTAACAAATGGCTCAAACTGACGGATTTCCCAAATCGTTCGAAAAAATCTGCTCGAGTATGCCTAGCTAATGCCTAGCATCAGCTTTCGCAATCCGTTTTGCCTGCATTCCAATGCGGGCGGAACTGGAGGCCGATTAGTTTGCGTGAGGCCGGCAACACGAAGCAACTCGGTTTTCGGGTTACCTGAATCGAAACTGAAGTGATGTTGAGCGCTACTTTGCGTTAACGAGTCGCGGCGGTTAATTACCCCACGAATAGGGGAGTGGATGTAATGAGAGGTCGGGCCTAAACCGATCGGCTCAACTGTGGGGCGGAATTAACGACGGCTTGATGCTCACATATTGGTTTGATCGAGTTTACCTTGGTCTGATTTAATCAGAGGTATTAAAACACTAGTATACGCGAATGGATTTTATTCCACGAGGGGTCATCGATATGCTAAGTGTTCCCCTGTTTCCGCGCTGGAAATAGTAATTGGTACGCAGGGCGTTTCACTAAACAGGTTAATCCTTCTCATTATGTCGTAAATGATGTGATCGTTCAACGGTACTTGGAATTTTACAACAGAAGATTTTAATATCCCAACAACCTATGAGCTAAGGGGAAATTAAGTAATAGGCCAGATAACAATTTTCTCGAACTCCCACAAAATTTGATTATATCCTAAGATGAAGCCATAATATACTGGGTGTCCGGGAAAGATACGTTCAAACATAAGTGATCGATTTTAGAGCTGATTTCTGATTGAAAGTTTCTCTTGGAGATTTTTTTAAACGCTTAGTTTTTGAGTAATTCAATTTTTAAGACGGCTATCACTTCCTCATTTTCCAAAGTGTTCCCGAATTTGAGGAAACCGTTGGAAACTACGTAAGATTTCCTATTGCCATGATACGAGTATAAAACCAAATTTTTGCTTCCAAGTCTACCTATACGTAGCGGAAAGATTGTTTTCACTTTCGGGAGAAAAAACATTTTTGGTCTCCTAAATCAATTTCCACTCACATTTTACGTTTTAGACCATTCTGTTGTGGTGTGTGGTTCCGTGTCTGTGTGTGTGTGTGTCTGTCTGTCGTGTGTCCTCAATCCCTTGTAAAAGCTCATTTTCCAAAGTTTTCAACCAATTTGGATGAGATTTTCAGAGAATGTGCGGGGTCGAGTGTAGACGGTCTTCTATCACTTTTATCGTTCGTGACTCACTCTGCGCATGCGTAAATGTAAATTCTACCAAGCATAATTTTCCCACGCTCTAGTCGTCCGATCTCGCTCAAATTTGGATAATAGTTATGGGATGACGATTTTATCACCCCATATCAATTTCAACCTGATTGTATCATTAATAGCTACTGCGTATGGACCAATGTGAAATCCTTGTAACGATCTAATTTTCACAGTTTTCATCCGATTTTGGTGAAATTGTCGGGGGATGCACGGGTGAGGTAGATTTCATTGTTCTCAACTCATCAATTCATTCTGCGCATGCGCAAACGTAAATTACATTGAATATAATTTTTTTGTATTTTAATTGACCAATTATGACGTTTCACGCTAATCCTTGATTTGCTCTTTTCCACTATGGAGTTTTTCAAGATCATTTAAAACGTTTCAGTGAAACGAAAAATCAATCAATTCGTTTGAGTAAACGAATTCATAATACTTGAACGAGGAAGCAATGAGTCACACCCTTCTTGTCAGACTCTAGTTAGTTTTAATTGGTAAAAAAAAAGAAAAAAAAAAAAATGCCAAAGTAAAAAATTGGAAAAAACAATTAAAAATCGACGTTTTTTCTTCCGTTTTTCTGCGTGTATGGGAGTTTTTTGGCGTGCCCTCTTCGGGAAAAACGTCCTCAAACTGTCAGCTTTCAAATGGTTTAGTCAATTTTACTTGTATTTTGCTAATTGAGGGAGAATAGTATGTTTGTATGTTGAAAAAAATGTTGTTTTATAAAGAATCTACGGTTCGTGAAAAATTACCCCCTAAGAAAATACAAGTTTGGGGCCGGTTTCTTTGTATTTTTTCACGCTGAATCGAATGGTAACACTCACAGATCTTCTCAACTCCGTTATAACCGATTGATTGATTAACTAGTTTTTAGTTTATTTGTTATGCTCATTTTTATGTGTTTAAGGGGTTATTATTAACTTTCGATCAGAAATGAGGTCTAAAATCGATCCCTGAAGTTTTGACGTATCTTTCTCGGACACTCTGTATAGGTACGAATCATGATTTACAATAAAAAAGTAGTAAGTATGTAGGCCTAATTGCCAATCTGTCAGTTTATTGTAGGAACAGCTCCAAGGATCGGCATAAACAAAAACTCACGCTTTTTACGTATATTCAACAGCGAAGAAAATCAGCCCTCAATGATTCAGGGACATACAAATCATGAAAACGAGAAGTTAAGATGTTTTTGTCGATGTTTCTTTGAAATTACTTTAATGAAATTAATAAGAATAGCTTCTAAGTAAATGTTATCCAAGCCTCCTCAGTAAAAGTAGAATATCATTGCAGGATTGATTCGAAGTATATTTATGTTGAATGGCTTTGTGAAATTCGTATTCGAATGCACAACTATTTAAATTTTATGGCAACAATTGCTTCGAAGCCTGCAAGGCAGCGGAAGTATTGTTTTCACTTTCGAAATGAAAAAAAAAAAAAAAAAAAAATTTGTGCTCCGATATAAAAATTTCCTCTCACATTTTGAGTCTCATAGCCTCCTGAACAAATTTGGTTCCGTCTGTCTGTCCACATTTTCTTGCCACAACCATAACTTCCACAATTGTCATCGGATTTCAATGAAATCTTCAGGAATACTGTGAATACAGCTCTGGATGGTCCCCTATCAATTGCATCATGATTGTAATTGAGAACGAAATTTTCTTGTTGAAGGCACGTTGAAGCCACGAGGAAGCTGCCATGTCCTTGGCAGTGTATTTTTCTTCTAAATGATAGTTTTTGATACTACCTACTTTTGATGTTTACAATTTTTTGCATCGTTGTTTACCGGTATTTAAACTCATAGCTAAAAATCTAAGTACATTTTTCAGCACAATTTTGTGCACCAATTTCCAAGTGTTCCAGTTGATAGTTGATATAACCTGTAGTAATAAAGTAAAATAATAATAGTCTATAAACGAAAATATTAGGAGCCAGTTTTAAGGCTTGGCTGCACAAAATGCGGTCTGTCGCGGCGGGCAGCGATCGCTCGATCTCTTCGGCGGTCGGCGACATCGGTCTTCTACATACGAAGCGATACAGCGTTAAATCACCCATGTTCAGCAACACCCACAACGTAACTGCTTCAGACCGCCTGCTTCGACGGCAATAACTTGAGTCGCCACGACGGATCTCTTCGAGTCGGAACGGGATGTGTACACGTGGGCCCGCCGTGACAGACCGTGACCCCCCCCCCCCCCGTAATTCAATCGTTGTTTGTTGCCAACAGACACCCCCTCCCCCCCACCATAATTCGAATTCTAGTAAAACATTTTAAAAAAACTATTTTTCGTGATAAAAAATTTATCTTTTGTGATAAATCTTTGTTAAAAATATGATTTTCGTGATTAAAAAAAAAAAAAAAAAAAAAAAAAAAAAAAAAAAAAAAAATCACGTTTCAGGAGAAGTCCGTTATTGTCAGCGGTTTTTGTATGGAATCGGATTGCTCTGAAAGACGTCTCAATCGAATAAAAACCTCAAAACTGTCGCAATCCACACCGAACACGTGTTTATGAGGTGTTTCGTTAGACATTGGGTACAATGATGTATCATATTCTGGGTGTCTAAGGTCTGCCAAGTTTCAAGTCGATTGCTCCAAACAGACAGACGGACACACATACACAGATCAATGCAGGCCTAGTCAAAGTAAAGACACCCTTTGTTTTCAATAAAATAAATCTGTCATCTATTGGTTTGGCTGAAACCATCCGCCACAAAAGATGCTTTTGCTTCTAGTCTCCCCACTAATATAAACTGTTTGGTTCATTGAGTTAAGGAACATAGATTTCCAAATAGGAATAATTTTCACGTAAATGATAAAACGAACAAACAACTCACATAAATAAAAGTAAAGAAAAAAATCTTCATTTTCAATTAGATTTCTTTGGGGCTGACCTTGGTAACAATTTTCACATTAGTTAGTATTTATACTCCTTTTTTCCAGCGTTATTTGAATATTTTGTGCCTACATATTTTATTTATTCGTTTTTATTTATTCAATAACAATACAACAATTAACAATAGCTCATGAATTTCTAATGCATGCATTTTTTATAATATGTTATACTTGCGAATCAAGTGGTGAGTGGCATGAGCAAAATAAGATGAATGGGTGAAGTGTGAAGTTTGGTAGGTATGTTGAGTGTCGAAAATCTCAGCTGGTGGGTCTCGATGGTTGTTGAGTTGGGAACTACGGTCATACAGGGTTCAATTCCAATTGGTAAAACATGGCATAGTGTTTGATATTGCAGTGTGTTCTAATTCGCCTCTAGAAGAGCATTTACCGAAATCGAACTCCAGCATCTCTAGGAACAAGTCTGAATTTCACGGTTTGCCGCCGTTGGAGTCCTCTAATCGATTTTCCAGCGCTTCTTCCCGCTCGGTTGTGCGGCGTTAGATACAATTTTCCACCGTTCCGCCACCGCCATATATCAGAGGGGGAAATTATGGGTGAAATAGGAGAGAGCGGGGAGGAAAATTCGAGATTCCCTCTTTCTCGCTGAATTACAAGCGTTCCCAGACAGTGAGCGCTTTTTACGTTATTAGCGGAGGGTTTTTTTTTTGTTTTTTAAAGCCGCGGAGCTTCCTCAACACGTGTGGGTCGTAAATAGCGTTAAAAGGGAGGAGAAGGGTGAGATGGTGTAGGGGTGAGGAGAACAAATGCGGTTACGGTTTCCAACGATGGGACACATATGGGGCACGAGCACAATGCGGGAAAGCGTGACAATCGTACCGATATTGAATGTCATTATAGAAGCTTTGAGCGATATGTATTGAAAATCCTACTCGTGATATATTATATTTATAATAAACCAATTTTAATACGGCTGGGTAGGTATATACCATTCTCGAACCAACCAGCATATCATATGCTTCTAAAAATTTTGAATACAAATTAACGGGGTGTGCGTGTAAGGAAGGACATTTCGAGTTTGAAGATTGATTGGAAAGACGTCAATACCATTATAAGTTTTAGAGCTATTTTTACACAAAGGAAACAATGTCTTTGAAAATGATAACTGGGTCGTTAAAAAGTATGCTGTTCCTACGTTGCCTGATTCTGTTGTAATTTCTGACAACAAATACTGCGAACGTATGGGCAGAGAAAGTGTTTGGGTAAATTGCAGTTTTGCAGAAAAAATTGCCTGAAGTAGTTTTTGATGTGAAGAATGTACGTTAAGATTCGTGATGTCGAGTTCGCCTGGTTGTCGAGTTTATCAGATCCTAGTGTTATCAAAAAAAGCGTTGAAAACACACAGTTCATAAAATACAAAGTAATAATACGAGTACAACAGGCAAAAAATTAAATATTAAGTATATTAGTATGGGGACGCTTAATTTGGCTTATTCGGTTCATCCTTATAATAATTAAAAGTCCTTAAAAATTATTTTCCGTTCACTTTTGAATTCAATTATGAAATGATTGATTCTAATAAAAATAATCTCACCATTCGATTGAAACTATTATATCAACTACGCTCATTGTTTTAGCCCTCATTTATAAACAAGAAAAAAGAAACGAAGTTTCTAACATTCTCATTTCAATTTATGTTTTAAACGGAAATCTGTTAAGAATCGTAGTCCAAATATTGAACGAATTTTCACAATTAACTCCTCCTCTTTACCTAACTTTTCGTGGAAAAGTGGGTTTACAGCCGTCGGCACGGGCGACACTTGGGGGTGGAGATGCATTTTCTTTGCGTTTCAGAGGGTGTAGAACAAGATTACAATAGTAATTCATTTTCAGATTTCTTTATATATATATATATATATATATATATATATATATATATATATATATATATATATATATATATATATATATATATATATATATATATATATATATATATATATATATATATATATATATATATAAAACTCTATCATCCAGTGACTGCGATATGGAAAGGGGGAGACTACATCATATACCAATAGCAGTGTGGATATAGAGCAGAACCGGCAGTGTAGGATTAATTATAGGTATGATAGAAAATGACCTGCAGCAAGCGATATCAGAAATAAAAGGAGTGGTGAGAAATAATATCTAGATGATGACCGTAACTGGGTCAGAGCATGTAAGTAGCAAAGTACTCCGGAGCGTCATGGCTGGATCGTGGTACCACATCCCATGTAATTCGAGGCTCTTACTTCTACTGGTGGTCATTCTAAAGGGCTCTTTCTTGCATCCCTATAAACAAGGTGACCAACCCACGACATATTATTTTACTTTTTGAATTTTCGTTTAATGCTGAGTACCATTCACCCCCTCTAAAAAAGGTTAAATATAGCGATCGTCAGGCAGGAGAAGGGGGCAAAGCTTAAATTACGCTTATGGATAGGAAGGACGGGAGGGATTCAGTTACTTCTGGCCGCAGTTGTGGACCAATTCACATCATTGTTTTTTCTGTCGAATTTCAACATTAATTATGTTGCTCACTTACATATTTTATTGCCGTATTTAAGAAACTCGTGTAATGAAATATGAGAGAAACAATGGCGGGAGAATACTAAGGAAAGTGTAAACAAAATTTACTCTTAGTTGGTGCTTCACGGTCTACTTTCTCAGAAGCATTGTTTTCACTTTCATGGAGACATTCGTTTTTTTTGTTATTTTTTTAATTTTTATTTTTTATTCTCCAAAAGGGATATCCCTGCAAGCATTAATTAACAACATATTTGAGAAGAATTTCTTTTCGGTATCGTCAGATTTGGGCGCGGTTTCATTTCGTCGTAAGTTGAAAAGATACGGCTCTCACTCATTAGAAGAAACCTTCAGATCGAGCTCCTACAGAGGCCATAAAAAGTAAAGGGGACTAATTATTAGATACGCAAGCAACAAAACGATTCTGGACGATTGATCGCCTAGTTAATCCGAGGTTTGCTGTTCTAGGGGGGGTCCCCTCTGACAACCACATTTTCTCTCTCCTACTCTCTCACGCCCCCTCCCCTCCTCTGTCTCTCTCTCTCTCTCACACTACAACTCCGCCTGCATCATCAAGCTGGTAGCGGAATCTGCTTCCATTAACAAAGGGAAATTGTAATGCGCGCCATGTTAATGAGAGCACTTTACCCCCGAGCTCTCTGGGACCCCCGAAGGCTCGTAAGGTATCAGTCGCCAGGGAATAAATTATAGCGTTTATGTGGTCGAGTGTCTAATGCGTTTTCCTGCCCTTTCACCAAATTTTAGTGACGAGAGGTTCTACATCTACCAGTTGGAAGTTGCCCAACCTAAACAGAATGCCTTGAATTTAACCCTCCAGTACTCGCGCCTTTTAGAAGTCACACTGGCATTCGCGTCGCGGCAAAAAACCGCTGCAGATTTTTTTTATTCTGAGGCTTTATCGTAAACTATAAAGGATACAGAAACGCTGTTATTCACATTCTGTTCAGCCTTACATTTCCTTCTAAAAACCGTGAGTAATACCCATTAACAGTAAATAGACTTTTAGAAACAACTTTCTTGACTCTGGAAAATATAAAAGTTTGCCGCATGATCGAATGATAGAATTTTCGTAAATTAGTAACCATACTTATGTTGTCGTTTTGAAATTTGGGCATATTACGTGCAAAGAAATTCAGAATAGCAATTTTTTGGCAATAAATATGTACTAAAACATCTTCTGCTATTCAAGCAAGGATTTCGTATCCATAAAATGTTTGCAGTGCTATCAATTTTTTAGGACTCAGTAGTAAAATTTATGTACGGTTTCCATTATATTTGTTTGTATATAATTTTTGATGTTATAGTTCTTATAATCTTCTTTCTTATAATCTTAGTTCATAGTAATAAAAATTACTAAAAATGACAAAAACGGCCAAAACTGGCCAAATTTATCGGAGTTTTTACCAAAATATTACTAAAAAAAAAGATTAATAACTATGAACCATAACATTCAAACCTTATGCGCAAAATTACGCTGACAAATTTATTTAAATTTCATTAAAATAGGCGTTACAAAATCGATTTTTTATAATGTGTTTTTTAATTACAAAATATACAGTTAATGATTTTGTTGAACACAAAATTGCTCAAATTTCAAACCAATTTATCATAAACTAGCTGTGCCCGCTCACTAGTCCAAGATATGAATGTCGATCACAGTGTACCATCACATAAATTTCTAGCCAATTGTGTCAGTACTGCCTGGGAAATACTACCTACAATTGTATTCACCACCCCCAGAGAGACTGCGTTCCTAGATTAGGCATCTCAAGTTAGATAGGAACAAAATCAGGTATAGAGCACACAGCTAGTAGTAATTATGCACATCCACACCCAGAGAAGCACCGCTCCTAAGTTCAGAATTTTCAGTGGAACAGTAACGAAATTATGTAATGGGCCGACTCAGCAGATTGGAGTGTTTCTCGAGAGGTAATATTTTACTCTACAAAACAACTAAAGTACAGAGGTGACTGCTAATTAAACTTATTCCACAAGTTGCAATAATTATATCTACCACACCTATAGAAGTCGCGTTCCAAGTTTCAGCATTTCTAGTTGGACTGGAAAAAAATTAGGTTCAGGGCTCACAATGCTGGTTAAAATGAATAGTTCCTTAAGTTGTAACTCATAAGTCCAGCATCTAGTTGAACCGGATCAAAATAAGCTACAAAGCTCATTCAGCTGATTAGTGGTTTCCCAAGTTGTAATATTGTACTCTACCACAACCAGAGTAGCCCGGTTCCAAATTTCAGTATCTCAAGTTCGATAGGATCAAAAGTACAGAGGTAGCTCTGCTGATTAAACCAACTTCTCAAACAATTGTTTACAACTTGAGGAATCAGCAGAGTGACTTCTGTACTTTTGTTCCTATCGAGCTTGAGATACTGACGTTTGGTAGATTATCATCTACCACACCCTACTACCACACCCAGAAAGGTCTCGTTACAAATTTCACCATCCTCCAAATCCACTCACCATCATCCAAAATAAGCTACAAATTAGGGTGGTTTCTCAAATTATAATATTGTACCCTACCTCACCTCAAGAAGCCCCGTTTGAAATTTCTGCATTTCAAGTTAGATAGAAACAAAGTTAGGTACAGAGCTCATTCTGCTGATAAGACTGATTCCTCAAGTGGCAATTAAATACACTAACGCACCCAGCGGGCCCTCATTCCAAATTTTAGCACCACAAGTTTGACTGGAACCAAATTACTCAATTTGCATATTTAAATTAATGATTACTTAAGCAGTAGTTACAATCTACCACATCCAGAGAGGTCCCGCTGCAAATTTCAGTATCTTAAGTCTAATAAAAGCCAAATTAGCTGCTGATTAGAGTGATTTCTCAGGTTGTAGTTTTACTCCACCACATTGAGAGGGGTCGAGAGGGGTCCCGTTGTAAATTTCAGCATCTAGAGTTAAAAAGGAAAGAAGTTAGCCCCAGAGATCACCAACTGATGAGGGGTCCTTCGTACGATGTCTTTATAATCCAGCAGTTCTTTTGTGGCTCCATTTCAAATTTCTGTTTCGCAGGTTCAATAGAAAAGAAATTAGCCTCAGAACTCACTGAGTTGATCAGCAGGCTGGAAGCTTTGCTAATAAATCGTAGGTGGAAATGGGAGAGAAATTCTGAGTATACACAGCTGATCAAGGTGGCTCCATATTTGTCATTACTGACCAACAGTTGCAATTAGACTCCAATTCAAAATTCAGTATTGTAGGTTAAGGATCAGGGATTTTCAAGTGTTTCACAAATGTGTGGTTGTACTCGAGAGATATTAAAAACACAGGAATTTGGGTGACTTTTACCTTGTCATTTTTCCACAGCTGTTCAAAAAGACTGCTATTCACATTTCAGTAATCAGTAATCAAGTTTCAATTTTCAATTTTATTCAATGAGCCTTTGTTTCATTATAAAGAAAGAGTGGTACACATTGCACCTACATTGGAGCGGTTTAAGAAAATGTAGTTTATTATTCCGTGTTTCAATATTTATTACATTACTCGAAATTAAACGACCATTTAATCAAATCTGCTCTGATTGTTCATAAGGTCTACTGGCACAGAAATCTTGTTAGCAAACATCAACACGCCCTCCGAGACAACGTTAATTTATTATTCAAGGTGGCGGGGAAACTACATCTTCCTCATTTCCCACTCATCATTTTCAAGTCTTGAGTGAACTTGCTGCCTCGATCAAACTAAGTCAAACTTCAAATTACTCGTCGACAGAACTTTGACCCAAGAGGCATCTTCTTTAGATCACGAAGCTGTACGTGCCATCAAGCTTCACTCTTGGAAAGGCATAGGGGGAGCATCTATAGAGCC
This sequence comes from Adelphocoris suturalis, assembly GCA_030762985.1. Taxonomy (NCBI): domain Eukaryota; kingdom Metazoa; phylum Arthropoda; class Insecta; order Hemiptera; family Miridae; genus Adelphocoris; species Adelphocoris suturalis. Next base: position 24,683,704 of record CM061047.1, on the reverse strand, counting down.
TAATGATTGGGATGCAGTAAAAGCAACTGTTTAGCAAGTTTAGCAACTGGGCAAGTTTATGCTGCTGTGATTTACACGTGAGATATAACATACCCAATGCAGTGATCAGGTATTCGAAGCAACGGCGATGGGGGGTTTAGCGAATTTTATTATAAATAAAGCTATTGCAATGACTTTACAAATTTCTTTAATTGAAATCCGTTTTGTGGCATTTTAAAACGAATCCTTGAGTTTGAAGCTTTTTCATATATATATATCGCTGAATAAGATATCGCGATTCTGGCTTTACCATCGTGTTCAGCGCTAAGAAATCTTTAAAATGAGGCGTCACTCGTCAAAAAATGGAATAATTGTTTCCTTAGTATCCAATAACAACCCCCATTCGCTTAAAAGTTAGTACCAGGTACCCCATACACGCTCTCCGAGTTTCACTTCGATCTCTCAAAAATTTTGGAAAAAAATTAGGGGGAAAGTGGGTTACTTCGTTTGAGAAAAATGCTCGGATTTCATTCTGTTTTGGCTCAAGTTGGAGCTTTATGTCACTTCACTGGTGTTTCTCAATGTTTGAGAACAAACAAAAATAACAGGGTGTATCCCATATCCACCAGGTACCTAATCATCAGATATAATGAGAACTTTGTTCGATTGATCTGGGGTCTTAGACGTCCGCAAGGAAAAGTGACCCCTTAATTCTTTGGGGTGTAAATAGTCCTTCATTGCTGGCTGTAACGTAGTGATGAGGAGGGGGCGATCGATATTAATTAGAAGATTACAATTGCACTCCTCCTTTATTATTCCGTAGGAGGGGGGGAGGGGAACGATCAATATTAAATTAGAAGATTTCAATTGAATTCCTATTTCAATAAGCCGAGTTTATTATAGCTTGCGTTACCTATAGACAGACCAGTGAAACATTGATAGATTTTTTATTTATCCCGTTTGTTTCTTTCGGTAGGTGCCTACATCTATTACGTATTTACTGATTTGGTAATGATTTATCTACTATAGACCCTCTTTAATAATAAATTTATAGACAAGATAACTGCGCAGAAGGGCTAACTATAATACTGACTGTAATCCTTTGAGTGCCTAGTTATTTTCAGCGTGCTCTCGGTCAATTTCGTGTAAAGGATAAAATAATAAACTACAATAAAAGGAGTGCACGAGGCCTTAGAGAGGAAAAATCGGAGTGTTACTAATTCAGCTAATAATGTTCTATAAACTGGAATCAAAAGAGGAATAATGGTGGCGGATGGGTTGTTGGGTTCCTACCTTACCCATTCAACGACTAACCTAATTCAACGGTTAAGAGACAATCACGGGTGGCCAGGGGAGAAATAGCAAGTTAACCTTAATTTCCACGGATTGAAAGTTCGGGAGAAGGTTTGCGATTGTTGTAAAGACGTCAATGACTAGGAGATGTGAGTGTTAATACTTATGATCGCATCCTGCTAGCATCTACCTAATGGAACCATCCGATCGCTTGAGGTGTTCCAAAAGCAAAATAACCGATGGATGTGGACAATTATAAACGTAACCCTGACCTAAGTGGGGTTTGCTAAGCGAAAATTTGATTGGTAAATCCTTATTCTTTTTTCCTGTGTTCAGAGTAATTTGATTTTTTATCTTACTTTCGGCGTTTTAAAAGCGGTCGATAACGGGAGGTGGTGATGAAGATGTGAAAGGTTGAGTTGCTGGTCTATTAACTTAGTTTTTCCCCACATAGCATTGCGCAAAAAAAAGAAGAAACTAAGTCGTGCCCTCACAAAACTGGTAGTGGTTCCTGGGGTTTTCAGGGTGCTGAATCTGAATCCGAAGCCTATTTTTCACATAGACGTCTAACTTTTGAGGTACGGACCTGCATTTTTGAAAAAAATCCTTTAAATTTCAGGATAACTCATGTTCAATTAAAAGGTGATATTCTCGTTGGAAATTTAACGCTGAACCCGCCTATACCATATATGATGTGTCTGAAATGCCTCCTTCACGTGCCTTTTCCTAAAAACTGCCAAAAACGTGGTTTTTCACAGATTTTTGACGATTTTTCTACAGTTTTTAAATTGTTTTTGTATAAATTACACCACTTGGCGACCTGAAAAAAGTGTGCTGTTACTTGGATTATTTTTGTCTCGAATGAGATCACTACCAGCTCTGGTGGTGTGATAATTGATTTTTTGCGATTTTTCAACTACCGAAAAACGTGGATTTTGAGGAATATACCAAGAAAAAATAAGTGGTCAAAAACTGACAGGAAACACGTTTTTCGGAAATTGAAAAAAAAAAAAAAAAAAAAAAAAAAAAATCAATTGTCACAATTCCAGACTACTAGTGGTCTCATTCGACACCCAAATAATAGCACGATTTTTTTCAGGTCGCCAAGTGGTGCAATATCTTCAAAAACTATCAAGAAACTGTAGAAAAATCGTCAAAAAGCGGTGAAACCCACTTTTTTTTGTGGCAAAAGACAGGTTAAGGAAGCATTTCAGACCTATTATACGTAGTATAAGCGTGTTCAGCATTAAATTTCCAACAAGAATATCACATTTAAATTAAACATAAATTATTCTGGAATTTATGTGATTTTTAAAAAATGCAGATGCTATACATAAAAAATTAGACCTCTAGCAGACGTCAGCACCCTTAAAAACCCCCAGGACCCGTACTAGTTTCATGAGGGCAAGACCTTGATTTTTCTTGTTGGGCAGTGTAATTCAACCTCTTTTCAAATTCATTCAATAATATATTTATAGTTGTAAATACCGTAGAAGAGTTTGGCAAAGTCGAGGAATCGTCAGTCAGTGGTATTGTGGAAGTATTCAAACATGACGAATTGCTTGAAAATTTCTTTCAGAAGAATTCCTAGTTCAACTTCAAGATCAATCTCTGTTTAGGTGGGCAATGTTCTTCTAAAATTTACCGCTAGTTACAGATACCTCTCGAACCTTCACAGATAAAATATTCATCAACGTGAATGCAATATTAACGTGCTCATCATCGAACTATCACACTTGTTGTTAGTTGTCAGCCGTTTCGAGTTATCTTAGCGTGGAATACGCTTTTACCGGGACCTAAAAGTGAAAAATGTTTCAAAATATCACAAAATATTGCTACGAAAAAACGAGACTAATGTAGCGGCGGATCTAATTTCTTTGCTATTCATAGCTGAGATGAAGCTGAAATTTGAAATGGAGAACCTTCGGAACGTCTAGAAACTAATTATGAAATTTAGAAGCCCCCATATCTGCTGATTGAGATCCGGAGCTATGTTCTTTGCTATTTGAGTCTAAAGTAGCGGTGGATCTAATTTCTTTGCTGTAGCTGAAATTTAAAATGGAGAACTCTTGGAACGTCTAGAAACGAATCATAAATTCTTGAGCCCCCAGGTCAGCTGAATATGATTCTGAGTTAAGTTTTTTGCTATTCAACCTATTAAGCTGAAATTAGAAATGGAGAACCCTTGAAACATCTAGAAAAGAATCGTAAATTCTGACACTCCCCATATCAGCTGATTGAGATATGGAGCTAAGTTCTTTGCCATTCAACCTGTGATGCTGAAATTTGAAATGGAGGCCTCTGGGAACATGTAGAGATGAATTATGAGGCCTGTAGCCCACTAGCTCAGCTGAGTGAGCTCCTGAGTTAATTTATTTGCTCTTCAACAAAAAAGCTAAAATTTGAAATGGAGAATCCTTCGGACGTCTAAAAACGAATCATGAAGTCTAGAACCCCTCAGTTCTTTGTTTTTCAACTATGAAGTTAAAATTTGAAACTAAGCGTGTTCCAGGGGCCATGCTTCACGCGGGGTCAAGGGGCTGCACAGCGCCGAGTTTCGAGTTATTAACGAAAATGTCCATATTCTTCTGACACAGAATGCAATTTATTCTAAATTTGAGTGGGATATTGGCATTATAGCTCCTCGTCTTCAACTCAAACCACTGAGACAAATTCCATAGCTAACGATTGATAGATCCAGATATACAATATACATTTACACGATCTAGAAATATACGGTATACAGAAATACGATATATAGATATACAATATACAGATATGGTCGCCAGCTTTTCTTGAAGCGTTTAAATGGAAGTATTTTTCCAAAAATTTGACACAGTCAAACTGTTGAGGACGGTTACAGCACAGCTGAGTGTTGAGCAAGACTTCAATATCGAACCTAAAGTACTCTGCGGTAGACTCAAAACTAGGGCGTCATTAAATGAGACTTCCCAGGAGTTGGGAGGTCATAGTAAGAAGAGTCCGTATTCGACGATCGTGGCACATCGAGTGCCCAATTTGAATACTGCAGGCTCTATAAATTCTATCACCATAATGGTAAGAACTACGAGTTTATCCAGTTTAAACAGCCGGCAAGCAGGAACCTAAAAAGTAGGAACTACACGTTGTGCTTGTTCTTGTGGGAGTTATTCCTAAATTTCTGAATCACCTGAGATTTGATAACCTGAATTTAGTGAAGTTTATAGGATGATAGGTAAGGGATGATCACCTCGGAACTATATGCCACGCACAGTGGAGGAAGAAAGCTTCGGAATTCAAAACCTCTTGCGGCACAGAATGATATTCGGAATCTGAGACCCTTATATGTATCTGGAAGTCACCTCGGAATCAGAGACCCTGCTGGGTGATGGAAGTAAGGTAGGATGTGGTGAACTTAATAAGAAAAGTATTGATATTGAGAATAGAATGGATACTGACTTTTTATAACTATTGAGACAGGTGTAACTACGCTGGTAGCTCAGGTGGCCTAGTGAGCGGGGCCTTTGCGGCATGTTTGTTACAACTTTATTGGAAAGTCCATTAAAGCAGTGCGTGACAGATGTTGAATGCTGTCCATTTCGAATGCTTTTTTATTTACTTATTTTTATTATATTTGATTTATTTAAATCAACAGAGCGTTCTGCTTTATATGCCCCGGAATTTAGATGTTCACAAAATGACTGATGGAAATTAAACATAATTAAAAGTATAACGATGATTTATAACGGAAAAGGAAAAGAAAATTCTCGACGGCTTATGGCTTGTCTGGGTACCTGCCCAACGAATAACTTGATTCGATGGTAAAGAGGCTGTTGCGGTTGTTAGAGAAAGGGGGAAGGGGGGGGGGGGGGGGTAGGATAAAATAAAAAGTTATTTCGAGTGTAGGAAGGAAGTTAATGACTATTTATACGGGAAGTCAGGGGGGAAGTTTCCCTACAACGAGTTTTTTCCACGCGGAAAAAAACAAAAAAACAGAAACCCCGTGGCGGTTGTAAAGTAAAACATAGTGCCAATAACGAGGTGGAGTGAGGAAGCAGGTCGTTTAAATTGATAATGCGATGACCGGGAAGGGTAAAGCACCGTAGGTGAATATGAGATGGGGGAGTAATAATTCTACCGCGTCCCCCGCTTTTTTCTCTCGTTTACTTTTTGTTTTGTTTCCCTCCTTTAGAGATGGCAGTGAAGGGAGGGAAGAGATTGTAAAAAACAATTTTATGGCCGTTTTATGCACATGTTACCGCGAGGATTATAAGGAGTAACACCAGTGGGAAATTCGTTGGAATATTATGTTCAATAAAGTATGAATTAAGTTTCACACCCATGAAATGAAGGTGAATATGATTTGGTTGTGGTTTATATCTTGTAATATCTTCTGGTGACATCAAGTTGACGTGATGGTAATTGTGAGATTAAAATTCTCGAAATGAACGTGTTTTTCGTTACGTTTAACGAGGGTTGATCGATGAAATTTTTGGAATCATTATTCATTTCGGCTTATTATTGAAAATTGTAATCATATAACCTCATCAGAATTTATTGTTTTACGTTTTAAAATTAGTAGAAAAAATTAATAATAATAAAAAATAATAATAATAGAAAACATCAATAATGATAATTATAAAAAATCCGTTCATCCGCCGTCCAGAGTTTTCCATCAAAACTACGGGTTCAAGGTTTATGAAACAAGAGCCGAAAATCGCATATGGGTCTAGATGGTTTTAGAATCTTGGTATTGATTACGACCTACGAAAAAATAGAATTAAAGGGCTAAAATATTGAAAAATCGACATCTCGAAAACTTTCTAAATAAGTACCTACAGTTTTTTTTTTTGCTGTCATTGATAGGTATCATCCCAAAAAATCAAACGAAACCAACCGGATAGTCGTATGTTCATACCATCGCTCTCCCTATGTGATAAAACACTGACAAGAAAAAATGATATTAACACAGGAGTGAATCGCAACTGCTAAAACATAGTAAAAATCGCATTCCAATCGAATTCTCACTTCACGAAATAGAGTTTATAATAACTTTTGTCACTTATAAATGGACTTGTGAAGTGTAGGCAGGTGATTTATCTTATCTCATTAGTTCTGATTCTTTAGGTCAGCACTTTTGTTAAATACAGAAGGACTGGTTAAATGTTGGTATTCTATTAAATTCAACGGTGATCAGTGATTTAATAACGGTTCATCATTATCTAGGTGTATTTACATAGACATAGGCATGAAGAGAGCATGGTTAAAACCGCATTCTTGATGGCCGTCCTCTGAGCCTATCTCACGTGCATACATGAGATATTTAAATAAATGGCAAAGTACTGAAGAAGTTCTTGCGTTCAGTGACGGAGTAGCGGTGCCGCAGTGACGATGAAACATCAACTAGAAACCATCAAACCGGATAGTCCTAACTTATTTACTGGAGAATGTGATCGACGGGCGGCGAACGAGAACTAATTATTACTCTTGTTGAAAAACATGTACATAAAGTGATTTGAATACGCCATTATCATGTATCAATTAATTTTCCCGTGAATCATTTTACTTTAAAAAAATTCGGTGAATAGTCATGATTTACAGTGCAGATGAGGAAAGTGCGCGTACATTTCGGTTTTAATGTGCCTGTTGTCTGTTTCTAAAAAATATATAAAGGTAAGAGAGCAGAGTTTTTGTCGGCAGATGATTTAAAAACCATCTAAAAACAAAAGGATCCTTAGGATGCTCTGTTCTACTGATACCTGCTAGAGGGAAAATACGCATATCATTCCGCTCCAACGATGAGTGTATGTTTAATTTATTATGTAGGTGTATCAGTGAATACTGCCCAGATCGAAGATTGTTATGTAAGTATGGAGAGACAGTGAGAAGCTCTCATACCCTCGCAATGGGCCATTTCCATTGTGCAAGCAAATTCACTAAGAAGGGAGGCTGTTTGGAGATGGTATCTTCGTATGGAGGGCGGTTAACGGTTATACCTCCCATTCATCAGGGTCATAACAATAACAGTTGGAAAGATGAAACAATAGAAACCCACTCATGGCCGGAGAAGAGCGGAATTCCCAGGTCGGAATTAGGGACTTGAAAACTGATATTGGGGGCCAGTAGGTGCCTGCTAAAAGGTTAACGTAGTTCACGAGCCCTTTTGGAGCTCGGCAGTGTAGATTGTGATAGGAGAGTGGAGAGTTGAGCGGTTTTGTTTACTGTTCAAGAGCCCCTTGGGAAGTCTTGGAAGTCACACTGGTGTTTATCACTCTCCCCAACTCACTCAACCTTGCAGTGAAGCTTCACCTCTTTCTCTCCCGCATATGTCCCGAAGTTGCTGGTAATAGTCCCAAAGGTCCTTTTGGGATCTGACCAGAGGGAGTGGTGCTCCGAGCTAGTGGATGAGGCATTGTACATTTTCAGTAGAACGAAAGTACTGATTTCAGCGAGAAGATGCATACCTTGCTGAGAATTAGAGTAGATACTTTTTTGAGTCACATTTGCATACCAAACCTTAAAAAAAAAATATATATATATATATATATATATATATATATAAACGAAAGTTTTTTTGAGGTAGTGACCAAGCTAGTCTTGTGGTTAGATGTAGTATTTTATTGTTCCATGTTAACAACATTATGGAACAATAAAACACTACATCTAACCACAAGACTAGCTTGGTCACTACCTCAAAAAAACTCTCGTATATCAAATTTTCCTATTAGTAAACAAGATTTTCCTGAATTATATATATATATATATATATGTATATATATACCTATATATAGATCAGTACTCACATGTTGAGCGCATTTTCTCTAAAGTAGATTAGTGTTTCCCAAGGAATGACAAAATAAAAATATCGGTGAGAGGGAGGGGGGGGATCACCTGGCTGACAGAGGCTCCTTTCAAAATTTCAGCGTCGTAGGATAATTTGCATAGAAATTGGATTTTTTTCAATCTCGAAATCGGCTCACGCTGCTGATTATCAATGGCGATTTTCGGAACCACTTATTTTGAATGACTGGCAGATCACTTTGCGAACCATCCTGTCAAATTCGGTCCAGCCGTTCTCGAGTTTAAGCGCTTTTACGATGGTAAAGTGAATTCAAGTGAATGATTGAATTCAGTGAAGTGAATACAAAGTGAACACAATGGCGCATTTTTTCTCAAGAAAATGCGCTAAAAACCAAAACTTGATAAAATAAAAATGAAAGTAGAATTCTGGAATAAATGAATTAAATAATATTTATATGTATACTAGCTGGTTTACCCGGCGTACTGCATAGGCGGTGGGTACTAAAGAAACAATATCCTACAAATAACGAAGAGTATTCATTTATAATATAATTATAACACTTGTTTATAAACCAAATTTTTTGTTTTTCTGACGGGGGCGGAAATCTACAGTCGTTTTGGTGGTCCTACTCTTGACGACGCCACATATAATTCAAATATAACTGCCATTGAGAAAAACGCGCTGTCTCTAAGGTAATTTTTGCCACATTAAGTCACTGACCTTGAGCCTTATTGATCGTCATAGCGAATGAAAGGGCAAGGTGTGCAGTTCCCCCGTTTAAACAGACCTTTAGTTAAACACCACTTAATCACAGAACTCTGTTTATAAAAGACAGTTGTACATTCTCTTATCAGTACTGTTTAGTGAAACAGCTGTTTGTTCAGTTGATTTTATTTGATCGGCCGTTTAAGCTAGCTTAGTATTACTGCGCATGCTCTTTAATCACTGGCCTTCATAACCTTGACGCACAGGTAGGTTGCAAAGTCGTTACTTTGTTTTTGTAAGCATCTAGGTAATAGGAATTCATCAGAGTTCGTAATCGTTTCTTCCAGAATCAGTGAAAGTAAAAGAGCCACTAACTTCACTAAAAGCGAAGAAGTCCTATTCTTAACTCTCGTTAATAGTCATAGCTCCATCATAGAGTTGCTCTCTATCAATGACATGATTTGTGAGTCTCCTTAGTAAGTATGGTCTACAAGTATACTCTTGTTCACCGTTCCGAACCCCTGATACTTCACCTCGTTCCATCATTATTTTCAATGTTGATTGGGCGAATGTGGTTGCGTGATGGACAGAACCAGGCCGCCTGGCTATCATAATCGATGGCGCAAAGAGGCGTCAGAAACAGTTTTAAGGTTGGACCCCTTTTTATTTCTGTACAACCCATATCTGCCTTCAGGTGAAGTTATCCTGACGTGGGTGCAACCAGTAGCACCAACACACCTGGGGAATCTATACTTATTTATTTAAACACACACACACACACAGAGAGAGAGAGAGAGAGAGAGAGAGAGAGAGAGAGAGAGAGAGAGAGAGAGAGAGAGAGAGAGAGAGAGAGAGAGAGAGAGAGAGAGAGAGAAACATAAGAGATACAACTCGTACTAAAGCGTATATGCTACGTTCGGAGAAGATTCGTTTTCCAGTTCTAGGATCACCCATCCATCGCCAAACGCGTGCTTTCGAAAACATGGGAAGGAAGCGCCCGACGCCAGTTGGGAAACAACGGAGCGACGGCAGCGCATTCCCTTGGACATCACTCCCTATCAATGGATGTTTATTGGTGTCGCGCTACTTTCATTCCAATCTCAAAAACGTTTTTCGGCAGTTAGGTCCCGGCTAAAGCATATTCATGCTAAAAAGGTACAACCTCAATGGAAATCCTGATTATGTAAACTGGCTGGACATTAAACTTTCAACATCATTGGGACCATGACTCATTAAAAAACTAAATACTTTATTTTTGTATAATGATCTGGAGAAGTTTTGAGGGGTTTTCATGTCTTGGTCAATATTTCTGTGTATTATTGTCAAAATATAAAAAGGAATCCTCGTGGTCAATTGTAGACGTACCCTGGGGTTAACAACATTTCCAAGTACTCGTAACTTATATCTAGTGTGGTAATCATGTTTTGAGCCTGGGGTTATTAAATCTGGATGTTTATGGTAGTAAACTAAAAGGTTTTTGACTGCGAAAGTTTTTGCCAGATTATATAATTTATCGGTGGGAAATCTACGTGGAAGGTTGAAGCGAATTTTCAGGTCGGTTTATTGGGTTATGATATACTTGATCCCATGACTCGCCCTCAAACATCAAGGCGGTGTCATCCGCAAATAGATAGGTTTAACTACTATTTGAGAAATTTATTATTTATTTATTTATTTGGCACATCACAAAATTTCACATAAGACTCATGAGAAGAAAAGAAAAATAAAATACAAAACATCTGCGCAAATTAATCTCAACATCCTCAATACATTTATAATGTGCCCTCGGAAAGCTAAGTTCTCAATGAACTTGCGTTTTTCCGTGGAGTCTAATTCCAAACTAATCAACTATTCCTGATGTCAATGGCACTATGAATGAAGAAGAAGAAGAAAACATGTTTATTTAACAAAAGAAAAACACAGAAATTTGGCACATAGGTAATAAATCAAAAAAACATAGTACAGCAATGAGCTTGATGCCCGTCTGCCGGGATGACCCGAGCCGCCCATCTTATATGCCTATAATTATATTACATTACGTATGCAATGTCTATTAAATTACATGCCTATTATATTGTTAGGTAAATTAGTTTATTGTAGCATCAGTCTTTCTTGTCGTTCAGCTTGTTGTTGTTGTTCTTGTAGCAATCAACTTTCGTTCTGAAGTTTCACCAGTTGAATTCCGCCACCAGGTATCTACGGTATCTCCACGAGTGAAATGCATATTGTGCAACTGATAACCACTGTTCCCTGCTATCCAATAAGTGTACCATTCGTCCCATGTTCAACAAACTTTCTCCCAGGAAGCGTATTCTAAATTCCCGAAGCACAGGGCAGGTCCCAAAGAAGTGGAGAATATCCTCGTTCTCATTCAAGTTGCACATTGAACACAGCCTTCTTGGGGCATCTGACCGTGAATAAAGCCCATCATTCAGTGCAAGCAATCCACCCCTCAGCCTCAAGATCCATCGGCGAACCCATAAAGGATGATCCTCCCTCGACAGCAAGCTCGCCGGTTGGACCTCCTGGCTCAGCAGAGGGTACAGCGGATTCCTTGATAACCCGGCGCGTGCCGTCATGTCTTCCGTCCAACTGCGGCTAACCGCCTCCACCAGCAAGTCCAGCTGCCCCGGCCATTCACTCAGTCTTTCCACGTCCCCATGGAATTCACATCCATGCCGCTGAGCCAATCCAGAGAGCATTCGAGACCAAGACACCCTAGACCTGACGACTTCGCGTGCAACCATTCCAGGGTACCTGCCCAGTGGCATCTTCAAGGCCTTAATAATATACCGGCAGGCTAAAGACAAGGTATGCACGAAAATAGGATGCGCACCAGATTCCAAGTATATAAGATAGTTTGGAGCATTCCGTGGTAGACCAAATACCAACTTAACGAAGTATCTCAGCACTTGCTCAATTGTGTTTGACATCACATAGCCCGTCACCTGGGCACCATAACACAAGATCGCCCTTGCAACCGCATTAAAAATCTTGTACTTAGTCGAGGGAGAGATGGATGGTCGGCAAAAAAGAGTCCTATATACACTATTAATAGCTAACTTGGCAGCTACAGCTCTCTCCGTGAAATGCCTGCTGAATGAGAGTCTTGTTGTAAGGGTGACTCCAAGGTACCTGTACGAGTTCACAGTTTCAACAGGGACACCACTGAACATGAATTTTTCCCCTAATCCAAGCCTGCCTCCTCGACGAAAGACCATGATTTTCGACTTGTTGAGATTTACAGTTAACCCCCATTGGTCAGTGTACTCCTGCAGGCCATAAATATTCCTTCGAAGGTCATACCGAGATTCAGCCAGAATCACAATATCATCTGCATACATCAGAACCTTAATGACGGAATCACCCACCCCAACTCCACATGGCAAGGATCCCACGAGGTCGTTTATATATAAGGCGAAAAGTTGAGGGCTCAGTAAGCAACCCTGCCTCACCCCACATTCGATTGGAAATGGCTGGGAGAGCCCATCCCTTCCCCACACTGCTCCTTTGCCACTGTCATACATTGACCGCAATGGCACTATGAATGATATACACAGGAATCCTAATGATGTGAGTTCATTAATATGTTTGTAACATGCCTTTTTAATGCCAATACGTATTTAAATCAATAAAACTAATATTATTTTCATAGAAAAACAACATAAGCGCTTCTCCTATATAAATCAATATTTATCTAAGGTAGTCTTAAATTAGACCTTTCTAGAGTTCTCGTGACGTATGTGCCGTATTTGCCGCATTGTTCATGAAGACGAGGAATAGGACATTGCTTAAGATGCTGCCTTGAATTATACCAAAGTTATTTTCCTTTTCTTGGCTTTTGACCGAATTAATCTCGACAATTTGTCTCCTATTGGCTAAATAATTTGATGATCGGGTGTGCGCATGAGGAAACATAAATTATAGGTCTTTTGTATATTAGTATGCATACTCACATGATTGCGTTCTATTTCGCATTCAATAACTTTGACTAGTAATTGTTGTTTAACTAATGCTTACTCGTAGCGTTATAATAAGTTAGGATGCTATAGTGCCCACCCAAATTGAAAGAAAATACAGCAAGTTGGGTTAGTATAGAGTTAGATGTATTGTTACGTTCAAAGATCATGAGCCGAAATGGATAAATAGGTTATAGGTTGGATAAATGAGCACGAAGGGCTTATACGATAAAAATATTATAGAAAAAAGGCTTGGCGACAGTTTCCGCCGCCAGAGAGAAAAAAAAAAAATCATTGAAGGAGGCCGGGAAAGGTTGGAGTGGGCATTAGTCCCGGAGATTCATCATCACACATTCATTACGAGGCGCCTACTTTCACAGCAAGGGAAGTGGGAAGGTTGGGGATTTTTATTCGTGTAATATCCCAAGCTGCCCTTAAGGGACACCCAAAGCAATTACTCCTAGATATAGACTTCATCTTCAAGCCTTCATCGTCCTTTCCAACCCCTCCCTTCACCGTATCCACCTCGGGTCTTTACGTTTCTCCCTCAATTTTCTCCGTATTTTGAGTCGACTCGTCAGCTTTCCTCTCCTTCCCCGATCCCGTTGAACTTTTACTGGGATAGAAACGCGATCCGAATTTTTAATAAATGTCGGCTCAATTGGTCCTCGAGTCCGTAGAAATCCGAGTGATACAAAAGCTCACGTCCGAGATGATTGGATACTGGGTTTCTCTCAACTGGCGTGGGGGTGAGAAAATAAAATGAGAGAAGAGAAGGGCGGCAAGGTGGAACACTGATTCGAAAGCTCAGACAGGAGAAATACGAGAATCACTTCTGAAACTAATAAATGTATTCTGTAGGGAAACTTCCAAAACTTCTAAATGTTCTCTTCTTACCAATAGGTGGTAGATAGTTGAACATTTTATAGTTCAGCAGGTGTTTTATAGGACTACCAACATCAAATACCACAACAGCTACTCAAGGTCTTATCAATCCACATCATCCTGGACCCCTCCCCCTCCCCCCTGTTTGAACAAAATCGGACTGATAGATTATGAGAAATCGACGGTATAAGAAATTCACGTTTGCGCGAGCCTCAGACTACTATTAATCTAACGGCAATTAAATTTATACGTGACCGTCTAGGAACTGATCCGCCCAATCCATGAAAATTTCATAACAACCGGCCCATTAGTTTATTACCGGAAATTAGAGTTTTGTCAATCGCGATATAATTCAAGGAGAATTTTGCAGGGGCATATACCCAACTACTCCCCGAGTTTGAACAGAATCGGTTCAATAGATTATAAGGAATTGACGTTACAAGAAATTCGCGTTTGCGCATGCGCATATCTACAACTGATCCGACGGTTTCGTGCACTGTTTTTTGTCATTCAAATGTTATTTGTACGTGTATAAAATTATTGAGGTGCGTTGTTGTGTGATTTGTTGGTAGGGGTTCGCAATGGAAAAATTTCACATATTCTAATTCTTCCATCAGCTGAAAGATGATGCTGAGAGCTTTCATAAAAGGTGTTCTGTGAAGGATATCGAATGATTGGAAGAGGCCTATACATTTATGTAAAGAAAGCTGAATGCCGTCGTAGAGGAAATATCTCACTCCCGCATCCGCCTGTGGGGAAACCTTAGCACGGTCCACTCTGAGGGGTTTTGCCCAAACCATTTTGTGCTGAAAATATGCAGCCAGGGCTTTTCAAACACGCAGAATCCGAGAGCTTCAAGTTTCTTTTCTGGCAATACGCTGTTTCTGCCCCGGTGTTTCACTTTTTATGATGTCTCAGAGAAAATTCTGTGAAAAAAGTTGGTAGTCCTGCTGAGGATTTACTTCGCTCGCAGTAATATTTAATTCGTGTAAGAAGCTTAGAACTACTGAGAGCTGGGACAAATCGGACCCCACTGAGACTATTGTAAACACGAGATTCAAGCGTGGGAGGCGACCCCAGTGTGTATTTTCGATTCAGCACCTGATAAGTCATTCTTTTTCACCTTTCTGCCATGTTGACGGTATTTTGCTCAAACGATCAACGCTGTCCATTTTCCTGGCCCCAAAGGATTGGGGAAAACTAGGAAAACGCCATCGGTGCGCGGCTTGCCCCTTTTGGTTTATTATTTCCAATAATAAGCCTTTGTGATCGTGTAGCAAAAAATTTTTATGACCCCCCCTCAAACTTTGTCACTTTACGTTTCAAGGTGCGTAGAATCCAAATCTGAAATGTCCGTCCGCCGTCCGGGCCATAAAAGGCCTAAGAATTGACTTAAAAAACCCGTTCTTTCGCACATAGACTCCATTTGGAGTCTCGTTGGTCCTAACGTAAACCATGCTTTACTCGCATAGATGCTATGGGCCAAAAACGGGCGAAAAAGTGTCTTTTTCGAGGCCTTGAGTGTTAGACTTACGCACGCACGCACGCTTGGCAGGGGGTCACGGTTGGCGGTGAGGGGGTTGAGCGAGGGGTGGAGTGAGAGGAGGCGCCGCGGCACCTTGTGGTGTCTGGGGTGACCAGGGGAGCAGAGGGGTGTAGGAGAATGGATATTTTATTACTTTTACGTGTTATACCCATATAATACACCGCGGCACCATGAGGTGGGTACGGCGTTCCTTCGAGGCATGAATATATGTTTTTTTCTCGGTCATATTTGTGTGTTAATACCAATGCTTTTCCTACGCATGTTTAATAACATATCCTCTCGACTTTTCGTACGTACTTAGATAATGATATTATTAAGGCAATAACTATTTGAATAGATAGGAGCTCAAATTGAGAAATATAAACATGCGTATATCTCTATCTCTATCTATACTATTAATAAGAATGAAACTCCGTCTGTCTGTCTGTCGTGTCTATGCACGGCCAAACGGCTGAGCGGGGGGAGTCTACGAGTGGGGGGATGTTCTTGGGATTTTCCGATAGGGTGTATAAGCGAATTTAAAATTTTCTAATCCCACCCGAACCATGGGCCGTAGGGCGGGAGGGGGGTCGAAGTAAGAATTAATGTGCGCTTTTTGGACTTCCCCGCTTCCTCTACCCCTCCAAACGGCCGTTGAAAATTCCGGAAAAATACCGATTTCGTAGGTTTTTGAACGCGGAAGACGACGGCGTGATCGGATCGCGAAAAAAGTATCGGGAAATGCGTAAAAAAATGCGAGAGTACGGATCCGTTTTCTCGAAAAGCCCGACGAAAAACTACGTTTTTTCCCATTAAAATATACCCCGTAAAGGTACGTTTTTCGGAACGGTTTTCGCGGGCGAAATAAAGGTTTGATCCCGCCGAATCTGAATCCGAAATCGGATATCGAAAAAAGTGACGTTAAGTTGGTCAAATCGCGAGCGGAAGCGAGGAGAAGCGTTTAACATCAGAAATTAATTTTGCCGTGTTCGTGAGAAGGCTCTGGGAAGACGTTTGGGGTTCGATGACAATGTGGCGAGCAGGTACACCTAGGTGTCCTACTCATATACAGGTATACCTTGCGAGGGAAGGGACTCGAAGTTCGCTCTTGGCCTCTTGCGAGCTATTCATAACGGTCGCTAATGATGCCCTAACACCCTTTGGGGTTCCAAATCCCAAGCGGTGCAAATTCGTAGGTAGTTTTTAACTATTCACATGTCGGAATATGCAGCACCATTCAATAACATCCCCAAATAAACTTTTTTGTGGTTCCACGTAGTTTTATATGATTTATTTTGTTTGTAAGAATTTCCAACAGAAAAAAACGTCTGCCAAGTTGGGTGGGCAGTATAACTTCCTCGAGCAAGCGAAGCGAGCAGCATCCCCTACAGAAGTTAAACCTACCCTTAGAGATCTACCGTTTGCGAGCGATGCCAGGAACATCCCCTACATGCCATACTTTGGGAGCGAAGCGAGCAACATTTCCCACATGCCACATTTTGCGAGCGAAGCGAGCAACATCCCCTAATAAAATTTTCGTGGTTCCACGTAGTTTTATAAGATTTAATTTGTTTGTAAGAATTTCCAACAGAAAAAAACGTCTGCCAAGTTGGGTGGGCAGTATAACTTCCTCAAGCGAGCGGAGCGAGCAACATCCCCTACAGAAGTTAAAACTACCCTTAGAGATCTACCGTTTGCGAGCGAAGCGAGCAACATCCCCTACACGTTTCAATTGTAATACATCGCATGTATACAGCCACACTTTGCGAGCGAAGCGAGCAACATTCCCTACACGCCACACTTTGCGAGCGAAGCGAGCAACATTCCCTACATGCCACACTTTGCGAGCGAAGCGAGCAACATTCCCTGCATACCACACTTTGCGAGCGAAGCGAGCAATTTAATGGGGGGTCCGGGGGGCTTGCCCCCCGGCTGGACGTGGAGGCGAGCGTAGCGAGCCGGAGCGGCTAGTTATTAATAAGAATGAAACTCCGTCTGTCGCTCTGTCGCTCTGTCGTGTCTATGCACGGCCAAACGGCTGAGTGGGCCGGATCTACGAGTGGGGGGATCTTTTTGGGATTTTCCGATAGGGTGTATAAGCGAATTTAAAATTTTCTAATCCCACCCGAACCATGGGCCGTAGGGCGGGAGGGGGGTCGAAGTAAGAATTAATGTGCGCTTTTTCCACTTCCCCGCTTCCCCTACCCCTCTAAACGGCCGTTGACAATTCCGGAAAAATACCGATTTCGTAGGTTTTTGAACGCGGAAGACGACGGCGCGATCGGATCGCGAAAAAAGTATCGGGAAATGCGTAAAAAAATGCGAGAGTACGGATCCGTTTTCTCGAAAAGCCCGACGAAAAACTACGTTTTTTCCCATTAAAATATACCCCGTAAAGGTACGTTTTTCGGAACGGTTTTCGCGGGCGAAATAAAGGTTTGATCCCGCCGAATCTGAATCCGAAATCGGATATCGAAAAAAGTGACGTTAAGTTGGTCAAATCGCGAGCGGAAGCGAGGAGAAGCGTTTAACATCAGAAATTAATTTTGCCGTGTTCGTGAGAAGGCTCTGGGAAGACGTTTGGGGTTCGATGACAATGTGGCGAGCAGGTACACCTAGGTGTCCTACTCATATACAGGTATACCTTGCGAGGGAAGGGATTCGAAGTTCGCTCTTGGCCTCTTGCGAGCTATTCATAACGGTCGCTAATGATGCCCTAACACCCTTTGGGGTTCCAAATCCCAAGCGGTGCAAATTCGTAGGTAGTTTTTAACTATTCACATGTCGGAATATGCAGCACCATTCAATAACATCCCCAAATAAACTTTTTTGTGGTTCCACGTAGTTTTATATGATTTATTTTGTTTGTAAGAATTTCCAACAGAAAAAAACGTCTGCCAAGTTGGGTGGGCAGTATAACTTCCTCGAGCAAGCGAAGCGAGCAGCATCCCCTACAGAAGTTAAACCTACCCTTAGAGATCTACCGTTTGCGAGCGATGCCAGGAACATCCCCTACATGCCATACTTTGGGAGCGAAGCGAGCAACATTTCCCACATGCCACATTTTGCGAGCGAAGCGAGCAACATCCCCTAATAAAATTTTCGTGGTTCCACGTAGTTTTATAAGATTTAATTTGTTTGTAAGAATTTCCAACAGAAAAAAACGTCTGCCAAGTTGGGTGGGCAGTATAACTTCCTCAAGCGAGCGGAGCGAGCAACATCCCCTACAGAAGTTAAAACTACCCTTAGAGATCTACCGTTTGCGAGCGAAGCGAGCAACATTCCCTACACGTTTCAATTGTAATACATCGCATGTATACAGCCACACTTTGCGAGCGAAGCGAGCAACATTCCCTACATGCCACACTTTGCGAGCGAAGCGAGCAACATTCCCTACATGCCACACTTTGCGAGCGAAGCGAGCAACATTCCCTGCATACCACACTTTGCGAGCGAAGCGAGCAATTTAATGGGGGGTCCGGGGGGCTTGCCCCCCGGCTGGACGTGGAGGCGAGCGTAGCGAGCCGGAGCGGCTAGTTATTAATAAGAATGAAACTCCGTCTGTCGCTCTGTCGCTCTGTCGTGTCTATGCACGGCCAAACGGCTGAGTGGGCCGGATCTACGAGTGGGGGGATCTTTTTGGGATTTTCCGATAGGGTGTATAAGCGAATTTAAAATTTTCTAATCCCACCCGAACCATGGGCCGTAGGGCGGGAGGGGGGTCGAAGTAAGAATTAATGTGCGCTTTTTCCACTTCCCCGCTTCCCCTACCCCTCTAAACGGCCGTTGACAATTCCGGAAAAATACGGGTTTCGTAGGTTTTCCTACGAGGAAGACGACGGCGCGATCGGATCGCGAAAAAAGTATCGGGAAATGCGTTAAAAAAATGCGAGAGTACGGACCCGTTTTCTCGAAAAGTCCGCCGAAAAACTTGGTTTTTTCCGATTAAAATATACCCCATAAAGGTACGTTTTTCGGAACGGTTTTCGCGGGCGAAATACAGCTTTGGGTCCGCCGAATCTGAATCCGAAATCGGATATCGAAAAAAGTGACGAGAACTCGGTCAAATCACGAGCAGAAGCGAGCAAAGCGATTAAAATGATTCTGCCGTGGACGAGAGAAGGCTCAAGAATTGACGTGAAGGGTTCGATGTCACAACGTTGCGAGGCGAGCAGGTATGCCTACATAGGTACCTACCTTGCGAGCGAAGCGAGAGCCATTTCAAATAATAAATACGGACTTTGTCCTACACATATACAGGTATACCTTGCGAGCGAAGCGAGCAACATCCCCGAATAAACTTTTCGTGGTCCCACGTAGTTTTATAAGATTTAATTTGTTTGTAATAATTCCCAACTGAAAAAAACGTCTGCCAAGTTGGGTGGGCAGTACAACATTCCCTAATAAACTTTTCGTGGTTCCACGTAGTTTTATAAGAATTAATTTGTTTGTAAGAATTTCCAACAGAAAAAAACGTCTGCCAAGTTGGGTGGGCAGTATAACTTCTTCAAGCGAGCGAAGCGAGCAGCATCCCCTACAGAATAAATATACGGACTTGCGAGCGAAGCGAGCAACATCCCCTAATAAACTTTTCGTGGTTCCACGTAGTTTTATAAGATTTAATTTGTAAGTAAGAATTCCCCAACAGAAAAAAACGTCTGCCAAGTTGGGTGGGCAGTATAACTTCCTCAAGCGAGCGTAGCGAGCAGCATCCCCTACAGAAGTTAAACCTACCCTTAGGGATCTACCGTTTGCGAGCAAAGCGAGTAAAATTCCCTAAATGCCATACTTTGCGAGCGAAGCGAGCAACATTTTCTACATGCCAGACTTTGCGAGCGAAGCGAGCAACATATCCTACATGCCAGACTTTGCGAGCGAAGCGAGCAATATTCCCTACACGCCACACGTTGCGAGCGAAGCGAGCAACTTAATGGGGGGTCCGGGGGGCTTGCCCCCCGGCTGGACGTGGAGGCGAGCGTAGCGAGCCGGAGCGGCTAGTAATTGTAGAAGTATAGGTTGTGGCAACTCGAAATAGGACACGCCGAGGAGTCTGGACGGGCCTTATGACGTACGCAAGCCAACTAAAACTACGATCATACTCAATTGAAAAAATAATAAACCTTTGTGAAATAATTTGCAGCGTTTTCTCAAGTCATCGTGGGCCAGTCGCATAGTGGTTCAAAAACCCAATCTAGCTAGACAAAATTAAATTTCCTCGTCGCAAAAGAAAAATCACTGGTTCTGGGAATTTTCGAGGGTGCTAAATTCGATTCTGAAGCTCTTTTTCCAGGATCAGCTGTAGTTTTTGAGATACACACGTTTGAATTGTGGAAAAGTCGCTCAATACCCAACTTTTTTATTGAAATAAAAACCAAAAAAGTTATTCATGAAGGATATTTAACGCTGAACAAATCTATATCACATGATAGGTCACAAAGTCTTCATTCATAACACAAACAAAAAAACTTGTTTTTTGCCCATTTCAAAATCAAGGACGGGTTCTTTTAAATTCTGAGATAACTAAGTCAGGCGGGAATTAGAACAAATATTAGTGTATACTAGATGCAAATATGCGTAAAATGAGACCTAGCATAGCTCAGTACTTTGTTTTGTAGGTATTGGACTACACACTTCTGACCCGTATGCGAAGATAAGTTGTAAAGAAAGTATGAAATCGTGTTTTCTTCTCCTACGAAAAAACAGTTAACCTTAATAAAGGCAAAAAGAAGCAACCAGTTCAATTACAGTGCTCTTTCTTTGTATCTCCACTACATTTCCTTGGGTCCAGATCCCTGCCCAAAGAACTTAATACCAATTTAAACACATAAGTTTGGCTTATTTTCGTGCTAAAAATTAAACACATTTATCTCGACAAAAGCAGAGTTTTCCTAGACTTTAATAGAGAAAATAAGTTCTACTTTCCCTAGATGTGGAGCATCCTTGATGGGTAACAATTCCCAAGCTGGACTGCAGGGCGGAAGTGTTGGAAGACAGCTAATTAAAAATAGTGATTTTGCCATTATTCTCCTTATTTGTTTACAACACATCGAGAATCGTCAGCTCATGAACAAGTGACAACGACCTTCGATTCCATTAGTCAAGACGTAATAGAATACATGACAAGACTTGCTACAACTGTACTTTTTATCGCCGAAATTGATTTTTGTCTGGCTAGATTACGATTCTGAACCACAGTGCGTCGCCATCTAAACATGTCCAAATCACGAATCCTATAATAAAACAACTGATGAATTTGAAGTATGGGCCTTGAACGGAAATTTGTACATGTCTGATTTTAGATGTCATCAGTGTCAAGCTTGGTGAACTGCTTTTACTCCAAAATATGAAGAACATGCTTCGTTTCCTATGCATAATAAGCATAAGTAAAGTAAGCGAAGCTAATACTATAGAGTATCTCCACCAAATCCTATGCATAAAAAGGAAGTACCCAATACTAGTTGACTGAAGGCAATGCTCCTACTCTGAGCATGGGTATTAGCATTTGCTTTTACCTTCTACTTCAAGCAAGTACTTCGTTTTTATGCATACCATTCATTGAGCAATCATGTCAAATTTTTTACGTTCCTGTTTACGGTTTCGACAATCGAGGATTAGGAATGCAAATGAACAAAAAGTCACTGACTTTTTGCACCGAAGAGGGGAGTCCTCCTTCATCTCGATCTGCACGTCTCTCTACACCCTGTTTGAACATTGTACCATTCGCTAGCAGCGGAGTAAAATGAGATGGTTTGAGAAATTTAGAATGAAAGGTACCTTCATGAAAAATATAACCTACCAACTTCATATCTTCATTTTATGCATTTTTTTATACCTTACCTATTTTCTGACTTTTGTTTGTTTTTAACGCGTGTATTCCAGGCTATTTTGAGTGTTAGCAGTACTTTTTCAATCTCAGTTCTATATTTTGCCGATTGCTGTGATCGATGTATTTTCGACCTTGCATTCATATAAGAAATTGCAGACTTTTTTGGGCTAAAAAATATCAAGATTTTAATTTTTTTGAATTTTATTTATTAAAATGTAAAAATTGAACAGTAGGTAGGTGTAGGAAACCGCATTCTATCAGAAAAGGCCAACTTTGCAATGAGTGTAATAAGAAAAATAATATAAAAAAAATAAAATAATAAATATAATTTAAAAAAAATCTGTGTTTGGAATTTTATGAGTTTTATTTTATGATCCGAAATATCTAAAGTTTTGATCGATTTTGATCAAATTGATTTGATAATTTTTTTTTAAAAGAAAATGCTCTAAAAATTAGGAATCCTATATAGGTACCTACTTGAAAGAGAAAGAAAAAAAAGAGTTTAAAACTACGAAATGGATTTTATGGGTGGGAACGTTTGTTAGCAATTACGCATTGTGAGGCAATCATTGTGAGGCGTGAGGCAGGTTTGGTCCTTTTGAACACGCGGGACTCTCCGACCACGAGGGTCCCCTCGCAACGTGAAAATTGATAAAGCTGCTGGAAGTTTCGACGAGCGGGCGCGTAGTGCGTCCACCGAACGTAGAGGGTCAGGGGGATGAGAGAAGCGACAAGAAAAGGAGCGAACGCCCTTTGACCGCCTGATAACAGAATGAATGGTTATTGTTATCTACAAAGGTACAAAGGTCGGGCACAGGTGCGGCGTCAAGGCGTCCTGCAGGGGATACTTTGTATTCAGGGAGGGAATCAACGGCGTCTCCCTCTCTACTCACCGGCCCGCAAACCTAATAACACGCCCTCCCTGAATAGTAACATCCTCATGACCCTCAACATCATTCACCTCCGTCATTCCTGACTTCAGGCATAACACGTAGTAATTGTTACTAACCAGTCCTATTTCATGACCTCAATAGCAAATTCTCTTAAACTTTCAAAGATTTTAACCAATTTTCGCAGTAATTTCTTTGAAAAAATGAGATTTTCTAAAATTTTTATAGAACCTGGCAACTTTGCTGAGGAGATATAGTGTCTCAAAGTTCAAAAGGAACCGTAAAACATTTTATGCCAAATTATTTACTCTTGCACCGTAGGGATTTGATTGTCCCGTGGTATAGAAATGGTTTATCCCTTCTGAACTTTATGGATCGATATAATAATACACTGCCAAGGAAATGGCACATGAGCTTCCTCGTGACCTTTACAGTACGTCACCATTAAATTCCAGAAAACTAGAAACGACTGGTTCTGGCATCAGGGAATTAATAAGTGGGAAATTGGAAGCTGAATGGTACATATAATGAATGAAATTAATAAGGAAAATTTTGATTTTAATATGGGACCATCCAGGATGTAGTCCGCATGTTCCCTGAAAATTTCGTCTAAATCGGATCAAAACTGAAGGAGTTTTTAATTGATTTACAGGATTTCATTAATATTTTGATCTAAATTCATGATTAAAACATCCTTGGGGAAATCACTTTCGCGCATGCGCCTAGCGTACCGCTGCTGATGATCACAAAGAATGTGATACGGGACCTCAAGAAACCTTGCCCGCATCATCCCTAAAAATCTGACCGAAATCCGTTCACAATTGCCTGAGTTATGACCGAAACAAGAAAATTTTGTTTGCGCCTGCGCAGAGGCTACCGTTGATTTGATCATGACGGAACTGATAGGGGAACATGTAGAGCTATACCCGCACAATCCCTAAAAATTTGAAGAAAATCGCATCAAAATTGTGGAAATTACGGCTGTTGCAAGGACCGTAACAAGAATATTTCGTTCACGCATGCGCAGAGCGTACCGCTAATGCAAATATGATGATTGTCTTATGGGACCTCAAGGGACCCTACCCACATCATCCCTGAGAATCGGACCGAAATCCGTTCAACATTGACCGAGTTATGACCGTTACAAGGAATTCACGTTAGCGCCTGCGCAGAAGCTACCGTTGATTCGATCATGATGAAGTTGATAGGAGACCATCTAGAGCTTAACCCGCACGATCCCTGAAAATTTGGTTAACATCGGATCAAAATTGTGGAAGTTATGGCTGTTACAAGGAAATGTGGACGGACAGACAGACGCGGAACCAAATTTGTTCAGGAGGCTCTGAAACGCAAAATGCGAGTGGAAATTTTCATTTCGAAAGTGAAAAAAAAGCTTCCGCTGCCTTGCAGTCTCGGAAGCAATAAATATTACACCAGTTTGGTTCGGTGGATACTGCTGAGAAGAATAATTATAACCACGCATGAGCTATGAATTGATGATTTATTTACGTAGTTACCTTAAAACAAAACTGGTCCCACCATCCTACTGGATTTTCTGAGTTTAGAAACTCATTAAAAATATGTTAAGGTGGAAAAAAGGTCTGAGGGGTATGGAGTTTCTTACATCTCCGTCAAAATTTAAATAGTTTAGTAGTGCGGAAGATCATTTGAACATCACGTTGTGTTAGAGTAAGTGACAGGTTCTTTGAGACCAAAATCTAATTAAAATTTAATTTCCATGAGTATATTTGGGTAATTTTTATATTATACATTTCCCCTATTCGAAAAAGAAACTTTTTCTTTTTCATTTCGTGTTCGCATTTCCCCAGTTTCCGGACGCCACCAACTCGGTATGTTTGAAACTTGGGTCGGAAAAAAGTCGGTCAGTTCATTTGTTTTCCCCTCAGCTCTGTTATGGTAGAAATAATTATAAAAGTCCCATGAGAGAAAAGTTTTCTACCTGGATCCACACACGATTGTTCTTTAATTGGGGCTCCGGGAAGCCACAAAGAAGTACATTATTAATCATTTTTCATTTTGACCAAAGAGAGGGAGCCGAAGTTCTAGGATGATGTCGGGATAAGGCGCGGGAAGGGGCAGGTCTATTGTCCGCCTCGTAATAAATGATTGTCCGTTGGCCTCAATACGGTTTTAACGGGGAAACCTTCGCTAGTAGCATCGGACAGAAGAAATTTTTGGCCTCGCTTCACTCGTTAGTTGATGAACAATACGCACCGGTGAAGGTGGGGGCCGACCGTGGGTAGGCTTTCAGGGGAGAATGACGATTCCATGTTAGGTTATGTCCTTGTCCGTTTGAATACACTCTTTTTCACGAAGAGGAAGAAGAGATGGAAGCTGAGGGATGCTATTGGAAACCGACCAATTTTGACGGAACAGGGATTGACTTTGACCTCTGCTTCCGTATTGGGGTAATGGCGATAATTAGAAAAGCTCTATCTGGACCTATGGGATTTAGCTCTGGGGTTGTGCGAAAAAATCAAATATTAAAACAATCCAAGCCCGACAAAATATAATACTGAGAAGTATAGTTCAGGCCCCCTGGTTCATGAGGAATGATGATATTCATCGTGACTTGAGGATAGAAACGGTCACTGAAATTATTGCCAAATATGCAAGGAAGCACGAACATCGTCTCCACAAACACGAGAACCTGGAGATGCTCAACGTTTTAAACAACGAAAGAGAACTTCGGTGACTCAAGAGAAATAAACCTCTGGACCTAATTGTGCTGTGCAAATAGTGCAAGTGTAATCCAGTGTTGTTTTTTAACTGTTCTTGTTACAAGTACGGGCCAGGTTCTGCTGTAAACCTCCCCCTTTAGTGAGCTTATCATGAAATGAAATATTGCTAGATGAAGTGTCTATGTTTCAGTTGCAATAAATAAATCACGAAAAAAAAAAAAAAAACTTATTAGAAAAGAGACAAGTGACTCAAGAAAAATGTATAAAACTAAGAAATTTACAGTTGTTACACAAGTGTCACAAGTGATCTTGCGAAATTTCTGTCTTTCGTTTAATGATTTAAGTTTGATTGTTGTGTGACATTAACAAAAATTTGCAATCAATTCTCCTGATTAACCTAATTTATTATTCTTCAAATGAAGGAGACATACTACTAAGAACAAGAATGATTTATAAAACGACCAAGGGGCAATCCCTTTAATGGAGGCAAATTTAAAGAATTTTATTTATCTTCACTGCAACAATATGGACTACTGAACTCATAGATTGAATTCATATTCAATACTTGAATAATAAAAACGCTCTGCCAAACTGGGTGGGCAGTATAGCTTCCCCATTAATTGTAACGTGGATGCAAAGAATTATTGAAGAACAAATTACGAGTGAAATCATTGAATATCAAATAGAACGGTAATTTATGATGTGGTTACATGCTTATACTCAACCTAATTAATGTCAGCGCCTGCGCACTCACGGCATTAACCAAATATCCGCACCCCTTAGTCTTGGAGTTTTCAGTAAAAACCAATTTTATGGCACGAAACTCGTTCTAAAAACTTGCTATGGAATAGGGAGAATGCCTGACGTTTGAAGTGTACACTGATGGAAGTGATATGGATGATGGAAGGGTAGGATGAGCATTCATTGTATATGCTTGGTTTGGTGGACCTCTTTATAGGCAGCTTTTCATGCTTGGTGGCTCATGCACTAACAATCAGGCCGAATCATGTGCAATTATGAAGGCATTGGAATGGCTTTCAAGGCAGGTGACACAGGTGCCCCACCAAAGGGGAATTGTTTACACTGACAGCCGGGTATGTCAAGCCATGCTGGAGGATCAGAGGAACCACCTACCAACCATTGAGTGGATTATACAACTCATTCTGGAGCTCAGAGTCAGAGAGGGGTGGAAGATTGGTTTGAAGTATACTCAGACCCATGTTGGAACAGCCGAAAACGAAGAGGCGGATGCCTGTGCAATAGATGTGGCTTTGAGTGAGAATCTCCCAATTCAATATGCTCAAATCTCAAAGTCGAGGGTGGCACAGGACTGTAGAGTCTTATTGAAGTTTAAGTTGGCCACTACACACAACTTGTGTTATGTTGTTAGGTTCCATATGTTCATATGTTGAATATTGAATAAAGTTCATTCTGTGAGTGTTCAAGAAAATGTGAAAACATGTATTCTTTCAAAATTAATATTAAGTACTAGAACACAGATCAACTGTAACACTAAGTACATTTACATTATTCCACTGTTCGTATTTCATCTGCTTCAACTAGCCTGAAGTATTTTGGAATGGGACCAAATATGGCAAATGACTGTGGATGGGAGACGAACAAAGGTCTTTTTCCTTACCGTTATTGATCGCCTTCGGGTTGATTTACCACTTTCTTGGAGGCTAACCCTTCCCTGACTGGGCATGGTAGGATACAGGCATACCTGCATCGCTTCCATTTTAGCAAAAGCCCTGTGTGCTCGTGTTCGGACGAGGAACAATATTGGGGCCACCTGCTGTTCCGATGAGCCCATTTTGAGCAGCGGCGGGCTCGTCTGGAGCGAAGATGTGTGCTTCAGGGAAGTACGTGGCCAACGCCAATGATGCAGTTAATTACAAACCACCTGCAGGAAGTGATTGTGTTCCTAAACACAATAAAGTTTGAACTATTGTGATAAGTGTGAAAGGTTCGGCAACTTCATGAACAATGATCTGATGATGTATAATAATGCATATGTATATATACTAGCCGCTCCGGCTCGCTCCGCTAGCCTCCACGTCCAGCCGGGGGGCAAGCCCCCTGGACCCCCATTAAATTGCTCGCTTCGCTCGCAAAGTGTGGCATATAAGGAATGTTGCTCGCTTCGCTCGCAAAGTGTGGTATGTAGGGAATGTTGCTCGCTTCGCTCGCAAAGTGTGGCTGTATACATGGAATGTATTACAATTGAAACATGTAGGGGATGTTGCTCGCTTCGCTCGCAAACGGTAGATCTCTAAGTGTAGGCTTAACTTCTGTGGGGGATGCTGCTCGCTTCGCTCGCTTGAGGAAGTTATACTGCCCACCCAACTTGGCAGACGTTAATTAAAATAGAAATTAAAAATTTTGTCTAAAAAATAAAAAATAAAATTTAGGGGTGGACTACCCCTAACATTTAGGGGGATGAAAAATAGATGTTGGCCGATTCTCATAGATACCGGATAAGCACAAAAAATTTCATCAAAATCGGTCAAGCCGTTTCGGAGGAGTATGGCAACGAAAACTGTGACACGAGAATTTTTTATATATATATATATATATATATATATATATATATATATATATATATATATATATATATATATATATATATATATACTAATTAAAGTTAAAGAAATTTCACAGAAATAAAGAGGAAAAGGTTTTTGATATTTCGAATTAGTCTTTGTCAAAATTAGAAGAAGAAAGAGTATTTTTTGAATATTCCCTGGAACCAAGCTTGTATCCAACGTTTCATTGTTGTTATGTTGGAGTTACTCAATCATTGAGGTTGAGTCCAGGAGGCCGATTTGAACCCAGTACCCACCTATGGGCCCGTTCGGACTGTTGAAGTAGCCGGTCGTTCGATTTGTCAGGCATCTTCTTCAACACCTTAACACCAAAACATTCGTCGAAGGTGACTGCTTGACCGTGCGTTCTTGCATGCAGCTTTATCGGTCGTTGCTGGGACTGACTCAAGGAAGCTCTATGGTTATTCATCCTTAGATTCAGTTGGGATGCCTTCCCCACATAGAAGCTCCTTGACTGGTCATCCTCACACTTCTTGCAAATCAGCTGGTACACGCACATCCGTGACTGGCACTCTGCTGATCCTTGGCACCTGTACGTGTGGTTGGTATTTGGGGAGGTGAAATCCGAGTCCTCAATGACCAAATCACAGAGTTTGCATCTCGGTCTTTGGCATGGGTGGAGACCTCGTTGCTGCGGATTCTCACGCTGGTCAGCTGGATGCCGATGCGACAGTATTTCACCAAGGTTCTTTCCCTGTCGATAGGTCATCCGAGGTGCCTCCCGAAATACCTCCTGGGTCAGTGGGCTTGAGTTCAAGATTGGCTGCAGTTCCCTGAGGATCCCATTGATCTTTTGAGCCCCATAAAAGAAAGTGGTCACCAGTGGAACTCGATCACTTGTTGGCTTAGGTCTTTGTTGGTAGTTGACATGGGATGGAACCATTCTGTCTTCTACAAAGTGTCTTGGGTAACCTCTCTCCATCAATTTGTTTTTAACCCCGGACAAATAGCCTTCCAAGTTCCCCCTAGTGTTGCATATTTGGTGGCCTCTAACAGACAATGATCGTGGGATAGACCGCTTTGTGTGTGGAGGATGACAACTCTCATAGTGCAGGTAAAGTTGCTTGTTTGTAGGCTTTACGTGCACGCTGGTCGAGAGATTTCCATCCTCCATCACAATATCTACATCGAGGAATGATGCTGTCGACCTTGAGTATGACCACGTGAATGTGACAGAATAGCGGGAGTTCAAATCGTTCAGGAATGACTGAAGTTCTTCCTCACCATGTGGCCAAATCATGAAGGTGTCATCGATGAACCGCTTCCACATCAAAGGAGTTTTCTCTCTTGATGTTAGGAAGTTATTCTCCAATGCAGCCATGAACAAATTGGCGTAGGATGGTGCCATGCGTGTTCCCATTGCTGTTCCCCTCTTCTGCAGGTATACCTGATCACCGAACTTGAAAACATTCATCGTCAACACACATTCAGCCAGTTTCACCAAGCAGTCACCTTCGACGAATGTTTTGGTGTTAAGGTGTTGAAGAAGATGCCTGACAAATCGAACGACCGGCTACTTCAACAGTCCGAACGGGCCCATAGGTGGGTACTGGGTTCAAATCGGCCTCCTGGACTCAACCTCAATGATTGAGTAACTCCAACATAACAACAATGAAACGTTGGATACAAGCTTGGTTCCAGGGAATATTCAAAAAATACTCTTTCTTCTTCTAATTTTGACAAAGACTAATTCGAAATATCAAAAACCTTTTCCTCTTTATTTCTGTGAAATTTCTTTAACTTTAATTAGTATATAGTGCAGTAGCACAGTGTCCACAATCAAGTGCATATATATATATATATATATATATATATATATATATATATAGTTATCTTTTGACAGGATTGCTGCGTCGTTTTATCACGGACCACAGGACTACCGCGTCACATCCCAGCGCAACAAACCTGCGCCATAATCCTGGGTTTTTTAATACTTCGACAGGTTTGTCGCGCACGGTCTTGAAGGGTGGGTATAATCGAAAAAACAAACGGCGCTCTTTCTCCATCACAGTTCACAGGATTGTGGCGCAAGGGGTGGTAGATGGGTTGTTTGTTAGGTGAAGTAATTATCTATTGGGTTAGGTTGTCCTCCTTGCGTTTTTTCGTTTCCGATGGCAGATCCCGTCGTTGATTATATTTTGATGGAAGGGGGTGTATTGGAAGTGAGTTCAGTCCTATTGAAGCAAGATAACAGTTGCTATGTCGCTGTTTATGAAATTGTAATATTTAATGTTTTATGGCATTATACTTGAATAATTAACCTACTTATCGGTCAGGATGAAACGTAAAATCTGTATTCTTTCAAAATGAGTTTTTTATACTGTAAGCATTAAAAACCCTACAAAAACTCTAACTTCTTCAACTTCCGTTTTATATTACCCCTTATATATATACCCCTTCTAATAGGGAAAAAGAACTAGGAATCCGATTTTCTAGGACACGTCGCGCGGCGCCTCTCATGGAGGGGGTAATTCCGAAACTTTTCTTATTTTGTCATTTAAAATGTGAGAAAAATAGTTTCTAAAAGGTAAAAAATCCGAGGAATCCGATTTTCAAGGTCTCGTCGCACGGCGCGTCTCATGGAGGGGGTAATTCCGAAACTTTTCTTTTTTTGTCATTTAAAATATGAGAAAAATAGTTTCTATTAGGTAAAAAATCCGAAGAATCCGATTTTCAAGGTCTCGTCGCGCGGCGCGTCTCATGGAGGGGGTAATTCCGAAACTTTTCTTATTTTGTCATTTAAAATGTGAGAAAAATAGTTTCTAATAGGTAAAAAATCCGAGGAATCCGATTTTCAAGGTCTCGTCGCGCGGCGCGTCTCATGGAGGGGGTAATTCCGAAACTTTTCTTATTTTGTCATTTAAAATGTGAGAAAAATAGTTTCTAATAGGTAAAAAATCCGAGGAATCCGATTTTCAAGGTCTCGTCGCGCGGCGCGTCTCATGGAGGGGGTAATTCCGAAACTTTTCTTATTTTGTCATTTAAAATGTGAGAAAAATAGTTTCTAATAGGTAAAAAATCCGAGGAATCCGATTTTCTAGGTCTCGTCGCACGGCGCGTCTCATGGAGGGGGTAATTCCGAAACTTTTCTTATTTTGCCATTTAAAATGTGAGAAAAATAGTTTCTAATAGGTAAAAAATCCGAGGAATCCGATTTTCTAGGTCTCGCACCGCGGCGCGTCTCATGGAGGGGGTAATTCCGAAACTTTTCTTATTTTGCCATTTAAAATGTGAGAAAAATAGTTTCTAATAGGTAAAAAATCCGAGGAATCCGATTTTCTAGGTCTCGTCGCACGGCGCGTCTCATGGAGGGGGTAATTCCGAAACTTTTCTTATTTTGCCATTTAAAATGTGAGAAAAATAGTTTCTAATAGGTAAAAAATCCGAGGAATCCGATTTTCTAGGTCTCGTCGCACGGCGCGTCTCATGGAGGGGGTAATTCCGAAACTTTTCTTATTTTGTCATTTAAAATGTGAGAAAAATAGTTTCTAATAGGTAAAAAATCCGAGGAATCCGATTTTCTAGGTCTCGTCGCACGGCGCGTCTCATGGAGGGGGTAATTCCGAAACTTTTCTTATTTTGTCATTTAAAATGTGAGAAAAATAGTTTCTAATAGGTAAAAAATCCGAGGAATCCGATTTTCAAGGTCTCGTCGCGCGGCGCGTCTCATGGAGGGGGTACTTCCGAAACTTTTCTTATTTTGTCATTTAAAATGTGAGAAAAATAGTTTCTAATAGGTAAAAAATACGAGGAATCCGATTTTCAAGGTCTCGTCGCGCGGCGCGTCTCATGGAGGGGGTAATTCCAACACTTTTCTTATTTTGTCATTTAAAAATTAAAAAACATAATTTTTAACTGGTAAAAAATACGAAGAATCCGATTTTCTGGGTCTCGTCGCGGCGGTCTCATGGAGGGGGTAATTCAAACACTTTTCATATTTCATCATTTAAAATTTGAAAAAAAAAAATTCTAATACCTAGGTAAAAAATACGAGGGATCCGATTTTCTGGGTTCGTCGTGCGGCGCGTCACATAGAGGGGATAATTCCAACACTTTTCTCTTTTTGTCATTTTAAATTTTAAATAAATAGTTTGTACTAGGTAAAACTCACGTGGCCCAGCCAATAGACATATCCATGTCAAATAGTTTTTTCCAAGTTTTTCAGTGATAAATCCATCAAAATTGAATTTTTATTGCTGCTACTTCACATGCTTACTTTCAAATATATTTAGATAGGTGAGCAAAGGCAAAATTGATCATAAGAGCAAATTTATTTTGAAAACATCAGCTAGTCTAAAGTGTCCCACTACTTAAATAAAGAAGATTCATTTCCCCAGCAACGGCTTGGTTGTACGTGAATATCAAAAGAAACTGAACTTGGTATTAGAACCTCTTGAAACTCATACAGTGGATACAGCTTTCGTACAAGTACGCAACCACGAGAGACACTTTATGTCTTTGCGCCCCCTTTCCCCTTCCTATAAAACCCCGTATTGTATTCTAGAGCCACTCAGCTGATCTGGGATCGGTCAGTTGTGTTCAGAAGTCCCTCAAGGGCCCACATACCAAATTTCAGAATCGTGGGATCATTAGGGAAAAAAACTGGATTCTAGAGCCACTCAGCTGATCTGGGATCGGTCAGTTGTGTTCAGAAGTCCCTCAAGGGCCCACATACCAAATCTCAGAGTCGCGGGATCATTAGGGAAAAAACTGGATTCTAGAGCCACTCAGCTGATCTGGGATCGGTCAGTTGTGTTCAGAAGTCCCTCAAGGGCCCACATACCAAATCTCAGAGTCGCGGGATCATTAGGGAAAAAACTGGATTCTAGAGCCACTCAGCTGATCTGGGATCGGTCAGTTGTGTTCAGAAGTCCCTCAAGGGCCCACATACCAAATCTCAGAGTCGTGGGATCATTAGGGAAAAAACTGGATTCTAGAGCCACTCAGCTGATCTGGGATCGGTCAGTTGTGTTCAGAAGTCCCTCAAGGGGCTACATACCAAATCTCAGAATCATGGGATCATTAGGGAAAAAACTGGATTCTAGAGCCACTCAGCTGATCTGGGATCGGTCAGTTGTGTTCAGAAGTCCCTCAAGGGCCCACATACCAAATCTCAGAATCGTGGGATCATTAGGGAAAAAACTGGATTCTAGAGCCACTCAGCTGATCTGGCATCGGTCAGTTGTGTTCAGAAGTCTCTCAAGGGCCCACATACCAAATCTCAGAGTCGCGGGATCATTAGGGAAAAAACTGGATTCTAGGGCCACTCAGCTGATCTGGGATCGGTCAGTTGTGTTCAGAAGTCCCTCAAGGGCCCAGAAACCAAATCTCAGAATCGTGGGATCATTAGAGAAAAAACTGGATTCTAGAGCCACTCAGCTGATCTGGGATCGGTCAGTTGTGTTCAGAAGTCCCTCAAGGGGCTACATACCAAATCTCAGAGTCGTGGGATCATTAGGGAAAAAACTGGATTCTAGAGCCACTCAGCTGATCTGGGATCGGTCAGTTGTGTTCAAAAGTCCCTCAAGGGGCTACATACCAAATCTCAGAATCGTGGGATCATTAGGGAAAAAACTGGATTCTAGAGCCACTCAGCTGATCTGGGATCGGTCAGTAGTGTTCAGAAGTCCCTCAAGGGGCTACATACCAAATCTCAGAATCGTGGGATCATTAGGGAATCTCCGCGTAACGCTCTCCGCGTGACGCGCCCCCTCAAGACGCTCCCCCGCGTGACGCTTTTTCATTTGTGTGCCATAGTAAAGACATAAAATGTCAAAAACATGAGGAATCCCATTTTCTAGGTCTCGTCGAGTGGCGCGTCTCATGGAGGGGGTAATTCTGACACTTTTCATATTTCGTCATCTTACATTTGAACAAAATAGTATATATCAAGTAAAAAGTACGACGAATCCGATCTTCTAGGTCCTGTCGTGCGGCAGGTCGGTTTTGGGAGGTAATACAAGACTTTCTGTAAAATTGCAATTAAAAACATGTAACCGAAAATTCCTTAGGTACATTGTATGAAGGGAAGTTGAACCTTCTTTTTATTTGTAGCAGAAACCGAAAAAGAATTCAGGGCTCCAATGTGGATGAAGGAGTGCTTAAGGATCATGTTTACTCCCTATAAATCCTTGTGTGTTGAACCAAAAATATATCTGAAACTTTCCATTCAAGTGATGTAGCTGATCAGAAATGCTATTTTCCTCCCTTTCCTTCCGAGTTTCGTGTCACTCCTTTGTGCTTCCTCAGCAACCTCAATTCCTGCCCCCATAATAATTCTCGGAATAATCCCTTAACCTATAACCTTTAAATTACACCCTTTCGAATTGAGTGAGTGTGATACAAAGTGTCAAGGATCATCTTCGGGTGATGTGGGGTTTTCCAGCCAAATTTCGTAAACTTTGGTAAGGAAGTATCTGAAAAAAGGGTCGAACGGCGGACGGTGTGGTGTAGGAGTGGGGCAGACGGCGGACGACAAGGGGACAGATTTTTTAAAATCGATTTTGGTAATTGACGTATCTCAAACGTAAACCATCAAATTTTGAGGGGAATTGAAAAAAAAGTAATAGTTCTTAATCGATCACAAAAGCGCCATTATCAGAGGGATGATCTCCCCAAGTACCATCCAAGCTTGTGCAAAAACAGACAGTGTCTAATGAGAAAAAAATTCTTGGAGGCAGACGGACAAACGGTCATTTACACAAAACGGAAATTGCCAAAGAATGTCTACAATATAAAATACGAGTGGAAATATGATTTTGGTGAAAAAACGTCGTTCTGCGACTACATTTCATTCAATGAGGTGCATCGTTCAAAGTTTACAATTTGTTCAAATACGTTCTCGAAATCAGGTTAATTCCAAATTTTGGTGTCATCCCTAGTGACTTGACGTGAACAACATAATTATTATAATTTTTTAATATATCACATGAAGGAAAGTTTAAAGAAGGGAAATTTGAACAATAGTTGAGATTTCAACGTTCGATGTTTTGCCCCGAAACTCGGCGGTTGCCCAAGGTTTTGATGGATGAAAAACAGTTTAAAAACGCAGCAAATTCTTGACAAAGGTTTATTATTCCCGTTACAGACAATAGGTACACGTCACTTCCACGTTCAACACTCATAATTTCTGTGATCAATATTGCATTGCTGAATTGATACAGATACCTACTGTAGTATCTCTTCAATCTAGATATTTTTTGTGATGATAATTTGTTAGTGTTGTTCGGTACTACCTAGGTAATTAGATTTTGCGATTTACATGACCATGGACTTGTGAGGTTTAGAGTTGTCTAACCAATAAAATAATTATTTGTTCCCAAAACCTTGCAAAACACTTCAAAACCCAATTTTTACCCGTTTTTTTTTTTTTTTTTTCCTAAAAAATTCTTGGGTGATGAAGGATTGGACTGCTGAGTTTCGGGGCACTACGAAAACCTAAATGCAGCCCCTGTGCAAAGTTTCAGATTTTTGAGATTTCCATGTCTATACTAAGGCCTCCCTGGATAGGAAATTATTACAATTTGCATCACTCAAAGCGTAACATAACGGAAAACTTCTGATAATTTTTGTATACAATGACTCAGTTGTTACGTTTGTTCACCTTCTTCCCTCTTTAAGGCCAATGCGGACAGGAGTTTAATATGATTCTGAGATAAGAGATAGTGCTACGGCCGCACCAAAAGTTTATTCCATTTTTGTAGAAACAATTCCATTAAAAATTAAAATTTAATTGTGGAAATGTTCTCAAGACGAATACGAGATTGGAAGTATCGTTCAACATTTTGAAATGTTTTGTAATTTTGTCTTCAAAATTGCAATTACAAATTGATATTTAATTGAGAACAAAATGGAACAGTCAGTAAACATTTTCCTTGATAATCAGAGACGGGAGGCGAAATTTAGGTCTGACGAACGTGGTCCTCGAACCTGACGAACGTGTTCGTTTAAGTCTCTGAATCCGATTTTGAAATCCGTTTTGTTCTTCAAGGTTTAGTTCTTTGGATTGAATTTCATGAAAAACCCCCAAAGTTCATCTAGGAAACTGTTCAAAATTCATCAACTTGTGTTACAATATGGAAATTGGGGCGCTGATTCCGAATAAAATCCGTTTCGCACTAGAACGCTTCGTTCACCTAGTATCTCAAATTTCAAGAATTTCATAGAAATCTCCCCAAAAACCCCCACCCCCTACCTACTGATTGACCCCTGTATGGTGGTTAAAAACCACTTCAAATATTCAATAATATATGCAGATAACCTACCCAAAAGATGAAAATTTAAAAAAAATTTACGAAATTGAACTTGCCAAAAAAGCTGAGCGGGCACTTACTGGAACCACCTGGGCTTCATTCTGGAGAAACATTTTGTTTTAAAAATTTATTTTTTATCTTGAATTCGCAATTTCTCCCTTAAAACTCACAGAAAATTTGACGAGAATGCTTTCCAGTGTGTATTTTGAGTCGCTGAATTCGATTTTGAAATCCGTTTTGCGCTAGGACGCTTCATTCACCAGACATCAGAAATTTCATGAATTTCATAAAAATCTCCCCGAAATGCCCTTGGGAAATGTCTAAAATTCACCGAAATTGGTATCCTTATGTTAACCGATGCGCTAAATGAAAATTGGAAGTCCATTTTTCTCTCAGAAGCCGCGTTTGCTAGATTCCACAATTTCATGAAAATTCGAAAAAAAATTCTTTACGCCATTTCTACGGAGTATTGAAGGGTACATACAAAATTTTGAGGCCCCAGCTTACATAGGTGCTTCGGAATAGTTAAAAAAGAATCCGGCCATTTTGTTTGAGGCCCCTCTACAGCCCCTAGATATTCATTCAAATTCATCTAAATTTGTTCTAGTAGGTATATTAAATTGGAGAGGCAACAATAGACAGGTAGCCCAGACCCTCGCGCCAGCCCTTTTTTTGAATCTACGGCACCAGGCCCGTGAACTAGGAGTGGACATTTCAATTTTGGAAGAACATCATCAAAATTCAATCATTTGAAAAGTTAAAATTAATTAAATCAAATTAAACTTTTTAATTTAATTAAAATATTATTTTATAATTTATTTTTACTCGTATTATCATAGTTTCCTTACAAAAACCGGTTCCCATTTAAGTATTACCTACGATCGAGAGCAGACTATTTTTGGCGCTACACTATCGCATAGGTTTTACAAATCCGGAATCCCAGAGAGAGAGAGAGATGAAGGAGCGAGAGGTAACTATGGGTGCCGGGGTCGAGAGAACACCGATTGGTTGGGACACGTGTGAACTTTGATCCTCGAACATCATATTTACTAAGAACTATTCTCCCCTTCACCACCAATCTACTACACTCAGCCGTTCATTTTGGTGGGACTCGTTCATTACTGACTCATGTATTTTCTAAGTTTCGTTTGCTTGTTGGTTCCGGTCGCCTGTTTCTCCGTTCTTGACTCAATTTGGATGACAGTTGGGGGATGACGATTTGATCATTCCATATCAATTTTAACATGACTGTATATCATTAATAGCTACTGCGCATGCGCCTATGTGAAAACTTGTAACGACCTCATTTCCCACAGTTTTCATCCGAGTTAGATGAAACTTTCAAGGAATGTGTGGGCTAAGGTGAAGACGGTCCCCTATATGTTTCTTCTTTCCTGACTCAATACTTCACTCTGCGCATGCGCAAATGTAAATTTTACCATGCATCATTTTCTCACGCCCTAGTCGCCCGATCTCGCTCAAATTTGGATGTTGGGGGGATGAAGATTTGATCATCCCATATCAATTTCAACATGACTGTATCATCAATAGTTACTGCGCATGCGCCAATGTGAAGTCCTTGTAACGACCTTATATCCCACAGTTTTCATCCGAGTTGGATGGAACTTTCAGGGAATGTGTATGCTAGGGTGTAGACGGTCCCCTATATGTTTCTTTGTTCCTGACTCAATACTTTGCTCCGCGCATGCGCAAACGTAAATTCTACTATGCATTGATTCTACTATGGTTGATAGTTGGGGGATGACGATTTGTTTGTGTCTAAAGGGGACGACAGTTGTGTGTGAGAGAGAGAGAGAGAGAGAGAGAGAGAGAGAGAGAGAGAGAGAGAGAGAGAGAGAGAGAGAGAGAGAGAGAGAGATACAAATAAATAATCTTGATCATCTCCACACCAGTCAATCAATTTTCAAATCTAAATATATATTTGAGTTTGTCTCATCCTAGGCTATCGAGCGAACATAAAGTTTCCAAAAAATAGCTAACAAAAATTTATTTTCTCAATTTTTTTTTTGCTCATAAATATTATTTTGAACAATTTTTTCCTGGAAAACGCTAACATCCCATATTTTTACGTATCTCAACTATCTACTAGAATTATCCTTATAAATAATTGTAGTGGGAATCAGACCTAGAGTGAGAATGAAGGTGTAAAAACGCAGTGCGAAATTGATGGTGATAGTGTCCTCTACAAACTGTAATAATGCTTGTTGCTAGGCGTTGCTATGCGTTTGCCGGACGCGTCGGTTACGAGGGGGGTTTGCTACCGCTGCAGAAAGGCGTGGAGCGGGGGGTTTCGCAAACGGGTTTATTTAGCTTCTTGATTTCTTGTTTACATTTTTTACCCGCAGACCAACTCTCGCTTCTTGCCTATAACGCGGTTAGGTATCGCGCCCAGATTCGTGTGTGTTTTTCGTTCGTTTTTCTTTCCATTCTATTTATGATGCCTAATAGGCGATATTCCAGTAAAGGCAAACCCCCCCCCCCCCCCCCCCCAAAGGATCCCAGAAGTTAATGTCTCTAAGGGATGAGGCTCCCTCAAAAAAGTGATAAGTAATTGATAATAGTCAATAATGAATTTTGTTATAATTTATTTTATGAATTATTATTGTAAATGATATTCATAATATTTACCTGTTATTGTGCAATACATTTCCTGAAAGCAGAATTTTGATGCATTTTGAAAAGTACCTAGTCCATTTACCTATCTTGTAAACAGATAATCACTCAAATTCAAGGGTCTTTAGGGTGAATTTCATCATCTTATTTTGAAAATGCAAAAAAAAAAAAAAAAAAACAAAACAAAAAAAAAACAGATGTGCTAAAGACCACACGGGAGAAGTGTAAACTTTTATGACGATTTGGACATTACTTTCCACTCTGTTGGGATGTTGGGCATGTGTTAGCTAAAATGCTAAAACATGGAACATGCTTTCTTCCCGCTAATTCGTAAATGTAAATAAATTTAAAACTACGACATAAGGGTATGTCGTAGGTCAAATTCAAGGGTCTTTAGGGTGAATTTCATCATCTTATTTTGAAAATGCAAACATACAAAAAAAAAAAAAAACAGGTGTGCTAAAAACCACACTGGAGAAGTGTAAACTTCTATGACGATTTAGACATTACTTTCCACTCTGTTGGGATGTTGGGCATGTGTTAGCTAAAATGCTAAAACGTGGAACATGCTTTCTTCCCGCTAATTCGTAAATGTAAATAAATTTAAAACTAGGTACGACATAAATGTTTAAAAAATCGAAATTAGAACAGAGTACCTAAGTAGGTAATTTTCTGTTATGGTGCGCGTCTACAATCACTATAAGCAAGATTAACTTCTCAACCAAGTGACAACAAAAGAAGCGGCATTGTTTACTATATCCATTTATAACATAAATAAATATAAAACAACGACATGAATAGAAGAACAAGTACGAAAGAAATGCGTGATAAATCGAGAGCTTTCCAACGAGTGGAGAACGATTTTTGTCCGGTGAAAAATAAAGAAGTTTTATTTTCCCAGCAACGGCTTGGTTGTCAAAACAGCGTGACGGAAAAAAACGTGACGGTAAAATCGTATTCACACCCCGCTAAATTTTTCGACGCGGTGCGCCTATAGAAGTTTACACGTGACGGTTTTCAAGGCTGGATTCGGCTGATTTGTGACAGATTTTTTAACGTATTCCATTATCCTACTTTGAAATTATCATAAATTACTCAAATTCTCTGTATTCTACGTTGAATTTTGAGATCCAGTCAATTCACTTATGTGGTAAACGCCAAAAATAACTAGATTTCAATTTTGCTCCCTCACTCATCTTTGTATTCGTGCAGCAAGTAGACAAAAATTAGGTTTTGTGAAATTGAATGATGAATAAAAATTTGAATCGGTACCTATCGAGATTGAATACCTACGTGAATATTATTATTTTATATTTAAAAAAAAAATTGAATAATAATATGCACTTCTATAAGTATTGAAATATTCATATTC
Source organism: Adelphocoris suturalis (assembly GCA_030762985.1). Lineage (NCBI taxonomy): Eukaryota > Metazoa > Arthropoda > Insecta > Hemiptera > Miridae > Adelphocoris > Adelphocoris suturalis. The sequence continues at coordinate 24,643,295 of CM061047.1, read as the reverse complement.
TTCGAATGTAATTCCTATATTCATAGTTTCGAGTATAAATGTTGAATATTCGTAGCCAAAATATGAATACTTACAAATTTATTCATATAGGTACCTACAAAGAAATGCAACTATAAATAATAAAAAATAAAGGATAAATATATATTTGTATTTTCGGATATGTGTTTGCTCATCTCTGATTGTATGTAGGTAGGTACGAGGTTGGTAGATACCATTTCAGACCATTCTAAGACCGAATCTGTGAAAAAACCATAGGTGTATGTCTGCGTATTATTTGTGGTGTGAGTATGTGTGTGTGTTTGTGTGTGTGTGTGCCGCCACTTCCAAAAAGTTCTGGCATCTCGCCTCCAAGTGGCTGGTGTCATAGGTGACGTCCAGAGAGCATTTCGCCCAGCGGATGGCACAGCGGAGAATCTAACAGTTCTCCAAACTGTCATTTCGCTGGCTCGTATCAAGAAACGGCAGCTCCATCTTGCCGCTCTGGACGTCGCTAAGGCCTTTGACACAGTTAGCCACTTTGCCCTGACCGATTGTCTTCGTGGTGTCGGGGCACCTGCTCGTTTAATTGAGTATGTTGCCTGTCTGTACCACGAAGGCGTGACGGTCCTAGAGGCACAAGGTGAGTTGTCAGGGGATGTTGTTATTGGGCCAGGGGGATCCTCTGTCGCCACTCCTCTTCAACCTGGACGTGGATACGGCCTTGGGTAAGCTGCCAGCTGAAATAGGGTTCGATCTCGCCCCTGGGGTGCGAGTAGGTGCATTGGCTTTTGCTGATGATGTCATCCTACGCGCAGAAACCCGTGAGGGCTTGCAGATCTCCCTCAACGCATTTGCTGAGCAGCTAGCCAGGTGTGGTTTGGTGGTCAACCCAGCTAAGTGTGGGTCGGTCTCCTTGGTCCCGTCGGGTCGCCAGCATAAGGTGAAGGTAGTGGATGAGGAGTGTTTTGTCTTAGGACAAACTTCCATCCCTGCCCGATCCGTGTTGGAGGTCTGGCGGTACCTTGGGGTCGACTTCATGGGTGTGGCCACTATAGCCGCAAGCCGTGTGGACCTTGGTGGAGCATTAGCTCGTGTCACCAAGGCTCCATTGAAGCCACAGCAGAAGCTGCGCCTCCTTCGCACGTACTTACTGCCAAAGCTAACCTATGGGCTGGTCTTTGGCAGGCTTACTGCGGGGAGGCTGCTTGAGTTAGATCGTGAAGTTCGCTCTGCTGTGCGCTCTTGGCTAGGCTTTCCACCTGGTGTCCCAAGTGCTTACATCCACGCACCGGTCAAGGCCGGTGGGCTCGGTATTGTCTCTCTTTCTGCCAGCATCCCATCTTTACGCCGCCAGCGCCTGCTTGCCCTTAGGGGCTCGAGCTGGGAGGTCGCCCGCACTGCTGCTGACCTGGACTTTGTCCGGCAGCAGTTGTTGTGGTGCGATCGAGCAACACCAACTGCTCCAAAACCCAGCTCATCTGCTGAGTTCGCTGCTGCACTGCATGAGTCAGTAGATGGTAAAGAACTCCGACAGTGCTCTGAATCCCCCATTTCTACCCAGTGGGTGGAATGGGCTTCAGAGGGCATTGGGGCCCGCGACTATCGCCATTTTCACGCCGTCCGGGTGGCTACGTTAGCCACCTCGGTGAGGTGTTTGAGGAGTAGTCGCGGGACAGTAGATACCCTTTGCCGTGCCTGTCGGGGTAAAAATGAGAATCTTTATCATATCATGTGGTGCAGCAGTGTCCTCGTACTCATGGTGGCCGCATATTACGTCACGATGCGGTTGCCAAGCAGATAGCAGGTGCTTTGTCATCTAGCGGTTGAGATGCCGAAAGGGAGAGACTATACCACATGCCGAGTGACCGGAGCAAGAAGCCAGATATCGTTGCAATCAAGCCCGATGGGTCTGCCATAATCCTGGATGTCCAAGTTGTCAGTGGCAGCGTGGACATGGAGCAGACCTGGCGGGCTAAGAAAAGTAAATATGATAGAAGTGATCTGAGACAAGCGATATCTGAGCTAAAAGGAGTGGCACCTAGTAACATCAAGGTCATGGCCGCGACCGTCTCATGGCGCGGGGTGTGGTGCGGGAAAAGTGCCACGGAGCTTCTCGAGTTGGGCATCTCGGCAGGAGTTCTCCGGGGTATCACCACCCGCGTCCTTCGGGGCTCTTATCTTAATTGGTGGTCATTTTATAGGGGCACTTCCTTTCATCCCATTCTTCCTCCTCGTCCTGCAACTTCCCTTATCCCTAGAGCCGGCGTCGGGTAAACCTGGGCGTCCTCCCCACTTTTTTATTTTATTTGTTTATTTTCCAATTTAATGGCGTGCCCCCTCCGTCTTTGTCTTTGTGTGTGTGTGTGTGTTTTTTTTTTTTTTTTTTTTTTTTTTCTCCTCCACAGTACCCCTGTGGAAGAGGAGTTTATTATTCCGCCTGCTCCCCAAGAGACTACAGGCGATTTACATGCTATAACATCAGTAATTAACATACGCATTCTTATTTTTACGGTATTGAATGTAAATTACAAAAATATGCGGTAAAATAATCTAATATTACACTTTTTAAATGATAGTACAATAGGCTGGAAATCCAATCACTATCACAGCAAGTCCAAGTTCATAGAGTTAAGAAATACAATAATTTCATCCAAGTGGTCAGAAACGAGATCCCTCATCGGTATCGGCCAGGCACCGCATTTCAGGAAGCACTTCCTCTCCAGACGTGCACGCTGCTGTTCAAATTTGCTGCATCGAAACAAAAGGTGGTCCCAATCCTGTATCTCCCCTGAGCACATACAAGTAGCATCCTCACTGAGGCCGAACCGTTGCAGGAACTCACGTACTCTTCCATGTCCCGACAACATAAGAGTTAACCTCCAAGAAATAGGAAGATCAAGGGCAAGTCGGTCTCCTATTGTAGGGAAGAATGTCTTTGTCCTACGGCCGTCAGCTGTCGTCCTCCACATCTGTTCCCATAGCTCGATACTATGAGCACCACAATCCTGCTTGATTTTGGACTTAGGCATTAGGGAGAAAGCAACCGGGAGGTCCAGGCTCATGGCTGCCTCCCTTGCACAGGAATCCGCCTCTTCATTCCCAGCAGTGCCAACATGCGCCCGAGTGTGCTTCAATACCACTCTCCAGGTGTGTGTGTGTGTGTGTGTGTGTGACACAAATTTTGTCGACGCTGCCCAAACAACTATTGTCAACCGATTTTCGAGATTCTTTCTTTGTTCGATCCCAATTTTAGTCTAGTATTCTGTAGAGTCTACCCACGGTGGGTAACCCACCCAAATGACTAGACAAATTTAAATAAATAAATAAATTAAAATGAATATAAGAAATTGAAATAAATACCTACGAAATATTGTTTTACATGATTTCATGTGAAAATAGGAACTGTAAATATACGGATCCTTGATAAAACTGGAACTACTAATGTAAACAGCTCAAGAGGGATTCTGTAGAACGTACCTAACTAACTCTTCGCTTGACAATATGAAATTCAAGTGCCCATTGCTCAGGAAACTGAGAATAACAAAGTAATCACAGTGTAGATTTGGAAATAATATTCCACAGGTCCTAGGGGACCTAGGTACCTATTTACTTCTACTATGAAAACTTCGTAACATTCACATGAAATCATGTAAAACAATATTTCGTAGGTATTTATTTCAATTTCTTATATTTATTTTAATTTATTAATTAATTTAAATTTGTCTAGTCATTTGGGTGGGTTACCCATCGTGGGTATGCTCTATAGAATACGTCTTTATTATTCGATAGCTGTATTTTATGAAGCTGTACCTATGCTTCCTTGGTGTTTTAACTCTGGTCACCTATCTGCAATAATAAAAATATTTCCCACAATGATTGTGTCCATACAGTTACTTGCAGAAAACCCTGGTATTTTGAAAAGGATTAATAGACCTCAGAGATATAGTTATTTTTATATCTATATTATAGATTAATTATCCATATTATATTATGGATGCTTAATTTTTATTTCATGAAACGCGACGTGTAGGTATTTGTACGAGAGTGACGAAAACTGAATTTTAGAATGATGCTATATTTATTTGCAAATACAAAATTCTTCCGAGATTTTGTGCAAAAATACTATGAAGATGAAAATAGTATGTTGCCCGTGAAGACAACCCTACCTAAGCCTAATAAATTATCCATCTATAGTTCAACTTTAACGTTAACTTATTGGTCCACTCGATCGTAATAGTTAACTTACAAAATATACTTTAAACAAAATAATAATAATAAAAATAAATAAATACACAAAACAAAATATAGAAGAAAAAACAGAGAAGGCGGACTACGGTAGGAGTACGACTGGCAGTCACGCGAGTGAGGCGTTTACATACCGCCTTCACTACCACATACCACTCGCACTGCCCGCTCTTTGAGGTCCGCACCGAAAAAACCGCCAGTGGAGGGAGCACAGGCAGGACGAGTGGGAGGAGCAAGGGGCAGCGCGAGAGAGGTGTTTACATGCTTTCGCTGCCCTCTTCCCTGCTCACTTCCAACTTTCACGGAAGTGGGCTGAATGTATAAACGAGGTATCAGGGTTGATCGAACTGGATGCAAGTTGCATGAACAATAATAATTTCATAAAGTTCGGTCCAGTAGTTTCGGAGGAAAGCTCTGGACGGCGGACGGTTTTTTTTTCCAAATTCGATTTTCTGATTTTACGAATCCTCAAACGTAAACCTACAAATTTTAAGGGGGGGGGGGGGGGTTAAAAAAAATTTTTTTTGGTCGATTGCAAAGGTTAATTAATGAAAATAATTAACCAAACCAGATAGAACCAGTTGAATCAGCGTTGATAACTACATCTTATGTGCCACATTCAAGGGGTTTACTTTCAACCATTTTTTCGTTCAAAACGCACCAATAGTGAAATGGATCAAGGAAGCTCAACTTATGGTATGGCCTGGAGAATTAAAAAAAAAAAATTCAAATTTCCGATTTTTCGTATGAAAATTGCGGCCCGGAATGAGCGATACATACATAACACATAACAAAAACTTTAAAATAGAAATAAAGACTCTCTGATGCGTGGAACGGATTTGGCAAATAGGTACGTATGGGACTTTGATTTTTATAATAGCAAACGAAAATAATGCTCAATATTTTTGAATATTCCTTAGAAACTACCAATGTATACATTTTTCCTACTATAAGTAGGTGTATACGTGTGTGGGCATCATTGATGACTTGATCCTAAGAATACGATAATTCTTTCCTTCGTCTTATGATGGAAATTGTATATTAATTGAAAATGTGACTATTTCCTGGTCTTACTCAACCACTTGAACGAGAGTGACACTTTTGTTTTCGTGTGATGCACTTGTCGATTCACACATTTGGGCTGATTGGGACGACGTGGAAGGTTTTTGCCACCACCACTGTAAGGTGGCTCCATACTTTGCCATGTTTATCCAGCAGTACCGAAAAAGCTTCAATTCAAATTTCAACAATCAAGTTTCAACTTGTACCTGATCAAAGTGGTATCGCAAGTTGTAATTATGCTCTACCATACCCAGAGAGGCCCCGTTTAAAAATTCAGTATAGATAGGTACATCAGAAAAGCTGAATAGGAACAAAAGAAGCTAATGAGCCCACTCAGCTGATTAGAAGGGTTTGTTAAGTTGTAATATAATTACTCTACCACATCGAAAGATGTCCCGTTCCAATTTTTAGCATCTTAAGTTTGATTGGAACCAAATTAGGTGCAGAGTTCACTCTGCTGATTAGGGTGATTCTGTAAGTTGTAATTATACTCTACTACACCCAAAGAGATCCCGTTCCAATGTCCAGCATCTCAAGTTGAATAGAAATCAAATAAGCATCAGAGTTCACTATGGTGATTAGAGTGATTCATCAAAATGAAAGTATACACTACCGCACCAAGAGCGAATGGTTGGGGGGGGGGGTCCTCACTTCATCATCGAATAGGAATGAATATAGGAACGATTATGAACATTCGATAATTTAACAGAATTATCCTACAATAAATCAGGAAAATTCCGTCATGCGATCAAGCTGCATGACTTGAACTTTTTTTTTTTTGTTTTTGTTTGCGCTTGAGTGGTGAAAAATATTAATTTTTGAGAGAGAAATTGACCGAAGACCATCCGCACATTCCCAGAAAATGTCGTCTATATCGAATGAAACGTGTAGACGTGATGCAAGTTAAAAGTATTTCATTCTTGCACGAGTAGCACCTACTAAGTTATGATCGTGTCGAATTTTATATGGGGCAATTAAATCGTCTTTTCCCGCCTAGGTAACTTCCAAACTTGGGGTATATTCGATTAATAGACCTTGAGAAAATAGCGCTTTATTCGTTTGCGTAGAGTGAAATATTAATATGTGAATACAGAAACTGATAGGGAACCATCAGCAATAATCATTCCCCGAGAATTTAATCAATTCCAGAGGTAAACTAAGGAATTAGGTCGTTACAAGTATTTTTGGATAACTACTCAGACAAACAACATCCTCTTACCGAGAGAATTGATACAAATCAAATTCAGAACTATCTAAAACGTAAAAATGAGAGTGGTAATTTTGATTTTGGCGAGAAAAAAAATTTTCAACTCCCTAAGAAGAAAAAACTGTTATAAGAAGGTACTGGTCCCCCAACAAGTCTAGCGATCAGCAATAAATTATAGAATGAACTAGAGGGGCCTCCTACCTAGATTACTGTCTTCTTACTAGTTGTTTTCGACTTGGGTGCATTATTTATTATTCTTTTTTAATACAACTCGATATCATTCTGAGAATTTTGACACCAATCACGCTCTCCTTCGATGATTATACACATTTCTATGATTTTTCGAAGTTTCGAATAGTAACTACATCACAGCCCTTTGTGACGTACCTAGTAATTATTCGGAACTTTCAATCATCATAGGCTACTCACTCAACTAGGAGAGAACGTTCAGTATCGAAACCATCAGGATAATTGCTGTTCACGTTTTCTTTTGTGTTTGCCTGTCAATGGCCCCTCTAAATTGTATAAATCCATTTCTTTCCGAGTTCAAGATCAATAGGAAAACGATAAAATGAAACTGTTGCTTCGCCAGCTTCTGCAATCTTTTTTCGCTTATTACAACCGTAAGCTGTGCAATGAGTCGTTTTCACAGGTAGTTTACACAGGTTTACTAAAAAAGTTTGTGAAAATACGAAGGAATTAGTAGCAAGGAAATTGAAGGGCTACAGACCTGTATTAAACCTGAATAATGGCAAGACCCCGAACCGAGGAGGGGGCAGCTTGAGATATCCAAAGTCCTCCAGTCGGGAAAGATCAAAGGAAAACAAAGCGCGCCGCCCAAGATCGCGTTCGCCAGTCCTAAATTTCTTTTTCCGCCTCTAATGATCAAGGAAATTTTTTCTTGTTTGTGCCTACATGTTCTCATATAGTTCCCAAACACGGCTTGAACCTGATTTTTTGAATTAAAAAAAATAATCAATTTGAAATTGCAATTTGAAAACGAAATTTAAAATTTTGTATTTTTTTTTCCAAGTTCCATGATATTTCCAATATTCTCGTAGATACAAACTCAAATATATATTGGAACAGGAAAATTGATTCATCCCTTGTAGAAATAATTGGAATAAACTTTTTATCTACCCTCTCTCTCGCACAACTGTCGTCCACAATGGCCTTGAGAGTGCAAAGGAAAGATGCACCTACAGATGTTACAAATAACTTTTGGATCTGGATGGGGTGGGAAACAACCAGCGAAAGTATAATAGGGCTACGCAAATTAAACAAATCCTCTGCGACCTGGGTTTCGAGAGTCTATGGATCTCTCAGGAGCATAATAATAATTCCATACCTGCAAACGTAGACAACATAGTCCTAGCCTATGAAAATAAAACTAAAATGGCAGATAGGCAAGCTTAGGAATCTAATAATTATAGCGATATTTTCAGGCAGCTACAGATTGGTGGCAATGTGGGGTACCTACCTCTTCGGGTTAGGCCCATTTGTGGGTATTAGACTGGCAAGAGCCCGAAACATTGATCGACATAGTGTTCGATTGCCATATATATGAATTTGCGAGAGAGAAACTTAGTAAACATTCTGATCTATGTATTACACGGAAAACTTTTTCTTAAACCCAACGTCGAGCGTCATTAAGTTTGTGTACAACTACTCGTCCTTGTGCGAGGCGCTGAAAATGCGAGCATATATATTTAATGAATGAAAGTGCGGTTTTAAGATATTTTAGGTAATGCCCCTTTATCGAATTTGTCAAAAAAAATTCAATCAAATTCAACTTGTAATTGCAATTTTGAAGACAAAATTACAAAACATTTCAAAATGATGGATGATACTTCCAATCTCGTATTCGTCTTGAGAACATTTCCATAATTAAATTTTAATTTTTAATGAAAATGTTTCTACAAAAATGGAATAAACTTTTGGTGCGGCCGTAGCACTATGTCTTATCTCAGAATCATATTAAACTCCTGTCCACATTTGCCTTAAAGAGGGAAGAAGGTGAACAAACGTAACAAATGAGTCGTTTTATGCCAAAATTATCAGAAGTTTTCCGTTATGTTACGCTTTGAGTGATGCAAATTGTAATAATTTCCTATCCAGGGAGGCCTTAGTATAGACATGGAAATCTCAAAAATCTGAAACTTTGCACAGGGGCTGCATTTAGGTTTTCATAGTGCCCCGAAACTCAGCAGTCCAATCCTTCATCACCCAAGAATTTTTTAGGAAAAAAAAAAAAAAAAAAAAACGGGTAAAAATTGGGTTTTGAAGTGTTTTGCAAGGTTTTGGGAACAAATAATTATTTTATTGGTTAGACAACTCTAAACCTCACAAGTCCATGGTCATGTAAATCGCAAAATCTAATTACCTAGGTAGTACCGAACAACACTAACAAATTATCATCACAAAAAATATCTAGATTGAAGAGATACTACAGTAGGTATCTGTATCAATTCAGCAATGCAATATTGATCACAGAAATTATGAAAGTGTTGAACGTGGAAGTGACGTGTACCTATTGTCTGTAACGGGAATAATAAACCTTTGTCAAGAATTTGCTGCGTTTTTAAACTGTTTTTCATCCATCAAAACCTTGGGCAACCGAGTTTCGGGGCAAAACATCGAACGTTGAAATCTCAACTATTGTTCAAATTTCCCTTCTTTAAACTTTCCTTCATGTGATATATTAAAAAATTATAATAATTATGTTGTTCACGTCAAGTCACTAGGGATGACACCAAAATTTGGAATTAACCTGATTTCGAGAACGTATTTGAACAAATTGTAAACTTTGAACGATGCACCTCATTGAATGAAATGTAGTCGCAGAACCACGTTTTTTCACCAAAATCATATTTCCACTCGTATTTTATATTGTAGACATTCTTTGGCAATTTCCGTTTTGTGTAAATGACCGTTTGTCCGTCTGCCTCCAAGAATTATTTTCTCATTAGACACTATGTCTGTTTTCGCACAAGCTTGGATGGTACTTGGGGAGATCATCCCTCTGATAGTGGCGCTTTTGTAATCGATTAAGAACTATTTCTTTATTTTTCAATTCCCCTATAAATTTGATGGTTTATGTTTGAGATACTTGAATTACCAAAATCGATTTTAAAAAATCCGCTCGTCGTCCGCCGTCTGCCCTATTCCTACACCACACCGTCCGCCGTTCGAAGCTTTTTTCAGATACTTCCTTACCAAAGTTTACGAAATTTGGCTGAAAAACCCCACATCACCCGAAGATGATCCTTGACACTTTGTATCACACTCACTCAATTCGAAAGGGTGTAATTTAAAGGTTATAGGTTAAGGGATTATTCCGAGAATTATTATGGGGGCCGGAATTGAGGTTGCTGAGGAAGCACAAAGGAGTGACACGAAACTCGGAAGGAAAGGGAGGAAAATAGCATTTTTGATCAGCTACATCACTTGAATGGAGAGTTTCAGAAATATTTTTCGTTCAACACACAAGGATTTATAGGGAGCAAATATGATCCTTATCCACTCCTTCATCCACATTGGAGCCCTGAATTCTTTTTCGGTTTCTGCTACAAATAAAAAGAAGATTCAACTTCCCTTCAGACAATGTACCTAAGGAATTTTCGGTTATATGTTTTTAATTGCAATTTTACAGACAGTGTTGTATTACCTCCCAAAACAGACCTGCCGCACGACCGGACCTACAAGATCGGATTCGTCGTACTTTTTACTTGATATATACTCAATAAGCAAAATGTTGGAATTACCCCCTCCATGAGACGCGCCGCGGTGCGAGACCTAGAAAATCGGATTCCTCGGATTTTTTACCTATTAGAAACTATTTTTCTCACATTTTAAATGACAAAATAAGAAAAGTTTCGGAATTACCCCCTCCATGAGACGCGCCGCGCGACGAGACCTTGAAAATCGGATTCCTCGGATTTTTTACCTATTAGAAACTATTTTTCTCACATTTTAAATGACAAAATAAGAAAAGTTTCGGAATTACCCCCTCCATGAGACGCGCCGTGCGACGAGACCTAGAAAATCGGATTCCTCGGATTTTTTACCTATTAGAAACTATTTTTCTCATATCTTAAATGGCAAAATAAGAAAAGTTTCGGAATTACCCCCTCCATGAGACGCGCCGTGCGACGAGACCTAAAAAATCGGATTCCTCGGATTTTTTACCTATTAGAAACTATTTTTCTCACATTTTAAATGGCAAAATAAGAAAAGTTTCGGAATTACCCCCTCCATGAGACGCGCCGTGCGACGAGACCTAGAAAATCGGATTCCTCGGATTTTTTACCTATTAGAAACTATTTTTCTCACATTTTAAATGACAAAATAAGAAAAGTTTTGGGAATTACCCCCTCTATGAGACGCGCCGTGCGACGAGACCTAGAAAATCGGATTCCTCGGATTTTTTACCTATTAGAAACTATTTTTCTCACATTTTAAATGACAAAATAAGAAAAGTTTCGGAATTACCCCCTCCATGAGACGCGCCGTGCGACGAGACCTAGAAAATCGGATTCCTCGGATTTTTTACCTATTAGAAACTATTTTTCTCACATTTTAAATGACAAAATAAGAAAAGTTTCGGAATTACCCCCTCCATGAGACGCGCCGTGCGACGAGACCTAGAAAATCGGATTCCTCGGATTTTTTACCTATTAGAAACTATTTTTCTCACATTTTAAATGGCAAAATAAGAAAAGTTCGGAATTACCCCCTCCATGAGACGCGCCGTGGGACGAGACCAAGATAATCGGATTCCTCAGATTTTTTACCAATTAGAAACTATTTTTCTCACATTTTAAATGACAAAATAAGAAAAGTTTCGGAATTACCCCCTCCATGAGAAGCGCCGCGCGACGAGACCTTGAAAATCGGATTCCTCGGATTTTTTACCTATTAGAAACTATTTTTCTCACATTTTAAATGACAAAATAAGAAAAGTTTCGGAATTACCCCCTCCATGAGACGCGCCGCGCGACGAGACCTTGAAAATCGGATTCCTCGGATTTTTTACCTAGTAGAAACTATTTTTCTCACATTTTAAATGACAAAATAAGAAAAGTTTCGGAATTACCCCCTCCATGAGGCGCGCCGCGCGACGAGACCTTGAAAATCGGATTCCTCGGATTTTTTACCTATTAGAAACTATTTTTCTCACATTTTAAATAGCAAAATAAGAAAAGTTTCGGAATTACCCCCTCCATGAGACGCGCCGTGCGACGAGACCTAGAAAATCGGATTCCTCGGATTTTTTACCTATTAGAAACTATTTTTCTCACATTTTAAATGACAAAATAAGAAAAGTTTCGGAATTACCCCCTCCATGAGACGCGCCGTGCGACGAGACCTAGAAAATCGGATTCCTCGGATTCTTTACCTATTAGAAACTATTTTTCTCACATTTTAAATGGCAAAATAAGAAAAGTTTCGGAATTACCCCCTCCATGAGACGCGCCGTGCGACGAGACCTAGAAAATCGGATTCCTCGGATTTTTTACCTATTAGAAACTATTTTTCTCACATTTTAAATGACAAAATAAGAAAAGTTTTGGAATTACCCCCTCCATGAGACGCGCCGTGCGACGAGACCTCGAAAAACGGATTCCTCGGATTTTTTACCTATTAGAAACTATTTTTCTCACATTTTAAATGGCAAAATAAGAAAAGTTCGGAATTACCCCCTCCATGAGACGCGCCGCGCGACGAGACCTTGAAAATCGGATTCCTCGGATTTTTTACCTATTAGAAACTATTTTTCTCACATTTTAAATGACAAAATTAGAAAAGTTACGGAATTACCCCCTCCATGAGACGCGCCTGCGGACGAGACCTAGAAAATCGGATTCCTCGGATTTTTTACCTAGTAGAAACTATTTTTCTCACATTTTAAATGGCAAAATAAGAAAAGTTTCGGAATTACCCCCTCCATGAGACGCGCCGCGCGACGAGACCTTGAAAATCGGATTGCTCGGATTTTTTACCTATTAGAAACTATTTTTCTCACATTTTAAATGGCAAAATAAGAAAAGTTTCGGAATTACCCCCTCCATGAGACGCGCCGTGCGACGAGACCTAGAAAATCGGATTCCTCGGATTTTTTACCTATTAGAAACTATTTTTCTCACATTTTAAATGGCACAATAAGAAAAGTTTCGGAATTACCCCCTCCATGAGACGCGCCTTGGGACGAGACCTTGAAAATCGGATTCCTCGGATTTTTTACCTATTAGAAACTATTTTTCTCACATTTTAAATAGCAAAATAAGAAAAGTTTCGGAATTACCCCCTCCATGAGACGCGCCGTGCGACGAGACCTAGAAAATCGGATTCCTCGGATTTTTTACCTATTAGAAACTATTTTTCTCACATTTTAAATGACAAAATAAGAAAAGTTTCGGAATTACCCCCTCCATGAGACGCGCCGTGCGACGAGACCTAGAAAATCGGATTCCTCGGATTCTTTACCTATTAGAAACTATTTTTCTCACATTTTAAATGGCAAAATAAGAAAAGTTTCGGAATTACCCCCTCCATGAGACGCGCCGTGCGACGAGACCTAGAAAATCGGATTCCTCGGATTTTTTACCTATTAGAAACTATTTTTCTCACATTTTAAATGACAAAATAAGAAAAGTTTTGGAATTACCCCCTCCATGAGACGCGCCGTGCGACGAGACCTCGAAAATCGGATTCCTCGGATTTTTTACCTATTAGAAACTATTTTTCTCACATTTTAAATGGCAAAATAAGAAAAGTTCGGAATTACCCCCTCCATGAGACGCGCCGCGCGACGAGACCTTGAAAATCGGATTCCTCGGATTTTTTACCTATTAGAAACTATTTTTCTCACATTTTAAATGACAAAATAAGAAAAGTTACGGAATTACCCCCTCCATGAGACGCGCCTGCGGACGAGACCTAGAAAATCGGATTCCTCGGATTTTTTACCTAGTAGAAACTATTTTTCTCACATTTTAAATGGCAAAATAAGAAAAGTTTCGGAATTACCCCCTCCATGAGACGTGCCGTGCGACGAGACCTTGAAAATCGGATTGCTCGGATTTTTTACCTATTAGAAACTATTTTTCTCACATTTTAAATGGCAAAATAAGAAAAGTTTCGGAATTACCCCCTCCATGAGACGCGCCGTGCGACGAGACCTAGAAAATCGGATTCCTCGGATTTTTTACCTATTAGAAACTATTTTTCTCACATTTTAAATGGCAAAATAAGAAAAGTTTCGGAATTACCCCCTCCATGAGACGCGCCTTGGGACGAGACCTTGAAAATCGGATTCCTCGGATTTTTTACCTATTAGAAACTATTTTTCTCACATTTTAAATAGCAAAATAAGAAAAGTTTCGGAATTACTCCCTCCAGGAGACGCGCCGTGGGACGAGACCTAGAAAATCGGATTCCTCGGATTTTTTACCTATTAGAAACTATTTTTCTCACATTTTAAATGACAAAATAAGAAAAGTTTCGGAATTACCCCCTCCATGAGACGCGCCGTGCGACGAGACCTAGAAAATCGGATTCCTCGGATTCTTTACCTATTAGAAACTATTTTTCTCACATTTTAAATGGCAAAATAAGAAAAGTTTCGGAATTACCCCCTCCATGAGACGCGCCGTGCGACGAGACCTAGAAAATCGGATTCCTCGGATTTTTTACCTATTAGAAACTATTTTTCTCACATTTTAAATGACAAAATAAGAAAAGTTTTGGAATTACCCCCTCCATGAGACGCGCCGCGCGACGAGACCTTGAAAATCGGATTCCTCGGATTTTTTACCTATTAGAAACTATTTTTCTCACATTTTAAATGGCAAAATAAGAAAAGTTCGGAATTACCCCCTCCATGAGACGCGCCGCGCGACGAGACCTTGAAAATCGGATTCCTCGGATTTTTTACCTATTTGAAACTATTTTTCTCACATTTTAAATGACAAAATTAGAAAAGTTACGGAATTACCCCCTCCATGAGACGCGCCTGCGGACGAGACCTAGAAAATCGGATTCCTCGGATTTTTTACCTAGTAGAAACTATTTTTCTCACATTTTAAATGGCAAAATAAGAAAAGTTTCGGAATTACCCCCTCCATGAGACGCGCCGTGCGACGAGACCTAGAAAATGGGATTCTCGGATTTTTTACCTATTAGAAACTATTTTTCTCACATTTTAAATGACAAAATAAGAAAAGTTTCGGAATTACCCCCTCCATGAGACGCGCCGCGCGACGAGACCTTGAAAATCGGATTGCTCGGATTTTTTACCTATTAGAAACTATTTTTCTCACATTTTAAATGACAAAATAAGAAAAGTTTCGGAATTACCCCCTCCATGAGACGCGCCGTGCGACGAGACCTAGAAAATCGGATTCCTCGGATTTTTTACCTATTAGAAACTATTTTTCTCACATTTTAAATAGCAAAATAAGAAAAGTTTCGGAATTACCCCCTCCATGAGACGCGCCGCGCGACGAGACCTTGAAAAACGGATTCCTCGGATTTTTTACCTATTAGAAACTATTTTTCTCACATTTTAAATAGCAAAATAAGAAAAGTTTCGGAATTACCCCCTCCATGAGACGCGCCGTGCGACGAGACCTAGAAAATCGGATTCCTCGGATTTTTTACCTATTAGAAACTATTTTTCTCACATTTTAAATGACAAAATAAGAAAAGTTTCGGAATTACCCCCTCCATGAGACGCGCCGTGCGACGAGACCTAGAAAATCGGATTCCTCGGATTCTTTACCTATTAGAAACTATTTTTCTCACATTTTAAATGGCAAAATAAGAAAAGTTTCGGAATTACCCCCTCCATGAGACGCGCCGTGCGACGAGACCTAGAAAATCGGATTCCTCGGATTCTTTACCTATTAGAAACTATTTTTCTCACATTTTAAATGGCAAAATAAGAAAAGTTTCGGAATTACCCCCTCCATGAGACGCGCCGTGCGACGAGACCTAGAAAATCGGATTCCTCGGATTTTTTACCTATTAGAAACTATTTTTCTCACATTTTAAATGACAAAATAAGAAAAGTTTTGGAATTACCCCCTCCATGAGACGCGCCGTGCGACGAGACCTCGAAAAACGGATTCCTCGGATTTTTTACCTATTAGAAACTATTTTTCTCACATTTTAAATGGCAAAATAAGAAAAGTTCGGAATTACCCCCTCCATGAGACGCGCCGCGCGACGAGACCTTGAAAATCGGATTCCTCGGATTTTTTACCTATTAGAAACTATTTTTCTCACATTTTAAATGACAAAATAAGAAAAGTTACGGAATTACCCCCTCCATGAGACGCGCCTGCGGACGAGACCTAGAAAATCGGATTCCTCGGATTTTTTACCTAGTAGAAACTATTTATCTAACATTTTAAATGACAAAATAAGAAAAGTTTCGGAATTACCCCCTCCATGAGACGCGCCGTGCGACGAGACCTTGAAAATCGGATTGCTCGGATTTTTTACCTATTAGAAACTATTTTTCTCACATTTTAAATGGCAAAATAAGAAAAGTTTCGGAATTACCCCCTCCATGAGACGCGCCGTGCGACGAGACCTAGAAAATCGGATTCCTCGGATTTTTTACCTATTAGAAACTATTTTTCTCACATTTTAAATGGCAAAATAAGAAAAGTTTCGGAATTACCCCCTCCATGAGACGCGCCTTGGGACGAGACCTTGAAAATCGGATTCCTCGGATTTTTTACCTATTAGAAACTATTTTTCTCACATTTTAAATAGCAAAATAAGAAAAGTTTCGGAATTACTCCCTCCAGGAGACGCGCCGTGGGACGAGACCTAGAAAATCGGATTCCTCGGATTTTTTACCTATTAGAAACTATTTTTCTCACATTTTAAATGACAAAATAAGAAAAGTTTCGGAATTACCCCCTCCATGAGACGCGCCGTGCGACGAGACCTAGAAAATCGGATTCCTCGGATTCTTTACCTATTAGAAACTATTTTTCTCACATTTTAAATGGCAAAATAAGAAAAGTTTCGGAATTACCCCCTCCATGAGACGCGCCGTGCGACGAGACCTAGAAAATCGGATTCCTCGGATTTTTTACCTATTAGAAACTATTTTTCTCACATTTTAAATGACAAAATAAGAAAAGTTTTGGAATTACCCCCTCCATGAGACGCGCCGCGCGACGAGACCTCGAAAAACGGATTCCTCGGATTTTTTACCTATTAGAAACTATTTTTCTCACATTTTAAATGGCAAAATAAGAAAAGTTCGGAATTACCCCCTCCATGAGACGCGCCGCGCGACGAGACCTTGAAAATCGGATTCCTCGGATTTTTTACCTATTAGAAACTATTTTTCTCACATTTTAAATGACAAAATAAGAAAAGTTACGGAATTACCCCCTCCATGAGACGCGCCTGCGGACGAGACCTAGAAAATCGGATTCCTCGGATTTTTTACCTAGTAGAAACTATTTTTCTCACATTTTAAATGGCAAAATAAGAAAAGTTTCGGAACTACCCCCTCCATGAGACGCGCCGTGCGACGAGACCTAGAAAATCGGATTCCTCGGATTTTTTACCTATTAGAAACAATTTTTCTCACATTTTAAATGACAAAATAAGAGAAGTTTCGGAATTACCCCCTCCATGAGACGCGCCGTGCGACGAGACCTTGAAAATCGGATTGCTCGGATTTTTTACCTATTAGAAACTATTTTTCTCACATTTTAAATGGCAAAATAAGAAAAGTTTCGGAATTACCCCCTCCATGAGACGCGCCGTGCGACGAGACCTAGAAAATCGGATTCCTCGGATTTTTTACCTATTAGAAACTATTTTTCTCACATTTTAAATGGCAAAATAAGAAAAGTTTCGGAATTACCCCCTCCATGAGACGCGCCTTGGGACGAGACCTTGAAAATCGGATTCCTCGGATTTTTTACCTATTAGAAACTATTTTTCTCACATTTTAAATAGCAAAATAAGAAAAGTTTCGGAATTACCCCCTCCATGAGACGCGCCGTGCGACGAGACCTAGAAAATCGGATTCCTCGGATTTTTTACCTATTAGAAACTATTTTTCTCACATTTTAAATGACAAAATAAGAAAAGTTTCGGAATTACCCCCTCCATGAGACGCGCCGTGCGACGAGACCTAGAAAATCGGATTCCTCGGATTCTTTACCTATTAGAAACTATTTTTCTCACATTTTAAATGGCAAAATAAGAAAAGTTTCGGAATTACCCCCTCCATGAGACGCGCCGTGCGACGAGACCTAGAAAATCGGATTCCTCGGATTTTTTACCTATTAGAAACTATTTTTCTCACATTTTAAATGACAAAATAAGAAAAGTTTCGGAATTACCCCCTCCATGAGACGCGCCGTGCGACGAGACCTCGAAAAACGGATTCCTCGGATTTTTTACCTATTAGAAACTATTTTTCTCACATTTTAAATGGCAAAATAAGAAAAGTTCGGAATTACCCCCTCCATGAGACGCGCCGCGCGACGAGACCTTGAAAATCGGATTCCTCGGATTTTTTACCTATTAGAAACTATTTTTCTCACATTTTAAATGACATAATAAGAAAAGTTTCGGAATAACCCCCTCCATGAGACGCGCCTGCGGACGAGACCTAGAAAATCGGATTCCTCGGATTTTTTACCTAGTAGAAACTATTTTTCTCACATTTTAAATGGCAAAATAAGAAAAGCTTCGGAATTACCCCCTCCATGAGACGCGCCGTGCGACGAGACCTAGAAAATCGGATTCCTCGGATTTTTTACCTATTAGAAACTATTTTTCTCACATTTTAAATGGCAAAATAAGAAAAGTTTCGGAATTACCCCCTCCATGAGACGCGCTGTGCGACGAGACCTAGAAAATCGGATTCCTCGGATTTTTTACCTATTAGAAACTATTTTTCTCACATTTTAAATGGCAAAATAAGAAAAGTTTCGGAATTACCCCCTCCATGAGACGCGCCGCGCGACGAGACCTTGAAAATCGGATTCCTCGGATTTTTTACCTATTAGAAACTATTTTTCTCACATTTTAAATAGCAAAATAAGAAAAGTTTCGGAATTACCCCCTCCATGAGACGCGCCGTGGGACGAGACCTAGAAAATCGGATTCCTCGGATTTTTTACCTATTAGAAACTATTTTTCTCACATTTTAAATGACAAAATAAGAAAAGTTTCGGAATTACCCCCTCCATGAGACGCGCCGTGCGACGAGACCTAGAAAATCGGATTCCTCGGATTCTTTACCTATTAGAAACTATTTTTCTCACATTTTAAATGGCAAAATAAGAAAAGTTTCGGAATTACCCCCTCCATGAGACGCGCCGTGCGACGAGACCTAGAAAATCGGATTCCTCGGATTTTTTACCTATTAGAAACTATTTTTCTCACATTTTAAATGACAAAATAAGAAAAGTTTCGGAATTACCCCCTCCATGAGACGCGCCGTGCGACGAGACCTCGAAAAACGGATTCCTCGGATTTTTTACCTATAAGAAACTATTTTTCTCACATTTTAAATGGCAAAATAAGAAAAGTTCGGAATTACCCCCTCCATGAGACGCGCCGTGGGAGAGACCTTGAAAATCGGATTCCTCGGATTTTTTACCTATTAGAAACTATTTTTCTCACATTTTAAATGACAAAATTAGAAAAGTTACGGAATTACCCCCTCCATGAGACGCGCCTGCGGACGAGACCTAGAAAATCGGATTCCTCGGATTTTTTACCTAGTAGAAACTATTTTTCTCACATTTTAAATGGCAAAATAAGAAAAGTTTCGGAATTACCCCCTCCATGAGACGCGCCGTGCGACGAGACCTTGAAAATCGGATTGCTCGGATTTTTTACCTATTAGAAACTATTTTTCTCACATTTTAAATGACAAAATAAGAAAAGTTTCGGAATTACCCCCTCCATGAGACGCGCCGTGCGACGAGACCTAGAAAATCGGATTCCTCGGATTTTTTACCTATTAGAAACTATTTTTCTCACATTTTAAATGACAAAATAAGAAAAGTTTCGGAATTACCCCCTCCATGAGGCGCGCCGTGCGACGAGACATAGAAAATCGGATTCCTCGGATTTTTTACCTATTAGAAACTATTTTTCTCACATTTTAAATGACAAAATAAGAAAAGTTTCGGAATTACCCCCTCCATGAGACGCTCCGCGCGACGAGACCTTGAAAATCGGATTCCTCGGATTTTTTACCCATAGGACACTATTTTTCTCACATTTTAAATGATGAAATAAGAGGGACGATCCTGTTTATTTTGATGAAAAGAGGAACTCTCAAGCGCCAGCCATAGGAGGACAACTTGACGCGACAATCCTGTAACTGGTGTTAAACGTATATAAAAGACCGGTGTGATACAAACGCAGTATTATCGCGTCAGCGCCGTAATACTGGATCTGGTAACCTGAATAATATAATATAAATATAATATATAATATATTATATTATATTTCATTTATGTAATACAATATAAAACAGTTGCATATATTATAGATAATGTTGTATTTTGAAGTATGAATTGAAAATAACTAATAATTGTAATTTTGTAAATATTGAATCGCCTGTAATCGTTATGGGAGCAGGGATGAATAAACTCCCTCATGCTAGGGCTTACTAGTGTGAAGAAAAAGAAAAGCACACACACACACAAAAGATTTTCACGGATGGAAGTAATTCGGGGAATGGAAGGGTTGGAAGTGCGTTCGTGGTCTATGCCGTATCAGGAGCAGTTTACCATCAGCAGTTCAAGCTGGGGGGGATCTTGTTCGAATAATCAGGCTGAGTCATTGTTTATTCGGGAGGCTTTGAGGTGGTTGTCTCGTCAGACTGTTGGCAGAATTCACCGTTCGGTAGTGATTTATACTGAGAGGCAGTCGTCTCTGGCAATGTTGGCAGATTCTTGCAACCATTTGCCAACAACTGAAGAAATCAGAAAATGGATCCTGGACTTGAGAAAGCAGTTCGACGGGAGAGTTGGAATCGAATGGACGCAGGCGCATGTGGGGACGGAGGGGAACAAAGAGGCTGAATGACGGGCGAAAGAGGCTGCCTCGAGGGAGGACCTTCCGGTATTATTTTCTCTCATCCCGAAATCAAGGGTGAAATTAGATCTTGCAGCTCAAGCAGTTGATGAGTGGGAGTGGATTTTGCATAGGGCAACGGATGGATCCAGCACATAGGAAATCCTTTCTACTATTTCAGAGCGGGCCAAACTCCAACTACCTATTTCATGGAGATTAAAGCTCCTGTTGAGCGGTCATTGGAGAACAAGGGCTTACCAGTACCGATTTAATCTTAGGCAGAGCCCAATGTGTTTGTGTTCCGATACCATTCAGGACTGGATCGATGCCCATTACTTGAAAAAGCAAGAGCTCGACTGGAAAGAAAATGCA